>CM077220.1:22664640-23264640 GCA_039654775.1 Spinibarbus caldwelli | reverse complement strand
TAGAATATGGTCATGCAGAATATCTGCTTTATAAGTACTAATAAACAGCCAATATGTTATTAATAGGCATGCTAATGAATTGGTTCCTATACTAAAGTGTTACCAAATATTTTTATTTCAAATGCTGCTGTTCTGTCAGCAATCCTGAAAAATCACATTTTCCAAAAAAAAAAAAAAAAAAAAAAAAGAACTACAATAGTAATAAGAAATTTCCTATTGTTTTCAGCAATAAGAAATGTTTCTAGAGCAGCATATCAGCATATTA
The DNA here is from genome assembly GCA_039654775.1 of Spinibarbus caldwelli. Lineage (NCBI taxonomy): Eukaryota > Metazoa > Chordata > Actinopteri > Cypriniformes > Cyprinidae > Spinibarbus > Spinibarbus caldwelli. Next base: position 23,264,375 of record CM077220.1, on the reverse strand, counting down.
GATTGATTTCTGAAGACTGAAGTAATATCTGTTGAAAATTTAGCTTTGCTATCAGAGGAATAAATTACATTTTAAAGTATATAAAAATGGAAAATAGTTACTTTACTTTATTTTAAAGTAACTTTACTTTATTTTAATAATATTTGCCAATATTACTGTTTTTATTGTTTGAATAACTGCCTGTTTGTTGCAAAGTCTCACCCATTTGAGAGCTCACCCAATCATCACATAAAGAAAATGGGCTTCCAGACAGGACAAAAATACATAGATTATAAACAAGCATGTACAATAATCAATCGAAAGGGACTCAAAAAGTTTAGAGCCTCCAATTTACATAGATTTTTCTCTATTAAAATAAAAGATACAAGTACTGTATATGTAGTGGATTCCTTGCTTTAGTGGGACTTGTGTCCATTGAATCCTACACACATTTATAATACAGATAAAATATAGTATAGATAAAACATAATATATAGACATAAAGATAAAAGTGTTAATTAAACAAATTCATGCTATATGGGTTTTTAATTTGTTGTGAAGGCACTTGAAAGTTTTCCATGGTTTTATGGTAGCATGTCCAGAAAACATGGGACTATCATGCTGCTTTTTGTAAGTGTGCTGCTATTGTGCCATTTATTACATTTGAGTTTTACTGAGTTTTAATGTGATTGCTTTTGGTGTCATCTGTTCAGTGTTTCCCAAATGCATTTTGCGCTTTTACAAGACTCTTGAAATGTTCCTGAGTTTGTTTATTCTTCGTCCGTATTGGTAGTTATATTTTTATATATTTAAAAGGTTAGATGTTTCAGTGTTTGTGTGTGATGTAGAGGATTTAGCAGGTGAATGGCTGTATGTGTATTTACGTGTGTAATGGGGCAGTGATCCATGGCTAAGCTTAGTGGGTGGAATCGCCCGAGTAGCGTCAGGAACTACTCATTTCCATTACACATGCATGCATACACTGGGATTTTTTAGCTTATCTGTGTCACATAATTTTCTTAATCAAATTCCATTCAAATATTTTCTCCACATAATTACAAAACCGGGCAGATGCAGACCACTGACATTCCAAGCAAAGTATTGTAGATTTTCAGAAGCGCACAAACTCCCAGGCGCACTTTCACAGACAGATGACATTCTGCTCTAGATGCTGAGGTCTCACTCGGATGGTGTCTGCCGGAGCAGGTGATGATGTCAATACAGATCAGTTAAAGGGTCTCCGCTGACTCAGTGGGAACCTTTGCTACTGTCTACCACACGTGAAAAGAGTTCTTTGTCACTCAACTCCACTTCCCCCTCTTTTTCCCCCTCGCGTCACGTTCCCACTAAAGGGGCCTCAGAGAGCATGACTCTTGCTCTATGGATGGATTTTTGTCATCTGATATATTTAATGCCAGTGTCTACACAAGCAAACTGAGGTTAATTGCCATATCACAAGCTTAACTTCCTAAAGCCATCCTCAGCCATAACAGCATGATAAGACCTCGTCTCAGTTATCCTTTTACCAACACCAGCAAGAGAGAATCGGAATATGCCATGTTCTGTTTTTTTTTTGTTTTTTTTTTACATTATTTGTGAAAAAATTTAGATCTTAAGCAACTCATATTTTGTTCATGACCTATTTGATTTTGTTGCTGTGGTTGATTGACGTGTGTGCTGAATGTTTTCTTCTCTGAGATTAATTGCTGTTGATTTCTTTTGCACATTTGATAGATTTTTTTTTAATAATTATTATTTTTAGACTTGTTTCTGAGGTTCGGATGAGTATAACACTTGCTTTGTGAATGCTCAGACATTGCCAACGCTGAATTACAAAGGCAATCTAATACTCTCACTACAAAGGGAAAAACTCATGAACATTCATCAGTCACGTAGTGAAAGTGCTGTGAGGTCACGGATGTATCTTGAGAGTCTCCACTGCACACAGAGGGGATGTGATATTTTAGATGGCTGTGTTTGTGTGTGATTCACCTTCTTCTGACTTATTGACCTTTTAAACAGAAAAACATTAGTCAAGAGCATAATGAGAAAGAAATATCATGGCTGAGATTCTGTCATGAGTGTTTAATAAATTCCTGCAACTCGATAGTTTGGCATCTGGGCTGGTGTAAATATGGCACAAAGGCCCCTTATGCCACTATGTGAAGTAGTGATGAGATTATTGATAAGTCTGGAAATGATTAAATGTGCCATACGTGATCTAACATCATTACAGTTGAGTGCTATAGTAGCAGCAGGATGTTGAATATAGGATATAAATTAACAAAAGCAATGCCCAAAATGGGTGGCAAACTCATATTACACTGCAAAAAAAAAAAAAAAAAAAAAAAAAAAAAAAAAAAAAAAAAACCTGTAATCAAGACACATTTATTTGAGAAGCAAAATGAAAAAATAAACATGTCTTCCCTCTGAATTAATTTTAATTTTAGCTCTACATTGTTTCATTTTTTCTTGTTTTAGGTAGATTTTTTTTTTTTTTTTTTTTTCAGAAAACAAGACAAAAATTTCATGTCATTTTGCATATCAAGTAAATGTGTCTTGATAATGTTTAGGTATTTTGAATTGGACTAGAAGTCGCCTCATTCGAGCAAATATTTTGTGTGGGTCAAACCGTAGTGTAAGTTACCAATACCCACGTAACTGTGTTGTGCGCAATAAGTGTTTTCAAAGTTTTCAAACAGTAATACATAATTATTGCTCTCAGCCCCAAGTCACTTCTGTGAGCCATTAAATTATTTTACATATTTAGCATAGATTAGCTAAAACCAAAAAGATATGTGGAAGGAATCCATTGCTGACCGTCAGTCTACTGTAATACGTACATCTGAAAGCACCTGGAGTGACTGTAAAAGTCAGAATGTAAAGTATTTGATTGTTTGCCCTCTGGAACACTTTCATGAGTCTTCTGACGCTCTAGACCTTTTACGGGGACTTTCCAGCAGCCATACTCTTTTACACACAGACACATACATACACAGTCACAGCCCGTCTCATTCAGAGCGCAGTGTCTCACTACCAACAGTATAATGTGTGCGCGTTAGCTGTGTTTGATACGTGAGCTAGACCTTACAAGCGGGTTGAATTCCTCAGTGCACCTGTTCATGCCCAGAAAATTAGTCCACTAATTATTGAAGATATGATTTTTTTCTTTCTGTTATTATACATTATCACATCTCTCGGGTATGCTTCTACCTTGTAGTCTTGTACTAAAGTTCTCACATTAGTTGTATTCATACTTTTTTCACTTTAGAGTTTTTAAAGTCTGAAGAATGTGTTTTGATGCATGTGAATGGTACAAACATTCTGGAGTGTGCAACAGCGTAATTTTTGTACTATGAAATAAACTAGCTAGTCATGACTGTTTTCCAATACCAAAGTAACATGGTCCTGAACCAAAGGTGTTGAAACTGATTATTTGCAGGTTCCCTAGCTCTTACATCATACTCTAGGGTTTTCTTACGCATTCATGCACATGTGCATTCTCCAAAAATGGCACTGATTGTAAAATTGCTAAAATATATAGACTGAAATGCATTTAAAAGTACATGTTACACTAACAAAATACTATGCTTCTAACCAAAGATCGAGAGCTGTTGTTCCAACCACATAAGTTTGCAATGCTGTTTGAGAAAGTTCTTTGGATCTGTGGTTATGAGAAATGCCAAATTGTTGAATTTGGTACCAAATGCTAGTTCAGACAGAACAACCATAGCTGGCTAATGATGCTATTAGGAAACAAACCTCAGATTGGTTAGTGGCTACGGAGAGGAATTTGTTTCTGTAACTTTTGTCAGTTTGTTAAAGATGTTTCAGCACTGGTCGACTCCTCACCCTGTTTCTCTCTTGTCTATTAAGCTAAGGGTGATGCTGATACCCCTGTCCCTCATGGGAGCAGCAGGTATAGGAGTGTTTTTGTGAGCTGGGGAATTCCTGCACTAATGAGAGGGAGTAATTACCCCTCCTCCACCCCCAAGCAAAGTGGTTAATGGCAGCAACTTTTATTTACGCAGTAAACAGGTGCACAGCTGGATCAAATAACTGATAAGCTGCTTAAAGACATTCCTGTAGTCCATACTTCAAAATCAGCACATTTTCATTTGTCAAGACGAAAAGAAAAGAAAGGAAACTACAAGAAAAGAAAGGCAGCTTTATGTTTCTATGCTCTTGCTGTGCTATGCTGTAGACCTTTAGCTTGTGTGAATACAGAGGTTTTCTGAACAATTGCTTTCTCTCTTAGGGTTAGAGTCAGGTTTAGGGTTAAGGGTTAAGGTCAGGGATCAATGCAGATGACCTCTACTACTTCTCAGGTGTAATGCATCTGACTGGTTCTGAGATCAGAGCTTCCACAGTGAAAATGATGCCACAGTTGAGTCTCTACATAGCTATACAATGGTACTCACTGCATTTTCACCCAGAGATTGTGCTTTGATTTTTATCAGTGCACTTCCAGTTTCGACTTTGAACTAGCCTAGTTTGAACTAGCCTAGTTTGCTTTACCTTTTTGAGTTTCTTTTAAAAAAAGAATGTGTGGTCTGTTTTAATCATTTAATGTATTTTTTTTAATAAGTTGTTGACAATGAGAACGTATTGAAAGAAGTGAACATATTTGATACTCAGCAAAAACATACAAGTTAAACATTTGTTTAATGGTATTCAATAAATGAGAATGTGGCAAGTCTCCAGTCAGTGGTTTGCTTGGAGAAAGTTTGTGTTTGTAGGGTTTGTATTATAATAATTATCAGCATGCACTACTTTATGTGTTGTGTGAGAGGTCTGGGTTTGTGTAAGGATTTATACACAGCTGGTGTATGTCAAACCATGCACATACAGTATAAACTTATCCACTTATCAACATCTAACTGAGCCTTTGGCTGGGATATACCTGTGCCACCATTAACCCTCAACCAGAACCATCAAAATATTAATCTATTTGCTGGAGTTAAAAGAAACAAGCAACCTGGGCTGTGTGTGCACTGAACTTTGAATATTGTCTGCCCCGAAATCTATGACTCATATTTGATGAACTGACTATTTGCATTCAGAATACTCAGTATTGAACAATCTAATCACTTCAGCTCCTTTTCCGTCCAATTTTCAATCTAGTAGAATAAAGAGAAGTTGACAGTCAATGCATGTTAATGACAGCCACTCGTATTCATGAAATTCTACCTCTACATCAATTGTACTCAATCCAACATAAGGCATTTCAGTTTACTCATCTCGCAATGGCATTTTTAAAAATTAGTCATTTGAAAACAATTATTATAATCATGCACTCAAAAGCTCATTTTCAGTATTTTTTGTAATTTCATCCCTCTGAGTTTTTGTTTGAGTCATGGTTTTATTTTCTCAAGTCTGCTTTGTACAGAGAGAGAACAGCATCACTAGTGCATGACGATAATTGCTGAGCAATGGAGTGCGTGATTGTTTAGTTATGGATCCATCTCTTTGTCTCTTAATTAATGCATGCAGAACAGGAGCAGGTGATCATGCATTCTTTGATGGCAGTAAGTGATCCAGCATTCTGGCTGTGGGATAAAGAGAGCTGTTAACGCCTGTCTATCTGGGGTGTAAGTTTACTCAGTTCTAATGGACAGTGTGCTGGGAACTCTCAGAGACCCTCAGGCCAATGGAAATGATTCACTGCAATATTACAAGATCTTTATCTGAGAGAGAGAAGCTCTTTGGATCTGTGAGAATGAGAATAGGCTGCTTTTCTCATGTGAGCAGTCAGATTTTTCTTTCATCCCTCCACCCATCCAAATATTCTTGTCTCAGGCAGAATCTCTTGCATTATACTTGCATGGCACACTTACATGCATAAACAAACACACACATGCATCTTGTGTGCTGTTTCAGTATGTTCACAGGCATGATACACTGTGCATGTGTGTATTTCAGGCTCCTCAAGCATGGTGATGAATGTTTCGAGCCACAGGCATGTCCGTGTTTGTGGAAAGGGAAAGAATATTATCCAGGAGACCGAGTATCGTCCCCCTGCCATCAGTGGTGAGATTACATTAACTCACATTCTGTGCATTCAATTCTATGTGTTTTTACACCAGTCAGTTTGCTATACTACATCTTTATATGCTACATGAAATATTATATCAAAGAGGATTATGTGGTTACTGGATTTTGGTACTTCATTGTTTTAGGTTATGAATATGAGGAAAATTATGCATAACAATGTAATTTTCCAATTTTTTTTTTTTATAGATATTATTGTAGCAAATTTGGTAGAGACATAAAATGTCACTGAAACTCAGCACAAACCTATTCACTTGCATCTCTCAAGGGAAAAGAGAAGAAGAGAAAATATGTAATGAAACTGTTTCTCAGGTCTGAATGATATTATTTTGCAGTGTGTGTCAGCATGGCACGTTTCAGTGTGAGTTCCGCCCATGTCCATCAATGTGCACGGCTTATGGAGATCGACACTACCGAACATTTGATGGGTTCCTGTTTGATTATATTGGTGCATGCAAGGTGTACTTGGTCAAGGTGAGTTTTTAGCAACAGATCCAGATATTCCCATATTTCATATTCTTATAAAAATATATTGTTGTTGACTGCTAATGTGTGCTCCCATGTGTGTTAGAGCTCATTAGATGCGATGATGACTGTGACAGCAGAGAATGTTGACTGCTTTGAGAGTGGCGTGATCTGCAGGAAATCTCTCCTCATCTCTTTGGGACGCTCCTTCATTGTGTTTGATGATGACACAGGCACACCTGTGAGTGAGCTTTTCTCTTTCTGTATAAAATCTTAAACTATAATTACACCATAAAATAGTGTAATTATGCCTAGTGTAATTTTATGTGCCCCAGCCATATTCGGCTCATTCCTTTACATCCCTGAGTAGGAGTGAATATACTTTGGCAGAATATTTAATGCATCATAGTGCTGATGGTGTTGCATCTGTAGTCTTATGTTTCTTGAAACATTGGTTTGGTGCAAGCGACTGAGGTACTTTAACATAATAATAATCTGCGGACATATTTCACATGCAGAACCCATCCAGTGTGATCGACAGACAGAAAGTATATATATGGCAAGCAGGATACTATACCATTGTACATCTGCTTGGGGAAGACCTCACAGTGCTGTGGGACAGAAAAACCACTGTACATATACAAGCTGGACCACGCTGGCAGGTAAAAAACACACACAAAGAAGGTGAAACTGATTCCTGGCTCTGCAGTAAGTGTAAACTTTAGTAGTTTTGCAAATCAGTCATTTCCAGATCAATTTTGATTACTTTACAAGTGTGTATTTGTGCGTTTTTGCTATTTTTAGGGCAAGCTTACTGGTCTTTGTGGGAACTTTGATCAGAAGACAGCGAATGAGATGAGAACACCAGAGAACATTGACTCGTCAACATCCCAGGAGTTTGGCAACAGCTGGACAGCGGCAGAGGCATGCCAAACAGATAAACACACATACACTACCAGTCAAAAGTTTGGAATAATTAGGACTTTTTAAGTTTTTGAAAAAAGTCTCTTATGCTTACCAAGGCTGCATTTATTTGATCAAAATAATAATGTAATTTAAATACAGTAAATATAGTAATACTATGAAATTAACATTTATATCCCAGCCAAATTACTACAATTTTAAAGTAACTTTTCTATTTTAATATATTTTAAAATGTAATTTATTTATTTGACGGCTTCAAATAGAAAGCAGTTGTTTTAAATTGCAATATGTACTGTTACTGTTTGCAGCCTAGGTGAGCATAAGATACATTTTTCAAAAACATTAAAAATATCTTAATTATTCCAAACTTTTGACCACTGGTGTATGCAAAACACAAATGCACACTTTTATCTAATTCTCTTCGTTAGATGACTGATGTGTTTTTGCCCTTCAGAATGTCTCAGATCTGGTGGTAGCTACAAATCAAAAACTCTAATCAAATTCTTTACACTGAATGTGTCTGTTTGTGTGTGAATGTCCCATCAGTGTGTGAACAGTCCTGATATAAGGCACCCCTGCAATCTGAATCCTCTTCGAGAGCCCTTTGCTAAAAGACAGTGTGAGATTTTGCTCAGTGAAGTGTTCCAAGCCTGCCACCCTGTGGTAAGCTGATCACAGATAACCAGCAGACATTAATGCTCACATTCACACTGAGTCAAAATGTACATGTGAGTGAGAGAGGGTGTCTGTGTTTAAAGGTGTTTGATGCTCTGTAGGTAGATGTCACCTGGTTCTATATGAACTGCCTGGTGGACTACTGCGGCTGCAACCGTGGAGGAGACTGTGAGTGTTTCTGCACGAGCGTTGCAGCGTATGCTCACCGCTGCTGCCAAAAGGGCATCACCATTGATTGGCGCTCCCCTTCTGTCTGCCGTGAGTGACACTTAAGCCCAGTCATATTCCTAGAATCAATCATTGTGATAATAACCATTAACTGAATATATAAGGGTGAATACGCATTCTTCTAAAAGATAATGATAGTCTGGAGGAAGAAGGAACTGAGCGATCTACATTACAGTTTTGCATCACATGATTGGTTTTTATGGTACTGTATAATGAGTAACACTATCTTCTTCCTCTCACAGCTTATGACTGTGAATACTACAACAAAGGTACATCTGTAGTTTTTTTTTTTTTTTTGATGATAATAATATTTGTATTTTTCTGAGAGACTTTTAATTTTGACAGTTTTGTGTGTTTGTGTGTGTGGAAATGCACGTCTGCATAGCTTTAGGGAAAGGGCCACTGAAGCTGTTGACCTACAGAGAGAGAGGAACACTGTTGGCAGCCAATAAGACAAGTGGACTGGTGTTTCCAAAAAGAGAATTGACCAGTACTGATGAGATCCTGACATTGTTCATGATGACTCCAGGCATCAGCAAAGCCAGACCACACGGTCAGTCCGGCACACAAAAGCCCGTAATCAACATATAAAAATGCTCAAGTCACTTTTGGAAATATATATAGTAAAACATGCACATTTTGGACCAAATCTAAACATTTTGTAGCAAAAAACTTTCAGTTTAGGTGTATTATTCTGTGTATATTCTGTATATGTTGCTTTTCTTAATGGGTATGTTGTTAATGCTGCAGACACATCTCTGGTGTCATTTGAGGCGGCAGACAGACCCAACTACTTCTTAAAAGCAGAGCGCAGTGGCCAGCTGAGACTGCAGAAGTGGGAAGAAAGTGAGGCATTCTGGGATGCAGCTACATTTGTTCTTCATAGAGACACCTGGATCTCAGGGTTTGATTCGCTAGAGTCCCTGGCAAAGCCAGGGTTTTTTCTGCATTTCATGCTGTCCAGACTCCAACTCATGAAATACAGTCACTCAGATCGGTACCGCCGAGCTACTCTATTCAAACTGACAGGTCAGCATGTGGCTACATACATGCACAACCTTGCTTATAATCACACAGAAATTACAACTTGCTTTTTTCAAATCATTATTTTTACTACAGGTGCCATACCACAGTATCCAATGGGTCCTCGATGTCAGTGGCGGTATGAATCATGTGTGAGTCCATGCTTCAGGACATGCAGTGACCCATCAGGTCTGAGCTGTGCCAGTATCCTGAAGTAAGAGCACACACATTTATGCATGCAAACATACACACATTTGTTTTCTGCAAATATTTACAAGTATCTAAATTGCGTAAAGTGATATGGCTGGCATGTACCTTTCTGTAGGGTTGAGGGATGCCTGCCTCAGTGTCCAAGTCACATGGTTCTAGATGAGGTCACTCACAGATGTGTCTTTATGGAGGACTGTAAGCTACCATTTGTGCTACTTCTATTACTAATGCTAGTGTAAAATAAAATCACTGACATTTTTTATTTTAATGAGGTGAATGATAGGTTGAGATATACTTCCACAATCATTATCTTATGATTTGATTAAGGCAGCTTATGTTACCTTTCAGTTACAACTTTGTAAATGCCATTTTAACCAGCACTAATGCTAAAAATCTTTGAAAAAACATTTCTTACCACTAGTTGTAAAAGGAGCAATTTAAAAATAATTTCGCTTTTTGTCTTTTTATTGCCATAGTAAATCCAAGCCTCAGTTTAACTAGCTTAAAGTAACGCAATTAGCTATATCAGTTAAAATGAGATATTTTGTGCAGTGTCTAATAAATATTGTGTTTGTATTTAGGCGTTAAGCCTGCTGTTGTTCCTCCATTCACGCCACCCAGTACTGCAATATCATCAACATCCTCCTCAGAGCATTCCACTTTGAGTGGTCCAGTGGTTTCTATATCACTCACTTCTTCAACAATGTCAGGGTCTGCTTCCACACCTACAGCACACATGCCAAGCACCGAAAAGCTTACATCTTCTCCTATCAGACCTGTGGTGGTGGAAACCATTACCACATTAACGACATCCACTTCCTCTCCAAGCCCACTGGCTTCCACTGAGAGAACCACTAAAGCACCGAGCATTACCCACAGTTCCTCTTCCTCCACCACATCGCACACTAGCCCAATGTCTCTCTCAGAAACAAGCAGGCCAACAGAGTCTTTGACACTTCTCACACGTACCACAGCTATCCCCTCACTGTCTACTTTTAGTCCCGTTATGTCGTCTACCTCAAGTAAGGAGCCGACCAGAGTAAGCACTCTACCTGTGCTTCCAGTCTCAACCAGCATAAGCTCCACAGACGCCACTTCCCCAACAGTCAAAGCGTCCTCTCCTCTCATCTCTAGTACTGAGACCCTCAGAGTCACAGAGGCCTTTATATCTACTGAAAAGACCACAACGCACTCTGAGACATTTAGTGGCAGTACACAGTTTCCTGTTGAAACCATCAGCACAACAAAGTCCACCTCACCATCAACTACAACACCTATATTAGAATCACGTACCTCTGTCACCACAGAAAAATTGACCTTTCCAACATCTTTACACACTGTGAAGACCCCAGAGAGCACCTCTGAAACACAGAAGGCTTTGGACATCACTACCATTTCCACTTCCCTTACAGATACGGAAGCATCAACCACTCACATTACAGTAAAATCCACAAGTTCTGCTTTTCCAACACCAACTTCAACTCAAACGACACCTTTTATTCCTTCAACATCAACCTCAAAGCAACCCGAAACTTCAAAAACAACAGTGTCTGTCTCCACAGCTGCTCCAACAGCCTTCATCACCACAGTGTCCTCTCAAGCTCCTGCATTTGTGCCAACAGAAACCATAGCAAAAACAACCTATCAGCCAACATCTGTTATATATCCTTATCCTGATGTTGCAACAACTGATATAACATTACCTACGGATTGGAGAGTGATCCAAACCACATCAACTCCATCACCAGAAACAACCCAAACCAGTGCCAGAATAGCAGAGACACCACTTACCACCTACACCAGCATCCCATTCACCTCAGCACCTACAGAAGAAACATCAACACTGCTTACATCACATGTGTCACCTACTGACAAGACAACTTTTGGAGATGTCTCTGCTTCTACTACGCTGAGCCCTACAGAGTCTCACTGGAGTTTAGTTTCCACCACTGCTCTCCTTTCAGACAAAGTCAGCACATCACCATTTCATCCTCCTTACTCTATGGCTCCAACTCCAACCACCACATCTGCACTGCCTGAGATTTCTCCTGCTTCCCCATCCATACTTACAATGGCAACATCAGTATCTCAAGCCCCAACAAAAACCACAGAAACAACTATCACTTCTGAGACACCTCTGCTAACATTTACTGCAGCTGAGAAAGAGATTATTTCTACCACTCATACATCCACAACTAGACCTTTGAGTATTCATTCTGTCACTGAGACAACTAGGGTTTCTCTTGACACAGATAGAGCTGTGCTGTCAACCACCGCAACAACCCAGACGTCAGCACTGGTCCATGAGACCTCCAGCACCTTTCCTTCCACAATGACTCCAAAATTCACAACCCGTGCCACACCAGTCCTGACCTCACGGGTGGCTGTGGCTACCACACGAAGAGAAACTCCACAAGTTGTGGCCGCAACCAGCATCTCACCTCCAACTAGGAATGCAACAACATTGACAACACCTGCAACCACTTCTACAGATAAAGTGACCACTGTTTCCACAGACACAACTACTTATAGTATGCCTGTTGCTACTTCTAGCACACTTCCAACACACATTCCTGACATCACTGATTACACCTTTGGATTTACAGAGTACACCACTGAAACTGGTCCGACCACAACACTGCTGTCATCAATTGGAACAACTCCAGTGCCTAGTGTGGCATCAGTTTTTACCCAGACTACCTTTTCAACACAGCCCCCTTCTTCCTCTACTGTCACTGAGAGTAGTCCTGTAACCAGTGCAAGTGCCTCTACTGAGCTCCCTCTGGTGGATGAACATACCATAGTCACAGCCATGCCACCTGCTCCAGACACTGCCCGAACAACACTGAGTTCATCTGTGATGACCAGTCTGCCCTACACAATAGAAACAGAGCACTGGATGACGAGCCTGACGCATGCAGTTCCAAAAACTACTGCTCTCGAGCCAAGCAGAGTATGCACTGTAAGTCAATTGTAAAATACTTTTATGTAGTATTAGCTGTCTTTAATTATGTGGTGGTATGAAAAAAAATGTTTATATATAGGTTTATATATATATATATATATATATATATATATATATATATATATATATAATATAATATAATATATATATATATATATATAATATATTTGGATAACCAAAGTCAGCTATTACATCCTATGTGTGTATGTGTCTGTAGTCTCCATATTCAGAGGTAGTGGATGAATGTACAAAGCTTATTTGTGTCAGTGGCCAGTTGCTCCTCTTCAATAAGTCTCAGAGCTGCCCATATGATCCTACACCTCCAAACTGTGGTCTGCTTGGCTTTGCTGTACTGGTCAATGGTGATAAGTGTTGTCCACGATGGGACTGTCCATGTGAGGAACACCTGCATTATATACATTACTATGATCTTTTCTATTCTGTCATTTGTTTAACTACTGAATGTTTATTAAGATTTTTTTTTTTTAATTTTGGCATGTAGGTCGTTGTTCAGTGTTTCCCGATCTTAATCTGATCACATTTGATGGGAAAAGTGTTGCGATTTATAAAGCTGCTTTATATGTGGTGGCTCAGCTTCCCAATGAGACGGTCAGCATCCTGGTACAAGATTGTTCTGGACCAGATGACACTGTAAGATATGTACATCTCCATTGTTTCAACTAACCTTCAGGATTGCTCCTCACAATCTAGTGCTCTTTATGTGTCCTTTTTTAACCAAAAATAGATCAAAGTCATAATATCATTCTATTTGATTCCAGCTTGTGTGGAACTTCACCAATTTGTGTCTGGCAGCTTTAAACATTACTCACAAATCCAACGAAGTGCTCATCAATCGTCTGCAGAGACGCGTGAGTATCCATCTGTTTGCAATTCTTGAAATAACTTTTGTAGTGGTAATAGATTATAAAAAGAGGTTTAAATAAAGCTGGAAAATTATTATTATTCCAGCCTGGCAGATTTATATGAATAAAAGAGGTTCAAAATATACAATGGGTTGTTTTTTCTAGCTATATGTGAACTCCAGGTATGCAAAGCCACGTTTTAAGAAGTTTGGTTTTGAGATTCTGGACACAGGAAACATGTATCTAATCCGAAGTCCAGCTGGTTTGAAGATCCAGTGGTTCCACACTACAGGCATGATGGTGATTGAGATGGACAGCTATAACAACAGACTCCCCACAATGGGCTTGTGTGGTACGAAACCAATAAACACAGATTATACGTACTGGAAAAATGATCATATCATATTTTAATGCCATCTACTTCCTTCATGTTCCTCACTCTCCACCTCTCTCATCTTTCTCTTTGTCACCCTGTCCAGGTAGTTGTGATGGTAATCCTCTGAATGATCTGACTCTGTCTAATGGTACAGTTGTGCCTGAGCAAGAGGATCCGGCCGTGTTCATCGATAGCTGGCAGATTCCCAACACCACCAGCTACATCAGCCACAGCAGACGAAGGGAGGTTAACTGCACCACGGGCGACTGCTCCCAGTGCATGAGCATGCTGAGCAACCATACCTTCACCATCTGCCATCCTTATGTACGGCACACAACATCCACATCCCACCAATACCAAACCTGCAAACACACCTGTGATTATGGACTACATTTCCTAAATGTTTTTTGCGCTGCAGGTCCCTCCAGCAATGTTTTGTGAGATGTGGGTGAGAGATGTGGAGTATGTGAATAATCCATGTGTTGCTTTGGCTGCTTATGCTGCTTCCTGCCACAAATTCAACATCTGCATGGAATGGAGGAGCTCTGACTTCTGCCGTATGTAGTTACCAAGGCATATCAACACAGTTTTAGGGAACAATGGTTTCCACATTTGTATATGATGTTAAACACCATTTATTGGTATGTTCTCTAATGTTTTCCTGTGTAGCATTCATGTGCCCAGAAAATCTGCGGTACCAAGCATGTCTGCCTGCCTGCACTGCCCCATCCTGCCCAAACCAAGAGTTTGAGTTTGTCCCAGAGCAATGCACAGGCCTTTCAGAGGGCTGCGTGTGTCCAGAGGGAACTCTATTACACCGACCCTATTCTGCCCTATGCATTCCACCCAACAAGTGTGGTATGCTCCTTGTCTGTCTCTTTCTTTTTAAAGGGGTTTAGCTCTTGTTATTCATTTGAGTCATAATATTTGTTTGCAGCATGTACTGATAGTTTTGGAATCCCACGTGCTCTTGGGGAGGTTTGGAAAGCCTCACTGGATGGCTGCTGCATGTATAAGTGTGAGAATGACAGCATAGTGCCGGTGGAGTATAACTGCAGTAACATCCCTCAGCCAGTCTGCATGCGTACAGGAGAGATTACAGTCAGCCTGGCAGATGACAGCAGCTGCTGCCCTCAAAAAGCCTGTGGTTTGTTACACAATCATTTCACATGTGTTTACTGAAGAACTGGGCAGAATGACTGTACATTCATAAAAACATACTGTGTTTAAATCCATCAAGTTAAAAAAAAAAAAAGAAAATATTATTACATGGTGTTGGAATTTCTGAAAACATCCTGGAGTTGAATTTCCAGTCAAATTACTAAATCTAAAATGAAATTTGTCATACTGCCTAACACTATTTAACATTGTATGTGTTAATGCATATAACTCTTATTAATGTAACTCGTATATTAATGTAACTAATGTATTACTTTACCATTACGTAATAAGTTTAGATACTCTGTGAGATTGTTTAATACATGCTTAAAGGGATAGTTCACCCAAAAATGAAAATTTACTTACCCTCAAGTTGTTCCAAACCTATATGAGTTTCTTTCTTTTGTTGAACATAAAAGAAGATATTTTGTAGAATGCTGGTAATCAGACAGTTGATGGTCCCGATTGACTTCCATAGTACTGTATTTCTTTCCCTACTATGGCCAAGACCAACAACGGTTTGATTCTTCAAAATTCTTCAAAATATATATTTTTTTGTATTCAACATAAGAAACTTATACAGGTTTGAAACGACATGAGGGTGAGTAAATGATGACAAAATTAAAAAATTTTAGTGAACTATTCCTTTAATTTTTTTTATTTATTTTTTTTTGACAGTTTGTAACCAGAGTATGTGTGAGGCAGCTCCTATGGATTGTAAATATGGGGAGAAGTTGGTGTCATATTATAGGCCGGACTCCTGCTGCCCAGAATACCTATGTGGTGAGTTTGGACATATTTTGTGTCCTATTTCGTTTGAGTCTGTGTACTTGTGCTTGCATACTAATTCATGTATGCTTATTGTTTTTTTTCTTTTTTAGAGTGTGATCCTGATCAGTGTGTCTTGGACATTCCTGTGTGTCGCGAAGATCAGACATTGATCGCCACTCGTACCGAAGGCAGCTGCTGTTTGGCACACATCTGCAGTAAGTCATTACGATTAATGTTGAAATCATGATGTTCCAATCCCATATGACTGACATTCTTCCATTGAATAAAAAGAGAGAAATTATTAGGACTTGTACAATAGATATTATATTATATACTCTAGCAGTATATTATACAGTATAGTTATTTTGAATTGTTCATTACATTCCAGGTCTTTAGAAGTCATGTTCTATGAGTAAATAGTAACTAATAGTTTGGGTAAATTTTTCCTTTAAAATTAATTTCCACCCTGTCATCGTTATTTGATTTCAGCCTACCTAATGATTTTTTATTGTGTGTTTATTATTGTGTTAGTGTGTGACAAATGTTCCGAGGCAGCTCCAGTGTGTCAAGTTAGAGAATTGCTGATTGTGGACACAAATAGCACAGAGCGCTGCTGTCCAGTTTATCACTGCTGTGAGTACAAACACGATTAAACACACCGACATTTGCCATTTTCATTCCCAGTTGTGAGCTTATAGTAAGCCAGTTACAGTAGAAAAATATAACAAAAAATTGACAAATTCACATAAAAATTGACAGCCTTCAAGCTCCACGAAACGAAATTCCTTCGAAACACCAACTTAACTGAAACAGTGAAGTGTTATTGTAACTATGTTGTGTGTATATGTATGCAGTGTGTGAGACCTCTCGATGCTTAGACATCACATGTCCAGTTGGCATGGCAGTAGTTTCCACAAGGATTCAAGATCAGTGTTGTCCATCCCAGACATGTGGTAAGCCCACCAACCCAATGATAATGTGTTTGTTCATGTGATATCAGTGTGAGGTTATGTCAGTCTGTTTGTGTATTGCTTGTCTGTGTTTGTAAGTTTCAGTGAATGTGTGCTAAAGAAACAGAATGCAAATCTGTATTGAGAGTGCGTGTTTCTGAAAAAGACTAAAGCTCCTCTCTCTCTTAGAATGTGCATGTGAGAAAGTCCTTCGGCCTAAATGTGCTCTGGTGAGTCACCAGAAATGACTGTATCGAAATGACCTTGTATTATTCCATACATTTATTATTCCATTATTTGTGTGATCAGACTCTTGTTCGACTGGTTGGTTCATATCTGATATCAGATGCATTGTGTTGTAGGGGGAAAGTATGCAGTTAGACAGAGCATTTCTGTCTGATCCGGAAAACCAGTGTGCCTGCAAAAGATTCATTTGTGGTGAGAACACACGTCTGTTTGAAATGCTCTGAAAATACAGTAAAAAATGTTATCAAAAAATGTCTACATACGTATATGGAATTTTTATTTGTATGTGTACATTTCTGTGTGTGTATTTGTAGTGAGAGAGCCAGTGTGTGTGGATGGTGAACGAGGAGTGATGCGGCCGGGGCAGACACTGGTCGAGCACCGTGATCAGGGTGTGTGTTACACCACACAGTGCACACACACACTGGACTCTGCCACAGGTTTCTATCTCCTCAGAGCTGCTGGCACTAACTGCACTGCACGCTGCCAGCCTGTGAGTATTTAAAAGACACATACACAAGCCAAACACAAAATACTTCCTAACTGTGTTATGTGTTCTCCAGAACCAGATATACATCCCTCCTAAAGACCCCAGCAGCTGCTGTGGCGTGTGTAAGAACATTTCTTGCCTGATCCAGAGTGAGAATGGATCTGTAAATATGTACAAGGTGATGTTTAGCAAAAGCTCATGTTCTCCTCCACTCAAAACCCTGCACAAAAGCTGCACAGAACTAAACGACTCTACCATTTGTTTAAAAGAGTTTTTACTGCTTAATATTTTTGTGGAAACCATGATACATTTTTTTAAGGATTCTTTGGTGAAATGTTTTAATAGAACAACATTTATTTGAAAAAGTCTTTTGTAATATTACACAGTAAATGTCAATGTTGTCACTTTGGACCAATTTTATGCATCCTTGCAGAGTAAGATATTATAAACCAACATGTTGTTTTGAAGCCATTATTACATTTTAAAATTTCATTGAAATATATATTTTTTTTATCTCATATTTTTCTAATGACTCTCTTGCAGCACTTTGTACCTGTTGGGTTTGTTCTGCTGTGATGTAAACATGCAGTATTTTGTGTGTTCCCTTCTCCAGCCAGGACGCAGCTGGGTGTCTGACTGCATGCGCTATGACTGTACAGACACTCTGTCAGGACCTGTGCTCGTCTCCCACCCTTACAGCTGTCCCCCCTTTAACGAAACTGAGTGCATGAAGGTAAATTCTTCGTCTTGATAAACATAAACCTAAATAATACATCAAGGTACAGGTGAGATACACACAAACACATGTACGTGACACAGAGATGTACTATACTAAATAAAACTAATACATAATGCATTTATGAGACATTGCTGGTCTTGATTAAGTGACTAAGCAGTGGTTCCATACTATACTGACAGCTTCCTTTGTGACAAAAGATATACAACAATAAGTACTGTAATAAACATTTTGCAAAACATGTGTAGCAAAAAAGGTCCCTTCTGTTTGAATCCTGCTATATTCTTTCAAAATATTAATCTTGTCTTAGATTGGGGGCACTGTTGTGAGTTACATGGATGGGTGCTGCAAGACATGTGAGTACAGAGGTTACATTCTTTTGTTCATTTCTGCTCTTGTTATAACAAGAAACATGGGTAATGTTAACATTTAAAAGCTCCATCTGTTTCTTCCACAAGTCTTTTGCACTCATTATGTATGAATGAAAACAACAAACAAGGACTTTTGTTCTGTACCTGCAAGGTAAAGAGCAAAATTCATAGACCTAAACATAAAAACTATAAATTCTGGGAACAATCGAGAATTGTTTAAAAGCATTGTTTAAAAGCACTGATATGCACACAACAGCAAAAAGTTAATTTCTTGCATCAGGCTGAGTGTAACGTTCTATAACAATCTCTCCAGGCGCTGCGAACTCCCTGTTCCCCTTCTCTGTTAGCCCTTTGAAACCCACAGTTAGCACAAACTGTGAACAAGGTACCTGATACTAACATCAGACCTCAAGGCTCGCCATCACCATTGTTGATTTCCAACAATGTACTCCCCCTATTCAAACAATATAGGAATCTCAACAGATTTGAAGATAACTACCCATTGAAGTCATTTATACCTTTAGTCACTTTTCTCCCAGATGTTTCTTGGAAGCAGCTAAATCTTTCCCCATTTTGCTCTGTCGGGCAGTGCATTGTTGATTGCCAACAATGTACTGTTGGTAGTGGCCAGTTAGAGAGTTTCTGTAGCTCTGCATGATTCAGAGTGCTTAGGCTGTAGCTTCTGATCACATAGTATGTGTAGTTTGTGGTAATGGGGTGTTTGGTAATGTTTTGGGTGATATGGCAACATTAGTAATACAAAGCATTTTCCAAATCTGTTGTCTCCTTCCAGTGTTGTTGCCTTCTCTGCCACATTACTCAAAACATTACAGCTTCTGTTCACTACTGATCTGTATGTTTATTGGAAAATCAAGAATTGGGGCTCATTTGGGTCTTTTTTTTAACTTTTGAGGTGGTGGAATGACTGTTGAGTACAAGTAAATTCATATGTATCACTTATTTTCAGTAGATGAGTACTTTTATAGTGATTACTTTTTATCAGCTAAGTGGGGAAAGAATAGTATTATTACTACTGTCAGTTATTCATCACAAGAACATGTTATTAAAATCCTGTGAAGTTAAAAGTTAAAACTTTTAATCTTAGGGGAGGACGAAAAAGGTGAACTGTTTATTATTATAAAATATATATTTTTTTAAAAAAATACCGTTCATACTATGAATTTTATTGAATTAGAAAATTCAAAAGTAAGCTGCGGTGTTAAACCAGATTAAAATAGTCCATCGGGATTCATTTTAATGCACATACTGTAAAGGACGTTATTCAGCTTCATCCTTTTCAGACAGATTATGCATGTGCAGATTATGCATTATGCATATTCAAGCATGTGCTGAATGCAAAGATTACTTTATAACCTGAGACAAAACCATCCAGTATTGTCACTTAAAGTGGCATCCCAGCAGTGTTCTTGAGCAATGCGCTGTTGTCAATAACTTTTCTTCACCCAAATTGACGGTAAGCAGTTCAGTCGTTTAAACATCATCTTAGCGACGGGAAGTCAAGCAATTAACAAGCAATTAAAGGGGTCATGAACTGCCTTTTTTATTATTTTGCACTGATCTCTGAAGTCCTCTTATAATGTTATCAAGATTTTTACATCGAAAACATCATAATTTAGAAGCAATAGGCTATTTTCTGTTCTGTTTTTGACCCCCCTCATCAGAACGCTCTGTTTGAATGGGCGTGGGGGATTGTAGACCTGGAAGTAAACACCTGCTGCTATGATTGGCTAACACTTGTGTATGCTTGACAGACTACATTCCTCATAGATGGTCTCTGCTGTCATTTAAGTTAAAAATGCATAAATACTCATATCAAATGATCTGTAATAACAGACAAAGCAATAGTGACTACATAATAAAAAGTTACTCACTTGTGTGGTGCAACATTACTGTCGGATGCAAACAAGCCGGCACAGCATCGTCTTTTAGTTTCAATCTTTCTGAAAATCCCGCGTAAAATCGTGCCTTGTTTGTTAAAGAATCTGCAGTGAAATGAAGTGAACAAAGGACCAAATTCTTACTGATATGGTCTGAAACTTCGTTAAAAATAAAGTTCATCCACTCTTTCCTAACGCTGGAATCAAAAGGAAGGGAATGCAAAGACTGTTTTTCCACAGCTTGGCACTGCACAGCATCTTGCATTGGAAGCGATCTTTATCATTTGGTTAAAAAGAGTCTACTGCATAGACCTGCTTTCGCCTCTCTTGTTTTACACTACATTTGCGAATCAGTGGTCGAGGCTAAACATAGAGTGGCACATTCCAGAATCTGTCGTTTTGGCAGACTGTCTTCAATATAAGCTGTTTTAAAACTAACAAGAAAGTTTTGAGTTCTGAAACTTGGATGTTTTTATAGTAAAATGACCTCTTATATGTCAAAAGATCAAGGGAATTTTGTTTTCTCAGTTCATGACTCCTTTAAATGAGTATTTACGTCAGAAGGTGCTTAATCCTCATAGTGAGAGCAGGAGTTATTCATTAAATGAATTAGAACTGTCATACAGGATGAAAAAGATAATCCATTGACTTTTCATGCTGTAGGTAAAGAGGACGGAAAGTCATGTCAGAAAGTGACAGTAAGGATGACAATTAGAAAGAATGATTGCCGTAGTAACAGACCGGTGAGTCATTTTAGAATATACCTATTATAATCGGACTCTAATTTGGCTGTAAACTGACTTACAGGTCATGTTCATGTTCACAGGTCAACATAGTGTCATGTGATGGAAAGTGTCCATCTGCAAGTATTTACAACTACAACATCAACACGTATGCACGCTTTTGTAAGTGCTGCAGAGAAATGGGGCTGCAGCGGCGTTCAGTCCAACTCTACTGCAGCGGAAACTCCTCGTGGGTTAGTTACACCATACAGGAGCCTACGGACTGTTCCTGCCAGTGGTCATAAACCTTAAACCATAATAACAGAAAGTGTTACTTATCATTCAACTTGAACGTGAAGGACCATAAAATTTGCAGTTTAAATATAGTGTTGTAAGTTTTTCTATTTCTCACAGAGCAGAATATACAGTTTGGTCTACCAAAATTGTTAAATATTTCAGAAAATGTTCTAAACTGGGTGGCTGCATGAAGTGTAAGTAATGTGGAAGCTTATGAATCCAACAGCAACAGTAATAATACTAGCTACATGCTCCCGATCTGTATATATGGAATTGTACCACAGAGCACACTGAAATAAAGATTTACTAATTGTATTTAGACACTTTTCTACAAGTAGTGTTACTTCTTAATGATCTGAATATTATGTGATTTGATAACATGTTATATAACAATCACATGTTTATTGAATAATTGATCTTATGCTGTATTTTGAGCACTTTATTTATTTATTACCATATAAGAACAATTGCTTCACTCAAAATACAAGATTTTATACACGTACAATAAGTATGAATTATGCGTAGCTTTTACCGATGAAGCACTTCAGCTGATGCAAAATAATTTATCTTCATGATCTGGTTTAAGTTGTTGCAAAGTCAACATAAATTTGCTTTATACAGTATGGCACATTTTAAGAACAGCTTTAGCTTTTTTGTGAGCTACTCGACGTAAAACTGAATATGTGAAGTTCCTGTTTTTATATCTGTGTCCACAGTATTGCAATGTTGCATCAATAAAATGCAAATGGATGGTCATAATGAATACCTCTGTATAGACTGAAATATTTTATAATATTTGATAGAATTATATATTTTATTGTGGAGCCCTCTTTAGGTTCTTGGTTTAACATTTTACCTGCTGAAGAATTGCAAAATACATAATATGCTTAGTTTTTAATTGTGTACTATACTGTATGTATATTTCCATTTTCAATAAAAAAAATCTTTTTAAAAAATTAATAAGACTTTTTTTTTTCTTTTTTTTTAAAGGTGCAGAGTTTCTGTTTGTGTTTGAGTTTTAATCATTGCATATTAAATCTGAGTTTTCAAAATTGCAGTTTCAGTGGTTTCTGGTTGTGGTCCATGCCAGCACCTGCTGGCGCATTTTTTTTTAACTAGTATTTATTTTATTTTATTTCTTTTTTTGAAGGAGTTTTAAAGACTTTTTTTCCTGTCTGCTTCCCTTCATATGGGGCTATCAGCCCATAACCATTGTCATGACGTTGTTATCCAAGCTTCAGCGTGATATCCTGTATGGTATGTATGACTCTTTGGCTTAAAAAACTGTCCAGAACTGAGATTTTGAAAGATTTAACCATGCATTAAGACATTTAGATCCATGTATAGATAAGAAGCATCCTTTTTGGAGTGAATGACATATCCACTCTGTCATTGGCTAATTACCCATCAATCTGCAGCAATATGAATACATACAGACAGGGCATCCAAAGCATGGAGCCCACTGCAAACATGTGAAGTAAGACAGAAGACTTACAAGGTTCATATTCAGTTTGATTCAGTGTTTCAGCATCAGAGTTTCTCAGTATAATCAGGAAACATGCTCAATTGTAGTTTATCAGTCTTGAAGAATAATTTTATTGAACTGCCAGATGCAACAGATAAAGCTGGCGAGCCAAACATTATTTACAAGAACGGAAGGTGAGAACCTAAAGTCAGAGCAAGGGAGGAAGTTCCTACTGCAACTACTGCTAAGACCGGTCAGTGTTAATGTCACGCAGGGTGTGGAAGATCGTCTTTGACAGCCTCTGGTAAACTGCAAACTTTGGGTGGGATCAGAGATGCCTGGTGAATGAAGGCAGAGCTCGGAGACGCAGGCAGCAGGCATGTCTTGACCACAAGTGTAGATTTCTCCATGAACGCTTACTTTCTGCGGCGAGCAGCGGCGCCCTTCTTGGAGCTGAATAGCAAAGAAAGAGTGAGTTAGTGGTGCTGATCATAATAGACATGCCAGTAGAAAAGTGAAAAAAAAAACCTTACAGGACAGGAATCTATTTATTTTTTAATTGTCATTTCTTAAATTCAAGTACTCAGAACTTACTATGTGATTGTGCTATTTTTACTAACACAGTGCACACCAAATACTATTGTTTCGCAGTTTTCTCAGTCCAGTCCTGCAGGATGTTCTTCTCACTTACTGTGTCCACACAGTAAAATCTGTCATGCACATGGAACTGAAATCGCATTCACTCCATGCAGGACTTACCGCTCTTTCTCTGAGCTCTGTCAGTTTGTTAAACAGGCCTGTCTTAGTCTTAAATGTTTATCTCCACAGCAGCTGATACACATCACATTTACACCACTCATTACCTCATGTATACCAAACACACTCATCACAGTTCAGATTTGCTGGCACCAATGAAAAATAAGCCAGATCTGGAATAGACAAGTACTTTATAGTGCCACTTAGGCTACACTACGTATTGCATGTTGAGCGATATAAGAGTGAGCTTTATTTTTCATTGTCTGTAAATCACTTCAGAAATCAAGTACGTTTACATGCACAGTTATAATCCAGCTGCAGTCTTCATCTGTCTGTCCAACTATATATGTGACCCTGGACCACAAAACCAGTCTTAAGTAGCACGGATATATTTGTAGCAATAGCCGAAAAAACATTGTATGGGTCACAATTATCGATTTTTCTTTTATGCCAAAAATCATTAGGATATTAAGTAAAAATCATGTTCCATGAAGATATTTTGTAAATTTTCTACCGTAAAAATATTAAAACTTTATTTTTGAGTAGTAATATACATTGCTAAGAACTTAATTTGGACTGCTTTAAAGGCGATTTTCTCAATATTGTAATTTTTTGCACCCTCAGATTCCAGATATTCAAATAGTTGTATCTCGGCCAAATATTGCCCTATCCTAGCATAGCTTTCATATGATGTATAAATCTCAATTTCGAAAAAAAAAAATGGACCCTTATGACTGGTTTTGTGGTCCAGGGTTACATATATGACACAATGCATTAGCGAATATTTGGAGTCAATTACGAGTTACAAGCACATGAATGACTGAGCAAAATCATTACAAGTGGGGAAACCCAGAATTCTAGACGATACATGAGTTGCTGAGTTGTTACGATGAAAGTAGCGTGTCAATGGTGGAAACACTGACCTATAATGTAGATTATATCACATATCCATAATTCATGTAGAGAGATCAGTGATTGGAAATGAAGTCTGTAGCAAATGGTGTAAGGTCAATCGCTCAACTCGTACAGTTTTCTTTAACAAAACTATTTAGTTGTCATACGATGGATAAATAAGTGCTGCATAATAGGCCTAAAATTCTTTTCTTTTGTTTAGACTACTTCTGTGTTAAGTTTCAAACTTGAATGAGTGACATGTCGTAATAATGCTCAACTCGAAGGTACTAGTTTGCAGTCGCACTTGAAACCAGCATAAAGGCATGTTGCGCTTCACCTAGGCAAACTGTAATTCGATTTGTGTATAAGCCATTATCTGGATAGTTCAACTTCACAAAAACCAGACTGGCGTGATTTCAGTCCGGCTAAAGTGTTTACATGACATTTAAAACAGATGAAGAATTGCTTTAGTCCTACTGAAATAAAACTCTAGTGCATGTAAACGTACTCAGGGGAGCTTGTATGAGGAAACTGCAATGATGGTTCACTGTCTGACAATGGTGGACAAAACTCATACAGCTCTGCAGAAACTCACTCTCAAAGGCTTCACGCTTCAGTAAGTCTGTCACAATTCTACAAAAATGTCCCGAATACTTACCATCTCTACAACAGCTTCAAGACTTCAGCCCTATATCAAGTTTTAGGACATGTTTTGTAAAGTTGTGCTGCCAATGACAGTTATCCAACTTTTTATCCAATATGACTGGCAGCCTGTGTGTGACAGTGTCTTTGAGAGTTTTCATGGGGTGTGAAATGATTAGATAATAATATTAGAGTAAAGTTAGATAGTAATATTAGAGTAAAGGCAGAAGGGCAGTAGTCAGTCCATCCGTGCGCTGTACGTGTGGTGGCGAGGAGCTACTCACTGCTTCTGCAATTCATCAATGCGGTTTCTGAGAGAGATGACCTGAAAACAACACATGAGCGTTTTTAAACCTGCCAGGTCATACCTCAACCACAGGATCCTGGATTGTGATAGTTGTCCTCTACCATCGAGTGCTGACAAACACACACAAATCATTCTGGCTCGATGCTCAGGACGTGCCAACCTCAAGAGCTGCTATGGGCATGTCACAGGCTTGAGTGTTTTGTGCTGTTGCGCAGAATCCCTCAGCAAGACGGTATTGAGCTTAAACAATCACACACACTTACCTGCAGGAGCAACATCTTGGAATATGAAAGCTCAGATGCTGACTAACTTTAGTTTAAGATGATTCACATCTCTACTGCTATGTTGTTGGAATAGTGGTTTGGTTTAGCTGCTGGATTGAAAGAGATCAACTTGCTGTGAAGGCTCTCACAGTACATTTGAACTTTCACCTGTGGTCTGAATCGACCTGTTTCCCAGAAGCCATGGAGACCAGAGAGTCTCATGCATGCAGACCATGCCGTCACGTCCCTGTTGCTGAACAAAGCCTTAACTTCCTACAGTTCCAGTTACTCACTATTTACTGAGCTCCTCCACTCTCTTACGCTGGGTAGTAACCTGCAGAACACCAGAACACAGCTGAGACCTGAGCTACCACACATAAACACACTCTAGATAACCTGTACAGACACACCCAGACCTGCTCTCACATATATGACTGATATGTTCATGTTTTTTAATGTCAAACTGCCATAGTGATTTAATTATGCAAATGAGAGAAATGCACTATTGCTTTTATATAGTTCAATAAATTAATAGTTAACATTTTAGATAAAAACTTTTCCTGTTAATTTTTTTTTCTTTAAAGATTTATTTTCTGGCTTTTTATGCCCTTTTTTTAAAAAAAAATTTAGACAGGACAATAGGTCGACAGGAAAATAAGAGGGTGAGAGAGAGGGGGGTGGGATTAGGAAAGGTCCGCGAGCCGGGACGCCCAAAGCACAACGGCGCAACATGTCGGCACGCTGCCCACGAGGCCATTGGCACTGACATTTTGCTGGTTACTTAAGAGGTGGTCACTCCATTTCATGAAATATAGTCAACAATTGGAATCCATGTGATCAGGAATTTCACATGAGGGTGAAAGATTTGTCCCCTCGCAGATTTCGCAGTGAGTTCAGGTTGGTCGCTCAAATTCGCTACGTTGATCAACAGAAAGCTACTTGGATTAAGAGTGAATTTTGTGGGTGATTTGCTTCATATGTCACAATTGACAATAGAGAATGTAGAAGTATATAGATAATGTTTTTGCCAGCACCATCTTTAAACTTTTTTTTGTTCCGCTAGCAAAAACAAAGCCGAAGCAGAATCAACAGTCTTAAAAATAAAGGTGCTTCAAAAGGTTCTTCACAGCGATGCCATAGAAGAAACATTTTTGGTTCCAAAAAGAACCATTCAGTCAAAGATTCTTTAAGGAACCATCTCTTTCTAACCTTTTTATAATCTGAAGAACCTTCTTTCGCCACAAACAACCTTTTGTGAAACAGAAGGGTTCTTCAGATGTTAAAGGTTCTTCTGTGGCATCGTGAAGCACCTTTATTTTTAAGAGAGTATTGTCTCCAAGCAACACACAATAGTGGTGTTTAGTTTTTGAATGAATCAGCTTTCTTGAATGAATCAGTTGAATAAATTATTTAATGATTCACTCATAAAGACTTGTCACCACCAACAGCCGTATTGATGTAACCTGCAGAAAGAGTCACTGAAAATTCCCACCATTTATGAATCAAATTCAAGGGCCATAATAACTAACTGTTGTATAAATAATTAAAAAGGCATTGACTTTCTATTTGAGCCGCTAAAAGAAGCTAGGTGGACTGATATTATAGTTGTACATAAACTGTGTTTTAACATAATGCTTGTTCACTGAACAGATAGTTCACCCAAAAATGAAAGTCATCATTTCCTCTTAATTATGTTATTCCAAACCTCTTTGACTGGCAGAATATGCATCTCAGACAACACTGAATTCAGTGCTTTTTGCTTTTTTACATACAATGAAAATGAATGGTTCATTCTGTCTAACATCTCTTTTTGTAACAGAGATTTTCATTGTTGGGTCAACTATCCATTTAGGCTATAACTTGTCCAGGGTGCAGTTAACAAAGTAGTGCATCTCCCCTAGTAAAACAAACGTAGGCCGTAATGAAACATAAAGTAAAATAATTTTACAGATGTTGTATTGTGTAAATGGTCATTGGACAGATCCCTCACCTCATACTTCTGCCTCTTGAGTTTCTCAATGTGCTCAAACTTCTCAGCCTCCAGGGAGTACAACCAGTCCCACAGCTCTTTAGCTTTCTCCCTGTAAATGCACATATGCACCAAAACACATTTAGATTACACACACAAACTCGGTTTCATCAGAACAAGTTATCTTTCCCATAGAGTTGTATTCATGCTGACCTCAGCTTGTCCTCATTCAGATGGTCAATGTTCAGAGGCTTGCGTCTGTCTGCCAGAATCTTCTTCTTCTTCTCCCTTTCAGTTTGCTTCTTACCTCCTCTCTTTGAATCAGCCTGTTTTTAGCAATATGCAAACAAAACACTGAGGCCTATTTACTTTTCACAGTCATAGACAGTACTGTACTCAGAGTGATGATTGACAGAATCAGAGTTGGGGTTGATGGAAAAACCTTCTGCAGGTAGCTGCTGTACTGGGAGCCCATGCTAGACAGGGCAGACTTCTTCTTGGCCTCATCATCTGCCCTCTTCTTAGCATCAGCCTCCTCCTTCCTCTGCCTCTCTTCTTCACGTCTTGCCTGACGCTCCTTGTCCTTCTCAGCGCGGATCCTCTGCTGCTCTGCCCTCTCAGCCCTACGTTTCTCCTGCACATGCACACATTAAATGTGTCCATTATAATATTCTGAAACACGGCACTCGGCGTTCGAATATTCGATTCTGATTGGTCAGTAGAGTCCTGATATTATATCAGCTGTCAGATATTTCATTTTATTCGCCTTCGTTCATGGCAATGCTGTATCATTCTGCTCATCTAGGCCAGTGTTATTTTAGACAATAGAGTTTATTAATATTTAATGTTATTAATATTCAGTTTTTATTTTTAATGTTAGTAATTTGATGTGCTTTTGTCATTTTTAAATATATCTATTTAGCTTCGTTTTACTTTTTTATTTCAGTTACAGGTTTATTTGTTTTGATGTATTACATGAAAATAGAACTAAAAATGTTATTTAGTTAGTTGCCAAAACAACAATTCTATTTTTTCAAGTTTATTCGAAACAAAAGTTTTTTTTTATCTTATATTTTATTTAAGCTATTCGTCTATTTAGTGGGATAATGTACAGATGGCTGACACTCACGATTCTCTCTTTCAGTGCAATAAGCTCCTCTTCTTCCTTCTTCCTGCACTCAAAGTGGGCATCAATCAGGGCCTGCAGCTCAACGAGGTCTTTGTTTTGACGCTTCTTCTGGATGTCCTGTTTGCATACACGTAAATATGACCTCAAACATGTATTCTTACAACGTTTAATTCATAGCATTATAACATAATGTATCCAATGAAGTACTTGCTTACATCAAAGTCCACCTTATCCCCATCAGGGATCTTTGGTGCACTTGGTCTGAAGGGAATGAAAGCAAAATGTGTTTTAGTGGGATTCTGGGTATCTCAGTCTTCCCCAGCTCCTCAGTAAAACTCAGAGGATGCTGTATTGCATCGCAGCATTGGAACTGGCTGCTCAGCTATAAAAAGTGCTTAGTGGACAATTCAACTTACTTGAACTTGGGCTTCTCCTCTGTTATGAAAAAAATAAAAAAAGGGAGAGGGATATGTAACATGGTTAGAGAGTTTAAAACGAGCTCAGTCAACAATCAGTGGGAATTCTGTTAGCCATATCCATGAACATGGAGTTACTCTTAGTAACAACTCAGTGCTGGTTTATTTACCTGAGCTTTAAGAATGATGTATGTAACTTCTGAAAGTATGCTTACAAAGTAAATTACACATATTAATTTCAATCGTTTCAGTAATGTTAATAAACTAGGTTAGTTAGAAAGTTGTGAAACAAATAAGTACTCAAAACAAATATAGAAGAATCATTGCATAAGAATTCAGATCGTGAGGTGCTTATAAGTACATGAGTATAAACAGACACAGAACTCCTGGCAAGTGGACCAAGAATAAACAGAACAACAAAGCTTTGTGAAAAAGATTCATCTTTTTATCCTTCATTCATTTTCCCATCTCTTTTGGCTAACAGCATCTAAATCTGAGTTTGTTACATATCTGACTAGACTCTGCAGATGACCTAGATGAGATGTTTGAGCCATTGCAATGTTTCGTAGCTATTTGGCTTGACCTTCACACAAAAAAACACAAGCAAAAAGCCACATCCAGACCAGATATATTCCAGAAGGAAATAAAAACTACCATCTTGTCCTCCTTCCACTGGTGTGGCACATTCATGCAAAAAGAAGCAAAGCACAGAGCAATGTCAGCATTTCATATTCTTTCACCCTTGTTATTGGCTTAAGGTAAGTTTCAACTGACACTTCAGGCCAGTTTACTGTGTCTCCTCATTCAGAATCTTATGTTGTAAGGTTTTGGACCTGATTTAACTGTGTTCCTTGCAGGCATTAACCCCTCCCCCATGCCTTCTTTCTAATCAGAAATAACAAATACAAGAAAATGACAAACATACCTTCCTCTTCATAGGCCTCTGCATGCATGAAGCGTTGAAAGCAAGAGTAAAATAGAGAACATTAATGTTGCTTTGTGTGCTTTTTGCTGCCCTAAGCAGGGATGAATGCTTAGATGCAGAGTTCAGCTTAGCGGACACTCAAATTGAGGTGCCGACTTATATCAGGATACATTGAAAGAAATCAATAAAGAAACATTCAGATGAATGAATTAAGTAATCACTTTCAGTGGGACACCTCAATATGAGCAAGTCATTAAAAGAACATAAGCTAAATAACAACATATTGATGACCAAATTAAAATTAGCATACATATTATCATAAAACATTGACTGGTATTTCAAAGTGGACAAAAGCACCTTAATAATGGATGGCATTTTGTTTGACACTTTCAACATTTTGCTTTTAAAAGTAATATTCGAATATTTAATTTGAATATTTAATGTTTCAGTAAAGCTCAGTGTGCCAAAGAGAGCCTATCCAGTGTTAAGCCTGTAGTGAAATTAGAAAGAATTAAGTTATAATAGCCCTTTTTGTCCCTTTGAAAATTATTTTGAATATACTGACCAATTAATATTCATTCCATGAATATTATGAAACAGCATAGCAACTGAAACAGCTGCATTTGTTGCAGAATTATTATAACGCATGCAATAGAATAGGTTCTTCTTCAAGATGCATCCTAGAGGAGCATTTTGCTGGCGGCAACTCAGAGACAGTTCTCAATGTAGAAAAGTGCAGAGAGTTTTCAGTGATCTGATAAGCGTCATTGCTGCACTGTAATTGGTAAGAGCAGGAGCTGTAGTGGGATTTATTATCAGCTCAGGCCTCTAGTGTTGGGTACCCTACTAAAAGGAAGTACACTGAAGTATTTTAAGAGGGCAGCATATTTTTTTTAAATATACTGTATAAATGAAATCTGATCTGATGATATGATTCATTTCTGCAAAAAAAAAAAAAAAATCTTAATTAGTGTAATAGGATTAACCTTGAACAGATGGGAAAAAAAGAACAGCAATATCAACAGCTGAATCTGAATCTTAATTTACAAGAACAGTTTGAATGGCTTTCTAACTTGGTATGATAGAGAAGAATGAAAGTATACCCTAACCCAAAAAAAAAAAATAAAATAAAATATTATATAACTGAAAAAGCTACACTGTTTAGATGGCTAAGCTACTATTTGTTTCCCAACACTGCAGGCCTCCTGCATCCACCTTAAAGAAAGCTGCATTTTAGGTGTGACAAGCACTACGTCTGTCAGAGTTCGATCGTTCCAGCTCACTCCCCGTTGGTCTGCAAGTGAATTTGAATTGGAAAAATTCCTTGTTCATAAAGGGTGGAAATTGTCCAATTCGGAAAAAATAATTCAAATGCATCACAAGGGACTGAAATGGCATGGATCTAAGCTCTGTCACCATTTGGTAGTACCACACCAGTCTCATGGTGGGCCTGAACGAAGAGGAGGTACCGCCAGTAGTGGTTGGGTTGGGGGGAAGGGTACTACTGGGGAACTATATTAATGTGGCTGATTTTTAAGTAGCAGATGAGGTGCGCTGCCTGTTTTTAGTTGTTTTGGGGAAATGGGAAGGATGAATGAATATTCATGCCACATACCTTCCTCATGCATCTCTGGTTCTGGTTCTGGCTCTGGCTCTGGTTCTGGTTCTGGCTGTTTTTCTGGCTCTGGCTCTGGTTCTGGCACTGGCTCTGGTTCTTGCTCAGGCTCAGGCTCAGGCTCAGGCTCCGGTTCAGGAGCTGCCTCTGGGGCTACCTCTACCTCTACTACCTCTTCAGCTAATAATACATGCAGCAAGCAACCAGGGGAAGGAAGGTTATCAACAGTTAATGCATTGCAGTGGAGGGAGCATTCAGAAATGGGAGATTATGTATTGGTTAAAGTGAGAAAGAGAGAGAAAGTCATGTGTGAAACGTATAGGTGGCTGAGAGGATGCACATTGTGGGAGAACCTGTTATGAAATGATGAGACACCAGGATTCCACATGCCAAATAAAATACCCACAAGAAATGACTTTGTTTTTGCCTGTTTGCCAAAGCCATTGATTCTAATAATCTAAAGCCATCTCTAACTATTTTGTGTTTGATAGGAAAATAAACTAGAATAAATTTCACACCTTATGCACAGATAAAATCCATATACAAATATCTGAAAAACATAGACAAGGCATCAAAACAATGGTTTATTTTAATGACCTTTTCAGCAGCCACACAATTTAGAACTTCAGATCTCCAGATATTGGAATATTCCAATCTGCTTTATGAATTCTGCTTAAAAGGTCATGGCACCCTTCAAGCTGTAGGGGGCAGCACATGTTAGTTAGCTGTGGTTAGATTTCCTACTATAAATTTGATTAATATGCTTATGGTTTTAGTTTACCTTATGATGAGTTAAATGAAAAGGTTGACATTTGAAAGGTTCTTGAATTAGATCGAAATTAGTTAGGCAATTAGTTTTCTGCTTTCGGTTAATTATTTTATTTGATTTAGTTACAACTTACTATAGACAGTGTCAGGCATTTTTTTAATAAGGGAACATTGTGTTGAATTAGTACATTGAAAGACTAGTTAATTTTAAAATCCTCTTGGTTGGTTTGGTTGTTGTGGTGGTGTTTAATTATTTGTTTGTTTATTGTTACCTCCTTCTTCGAACTCTTCATATGCCAGAAAAGAAAGCAGTAAAGGAATACAAAAATTACACAAAATAGCTTTTTTTTTTTTTTTTTTTGACACTATTAGAATTGGAATTACATCATACATTAATGCATGCCGAGCCTTTATTTGTTGGTGTTCTGTGGAGTCAGTGCTCTGATCAGTTCAGTACAGAATCACATTCTATATGGCCAGTTATTACTGTAAATTTGTAAAAGGAATTACTGTAAATTAATCATTTGGTCTCATCTCTGGCCTCTGTAGCCTCACATGAGCATTCACCTCAGAGAACACCAGGAACACGTGCATCACTAATACTGCCCTCAGCCACTGCATGCGTTTGACGTTAGCCTCCAGAGATGTTCTTAAAAAAGCTCTCTGTGGCAGTGGCAGAAGGCAGTATGCTGGCATGAGATTCATGAAACAGCTGCCAGACAGCAGGTGGCACAATATCAGTCACTACAGGCAAATTCAGGGCACTCTTGCATTGGATATATATTTGAAATATTTTTTTATTTTTTTTAATTAATTTATAATGCTATGTAGAGTTAAGCCAAACCTGCAAAAAAAAATTATCACCAAGGCTCTCACTGTTTCTAAATATCATCAACATAACTGCTGACATACCAAGAAAAGACTGATGCTGACTGAAAAAATACATAGGCATATAATATTTAAAATAAAATGGAAATATATATTGAGTGGACACGTGTGCACATGACAGACTTGAAAATCCTGGCTAAGGCATATGTTTTTCTACAAATTAACAGCAATAATGATAAGAAGAAGAAGAAGAATTAAAATTTAGTACTTACCCTCGACCCCACTGATTGAAGAGAGGGAAAGAAGATTTATCGTTATTTTGTCTTGACCAAAGAGCATTAATATAAATTTTATTACATCAAATGTCAGAATACTTACACATCCTCTGTGTCGGACATGATGACAGGGAGCTTTAGACCTATATGAAGCAGACAGAGAGAATGTTTGTAACTGTTCATTAGACTTAATCACTGACTTGACAGGTGTGAAAGGCCCTTCAACAAGCTAATTATTTTAGGTAACTCTTAACATTTTATGACATCTTTATATCCAGTTAACTGTATATATATATAAAAAAACAGCTGTATGTCTGAATATGCTGAAAATTTACAGTCTGTCTGACTTCATTTCTTCAAAGAAATGATAAATGATCAAAGCAGAGCAAAATGAATCTGACAGAATTAGAGCTTAGAGCAGATCTTCAACAGAAGGAAGATCTGCAAAAGAAAAAAACATACTAAATAATGTCCTCATTCTAAAACGTGATTTCATGTGATTAAATTTAGAGGTAATGTTTAAAAATAATCTGTCAGAAAAACAATGTGTGTGCATAGGTTTGGCTATAACTATTATGGCCAAATTTAAGATTATTTCCTCTCAAATAAAACATAAACATAAATTAGACAAATGCTGTGCTTTATATCTAATAATGTCAATTGGCTAATGTGCTGTAAGCTTTTGGGCATGATAAAATAAATATCATGATCTTAGTATAAAAACTATTCCAAATACCAGAGGTCCTCACTAATATAGCTTCAGAAATGTGTGTGTGTGTGTGTGTGTGTGTGTGCTGTGACTCATATCTCCAGCACAGCTGCATAAGTGTTTGGAGATTAACACATGATCAGATTTCCCAGCATCAGCTCTCTCTCTTTTTTGACAGTGAGGCTCTGGTCCTGTCAGCACTGCCTTAAGTGGGCATGACTGTCTGCTTACATTATTATGAGCCATTAAAGGAAGGAATGTCAGATTATTTATGTGTTTATTTTCTGACATGAATCAAAAAGTGAATGCAACATCAAAACAGAACCAATGTAATGTACAATTATGATATCCATTGTATTAGTGTCAAAATGACAACAATCTAGTCCGTGTTTGGAATGAAATCATTAGAGCATTGTTTTAATGCTACCACCCAGTTTGTGCTACTATCTGTTGTCAGCTGTTCTTTGTTAAGCCTCTATTGTCATTGCTATCATTAGTGGTGATCTACAGGACAGGACAAAGAGGAAGCCAACAATGTGTAAATCCTAAATTGCATTGTGTTGGCCTTAGTGTGTTATCTACAAAGTTCCATAATGAGACAGAACCATCCCATTTACAGAAGTGCCCACACCCACCCTCCAATGATCAAGGCTGTCAACTGAGGTGAAATCTGTTTGCATATTCCATTCATATTTCTCAAGTTCATCTTTTACAACAATAATTTACAACATGTGAGAAACGAAATAATACCAAATAGCAAAAAAGGACTCTTAACGACTTTAATCCTTCCTTAACGTTTAAAAGAAAAAAAGCACCATCAGCTATGAGCAAAGGGAAAGAACTGTCCTCTCAGCCTTGTCTTTACTCTTTTGAAGATATCAAAACTTTAAACTCTTACCTCAGAAAAGCCGAAAGAAGAGAGTGTCTTGATGGCGAAGACGGGCTGCAAGGTTCTGCAAACCTTGAAACTTCTTAAGTCCTTGACTTATACTGATACTTGATCTTCTAAGGAGTCTCATTGGCTGAGGAGCTAATGTGGGGGGAGGGAATCTGGACCATAAGGAGACCCACAGAATGTGCTGGATGAAAAGATGATCAGATTTGGAAGCTGAGGCACCCAATCGCTATATCTGTCATAGTACAAGGCAAGCAAAAATAAGCCCAAGTTAAGAGGGAGAGCATGCTAAGAGTCTGAGGCTCTCTTAGAAATCTGGCTGTTGTAAACAGAGGGACACAAGATGTCTTTGTGGATGCTGTTGGGAGCAGGGCACAGGGTAGACTGATGATACAATATATGTAAAAAGCTAAATTAGATGAGCTCTTTCTCAATGTTAAGTTGGATGATTATTTGTACACGCCAATGTTGTTGTCCACAATAGCAATTCTGTGTGGAGCAAGTTTGACCAAGAAAAAAAAAAATCAACAGTAAATTTGCCTGAAGTGTGTACACCAATCAGTGAAATGAAAACTTAATCTTAAGTGGGTTTAATGTTTTGCATGATGCAGCATCACACAAAAATTAAAATGCCAGTGTAGAAATGGGCTATTAACAGTCAGACACAATTCATTTATTCCACAAGTGAAAGGGTCCAATTTCAGGGAAGAAATAAAGCCAGGACTATTTGGCTAGTCATGTGATCTCAACATGTCTGCCCCCATGTGGCAACCGGCTCCATGTTAAATAAAACAGCTCATATTTAGCCACTTACTAGAGCAGTGGTTCTCAACTCTAGCCCTCCAGGTCCACCTTCCTGCAGAATTTAGCTCCAACCCTAATCAAACACACCTGAACAAGCTCTTCAGGATTACTAGAAAGTTACTAGGTGTGTTTGATGGTGTATGACCGATATACCACGAGAACGATTCCAGAACATATTCAAGAGAGCATATACTCTTGATTGAATCGCTCCTGCAGTACTTTGATGCCATACAACGATCGATTGCTCAGATCCACTTCAAGTCAAACACACCTACTGGCAGATGAGTCTGATAAAGGTTGGAGCTAAACTCTGCAGGAAAGCAGACCTCAAGGGTCAGAGTTGAGAACCCCTGATTTATTTTTTATGTGTAAATCTTTACACATGGATTTACTAATGCACCTTATACAACTAGTAGATTTTAATCTCAAACTATACAGGTTTTTTTTTGTCTTACACTGTAAACTTCTACAGCATATCAGTTGTTCTTGTTTAGATTTCAGAATTTACATTTGTCCACCATAGTTTGTCCAAACAATCATAAGAAATCCTGGTTCAAGTACAGCTCTTTTTATAGTCTAAGGGCGTATTCACACCAGGAAAGTCCGCTAGTTCACTTGCTTTGGTCCGGACCAAATACAATGTTGTTGTTTTTTTTTGTTTGTTTGGTGTGGTTTGCTTTCACATTTCCCTTTTTGCAACCAGAAATTGTAAACAAAACCACAGGTGTGCTAAGGTCATCCATTCGTTGGTTCATCCATTCAACTGTACCAGAGTTCGTTTGGAACTGGACCGAGACCACCTCTTCAGCTGGGTCTCGGTACGGTTGTTTGGTCCACACTCGAGTGTGATTGCTGTATTCACACCTGCCCAAAAGATCCACACCAAGGGGGGAAATGAACTTGGGTTCGATTCAATCGAACCAAACAAGAGAGGTGTGAATACACCCTAAAATTAAATGTGCTTTTACGTACACTGTGACTTTGCTTCTTTTTGCTGGTTCATCTGATAATATTTCAAAGTTTGTGACTTTATGAAGCCAAATAATATGGTTGCATTTTGTTTTGAAAAACAAACAAATTCTTTTTAGTGTTGTTTTACCTTTAGTAGGGATGTATCTCTAACATCCATACTTAAATCTACACTCATGCAAAGCATATCAACAGCTTTTGTCAGACATGTTAACAGTATTACCATAATTCCAAGTGGTTTTCAAAAGAGCTGTAGCATTCGTAAATGCATGCAAATATAGCTAAGGAGAAACAGACTTTGGATAACCTAACGCATGCAACCGGGTCTCAGGTGAAGTGGAAACCCCCTGCCTGGTTACAGCTCACTGGCTGTCAGAGCGCAGCTTGAATTCAGGGCGAGGAGTTTTATTTTTGGCATGGAAAAGGGGTAGGTCACCATGTCCTGTTGCTCTGTTCTACTAATCTTCCCCCAGCACACTCGGAGTTGGACCCTGCAGCTGCACACTTAATTGCAGACAATACTTTCACAGGTAAAAAAAAATGCACAATTTAGCTTTCATGAACTGTGTGAGTGGGATCTGTTAGTAGGTGTCTGGTGCATGGCTCTGTGAGAGACATTAGGCCTCGGCTTGCTGTTGCTGTGCTTTTGTCATTTAACATCTTTGTTTGACATATATAATATTTACCAATTTGTGGCCTTTATGCTCTTTGTATTTGTATTTCACAGTACCTCTACAGTACTGCAGTAATTGATATCCATCTCATATCTGTCTGTTCATCTTTTTTTGCAGATCAGCATCATCTCTCTTCTTTAGATTTATCGTAAGTCTCACAAATGCTCTTAACACTATCATCATACCTGGAAGTAAATAATTAAAAATACTGCAGTTGAATGTATTATAATACCTAATTGCTAACAGTGTAACCTATTATCATGAAGTCTTTTCTCTGTTAAATTGAGGAACAGGGAATTAGAGGCTAAATCAGGCATGTCTCAGGTCTCTGCTTATCTCACACAGGTCTAAGGAAAGTATGTACTCACACAGACCTTAGAGCAGTTTTATTAATCAGCCAGGGAATTAGATCACTGAGGTTATATAATGCAATATAGTGAATTATTAAATGGATTCTAATGGATATATCAATTAGTGTCATCTTCACGTCTATGCTGTTGTGTGAGAATTGAGGCTGGAGTGTTTATCTTTCCAGTCTTATTGTGGCTTCAGGATGTACAGTCTTTCAGTGAGCAAAAATAAAATGTAGAGCAGCTCATGATCATATTTCAGCGACACTACTGCCACACAGGCACTAGAATACATTCAGATACCAAAGTAACCTAGATACAGAGTGAGTCACAGACTGTATTTACTTGCAAGAATATTAATTTGGTGATATTCTGTAAAATGGTCAATTTAGATTTTGTCATTTCTGTCATATTATGCAAGTGTCATGCATGCTTATCAACCTAAATTAACAGAGGTGGAAAAACTTACCTCTCTGCAAAATTACTTGCTGTCATTGTAGTATTTATAAATGCCTGTGTATGTTCTTAAAAAAATATGGAACTGAAGAGGACAGAGTATGGACAAAGTGAGAAAACATTCACAGAAAACTGATATGTTTTATTAACTTTTTTTGTGACAATTACACCTTCCACTGCACAGTCACTTGGTGATTGGTTCACATGTGTGGACTGTGTAATGCTACTTAATAGAATGTTATTCACTTATATGGAGAAAATATTCTAGAAAAATTATAAAAATGAGAGCAGGATGGTGAGAGTTAAAACGTTCAGGATTAAACTAAATTTAATTAAACAAAAAGAGAACTTTAACAGATCAAAAAAATTCATTCAACATTTTGACAAAAAAAACAAACAAAAAAAAAAACAAAAACAAACATGTACATGTATCTTTCAGTAAATTAATATATAGCAGTTCGTGCCACTAGGTTCAGAGATGACAGTTCAGATTATTGTCCGATACCCTCTTCCAGACTACATTCTGCATTTAATACTGACTGTTGTTGTTCCTCTATCTCTACTAAATGCTTACTGAATTGAAAAACTCTGACATAATACACATATAAGTGGAAAAACATTTGTTTAGACAAAAATCAGGACAGTGGCTCTCCAGTAGCAGGATTGGACACCAATGATTTAACGTTTGACACATAAATGAGATGTTATAAAAGTAACTAAAAACCAAAAACCCCATTATAATTTTTCCATCATTAAAACAGCATCTTTGTTTCCAAATATTTAACTTGACACAATAATTTCTGTCAATTGTACTTGGTTATATGAGTTTTTAAAGTTTCAAATTGATTTTCTTCATCAGTTAAATCATTCAAAGTGTCTGTGGCTTTGGCACCACTTTGATTTTACTTAAAATGTAGGGCAGCAATTAAAACAAGTTTTCAATATTAGTGGGTTTAAATTTCATACAGTGCAATAACTGAAGGACAATGATCACATCAGCATCCTGTCTTCTTTGTCATCTTTGTGATTAGCAGCCAGCTAAATAGAGAGAGAGAAAATAATAATTTTAAAACATTTAGAACATACATCATAAATACCATCAAGTGAAACACACATATACAGTATTATATATATATATATATATATATATATATATATATATATATATATATATATATATATATATATATATATATATAATTACTTAATTTTTTTTACAACTTCGAAAAATCATTTTACAGCGTAAATGCATACTCCCAATTAATGGAATCCAGTTGTTTGAATTTTTTAATAATGGAGTGAAATTCACAGTTTGTATGGAAAAAGAGAGATCAAGTTTAAAGCCAAAGTTAGCGTTCAGCTAGAATTGAAGTTTTATTTTTAATACCAGACATCTGTTTGTGGCTTGTTTTTAATGCAGGTTTTGAAATGCTGATGGCTTTAAGTCAGCTTAATCTGCTTCCACAGCAGTACCCTCCTCCTCTACTGCCAAAACCAGGGCGAGACAATGCCTGTCTGCAGAAACTCCTGAAGAAAAGTGCCAAGAAGAAAGTCGGCTCTTCCTCTCAGACACCCATCCCATTCAGGTTGAACTTGTCGCCAGTCAATGAGGCCAGCCCTGACCTGGAGCACAGTGACCACTCCACCCCTCCAAGGACTCCGGAAACCCCTCTCTTCAGCAGGACCCTCGACAATCAATATTCCTCCAGCAGCCCGTTCTACCGTCACTCCACCTCCCCGTACTTATATCCTGCCAACAGCTCACACTACGGCTCTACGCCCACACTGCCTGCCCAATCGTACTCTTACCCTGCCCAGTCACTGGAACACCAGATAGCACCTCTATACACATGCTCATCTATCGTTTTTGACGATGACTCAGAGCAGGCCACAGACGCTGACCCAGAAACCTCCTTTGAGATAGCCTTCAGTCGAACCCTTCAATCCATTTCCTCAAGAGCAGGGACGACTCATGGCACATTTGGTGAACGACAGACCTATC
The DNA here is from genome assembly GCA_039654775.1 of Spinibarbus caldwelli. NCBI lineage: Eukaryota > Metazoa > Chordata > Actinopteri > Cypriniformes > Cyprinidae > Spinibarbus > Spinibarbus caldwelli. The sequence goes on along the minus strand of CM077220.1, from coordinate 23,223,866 downwards.
AAGCCTCAGTACAAATTCAAGCTCCCCCTTTGGCTCCAGTTCAACCTCCCGCTCCAAATTTGACATCGGCCTGTGCGCCGGGTTACCAGACACAACCTTCCATCTCTCAGGTTCCAGTGAGCCAATCCAACAGGGAAAGATATAAAAACGTTGCACCTGCACCCATTACTCACACACCTCTCACACATAATCACATCATGGAAACAGCTGGGTCACACTTCAAGACTTCCACAATGGAGAAAATAGCTGCTTTTCCACAAACAAGGATTTATACTCCAAAAACCTCCTTTTATGAGATATCAAAGCCACCTATTCAGGACTCCTGGACTTGTGGTTCAACTTTTCAAGAAGAAGTACCATTTAATGCAAAAAATCCAGTGATAGATGTTAAACAAAATTCAGGTATGCTGTCTGAAGCTCAAACACATTCTAGTCAAATAAATACATATGTAAGCCCAGTTACAGGGGCAAAAAGACCTGTTTTGGAGGCTTCTGCAAATTATCAACCCTTGTTTGCATTTAACTCTACATTATCCACCACAATGGCCTCTTCAGAAAACCAAAAGGGGCCCATACCTCAAAATCACCGGCTCCAGCCTCCCTCATCGACTAGTGTAAAAGCACAAAGTGCAGCTGTTGATCATGATGATGCCTTGAAAAAAATTGCTGTGGATAAAATAAGGAATTCCATTCCAAATGGTGTTGTGTTCACCACAGGACTCAAACCGTTCATTTCTAATGCCTATTCTGAGGAATGCTTGACACCAAAGATTTCTAATTGTGAAGTTTCCTTTTCCAAGACCCTTGCTGAAGCTAGTAAGTCAAGCTCTAGAGCATGTGAGGTGCTTACATCTACAGTTCCACAGGAGTATCCAATGACTAAAACTGAAACTTCAGAAACCTGTATAATGACACCAGCCAAGGCTGTTCCAACAGATATAAGTCAGGAAACGTCCATGCCTGTACTCTCCCGAAACTATCAAACACCAAGTACACCTGTGTACTGGTCACCAAGACCACCAGCACGCTTTGTGGGCAACCAGAGGCCATCACAAAATGATACTAACATCCCAAAACGAAAGTCAACATACTACGGTTTAACACCTGCTGAATATGCTGCTTATGGTGGAATCAAGGTGAATTCACATGGTGATCCATCTGTATCTAAGCCTGAAGTACCAGAAGAGTTTAAAAACATGACATGTAAGAATTACATTTCCAAATCTCCAACTCAAGAAAAGTTCAGCATTATATCTGATTTCAATGCAGAGAAATCCTCAGAGGCTTTACAAACTTCAGTGGCTGCACTGCCCTCACAAATCTTGATGACAAACGAAACGAAGGTACAAGTAACTGGCAAAACTGAAATACAAGCTATCAGTAATTCCACTTCAGAAATACCAGTTCAAATTCTGAAAGAGAAAGAGACAATCCCTGGAGTAAAACCAATGCCTCTGGTTTTAAATCCTGAAGATACAATGTACCATGGGCTTCAAACTACACCTTTAAGAATGGCCATAAACCCCACTGCTGTAGCAGAGGCTCCTAGACAACTTAATTCAGGGTCTACAGACATCAACACCCCTTCTTTTACAGCAGAGGGGAAAAAAATGCCAACTTACCCTTTTCCCCTAGTACAATCAACTATTCAGAACTCAGATATAACCGGATTGTTAACAAATAAGTTCTTGGTTCAAAATATCCCACAGCAAATGGTGCAGTCAGAGAATGCACACAGATCTATATATCCAACAGAAAGCTTTAATCCTGCATCAGTGAAAGCAATGCAATTACAAGTTTCTACAAATCAAGAACAGAAAACAATGTCATGTTTATCCAAGTGTTCTTTAGAAACCCATCAGACTTACTCTGCTGTCACTGACTCTACTACTACTATCAGTACAGGTAATGAACTCCACAATATCATGAACACCAAAAATGAAAGCTTCAATAAACTCACAACAAACTCAACCAACGTCACAGACTCTAGAATGCCATCTGCAGACACAAGAAGTTACACTAAAGTCCCCCCTGATATTAAATCTACAGCCCTCTCAAAGCCGGAGGAAACTCACTCAAGCTCAAGGTTAGGTGCATCTATCTTTACAGCCCCCTCAAAGACAGAAATATCCAGACCTAGAGCCTCATGTATGTCTAATGCAGACAGTCCTGATGTTTTGCCCAAATCAAACATATTTAATCCTCCAACTCCTGTTAAAACAGATATATTTAATACTACAAGTCACTCCAAACCAGAGGCATCAGATAAATCAGATATATCTAATCCTGTAGTTTACTCTAAATCAGAAGCAAATAAAACTGCAGTTTTAATAAACCCAAATTCAACACCTTCCTCATTGAAACCCATTACTAAAATCAATCAAACCCCTAAAGAAACCAAAGGTCAGCAGATACAGAAACATGACATCAATGTGCAATCTATCCCAAGCCCTTCAAACAAAACAAACAGATCATCCAAAGTCCCCTCAGAAGCACAGATATTTTCACTTGCACCTAACAATGAAGCCCTAGTCACCCACCTGGCAATGGATAAATCTTCCAAACTAGACAACAGCAAAGAAGGATTAATACCTCTAAGTACTAATATAAAAGAGCCAAACCCACCTACAGATCTGGCATCAGACGTACAGGACTCCAATAAAACAAAAACTCATTTAAAAGCTGCAGCTAAAGTTACATTTGAATCTAAATTAAGCAATTCAACAACGCAACAAAGAAATTTAAAAGAAATGATCAAACCATCAAATAACGTACACCAAGACACCAAATCGAATATGGAAAGTGTGGAGACCAAATCCGTAAAATCTGATACTCAAAAGCCTTTACCGTCTTCAAATATGAAGTCTCTTCGTAAAGCTCCAAGTGCAGAAAATAGTCTTGCCGCCATGCTTCTCAAAGCTGCCAAATCTCTACCACTCTCTTCATCTGAAGAAAGCTCTACTAAATCCCAGACACAAGCCAAAGCATCTAATTTGGATGTAAAGTCACAACATGCTCAGGATTCAAAAGTTGATCTTGCTAAAGTCAAAGTGTTGAAGTCTGATACCTCAAAACCTCAAAAGTTTTCAAAAGATTCATTAGTAACTGAAATGCAAAATGAGGCTGTAGCCACTGAAGACGGCAAGTTTAAAGAGACTCTCTCAGAACCCACACCAGATGATCAGAAGAGACAAAATAATGAACCTAAGGGTGCTCAGAAACCCAAAGGCCTGAAGGCAAAGCTCAGTGGCTGGACAAGGCTGAAAAAGCACATGGTGGTTGAACCTGAACCCCCCAGTTTTCCAGAGTCTGAGGTGGAGAAAAATGCTCAGAAAGTAGATATAAAAATAAATGGTAAAGACAAGTCTGGAGGGGCCAAAGAAGAGTCATTGGGTGGACAGGATGTGGTGAAAAAGAAAGATGAGCCTAGGGCAACAAAAATGTGGGATGCTGTACTATTTCATATGTTTGCAACAAAGGAGAACATTATGAAGCAGATACATAGCAACAAAACTAAGGATGAGCAGAAAAAAATAGAGAATGATGGTCAGTTGGTCCCATCCTTCGTCCATCACCTGCCCATCCTTCTCTACAGTCCACGCTTCGATGCCCGGAAGCTGAAGGAGGCGGCTGCGAAACCTCTAAACAAAATAGCTACCGCCTTTGAAAGAGGGCTGCTGCATCGCAAACAGAAAGGTGAAGAGCCGAAAGACTTCAACAGAACAGCCAAAGGATTCGGTGCATCTACAGGAAAAACAGCAGATGTTTGACTGCATTTCAAATGTACAGTTGATTTTAACTAACTAAACTTAAGTTTATACAATTATGTAGCGTTGTAGTACTGTAAAGTTATTTCATGAAATCAACAACAGTGAGACAAACAAGGTATGCACTGCGCTCTGCTGTGAGCAGTGCAGTAAGGGGCTGGTCAGCAGAAATGGAGGCCTAGTGCATTCCTGCATTGAGAGGGCGACTGATGGGTGCAGCTGTTCGGGATGTGGCGAGTGAGGAAGTGAGCAAGGGCTGAAAACGTAATGGTGAGAATGATCAAACAAGGAAAGTGGCACAGAGAGTGGCGTGGCATCCGGGAGATGGATGCTGGGTTTAAGTTTGCTTCACGTCAGCTGAGCCGGGTGGTGCGAGCAGACATGTTTAGAATAGAGAGCTTCAGAATGTGATGTTTTGAGCGGTGTCAAGAGCCCTGCTCTGATGGTGTTGTTGTTCATGTACAGTGGTGGCCAAAATGATTAAAACACTAGTATTTTCACCATTCAAAAAATGCTTTTAAGTCAGTTATCTCTATCTTTTTCTGTAGTGTGTCAGTAGGAAATATCAGTTTACATTTCCAAACATAAATTTTGCCATTAATTGTAATAATCCAGTGAGATTTTTGTCTGACAACAGCCAGTGCTCCACACAGAGATCTGATCTGATCATCATCCAGTCTGTCTGGAGTGACATGAAGAAACAGAACAAACTGAGACAGACTAAATCCAGAAGAACTGTGGCAACGTCTCCAAGATGCACTGGCTGTTGTCAGACAAAAATCTCACTGGATTATTACAATTAATGGCAAAATGAATGTTTGGAAATGTAAACTGATATTTCCTACTGACACAGCAAAAGATAGAAATAACTTACTTAAAAGCGTTTTCTAGCTGGTGAAAATACTAGTGCTCTAATAATTTTGGCCACCACTGTAAAAAAAAAGGTCTGAGGGAAAAGTATAACTAGAACATGTAGGGAAGACATTTACAATAAAAAAACTAAATCTCAAGATGTTGATCATGGAATAAGACTAAAACGTACTGTATGTGATCCCCACCTTGTGTCCTAAAAAACTAGTTTCAGATGTGTTATTTTTAACTTTCTTTCTATTTTTAAGTTTAAAACCAGTGTTGGCACATCTAGTAAAATGTTGCAAGTGATTCCATGCTTATGTATTTATTTCTTGTTTAGTGTCATGAATACTGAGCATGATTAGACTGATAGGTGACAGGACAGGAGGCATGTGAAATTTACAGAATACTATCCAGGAGTGCAGGGGAAACAAAACTCTTTATAAGCTTGTACTTCAGGGATCTCTGTTGCAAAACCCATCTGACTGTCATGTCATGCCCTTTACTCACTCCACATGCACATAGCTCCAAATAGTTTAACTTTGGCACGGTTCTGAGACCTAGTTCTGTGTAGTAGCACAGAGTTGGCTGCAAAGATCCTAAATAAACCCTTCAAATAGAACCAGCACAGAAGTGCATTTTTATGCACGATAACAGTGAGAAACCACAATAAAATATCTTCAACAATTAATCATCACACACTGCTCTACCCTGTGCACCCATAAGGTGTACATAGCTAAGTGTGTTTGTTTTTGTAGATAAGCAGCAGCTAATGTACAGCACATTATCATATTTTAGTTAATTTGATAAAGCATGAACTATTTCTGTGTAGTAATGAACATGCTGAGTTTATATTTTGTAATTTTGAATAAAAGATTTTAATAAAGAAAGTAAATATCTTACTTGTTCTTCAGTTTGTGTCATTATTTATGAAGACCTTCTCATATTTCCCGTGCCCATTCTCAACAAATTTGTACCTTTGTCCAGCCAGTCCCTGAAAAGGTAAATGTCACATTACAGCCTTGTAAAACCTCGAAAAACCAAGTGAAGAGGATTGAAGTATTACTCAATCTACAGTAGCATCTTACAGGAGCAAGAGAATGAGCCTTTGCTATGAACAGCCAAACTCAAGTGATGATTATAAGAACTGATGTTCATTGTTTTTTTTGTTTTTTTTTTTCACACAATTAATTCCCAACATAAGTTTAGAGAAATGTTTGTGTAAGGTTGATTGTGGTTTAGTACTATGAGGAGTCCTGATGTACCTTTGCATGTGGTTTATCCGGTGATGAGGCGTCTCCCAGATTTTCCCACATACATTTTATGTTTCGCACCTCACCAGCCTTAACATCCTGACACTAACACACACAAAGAAAGATAATTAAAAATAAAATAAAATAAGATTCATTTTTCATTCATAAAACTGCATACAGTCTAGCAGGCTCATTTTTTATCTTGGTTCAGGTCGAAACCACAACATGGCGTAATTAAATCACGAGTTTGTTGTTTCAGGGATCTCTCCCATCACATGACTTGCCACAGCATGAACTTTAACCTTACAACTTCTTTTATATTTTCTATTGATTATATCCAGAAAACACATATAAGCAAGTCCAAAATAAAAAAGGCAAAGCAGACATTTTGAAACCGCTAGTGTCTTCTAAAACTCTTTCACAATAGTTGATCTCAAAGAGTTAAAGTGTGCAAAGAGTGAGAAACCACTTAAACTCATCCACTCAACTTTAAAGAATCTATAGAGAAAAAAGAGATAGGAATTGTTTACCTTCCAGAAAAGGATGAGAAGAACATCAGAAACAAGAAAAGTGTAAAGAAGAGAACTAAGATGAAGAAAAAGAAGACAGAGGATACAATAGATTCAGAAGGAAATTTACTATTGGCTGCATTCAGAAACTATGCGATTAACATTGAGAGAATCCTGTATCATATAAACTTACAGCTGCTTTGGAGGAGGGGCTCTTGATGCTGACATCACCGTTTCCTTTCACCCATTGGTTAATTAGATCTGCCACACCCACCTTCATTCCCTCTGTATCCTGAATCAGAGTAATTAGCCATCCTTTATTTATTCAATTACTCACTTACTCACTTTTTAGAGTCACACCAGAATAATGAAGAATGTGCAACATATCTGTACGCTCATCTCACAAGGGAACAGAAATTCAGTTACAATAACTAAACAATGACTGATAATTCAATGTAAGTCAGTGTCAGTAAAGAATCTGGTGATAGTTCACCCAAAAATGAGAATTCTGTCATTATTTATTTACCCACATGTCTTTCTAAATTTGTATGACTTTCTTCTGTGTAACACAATTATCAAAAAATTAAAAATATATAAAAAATAACTGAGGTCCAAAATAACACTGAACCCCAATAGAGTTAGCAGTAATAACATAATGTTGTAGGTAAACCCAGAAGTTTTAGGATTACACTGAATCCATCAACAAAAACCTCATAGGATTTTTCCATTGCCTTTCAGATTATTGCAGAAAAAAAGAAGCTTTTTATGATTCTTACATGTTTTGGATACCATTATAATCTTCACAAACTAGCACACTTTTTTTTTTTTAATTTTAATAATCTTTTTTTATTTATTTATTTATTTTTTTAATCAAGCCTGAATAAATTTACCAGAAGTAAAAAGCTAAATGTAGGTTTTTAAAACAAACTACACCAGTCGCATGACTTTAATGTCACCATCAAGTCTTCACTTAAAAGATACTTTCCCTGAAAGTTTGAGTTATAATAGTTAGCAAGAACGTAATTATAAACACACTGAGGCTGAGAAGGCAGACTAGTGATTAGATGAGTTTTCAACTGTCAACATCTGTCCCCAACAACCTCTGAGGTACAATTTAGTTACTTCTTAGTAACTCTATTTTTCAAGACAAGTAAAAGCTTGTCGTAGAATAAAATGTGAAAATATCTTCAGGCTTTTAATCAAAAAACATACTGACATCCAGACGATAGAAACTGCTATGAAAATGCTAACTTGTTCCAGGTTTTGGCCTACAAAAATATGTCATCCTTTCAGCAGCCTATGATTTCCATTGTATGGCTGAAGAAAAAACATTCTGCAGAATATATTATGTTCTAAAGAAGAAAGAAAGTCATACAAGATTGGCATGACGTGAGACTTGAGTAAATTTTTAGGGTGAGCTATCCCTTTAACATACATAATAAAAAAAATGTTTTGATAAACAGTGGATGATCAGTGTAACTGTATAAACCTTGGAGGACACAGCCTTTACTGAATTCTGATTCCAGGCTTCTCCCGCCTCAAACAGGGTCTTCCGAGCAGATACAGGTTCTGGTGGTGTTGGGACGTCCATTACTTTTACTACACTGCCCTCTTTAGAGGACTCCTGCACACATGCAACAAAACACACACTACTATGACCAGAAATATTACGTTATCTGGGACATGTGAAACACCTGCTTGACTTTGCAATAAAAGCACAGTAACACCTGGTTCCACAGTACACACATTTGCCATGGGGCTCTTACACGTTTCCTGACAGTTAGGTGGCAGGAAAACAGAACCCGCTGAAAACAAAAATGTTTGAGCGTGTCAGCATGACTAAGAGAGGAAGTGTCTGGACATGCAGGGTGTCTGAAAGCACCACAGCAGTGAGATCAGAGTGATAAACATCAGAGCAGGTGAATGTAAGTACTGGGTGTGGTGATAACAAGAGTGTGTGCAAATAAATTCATGCAAAAGCAGCAGCATGTAGCCGTGCAGGTGCATTTACAGGTTTAACTATGAAACCGACATTATACAAATGCATGCGAAGGTAATTCACCTCAATGGCATGGTTGTACTGCTCCAGTCTGCCATCTAACTTCGAGATGATCGTCGGAGGCTGGGTCTTCTTTATGCTGTTCCTGTTTTCACAAACAGATGAAACATTACCTAAAGCACCACTGTTCTTCCAAGACACAGACCATCTCAGAACAAGCATGGACATGAAGAGCACCATTACTCATAAAGTAGTGCAAGATAAACAAAGGCTCTGTGAAGCATACTGTTTATACTGCATACAAGAATGAACAATGTGGAAAAGAATGCCCGGTGATAAACTGGATTCTGAGACTGATACATGCACACAAAAAAAAAACACTAAACAAATCCTTCATCATTTCATATTTAGTGAATAGGAGAAGGACACATAGGTAAAAACATGTCATATCACGTCTGCCTGCCTGAAAGGTGAACCATGTTTTAAACAGTTGTTCATTCATGAATGAATCATTCATGTGTGGTGTTTAGATCAAAGAGAAAATACTGATGAACCCATGATGTCATACCACAGCACGGAAAAACAACAATTCACCCCTGCTTTTTCTCACATTCAATACTATGAGGGGGATTTTTTTTTTAAATCCTGCAGTAAATCACTTGTGCCCTTTCATCTTAATGCGTATGTGTGTTTCCAAAGTCTACTTACTTTTTTTTAATGGAGCGGTTTAGAGACTCAGTCCTCTCAGTAATCTGTAGATCAATAGTAAAAGAACTTTTACAGTATATTTACAGTACTGAGCATGAAAACACTTGAGGCGATATTTTGTGCAATGTTTTCAGGCAACAGGCAAAAAAAGTGAAATGCAGTGCAACTTCATTGGGTAACGGATGATGATTGCACAAAGTAAAGCCGTAGTCTGTCAAAAGTTTGAGTCAATACTGAAGGGCAGTTCAGCCCATTGATGTTGTAAGCAGATTTATTTCATAATTTCACTTGGGGATTTGTATCTGGCTGTTCATATTCTTTGTTGATCCTGTAAATTCTTGTAGCCTGTTGCCCTTTATTTCGTCAACAAAAAGTGTCAAGACCTTTAAAGATTAATTTTTGCCCCACAGGATAGGATGCATTCATTGCCCAAAAAAGTCATCCTGCCACACATTTCCTGAGTATTTTTAAAATCTCATCAACATACAATATGTGTTTATTATTTGTTTGTTAAGAACTGATCTTTTGCCTTTAAAATGAAACTATTATTTTTCTCAAACATACATATCTGGGGCATACTGATGCTGTCAAAAATTTATCCCTAATTGCTTGAGTTGTACAGTATATCAGGATTAGTTTTATCAGAACACCACAAAAGTAAGATGGAAGGAAATTTGACCATAGACATAAACAGAACAAATGCAAAACAAAGTAATTACAGCCACAGCTTTATAAAGCAAAGGTAAGATGCATAGTAGCAGACATACATAAACACTCTAACGTACAATTTATGCTGTCATGCACATGCACAAAGTAAGCAACTCACCGAGCTTGTACCTTCTGATTGCCACTCCTCACCCTCAGCCTGAAACCAGCAAGCAACACACATACACACACAAAGCACCTCAGCAATGTAAAGCAGATGCTTCATGTTCTGTCATCTTTCTCCCTCAACCCATACCACCATTGCAAGGAAAAGATTAGAACCAAACATAGCACAAGGAAGACGTCTGAGTCACGCAAACAGCACATGGAAGATACCAGATCCAATTTCAGAGGGAAAACACAACTGGGCACAATGCACAAACACATGTTTTGTACAGTATGTCATGTTTTATGTCAGGCTGGGGATCTACCATTATCATTGGCCTTTCTGTGCCACAAGCATCACCAAATGGTAAAGCAAAAAAATAAAAATAAAAATAATAATAATAATAAAAAAAAACACTACACTGTGAAATTAACTTTCAAATAAATTTCCCGAACATTCAATCCCAACCCAGGTGTAGCCCTGCCCCCCAATCTCATGCTGTTTGTCGAACTGCAACAGACCATAATGTTTAAAGAGTGGAAGAGGACTTTTTGCAATTTTATTAAGTGAAATAATGCATTATTTATTCCCTTTATGAATATGTCTTCTTCATCAAGCTATTTCCTCACTACAATGTAGATTTTTTTTTAGTTTTATTATCATTGGAGGCATTTGTTGATTTGGGGACAAATGTTGGAAACATTTGTCCCAACATGAACAAACAAGACCACCCAGACTCTGCAGGGTTGTTCAGTCCTGCTCCTGGACCGCCTTCCTGCAGAGTTTAGCTCCAACCTGCCTTACTAGAAGTTTTAGCAATCCTGAACAAATTCAGTCTGAACAAAGAAAGTTAGTTTTCTCATAGCTCTATTTGCAACACCACCAAGCTGCTATGACAGACATGCAAGACCAGCTCCTATATACCTAAATGAGGAAATACTGAAATCTCAAAAACAGCTGGCCAAACTCACATTTAAATAATGTATTTTAAATCAAAAAATAAAATCTGACATGAACTGTCTCATAAATATGGTCTTCTATGGGAACCACACCCGCAGTGATGTCAAGACTTTACCAATTGGTGATTGGCAGCTTATCTCATTCATAGTAATATGAGGAAACCGTCTTGGCATATACACATATGCTTTGTCCTGAAGACCTTGATTTGCTGGTTCAGGTGTGTTGGAGCTAAACCCTGCAGGACACTCTTTACCTAGACCAACACGCGCAAGACACATGAATGCACACGTCATTAACTCTCTTTAAAACACTAATCATTGCAGATATTGTTCTGCAGCTAAAAATTGTGAGTCAGATAATGATGCCTGGCCAAAAGCAATTACAAATGAATTACAATTACAATTACAAATGATGAGATGAGATGAACTAAAGGATGTTAATGTTCATTTTAACTCTATTTTTAACAAGCATGTGTGGACATATCAGTAATGAATCTTAAATTATAATGTGATTTTGTGTCTATTGACGATGATGCCATACTTACCATGTAGGAGGGGCTCCTGGGGCTGAGAGGACTGAAGGGCTCCTCTGGATCTCCACTGGATATACTCAACCTCTTCAACTTTTCCATCACATCCCTCCTTTTCCTCTCTCGCTCCTCCTCTCTCATCCTCCTCTGCACCTCCTCATGAGTCTGATCTCCCGTGTCTCTATGCTGCTGGTCCTCTTCATTGCTCTTCACAAACACCTCCTCAGACACACTAAAGACAACAAGATTAAGAAAGGGCAACAATTCATGAACAAAATATTTTACCTCACATGAATTTGAAATTATTTTACCTTTCTGGACTGCTGACAGCTGCTGAATCGACTGAAGAGTCCATGTTGCTCTGTATCTTCAGTTCTCTGAGAAAGATTAAACAGGCTGAACTCAGGAAGAACATTTGTTCTGGGGAAATTGCGAAACTCACCTAATTTCTCATGTTATTTCTCAACACAGAGCTAGTATCGACATAACTCTATTGCTGCCCAATCACTGACACATTCTTCTCAAACTGTTCTCCTGCAGTGTGCTAAGGATATTACATTTTAGGGGTAACTCTTACAATGCTTGAAGTCATGGTCTCCACACAGTACGATAGATGTTGATTCATAAACGTTCTGTCTGATTCAGTGTCTGATTCAATTCCTCATATTGATTCAATCCAACTACCGAGTTTGTGAGACTTTTGAGCGATTTGTTCAAAGAATCTAATCAATAGAGTCATTTGGCAATCGGATTACTTCTCTTGCTTTATATTTGTGTTTGCATGTGGCTAAAGAAGACAACTCCATTTAAAGATGTGTTTTCTGGCCTTTATTTCACTGTACACAGCCTTTTAATATCATCATAGTCAATTAAAAATGTAAACACACATTCACATCTCGGGTTGATTTCTTTTGTTGTGAAGCTTCAGAAACACTGGCGTATAAACTATGCATTTCTACCAAATCCCTTGAAAAGATTAAAAATGAAGGTGGAGTTGGGTGATGGTGGGATGCTGGAAGAATGGTCATTCGATTGATGAGTGAGGTAAGCAGTATCATATTGCTTAATATTGTGACAGACAGGAATTAGAAGAACAAGCTCCTCACAAACTGTCATTTAGAGATTTAAAGTGATTTGAAACATGTAAACTAACTCGCAATCCCTCTGCAAGCAATAGTTAACTTCAGATCTCTATTTCCATCCCTACATATATCAGTAAATAATTATAATTATATAAACATAACAATAGCACACATAACACAAGCATACTTATTTTCTAAAATTAAGATCCGTTTAAGCTTATATTCTCCCTTGCTGTAACTGTATACAGTATTTTAACTTTTCTCATTGTAACTGTGTATATTTTACACATTACACAGGTTGATCTTGTTGAAATGTGTGCCTGTCTATGCCTGTACCTGTCATTTGTTCTCCTCCCCTCTCGTCCATTAGTGCTGTATTGTCTCCCATTCTGTTGGAGGAGGACTGTGGAGGTGTAGGAAATCTTCATCTCTGCCTTCTTTTCTCTCTGTGAGTACAACAATTTCAGAAGTATATATTAGGCACTAGAAAGACTGGTTTTGATGCATGACTGGGTTAAGGGTTTAAGGGTTTAAGGGTAAGAAGTATTATTTAAGTACTATCTTGTTAAAAGCTTTCTTAAATATCATACCTTCTTATCCATGTCACAGCTCTGATTTTGCTTTTTCCAGAAAGATGACTCATGACCTTTGGACCTTCTTGGATCGTCCTCCTCTACACACCACTGTCCAGTCTCTCCCTCCTCCCTCTCTGCTGCCTTAATGTTATCCCTCCTTTCCTGGTCTCTGGCACCCCAGACTTCATCATCACCAACCTCATCCAGGTTTTGCTGGTTTGAAAAGGGGGGTCTGGTCTTTATGAATGGGGTGCTGTCATACACATTTATATCATGCAGTTTACTTTGTTGAGCAGAGCTGGAACAGAGCTGGAGTTTTGAGTGAGGGGAGCCATTGAGATGTGTTTCTACATCTTTATGTTCCATTTGTCCCTGTTTGCGCCTGCTCAGATGTGTCCAATCGCTGAAGCCTTCGTCCTCTTCCAAAGAAGATGGATAGCTTCGAACCAGATCATTCTGACCCCTAACAAACAGTGAAACACTTTCAGAAATGCCTTTCACTGGGATGCCAATATAAGAAAAGCAAATCTACATACAACTGTTGAGTATGTATGAATAGAATAGAATAGAATAGAATAGAATAGAATAGAATAGAATAGAATAGAATAGAATAGCTGACTGAATCAAAAGAACAGGTGTGGTCTTGTCACTTACACATAGAAACAGATTAACAAGCACACAAAGAAAAACAGAGAAAGTTGGCTTGAGCCAGATTCTGGAGGTTGAGATTCCATGGAAACAAAACAAACACACACACACACACACACACACACACACACACACACACAGTACAGTTTCTTCTATGTTTTTGATGAAGACTGGAGTATATTTTCAGTTTTTAAACTAACTGGTTGTCCAGAGTCTGTGCAGTGCGAGGGCTGTCCTGTGGGGACATAGGAGGCTCAGTAGAGGAACTGGCTCTTGCACGCCGTCGTCGTTCTCTCTCAATTTCTTCTGCATCCTCCAGACTGCGCTGAACAGTGATTCTGCATAATAACAATTCATATAATACAAAGTAGTATTAATCTTCATAATTTCTATGTTCAGGAACAGAATTTTGATCACTAAATCATGAATGCTGCTTTTGTGCAGACTTGTATACAGTATACTGTAGTTTATAGTCTTACACTGTGATGAAAATCTTCAGGCAGTAATTTTCAACTGATCAAACAATAATACATCACCATGATTATGATAGCGATAAGGGTCATCTGACAGAAGGTAGGGTCAGAGATGGACAGGAAGTAAGTAAAACATGGACAGGAAGTGCAGGGTTCACGCTGACAGGAAATGGCTCACTGTCTTCCTTTACGGGGCTTACATTACGAGAACTAAACAAAACAAATGGCACAACTAATTCTGCAGATAAACTCTTTTACTGATTATTTACAATAATTGTGCAGAGGTGGATGATTACCAGACACTTTTATTCTTCTTTACAGATCAGAAAATATTTCTGTACTTTCATCAATGAAATCATAAGTTTTACTGGAAGTGTAAGATTGGTGTAAGCTTATAGATTATATTACACATGCCTCTGGGAACTGATGCACTGTTTGCTTATATTTTCTATAACCTGTCCTAAATGAGCAACAGAGGCATGCATTGTTATTGTATATACAGACACCATTTATCTAACGTGCAATCTAAGAACTTTATAACTGGTTGGCAGACCAAGCCAGAAAATAAAATAAAAGAAACAATAACATAGTTATAACAATAACTACCATTCAAAGATTTTGGCCAGTACAATTTTTACCTTATTATTATTCATCAAGGATGCGTGAAATTGACCAAAAGTGACAGTAAAGACATTTATATTGTTCCATAAGATTTCTATTTCAAATGATGCTGTTTTGTCTATTCTTCAAAGATGTAAAAATGTATCATGGTTTCCACAAAAATATTGTTAATATATATTGCTAATATTGTTACTTGAGCAGCAAATCAGCATACTGGAATGACTTCTGAAGGATCATGTGACACTGATGACGGGAGTAATGACTGCTGAAAATTCAGCCTTGCCATAACAACAATTTACATTTTAAAATATATAAAGACAGCTACTTTTTATTGTTTTTATTGTATTTTTGCTCAAATAAATGCAGCTTTGGTAAGCATAAAACAAATCATCAAACAATATGCCGAATGTTCTTCTCCAAGTAAACAGTAAATCTTAATTACATGATCACATTATGTTACGCGTGGACACATGGAAGACGAAAAACATACATCAGAGTAGTCAAATTCTTTTACCACTCACGTTCTGCTTAAACATTTGAATCTGTTACAAAACATATTTATTGTTTTGAGTAAATGATCGTAGCAAGCACTAAATCAGAGTAGCCTAAATCTATAATATCAATAATAACTGCACCCTTTCCTTTGTTGAACAAACTTAGTGAGAATGGCTGGGTGGTGGAGCGGCTCAAATTTTCCGGCACAGTTTAGAGGAGCTCCGGGTCCTTAGCGCAGATTGGGAGGGGGCCGCTGCTCTGTATCACAGATCCAGCAGATTTAGAGCAGGGGGTGATCTGATGTCACCACCCTCAGGAAAATTCCAGTAATAAAAGAAGCTATTGAAGCCTGTCACTGCCATTTCATATGATGTCATGAATTGACTCACCATGTGCCGTGTGAACAACAGCCATCTGGGACAGATTTTAATTTAACTACAGACACATCCAAAGAACAGACACGTTATCATTTCATGACATTACTCATAACTATATAGCAACACAATCATATACCCTCAAAACCTCTGGGACGGCCTGATGATTTGGGTTTCACTATATGTGCATCCATGCATTCTTTGACCATAGAACCACAAAACAACCCACAAGAACTTTAACCCTTCCCCCTGAACACCCTGAAGAACTGATAAACAGCAGAAAGAAGTCATTCTCTGTTTTCCCCTCTTGACCCCTCTGTTCTGCCTGACAAATCCATTCTGTCCTAATGGTTGTCCGGTGCTACTCAGCATTTTTAGATAACAGATCATCACTATCAGCACATTAAGAGTTTAAAAGTCATGATTTAGGATATAAAAGTCAAGATTTATAAAACAGGATTTAATAAACTGCAGCACAATCTATTTAAAGGTAAAGAGACCAGTGTGACTCTGTAGACCAAAGACTCTGACCAAATGGCCACAGACAAACACATTCACACACACATGCGAACAAATCAACAACATCTCACCTCTGGAGTTTCTCCAATCCCTTCTTGCTGGAATTTCGTCGTAGGATTGAGCTGGACATGTTTTTGTGTTTCACTGTATCTCCTCACTGAAAACCCAGCAGCCTTGCTGTGACTGAAATGATTTCTGACTGTGTGTTTCTCTCCTTTCCTGAGTCCTCTAAAGGGTGTGAATGTGCTCCCCTTCTTTCACTGAGCAGGATTTAGTCAATCTCTCTCTCTTTTTCTGTTCCACTCACTCCCTTCCTCTGTCTCTCTCCATGTGTTTTTCATTCAGAGCTTTGAAACTCTGGCTCCTGTCTTTTCCAGTTCTCTCTTCCAATCAGCAGAAAGCTAAACAGTCATGTGATGATCCCCTGGGAAAGTAAGATGATACCACACAGGCACACACATCCACACACCTCAAAACAATAGCATTACAGGACCACTAATAGTCTGTGTGTTGTCAGGCACTCAGTTCAGAACCATTATATCCACATGCATTGTTTACATGCCTAAAGATTAAACAGGTAGGCAAGTACATAAGTAGAGATAAGTTTCCCTTGTAATCATTATAATTCAACTAAATGAATCATGGCCTAACTAAAATAATAAAATCATGTGTGGGTGGAGAAGAATAAGAAGAAGAATGAAAATAATTATATTAGCCATGGCACAATGGTGAGTTAAAATAATGTGTATAGCTACATATATAAAAGGGTGTTTGCATGCGAAGATGTATAATTATGCCAGCTATATGTATACATCACACTTCAGCAGTATCACAGGTGAACGCCTACAGTTTATGTAGCGTTGATAGTTCAATAGTTACTTTAAACACTAAGGATTCAGTATGTTTAATTCTTCAGACTTGCACTGTATACAATACACTTTTTTCTTTTAAGAATATAAAGGATGAAAGACAGGAAAAAATAAAATATAACAAAACGCAAGCAGTTGGAACACTTAATATTTTTTTTCAATGCTTATTAAATGAACAATATCTGTGTGTGACTATACTTGTTACATTTAAAGAGCAAGTCTCTACTAGTGTGATAGTTTGGCTGTTTTTCCCTGTGAGTACTAGGGGTCATGGGTTGCTGTTGTTCCCTCGTCTCACTGAGCCAAACAGAAGCAAAACTTCAACTTTTGATTGTTTGAATCGTAGTTTATTTTTTTTCCAGCAAACGTCTCCCAGTACTGTTTTGAGTATTTAAATGGGTTTTATTGATGAATATCTATTTATTTGGTCTAATTACAAAGGCCCAAAATCAGATTATTCTTTTACAAATTAAAGCATCTGCTGGAAAAACAACCATCACATACATCAAAACCTCCTCTATACAATACATAACCAACTGTGATATGACTTCACATAATAGATAGCATTACCATTTCTCAAAACCCTGAAGACCATGAGAATTAAGACAACCTGACCGAATAAATCATTGTATGGAAATGTAAATTTATTTAAGAAAAACAGATTTAGGCCTCAGACTCAAACATCTTCTTCCTGCCATCCATACCAGACTTATCCTCGATGTTCTTACGCCAGTCTCCCACTGCCTCCTTCTCCTGTAGCGCCAGAAAAAAAGTATAATGTTTCAAAACTATAAGCCTTCATGTAATTTTTCTGCTGTTGCAGTTGTAAACGTCATTAAAAGAGATCATCTGAGTTATGTCCACATTTTATTGCATGCTCACCTCCTCCTTGACTTCTTTCTTGACCTGTTTGAGGTTGGCTCTCAGGTCCAGAGACACCTTGTGTTTGGAGCCCAGCAGAGCCTGCAGCATGGCATCAGCAGACATGCGTACTTTCTTCAGAACAGGTTTCTTGAATTTACCTTTCAGGTCCTGAACCTTTATCTTCAGATCTTCAATCTTAGGAGATCAAGAATAAAGTTTAGATTTTAGAACTTACGCCAGTTAAATACATCATCTACTAGTAAAACAGAACAAAATTACCTCTTTGTTTGACTTGGCCACTTTGCTCTCTGTATCATATCTTTGTTCATCAACTGCATCAATCTGCTGGTGCAACTTCCTACACAGCTCCTTTACACAAAGAAACATGCACATTTTCACACATAGCCTATTCAATTTTTTGGTCCCCAAAAATGCAGAAAGTTTTGTGTGAGGGTTAAGTTTAGTGATTGGGTTAGGGTAATGGGGAGAGAAAATACAGTTTGTACAGCAGAAAACCATTACGTCTATGGAACATCCCCATAAAACATGGAAACCAGTGTGTGTGTGTGTGTACCTGTAATTCCTGCATGCTTCCAGGCAATGAGAGAGCAGGGCAGTTCTCCTCCATGTATCTCTGTTTTTCCTGCTCAGCCTCAGCTGCCTCTTCCTCCAAAAGGCCATGAGCAATCTGAAGCAACAAGCTCTGGAGCACAAAGACAAAGAAGCAGCATAGACAGCATTTAACTAGTCACTGGCAGTTCATATAGTTCATATCACATGAAGAAAGACATGACCTCACCTTCAGATGTTGCCTGCGGCTGGACGACATCTTTTTCCTATCAGAAAGCAAATGTTTACAATTTCAGAGAGCGCAGAACAGTGCATCATTTAGTGGCTGGGGTGATTATGGTTGGGAGAAACAGATGGAACATCCATGCTAAAATACTTTTGATAATTGTGTAGTAGTAATAATAGCATTTATGCTAGTATGTATCATAATAAAAACAAAATGATCATGATGCTATTTGCTGAGTTCAGTAATCAAGGACTTAGTGACTTGATCTTTTTCACACCACACAAACATCATGATGTTGTAACTCAATACTTACTCAGACATCTTGCCGGGCTCTTTGTGGCGACCTCTGTGAAGGTGAAGACGCCTGTGGGTGGCAGGTGGGGGTGTTACTGCCGTCAATCTGATGGAAACAATTTGTATTCAGTCATCAGTCCTGCAGCAGGTCTAAATTTGGCTGGGATAATGTGAAAGAGAGACGGCTGGTGTACATGGGTTTGTGTGAATGTTGAGACCCACGGAAGTGTTAGGTGTTTAAAGGTTTGAATTTGAGAAGCAGTTGTCTTGTGCTCTTTTTTTAGTGTTCCTTTGTAGGAAGCAGAAGGTCTGCACCCAATACAGAAAATGAGACAGCTGACAGACAACTTGCTGCCTCTTGAAGAATCTCCTGGACTTCAACACTCAACAGCTGAAACCCTCCACAACTGTAAAAATACTTTCTGCTATATTAGTTCTATATTTTTCTTGCCAAAATTTTTTTGGATTGGATGTGGACTGAGTTGGGACGTTCTGTTTTCGAAAATCAGCTGTGGTCTCCATACCTGCGTATATCATAAGGTGTGTGAAGGAAATACATACATTTTGAAAAAGGATTGCCTAGGATTTATGGTAAAACCTGTTAATTGGTTAACGGTAAGTTCCCATACTCTACATCTTGCAAAACTAAAACAGATCTATTGGGACATTTCAAGTAATGTTATAGTTTAAAAACAAACTATTAAAAAACTGTTAAATGGACAGTTTTTGGAAGTAAAAAGAACAAGTCATATAATTTACAGTAAATTTATCGTTATCGTTATAGTTATCGTGCTTGGTGTGAACGAGCCTTAAGTCATATAATTTACATTAAATAGACATTTACAGAGTTCCCTAGATGATCCTTCACATTTGATGGTATTTTGTTAAAACTATGGTTTAACGTTACATCTTACATTGATAAATGACTGTTTATTGCATTATTTTAATGTCGTGTGTGATGATGATGGTATGATGGTATTTTGTATTTGTGTGTATGACACTGTACACCTTATGTCTTTGTTATGTTAAGAAATCAAAACAGATTTTAATAGCAGCTTGGATATAGTAATTTAACAGAAAATGGCTGTTGGATTTACTGGTTTAAAATTTTTTCGCCCATTTTTGTAATTTACAACCATTTTAAACTGTAAAATTTACAGGTCTGTAAAGTTGCTTACATTTTACTGTATTTTAATTGAATTATTCCAGCTTTAAAAAAAATAAAAATAGGTGCTGATGACATAAGTCATGAAATATTTAACTGTCAGCATGTGCTTAATGAGATTCATAATACTTTTACAATTAATTAAATATAGCCTGCTCAAATAGACCCCAACAACACATACTACAAATATGTCAAATTAGGGGTCTAATAAAAGCTTTCTGAGCATTTGACATTACAGTTTAAAGTTAAAATTGATCAGAATTTATCCATAAAGAAGACATCAAACCATATCCATTGTCTCTTCAATATTAAAAACAGTATTATATTAGGGAACAGCCACTTAACCGGTTTTGTCTCTAGTACATTCCTCCAATAGTACATTATAAAGCATTATAAAGCATATTATTATCTTG
The DNA here is from genome assembly GCA_039654775.1 of Spinibarbus caldwelli. Classification (NCBI taxonomy): domain Eukaryota; kingdom Metazoa; phylum Chordata; class Actinopteri; order Cypriniformes; family Cyprinidae; genus Spinibarbus; species Spinibarbus caldwelli. The sequence continues at coordinate 23,203,290 of CM077220.1, read as the reverse complement.
CTTATTGCTCTAATTTCTTGGCCTAGTATACAGCATGATTGAGATCTTCTGAAGATCCGTGGCATGTTCTAATGTTAGAGATGGACAGAATAATAACTCACCTTTCAGCGCGCAGCAGGACGCTCAGAGGGGATTAGAGGGAAGGAGTATCAGCTTATAACATTAGTTGGGTTTATATAGGTTTTCCACAGCTTCTCCATTCTCTTTAAGGAAGCAGATCTTTCTTTAAGCCAATGAGAGTGTCAAATCCCAACACCCCCTCTCCTTCCCTCCGCCACAATCAACACACACATTTGTTTTTCTATCATTCTATCATGGCGACTTCCTTTTAACCTGTATTATAATTATATTGAGCTAATGATGCTTTCGATCCCCTTACATAACCTAACTATCACCAAAATATTTCTGCATTTTAATTAAAAAAGGATTTTAACTGGTCCCACAGTGTAGGTAATTTAATTTTTATCTGTCCTTGTGGGGACATTTGGTGCAATCTACAGTATGCAAACCCACACCTGACCTACATCTTTCACTAAATCCTTGGAATGAGCAGAGAAACATGACACTCTTTAAATATAGGCATTTATTGCAAGTGCTAGAACTGCAAGAAATTAAGATGAACCCTGACTATTACTTCTGTTGCTGTAATCTCTGTTTTCTCACCTGTTGTGCTCTCTAGCAACAGCGTTTAGCAATAAAACAGGTGGAAACTCCAACTGTATGACAGAAATATCAGTCAACACATTCTGCAGACACATTTCACTACATATAAACTTCACAATTGCTTTGTAATTATTATAATAATACACTTGTATTCTTCAAAATTATGTTGGCTTGTCTGTTTAAAAAGATTATAGTCTTTAAAACATACACACAGTGAGACTTTGCAAAAATGTACATAATTCTGTTTAAAGCCGTGTTCACTAGAGCTCTGAGTCTTAAAAGTCCTCAATCTGTTGAAATAGATATCAGATCACTACAAGAGGTTTGTCACCAAGTGGCATACAAAAACTCTAGGTGTTTTGAAATTATTATATATAAAGGTAATACATAATTATTATATATAAAGGTAATACATAATTATTATATATATATATATATATATATATATATATATTTAAGGGGGCAGGGATTGCTCCTTAGATAATTTTTGACTTTATGGTTCAACATGTTAATCAGGGCTTTGATATGTTTAAGCAACTGAGAGAGAACACTTACTGTATTTTATTGTATTAAAATAGCTATTAAAATAGCTCCTGGTGCATTAGAGTGACAACGCTGATGGCATGGTGACATTGAGACAAAGTTGAGTTTTTTGATCCAAATCATCATTTTGGATGAGATTGACATTTAAAGTAGTAAAGTAGTAAAGCAGTTGATAACCACAAGATCATGCAGGCATGTATCTCTGCAGAACACTTGTAGGTGTCTCAATCAGTGGGGCGTGTAAAATCATGATGGGCATTTTCAACTGCTTTAGCCAGTTTGCTCTGGGGGCCTGGTTTAGGGGTGGGCCTTCATGATTTTAGAAAGTCTTTTTTAAAATCCCAAAGAAATCACTTTCACGGACTTTTAAATTAAATGTTCCCTCCTTGTGGAATGACCTGCCCAACTCAATCCGAGCAGCTGAGTCCTTAGCCATCTTCAAGAATCGGCTAGAAACACATCTCTTCCATCTTTATTTGACGCTCTAACTCTAGCATTCTCTATTCTAATTCTACTCTTAAAAAAAAAAAAAAAAAAACTAACACTAGCTTTTCTAATCTTTTTGTATTATATCTGTTTTGTTTTTATTTATTATACAATTAACAAAAGCAAAAAAAGGTCTCTAATACTAGGTTGCTCTATTCTTTTTCTATTCTATCTGTTTTCTTTTTATTTATTTATTATGTAATATAAAAAAACCTTGCTACGTGTACTGCGTTAAGATAACTGAGACTTGTTATAGCACTTGTATATCATTGCTCTTTTGTTGATTTTAATTGCTTCTATTGTCCTCATTTGTAAGTCACTTTGGATAAAAGCGTCTGCTAAATGACAAAATGTAAATGTAAAATGGTTGAAAAACCCCAATTGTACTGTAGTTTGAAAATGCGCACTGATTGGTAAACACCCATTTTGGTTCTGCTTGTGCACTTCTCAGTAGTCTAATTGATGCTTTCTTATTACAAAGAAAACACATACCAATCCCACTCAGCCTGAGGTTCTTATTTCTATGGATACAGAAAAGGCCTTCGATCGGGTTGAGTGGGTTGAGTTGGGAAGTTTCTCCCTTCCCAAATTGACTCATTATTTCAGACCTGGTCTAATAAAGGGATATGCTCTTTTCCAACATTTCAGCAGTTACAACAGATATTTGCTCTAGTTCACTTTTTTTTTTTTTTTTTTTTTTTTTTTTTTTATATTTACAAGTTCGCAGTTTTGTTCAAAATAATTTTTTTGTCATTTCCTAATGAGCCGCCAACTTCTCAAATGGACTCTTTGTTTTTACAGAATCCATTTACTAAAGGAGGAGTTTCAATGTGATGTTTCATTTGTGTTTCACTAATGTTTCATTCTTTGTGTATTAAGCCTATTCAAAAAAAGAGACAGCAGACTGGTGTAAGCCAGATTTTGAAAACTTCAACTGTTGGACCACTTGTTATAATGACATCAGACTTCTGTAAGTAATGTTATTTTTAAAGGTTGTAATGCTTTTGTCCTTTTTGCCCAATTTTTTTTGTCATTGATTGTGTTAAACCAGTGATGGGCAAACTTGGCCCTTCCAGGCCACTTTCCTGCAGAGATTTGATCCAACCCTGATAAAACTCACCTGCCTGTAGCCTTCTAGTAGTCTTTAAGACAATGATTAGCTGGTTCAGGTGTGTTTGATTAGGGTTGGAACTAAACTCTGAAGGAAAGTGGCCTGGAAGAGCAGAGTTTGCCCACCCTTGTGTTAAACTGTCAAATAAAATGTCATTAAATGTTTGAAAAGATTGTGACATTTTCATTGATTTTCTCTTGATATCTCAATCTTGTTTCAACATCAGGGTGCAAAAGTGATATTTGGTGTATCAGAATTTCCAATATGGCTATGTTTTATTATTTTTCATATTCATTCATACAGTATATTCATTAGGACTTATTCTTTTATGGTTTTATTACATTATATTCATATTACTGTATTATGTTACTCATATACTCAGTTACTCAAGTATTATGCATTTATATTCATAATTCTAGTTAGTTCCACTTGTACTCATATTCTACTGACGTAGTATATGTCCTTAATTTGACATATAAATGGTACATTTTGTTATGCTTAAGTGATGTTTGGACAGGATGATGGAAACTTATTCTCTGCAGAATATTTATATGCAAGGATGTACTAAGTTCTCTATTCCAAGAGCTATTGGTAGTTGTTGCATTCGTTTGACATTTTTCTTGATTAGACATAAACATCCCATGATGCTGTAAGAGGATGTAAGTCTCTAATATATATATATATATATATATTGCTCCCCAAATTGGCTTCTTTGCTTTCCTCTTATTGCATGCTTTGAAGATCTTCATCACTTTAGCTCTTGAAGATTATTATACTTAGATTTTAGTCGATTCTCTTAGAATTTTAGCAGAATATATTCAGTTTGGATTTGTATTCATATTCAATCCTTTTTTATTTTAATATCTCACATTTTAATCATCTATAATTGTAACACTTATGGTTTATGATAATTGTTTTAATAAAATCAAATTTCAAATTTCGTCTACCTGGATCCCTCTTGCATCAATATTGAACCAACACCAGTTTGTAACATTAATTCAATGCAGTTAGCATTGGCGCATCAATATTGACTTAACATTATTTCATTGGTTAGTTGCGATCTGGGAGTGTAGCATACCGCAATACTGTATAAAGTAAGGCTGTCATTGTCCCTTGGCCCTTAATAGCTATGTTTGGGAACACATGCTGTTGGCATTGGTCTGCACAAGAGAATTCAGATCCATTTGGGCATTTTTCCGCATCATGGCAAAGGTAACAAAACCATACCCACGAGAGAGGCTGATTTTTCTGTTTCTGCACACTCGCACAGAACAGGTGGGTCCAATTTGAGCAAATATTGTATTCAACATTTGTTCAGTCACATTTGGATGCAAATTATAAGTAATGTCCCAGATCTGGTCTCTCTGTGGACCGTTGTGCTTTCTTGAAAACCAGTTGTAGAATGTTGTCATTTTGATTGTCTTTTGAAGAAGATTGTTTTCAAAAAGCTCTTTGAGCAGAACTGCCACAGTGTACGAGTCACAGTTTCTGTAGAGATGCCTCTGTCAAACAGATCATATAAACTTAGAGAAAAGATGCAGTTGATTTTAACATGTTGACCTTTTGTAATTACATCAGTTTATCACCTTTATTATATTTTTACTCTTCTGGGTTTCTACAAATAATTTTAATGTAGTAATAAAGTATGTTATCATTTTACAATCATGAATATCTTTTTTTCTTACTCTCTCTTTTATGGAACGTTGTTTTATTTCCATTAAAATTGGTGCTTTTCCTCTCACAGCCACATGAGGACGACAGACATCGCTTGGCATCTGGACAATATAACATTTGACAGATGTGTCGGATTCTCTTCAGTAAAATTTATATTTTGGTTATGAAAACTTAGGAAATTATTACTGTTACATGTTCTAATACTAAACAAATAGTGTAAAACATCAGCAACACCTTTGCCATTCCATCACTGCAGAGGTGAAGATGTCTATTGTACTTTATTCAATTCAATTCAAGTTTATTTGTATAGCACTTTTCACGATACAAAATACTTTATGGACTATTGTTTTTCTATCACTTTTGTAATAAGACTTTTCTCACTCTTACATTGTGAAAGAAGAAAAGGCTGACTGCTACTGCCACAAAAATGCTATTTTGCTGAGGGACCTGAGCTACCTTTTTGAGCACCACATCAAATAGAAAATGTCTAGGCCTGTAAAATTACTTCAGATGACCTGTGTCAGGTAACAGACTTTGGGAGTTGAGCTTGAACAGATGGTCCTTCAGCATCTCTGAAGTGTAACTGAATGCAGAAACACATAGTCTACAAATGCAGTGTGGTTGAAAACAGTTATGAAAACTGAATTTTGGTAAAGTGAACAAATCTCAAAATGTATTGGACCCTGTGTACTCATAAGCAGTTTTCTGATATTTTTTGATAAAGGACATTTGATAAACGAAGGTTTAATATTATTGTTATCATAGCCCAGAGGTGTTACTGGGCCTTTTTAGGAGGGTTTCAGTCTCCTGAGCTGCATTAAATAAACTAAGTAAATAAATTCAGTTCTACTTCTGCAGTGCAGAAATTCATTTTAAGCTAAATGCTAACCAGAGGTGTAAAATACTTGAGTAATTTTACTTGATTACTGTACTTAAGTATTATTTTGGGGGATTTTTACTTTATTCAAGTACAATTTAAACTGACTACTTGTACTTTTACTTGATTACATTTCTGAAGAAAAAAAACAGTACTTTTTACTCCTTACAATTTTATTTCAACTTAAAAAGTACATTACATTTTTATTTTATCTTATACACATTAAATATGGGAAACGGAAGCTGAAACGTGCGTGCTTGACGTGAGAACCAATGATCATTGTTTTCACGCATCAAGCACACACACAGTTCTACTTCAGTTATGACTTTCATCAGGTAAATGTCTGGCTTCAAAAGTTCACCATCAAATCTGAGGAAGCATGTTGAGGTAGCAAAGTTGCATTTTCCCCCAAAAAAGTTTATTCATTATTCTTTGTTTTGATAGAGCCATTAGCTGTGTAATATATTGGCTGAATGCACAAGACTGAGTGCAAATAAAATCAGTGATAAAAAATTAAATATAATTACTATTTTTGTGGGAATTTTTTTTTTAAAATTAAATGTTACAAATCTCCAAAAAAGTGTTTAAATGAACATTGTATATTTACTTAATTGTAATTCATGTTTAGTGACGTTCTTACCAGGTAGTGGATAAGTTGTATTAATAATATGTCATTATATGACGCATTGAGTAGAAATTTGGACTGTCTATGAATATTTTTTTTAATCTTAATAATTACATGATTTGCTCATTAATTCATATGATTAGTCGCAAATAATTATGTAGCAATATTTGCTGAGAAAAAGCCCCCACAAAAAATGCCCCAAATAAACTATTAAAAGATTAATTGTCCTTTTAGACAGTGACGTAGACAACACAAAAAAGAGGCCTTTTAAAACGTTAATGTTGTATGTTTTAATTCTATGACTCTCCTCATTAATTCAACCCATTCTTGCATTCTGTTAGGAGTATGTTTCTAACCTCTGCATCACATTGTTATTAAAAGTGATAGTTCACCCAAAAATTAAGATTCTCATGTCGTCCCAGATGTTTATGACTTTCTTTCTTCGGATGAACACAAGCAAAGATTTTTAGTCCGTATAATGCAAGGGGACAGGACCACTTCAGAAACCGCACAAAGTGAACACGATGGTCAAGTTTAAAATATTAGTATCTGTAATTTTCATTGTTTCACTTAAGAAGACACTGATTCATTAACAGGGGTTGTATGAGTTACTGTCATATTCACTTTCTGTAGTTTCTGAAGTGTCATTTTTGGACGTCCCATACTTGTTATATGAAAAAAGATGATTTAGTTTAGATGATTTATATCTTATTTTGTATTCATCTGATAAATGAAAGTCTGTATATATATATATATATATATATATATTTAATTAACTGCATGATTTTTACTGTACCACCAATAACCTACTCCTAAATATAATGTAGAAACGTAAATTTTCTGTAAAGCTGCTTTGCAATGATTTGTATTGTGAAAAGCGCTATACAAATAAATTTGAATTGAAAAACCTGTATTTTTTTCCCTTTAACCAAACTTCTGTATGTCTGTCAGAAAAAAAGTACTTCCACTTCTAATACTTGTACTTTTAATTGAGTAAACTTTTCACTGAGTATCTTTACTTTCACTAGAGTAAAATTTTTGAGTACTTTTTACACCTCTGATGCTAACCCACAAAATATGCTGTTCAGGGGGCACAGAAACCATAGCGGTGCCCCTGGTCAGGGGGCCTAAACTAGCCAAGTTACAGCACAAAAACATGTGTGTGTGTGTTCAGGTATACCCTAGGTTATGGGGACGAAATGTCCCCAACAAAGATGGCAATATCAAAAATCCTTGTCTGTTTTGACTTTTTTTTTTTTTTTTTTGGTCCCCATGAGGAAATAAGCTTATAAATCATACAGATTTATCTTTTTTGTAAATCTAAATTGCAGAAAGTTGATGGGTAGAGTTAGGGTAAGAGGTTAGAAAATACAGTTGTACAGTATAAAAATCATTACATCTATGGAACATCTCCATAACACATGGAAATGTAGTGTATGTGTTTGTGTGTGTGTGTGTGTGTGTGTGTGTGTGTGTGTGTGTGTGTGTGTTTGTATCTTGCTTGTACAGGGAAGAAGAAATTGCGTAGTCCCGTGTAGTTTCACAAGTGAAGTTACCCATCTATCAATTCAATACACTGGAACACGGCAGTAGTGTTAGTATATGACCCTATTCTGATAAAGACAAAATATTAAATATATATTTTAATCATACCCTCATTGGGGGCTGAGTTGCGCTGCAACTGAAATCCTAGAATTTGCCTATGTAAATTAATAATATAAAACCTGTTTATTTCACTATAATACAGCAGTGCAGACTTATTGCATTAGAAGCTGAACTGTCTTTTTTTTAACCGGTACTGTATATGTACACATAGTTATTTAGTGACATGTCATCTATATTTATACATTTATGAAGTGACGAACACTTGAGTGTTGCTTCAGTTTAATTATAGTTAGTTAGTTAGTTAGTAACCTTTATTTAACCAGGATAAAGACAAAACCTGCTCAAGAAGGCAAAAAAGACATAACAATTAACATATTAGCAAAAAATGTGTTTGTTTTTTTATAGAAATGATGGATGACAAATAATTAGGTAACAAGCCATATATTAATTTATAGGTGGTAGTTTAGCCTGAAAACATGAGTTTGAGAGCCACATGAGCCTCATAAATGTTCTTACAAGTCGGTTTTCATGATATTTCACTATATAAGTAAGGACATTTGGCCCTCACAAGTTTAACTAAACAAGTACACACACACACAAACACACATTTGTTCATACTCACTGGGCCTCTCAGTCACATCTCAGAGGCTGCTCTTCTGTTCTTCATTACTGGGTAATCAGAATCCTGTAATCATTTCACACAATAGCACTGCTTAGATTCATGATATAAACATAATACGTACACACATGCTTAATTTCATCCACTGATCTCCCATTATTAACAAAAAATACAGACAGAGAAGTAAGTTCAGTACATTTGCTGATCATACAGGGAAGGAAAAATGGGAAGAGCTTAAGTTAAGCAGCAGAACACTCTTCATCTCTGCTTGCTCAGCCTGGTCTCATTCAGCAATAAGCACCATGATTGATGATATTAGTTCAGTTATGGTGTAAAATGACTGCTTAAAAATGTAAAATTTAATGCAGCATAATTCAAATCTTTTAGTGAGTGAAGATAAAGAGAAAAGATAAATGACATGAGGATAACTGTTTTTGCTAGTAGGGTAAGAAAAAAAGGAAATGTGAGAGGAATGGGGAATGATGAGAGGAATCAAAGGAACTGGGAATATGAGGAATGATCAGATCAGATGGCGGAGTTTCTTTTACTACTTTTATTTGTTAAGGTGAGTTAATGGATCATCACTCATGTAGTACATAACATTCTGAGTATTATGATTAGCTTAGTTACTGTTGGTTTGTTGGATGTGTAGTTTGGATGTAAAAGCACTTTTTGACAGCGAACTGCAACAGCGACAACAGAAAGTCCATCAGAAATCAACTCCAAAAGTAAAACGACTGCCTGTTTAAGCCTCGGATTCAAACATTTTCTTCCTGCCACCCATGCCAGCCTTATCCTCGATGTTCTTACGCCAGTCTCCCACTGCCTCCTTATCCTAAAATAATTCACGAAAGAATTTCAAGATGAAAAATAATAATTACTTTGGCAAGTATGGGTGTCTTTATTGTCATAGTGTGCGCTCACCTCCTCCTTGACCTCTTTCTTGACCTGTTTGAGGTTGGCTCTTAGATCCAGTGACACCTTGTGTTTGGAGCCCAGCAGAGCCTGCAGCATGGTGTCAGCAGACATGCGTACTTTCTTAAGAGCAGGTTTCTTGAATTTACCTATCAGGTCCTGAACCTTTATCTTCAGATCCTCAATCTAAAAAAAACACAGTGCTATTTGCTGAAAGTCAAGCCCATGAAGGATAAACAAATGAGAGAACAGAATCCATGCATTTAAAACCTCTTTTTCGCTCTTGGCCACTTTAACAGACAGGTCATATCTCTCCTCATCCACTGCATCAATCTTCTGATGAAGCTCTTTGCATAGATCCTGACCACAGTGGAGAAAACATTTAATAACAGAGTAAAATACTGCCATAATAATAAAAGACTTCATGCATGTGTACCTGTAATTCCTGCACTGAGCCAGGCAGAGATAGAGGAGGACATTTCTCCTCCATATAGCAAGCTCTTTCCTCCTCTACCCGCTTCTCCTCAGCCCTCAACAGATCCTTAGCTATACCCAGTATCAAACTCTAGAACAAACAATGAGGAAATGATTGATTCAACATAGCACACATCTCTAGAGTAAACACAAACCAAACAGACTCAGATGCTCATGTTCACCTTGAGATGGTGCCGACGGCTTGAGGTCATCTTTTTTCTGTTAGGATTTTAGGAGAGAAATAACATATTTCAACACTTTATCACTGTATATGTATTAGTGCTTGACTTGTGAGATTTCCAGTTGAAGATGTGTTTACAGACTTACTCAGACATGATGGCAAGCTTGTTGTGCTCTTCTGTTAGGAAATATAGAGAACAGGGTGAGACTGTCCTGAAAAGTAATTGTCTAAGCATTGTTTGATGGTCAACACACGAGCAAATGATAAACCATGTTTTACATGTTGTCTTTCGGTGAGGGTCAACTTCTCTCTAACTTGTATGTTACTTAGACTTACGCCTTAATGATACCCTGGACAAGCTGGTTTGCAGTCAATTACAAACATTTGATCTCAAAACATTAAATTCTGCAGTGGAGTCTCTCTAAGTTCCTCTCTGCTGCGTTCATCACATACACTCCTTATTCAGTTACAGCCACTGAGTACTACTATCAACAGTCATCACTTTTAACACTGTAAACTGCAGCTATAAACAAGTCACACTCCTCCACACTAAATTAACACTCTCATTCGTTACACAAGAACTTCCTACATGCAAGAAGTGGCTGTTTTGTCGGTTAATGAAGTAATTCACTTCTGTATTCACTCATGTATTTTTGCATGCATTTACACCAAAAACTGACTGACAAAAAAGGAATATGTGCTGCCCATGTAATGCAGACAGCTGCTGTACATAAACTGATGTTACGTTGATCCGTATGGGATGAATATACAGTGTTTAATCAACATGGTGCCCGTAGTAATGTTAAGCAACTCATGTATTTTATTATTACAGATATATAGTTAACGACATGAACTTACTGATGTTTTTGGTGGAAAAATGTTAGATAATAAAAATAAATCTGGGTGGAGTCAAAAAGACTATGCTGCTATTTTTCACCCAGTACTATCATTTAGCGGCATGTAACATACTGTAAATGTGAGTGAAGCAGAAAGCTGATATCTGTGTTGTATCATGAGCAAAGGGCTAAAGACATTAATCAGAAAGTGTATCAGGCAACAGATCAGTTATACAGAGGCTGCCTTGTTTTTCCTCCTCTATCTTTAACAGTATTCAATATCCTCAAAGTAATACAACATATTTTTCTCAAAATTCCTAAAACCCATATGTCCAGAATTTCTCAAGATCTATAACTGGAGTGTAACTGGAGTGATGAGTGAGGTGATGGATTGACTAAGGCCTCAGATTTCAGGGTTATTGAAATGTTAGCACATAGTGTTCCCTCAGCTCCTCTGTGTTACCCGTATTATGTTATCTTGATAATATATGGACATTTTCTGGATGTCACACATCCTACATTTAAATAAGGCTCAATTTACAGTAGGGGAGACCGGGGAGTGTTGTAACACGGGATTAGGTTTAACACGGTCAGTTTGACAAGTCAGAAAAGAGCTGTGGCCAAGTCATCAATATCATACACGCCATTCACATTTTTAATGTTACAGAAGAAGTGGCATGTGAATGTGAGCAACATTGTAGATTTTATGACCAAAAAACTGATTTTCAGGAAAGAAATCAATATTTTTCAATAAGATTATTTTTTGCCTAGCAATCATTGTGTTGTAGATACAATCTTTTGACTTACATAACCTAAAGTAGCTGTTTCTCTAGTTTAATTTGATACTTTGCATTCATGCTAACTTAAAACCCACATGCTAAAACAGTTAGCTATGTTATGGCTGCTTGGGGTGGGGATAGTTGTAACAGTTCATTAAAAATGTTACAACCAACTCTTAATGATTACAATGAGTCCAGTTATCCAATCACATCCTCCATCGAGGCAAAGTCATGTGAGGTTTTTATTGCACATCAAGGGATTTATGTAAAATGTGTTTCCATTATAGTTTATGCGCATAACTTTTTATTGGACAAAAACACTATCCGCCTCAAATGAACACACACGTTTTTTTTGTGCACATTTTTAGAATTTCTGCGCATCTTGACATTTCCATCCAGCATTCCAAAATTCACATAAAAATAGGTAGATGGCAACACAGCTAGTGACTGAACCCTTACACAGTACACTCACACAAACACACACAGCAATTGTTTTTGTGCTAAATTTAAAAGGAATACAATATAATGTTTTTGTCACTTTAAATGGTTCACTTTATTCAAAACTGATTTTTGTTCTTCAGTAAAGTTTTTGCATAAATTGGAAGTGTGGGTCATATTTCAACAAATTACTTCACACTGTTACATCTATCCCCAGCCTGTGTTACAACTCACCCCAGTACTGGGGTAGGTTGTAACAACGGAACTCTTTGTATTTGACATTAACTCACATAATCTGTGATTATGCAGTACACATCTAAGTGAGTTTTATTTGTAGTAGACAAATGTGGCTACGATATATCAAAGTTTGAGAGATCTAGCATAAACAACCACTGAGTTACTGATGTTCAAACAAAAAGTGTTACTACCAAAAGTCTCCCCTAAATTAAACACCCAGGGTTCATCCATAAGACATTAACATTATGCCCTTGAGCATGACACCTAACCCCAGGTTACTCCAAGAGGATTCTTCACAATTCAAGTGTCTGATCAAAGACTACACACTCCGCTTGAAACACAGCATGCAAGAGGATGCTTAGGCTTACAATTAAACATATTCCTTTGCTTTGAATGCCACTAACGCACATCTCATAAAACACATCTATATAGTCATTAAAATATATATATATATATATATATCTTTTCCTTATAGAAATGAAAAATGTCTTATAAACTTTTGTAAAAATTAAGAATTACTTTTAGCGTATAAACTAAAAAAAAAAAAAAAACATACCAAAGTTCAATGTGGAGAGGAGATCACTCATAATTTTGTGTGCGAGTTCCTCTCTTTGTTGAACTTTCAAAGTTATGTAAAAATGTATACAGTCATCTTAAAACACATCCAACAATTATACAGCATATGTAACAGGTCAGAAACATCTCACCTTTAAGAAAATCTAGGTAACAGGACAGACCAGGAACTGCAGGCAGCCTCTGTACTGAAAGAGGGTTTTGATAGCATTCTGTGATGGCTCAGCAAAACCCTTTAACTCTTTATGGAATTAGTTTCCAGTGCAGACCAATGAGACTTCATGCTGTTGAAAGCCAATATTACCCCTCCCAGCCTCACACATATAAATAACCCTTGCTTTCAAGATTGTTTTTCTTGTTTTATTGCTTATTTACTTTACTCAGTATCCTAATGAGTTACTGCGCTCTGAAAAGCATAAATCACTGTAGGAGACAAAATACTCAACCAAAAACACACATCTGCTTTAACAAGCAACATGAATAACTAAACACACATCTACTTTGACAAGAAACATGAATAACTGTCTGTTTTTGTGGGTCAGTTTTATTTTATTTTATTTTATTTCATTTTCAGAGCACACTAACAGAGTTTTGGTTATGGTCCTGCATGTTGTCCGTTAAAATTATGATGTGACCAATTTTGAAGTACAAAAGTAATTTAACAGATTCAAATATTTAAGAAATCAATGATAAACAGGCAGTTTGGTGCGATATAGATCTTCCATGTAAAAAAAAACACCGGAACCACATTCCAAACATTAATAGCCAATTGTTTGACACAACAGTTAAGTTTTGGAGTTCACAGAGCAAAAGTATAATGTTCCTAAATATCTTAATTTGTCATGTAGGCTACATGTTGTATTGCAGGTCCATATGCTATTATTCTGCTCCTTCCATCTATAAGCAATATATTTTAAACACCACTGCAGTGTAGCAATTGCAGAAAATTCACAACATGAGCCAAAAATATACTCGTCATCCACAGGAGAAAGTGTATCCATCAAACCTGAGTGACCTTCCATTTAAGTCAGTTTCCGTGGGCTAGAAACTTTGTGACCCAGCGGGCTTCTAATTCCAAGGTGGGAAGAGGATGGTGTCAAAGCTGTCATCAACATGTGTGTACATGTGTGCATGTGGACATGTGTGCATGAGTGCGTGCGTGGTGGGTTTCATGCTAGCTGTGTCTCTATGAATGATCCCAATTTGAGACCCCAATTGGTGCTGCCAGTCCAACCCCGATAGAAACAATCCTGAAATAGTTAAGACATGACGTCAAACCAATTTTACCCATTAACGCTTTCACATTAACTCCTTCAGCCCCAGCTATAGCGCTCAGAGAAACATATGCAGTGATACAAACTCGCTGGATGGTGTGAAGTAATTGCTTAGGTAATTTTTGACAGGCTAATTTTGGCCGTTGAGATACTGTAAATGAAAGTACCATCTTGACCAGAGCAAACAGTCTGGTCTGGTGTTCTGTTTATTCCTCCAAATACCAATACCAGTCGTCTCATGGAAATGCTACAGTTCTTTTAATGCCTTCATCATATCAAGAAAACCATATTCCCAGCTGTATTAGAAGTAATATTTAAATCTGTATTTGAGAACAGTGGCCAGCTCCATAAACTACAGTCTAATTTTTTTCTTTAAGACTGGTCATAACATTTAAATCAGTTGTAGATTGGTCTAATTTGAATCTGAAAAGTATCCTTTTGCTAATTGCTAGTTGGTCAGACTAGTTCTTTAGTCACGGTCTTAACATATGGGTTGTGTTAAAGCAACTGGCCCCCGGTTTGTTTCATCAGCTGTTCGATCAGAGTGATGACACGACCCTTCTCATTTGCAATGATTGCATGCGTGAGCAACCAGATCCCCAAACACACTGATTCTCATAAAAGAAGATGAGACAATCCATGCTTCTTCTTTTTTGAACACACTCTTTTTTAGCTCAGTCCTGCTATACTAGGCAGGTTGACACATATGACCACAAATGTTTCTCAGTGCCAAACCTTGCCATGAGCCATTTCAAATAATGTCACAATCCTAATCCTCAAAAAACAACTGTAGCAATATTTCAACATTTATTTAAATCCATTAAATACATTTACATTTACATTTAGCAGATGCTTTTATCCAAAGCGACTTACAAATGAGGACAATGGAAGCAATCAAATTCAACAAAAGAGCAATGGTATACAAGTGCTATAACAAGTCTCAGTTAGCTTAAAACAGTACACATAGCAAGTTTTTTTTTTAAATTATATAATAAATAAAAAGAAAACAGATCAGAATAGAAAAAGAATAGAGCAAGCTAGTGTTGGAGGCCTTATATATAAATATATTCATTATTTGTGTTATCTGTCAATGCATTTAAATGATGTAATACATAAATTATAATAGTATACATTGTATTACAACAAAAACAATGTATTTATATTTGCATATAAATACACTGTAGGCTATTATTAAATAAAATTAATTTATCTGACAAAATACAACCATGTGAATAAACAGATCATTGATTTGTTAATTTATTCACTGTTATTGCTGTCACGATCGCTACTGTGCAGGAACGAAGGATCACGGAGACGTAGGAGAATTCTCAAACAACAGTATTTAATATTCCGAAACGGAGAATCCCAGGGCAGGCAGGAGACACACACATAGCACAAAGACGTTTAACACCGGACAGAAAGCAAGGGGCAGACCACACTATAAATACACAACTCAACCAGGTTACTTTTTTCCAAAGAATATACAAACTGACAAACCTAGCGACTTTTTGGATAAACCTTAGCTATGGTTCAGTTGGAAGATGTCGCCAGTGCTGCCCCGCGAGCCTGAGCTCTGACTCTCCCGGCGCAGTGTCGCCTCTCTCGGCGTCTGTTCTGTGCAGTGAGCGGCAGAGTATGGAGCCAAAATGATCTCAATAATAATTCACGCAAAAGACGCGATGCACACATGCATAACCCAATTCACGTGCATGAAAAATAATTCACGTGCACGAAAAAAAAAAAAAAAAATATATATATATATATATATATATATATAGAGTTTGTCTTGTGTGTAAAGTCACACACAAGACAAGCAACAAGAGTTCAGAAAGTATTCAGAAAACTTTAATAAACTTTAATAAATCTTATACAGCAACTGTAACAACTGACTTCTTTTGAATGCTTTAATTCTGACATAAAACCAGAACAATAACAAGAACATTTAACAATACATAAAGCTTTACATCTTGAACATGTATAAAGTTATGGGGTCCTGTTATAAAAAAAAAAATAAATAAATAATAATAATGCATGACTTAAAAATCTGTTGAAACTGTCAAAAAGAATAGGTTGCAACATGACTGTTTTGAAAGAGTTACAGTTCCAAATGAAACTTCTAGATTGACATCAGCTCACAACCTGTGGCAGGGGATGAAGTAGGAACAGTAGGGTCACGGTCTTCACAGCAGTTACTTATACATCATCAGCCTCACAATGCTGAAATTAATTCTATTTTATATATTTATATATTATATTATATATATGTATTTTTTTTATTTTTTACAAGAGATGCAGATACAGAAAGCGCAGGAAGCATGAAATAAAGTGATAAAATAACTGAATAAAGATTACTGAATAATCTTTGTTGCATTCCTCTTTATGATCCGTCTTTGTCTGACCAGCATAAATTCCACAACTGTTACAAAGCAAATACAACTGCTTCTTACCAAAATCGTCTTGTGATGTAAAAATCTTTGAGATTACAATACACAACTCAACGTAAGATTAAAGATTAACAATGGTTAATCACAGTAATACTATATGAAAAGTATATGAATGTTGATTACATTAAGAAATTAATACACAAATGTGAAGTACATGAAAGGGACAAAGATTAATGTGAATGAAGATGTCTGTAACTGTCATCCAGATGTTGTGCCAAAGTGTTGAAATCCTAAAAAATGCAAGGAAAACAATTAGAGTGTATTAATAGAAAACTGCATCTTGTTGCACAAACGGTGAGAACTAACACACCGTTATTCATACACTTGAGTTCTCCTGAGGTCTATTCATCATTATATTCATCATTATATAAAGCTATGATGATGAGGGCAGGGTCAGTGCTAAGTGGGAGCTAGGCTGGGCAGTGGCCACCCAGCGTTGCTGAACAAAAACAGGGCAATGAGCATAATTGCTTTCCTCATTTTGGCCAGACATTGTGGCTAACACAAGAAACCTGCATTTTTGCCAACACTATCTGTATTCCTAACAATCGCTGGCTTACATTGTTCACCTTAGCGAGTGTCTAAACGTCCGATTTTACTTCCAAGTTTTAAGTAAACATGCAAAAATAAAACGATACACTTTTACTTAGCCAAGTTAACTGAAATGAAATGATCAACATAACTCTGCTGAATCGTAACTTGAACGGTGGTCTCGCGCCGATGACGTCAGCAGCCAGGTAGACACGCCCACAGCGGGTTATGATTGGTCGATCTGACAGGCTCAAATCTGATTGGCTAAAGAGTACGAATGAAACGCGTGTGAGGAGTTCGCTGCCAGGAAAGTCTCAAAAATACACACAAATCCAAGGCGATTCATATTCACAGTCCATGATAAACAAGTGAATTTTAAACATTCAAAAATTTTGTACACAGTTGCAAATCTGTGAATTGTGTTTTGAAATTGTGAAACGTATTTTATGAATATATATTCTTATTTTCTGCATATGAATTGGTTTTTGTGAATATATATATATATATATATATATATATATATATATATATTTTTTTTTTTTCCGTGCACTTGAATTATTTTTCATGCATCTGAATTGGGTTATGCATGTGTGCATGAGTTATTATTGAGATCATTTTGGCTCCATAGCAGAGAAGCACCGCATTCAGCTGGCCATACCGCAGCAGACTCGTCAGTAAATGAGTACAAAACAGCGTTTCCAAGCACCTGCCGCTAACTGACTGTTTGGAATTATACAGGTGCATCTCAATAAATTAGAATGTCGTGGAAAAGTTCATTTATTTCAGTAATTCGACTCAAATTGTGAAACTCGTGTATTAAATAAATTCAATGCACACAGACTGAAGTAGTTTAAGTCTTTGGTTCTTTTAATTGTGATGATTTTGGCTCACATTTAACAAAAACCCACCAATTCACTATCTTAACAAATTAGAATATGGTGACATGCCAATCAGCTAATCAACTCAAAACACCTGCAAAGGTTTCCTGAGCCTTCAAAATGGTCTCTCAGTTTGGTTCACTAGGCTACACAATCATGGGGAAGACTGCTGATCTGACAGTTGTCCAGAAGACAATCATTGACACCCTTCACAAGGAGAGTAAGCCACAAACATTCATTGCCAAAGAAGCTGGCTGTTCACAGAGTGCTGTATCCAAGCATGTTAACAGAAAGTTGAGTGGAAGGAAAAAGTGTGGAAGAAAAAGATGCACGACCAACCGAGAGAACCGCAGCCTTATGAGGATTGTCAAGCAAAATCGATTCAAGAATTTGGGTGAACTTCACAAGGAATGGACTGAGGCTGGGGTCAAGGCATCAAGAGCCACCACACACAGACGTGTCAAGGAATTTGGCTACAGTTGTCGTATTCCTCTTGTTAAGCCACTCCTGAACCACAGACAACGTCAGAGGCGTCTTACCTGGGCTAAGGAGAAGAAGAACTGGACTGTTGCCCAGTGGTCCAAAGTCCTCTTTTCAGATGAGAGCAAGTTTTGTATTTCATTTGGAAACCAAGGTCCTAGAGTCTGGAGGAAGGGTGGAGAAGCTCATAGCCCAAGTTGCTTGAAGTCCAGTGTTAAGTTTCCACAGTTTGTAATGATTTGGGGTGCAATGTCATCTGCTGGTGTTGGTCCATTGTGTTTTTTTAAAACCAAAGTCACTGCACCCGTTTACCAAGAAATTTTGGAGCACTTCATGCTTCCTTCTGCTGACCAGCTTTTTAAAGATGCTGATTTCATTTTCCAGCAGGATTTGGCACCTGCCCACACTGCCAAAAGCACCAAAAGTTGGTTAAATGACCATGGTGTTGGTGTGCTTGACTGGCCAGCAAACTCATCAGACCTGAGCCTGTATTGTCAAGAGGAAAATGAGAAACAAGATCAAAAAATGCAGATGAGCTGAAGGCCACTGTCAAAGAAACCTGGGCTTCCATACCACCTCAGCAGTGCCACAAACTGATCACCTCCATGCCACGCCGAATTGTGGCAGTAATTACAGCAAAAGGAGCCCCTACCAAGTATTGAGAACATATACAGTAAATGAACATACTTTCCAGAAGGCCAACAATTCACTAAAAATGTTTTTTTTTTTTTTTTATTGGTCTTATGAAGTATTCTAATTTGTTGAGATAGTGAATTGGTGGGTTTTTGTTAAATGTGAGCCAAAATCATCACAATTAAAAGAAGCAAAGACTTAAACTACTTCAGTCTTTGTGCAATGAATTTATTTAATACACGAGTTTCACAATTTGTGTTGAATTACTGAAATAAATGAACTTTTCCACGACATTCTAATTTATTGAGATGCACCTGTAAATATGAGCATAGTTCCTCTGTTAATATTATGCACTTTTTTTGTTTGTTGTCTTTTTTTTTTTTTAGTTTGTTACTCAGACACAGGCGGTGCACTGCATGAGACAAAAAAGTAATATAGCCAAAACCACCGCATAGCCGCTCTTTAGTGTAACATTAGATGCATGTTGATTTTATCAGATGATGTCGCGAATATAAATGAGAATGACTCCTGGTTAACATGTATTAATGGGTCGTGATTAGTCACTATTTAGTGTGGAATTTTTCTACAATATTTGCTCATCATGACAGTAAAATAGAGCATTCTAAGTCAATCTACTGCAGTTTTTCCTCTCTCAATCAGTAGAAAATGTGGTTAACACCCGATCATGCATGAAAAAAATAAATACTGTCATATACCGTGAAACCGGTCTAATTTTGAAAAATACCGTGATGTATTTTTGGTCATACTGCCCAGCACTAGCCAGAGCGACAGAGGACCAAGCTGGAGCCGAAGGGAAGGAGGAGCCTGACTGAGCCAGAGGGACGAGGCGCAGCCAGAGGAGTGGAGTCCCGAGGCGAAGGATGGTCGACGACAGACCAAGGCGGAGCCGGAGGGACGAGGGAGCCCGGCAGAGCCAGAGGACTGAAGGGCTACGGCGGAGAGGAGGGAGCTAGGAGCCATGGTGGAGCAACTGGGTAGACGAGCCGAGGTGGAGTCCGGGACTCAGAGGCTGGAGGCAAGGGATTCTCCAGCCATAAATGATACCTATTATTATTATTTTTTTTTTTTTTACTAAATATTAGTAAACAGAATATTACCTCTCAACTGTATCGCAGGAAATGTGCATACTGTTTATCAGTTTGCTAAAATCAAACGAAGTTCACTGCTCCCTTCCAACACTTTAGCAAGTAATGCATTCATTTTCCAACAAAGTATTTGACCTGAAACCTTTGGTCTTAATTCCCATCACATTTAGAGATTAAAAATTATTACATACCCCCAGGGCCGCATTAACACTGTAAGGGGCCCCTGGGCTTTACCTCTTGAGGGGCCCTTCATCAATCAGAACTACAGTCTACATTCACTCAATCTTGATAATCACAAAGCGCAAGTCGTCAATAATAAATAAATAATAAATTCTTACTAACTGTTCACTTGTCTTCAGTTGGAATCGAGAATTGTAAAATTGAACTGGTATCTATAATTTTGGTATCAAAAATAACAACAAAACTATTTTATTTTTTGTGGCAGGGCAAGTAAAAATTTAAACCACTGTTGAGCCCATGTGGCCAAATCTTCAGTTGCCTCACGATTTGATTTGATTATGATTATGCAGCCCAATGCATCTTTTCCTCCAATTATTTAATTACCATAGCAAATGAATAATCAAATCTTTTTTTTTTACCTTTGATATTAAAAAATACAAAGATGCAAATAAAAAAACAGTAGAGCAAATACAAAATACTTTTTTTTCATTTTACATCTAATTTACAGAAGCATTTAAGTAAGAATAATACAGACATGTAATAGTCAAATGTAAGTATAATCATTGCGTATAATCATTAATTATATAATCATTAATTATAAGCATTGTCTTTAATGTATTAATTACAATTAATAAAGCTACAAAATTTATTCAGTCAAGAGCAGTGAGTAATTCCCTCTTTTCTTTTGTTGTTTGAGTTGTATTATATTCAGTGTTGGGCACGTTACTTTAAAAAAGTAATTAGTTATAGTTACTAGTTACTTCTCACAAATAGTAACTGAGTTAGTAACTGCGTTACATCATTATAAAAGTAACTAAATACCAGGGGAAGTAACTATTGCTTTACTTAAAAAAAAAAAATAATAATAAAAAATAAATGTTCAAATGTCAAATAACTTGGATGTCCCCAATATTAAATATGTTAAATGAATGAAATGGACACTAAATAGAATAAATTTTTATTATAAAACATTGTACATTAATCTACACTATTTATCTACTGATACTTAGCATCAGTTAGTGAAGAATTAATGATATTATGATAATTTAGCATTATATGATGATAGAACTTTAGTAATTAGAATAACCAAGTATGAATGCATATTTGTCATGTTGACTGAACTTAGGACTGGTGGTGGTGCTTAAGATATTGTTTGTCATTTAGTGTTTCTATAAAAAAGGGGAAAAAATTGATAAGATAACAAAACTACTACGAATTCTACAACTAACAGCAATTTAAAACGCACTAAGGATTAATGAGTTGCTGGGGTCATGAATATTAATCGCATAGTCTGCGGTCGCTCGAATTGATTTGCTGAAATCAAGACAGGGATGATAATAGGTGAGCGCCAGCCAATGAGATTGTCGTTTGCGCATTAGTTCCGCCCACTACCGGAGAAACCGGCAGTTCTTAAAAGCTGAAGAATTCCAAAGGAACTGCGTTATTTTGACAGGAAAATACAACAAAGAATATCGTTTACATGTAGCGCGTCAATTCTGCATGTCATTTAAATCTCTTGCTCTTTCTTTCTTTGTGCGCGTGAGACAAAGCGACGGCGATTCGTGCGCATTCATGCTAGAGTTTACGGTACGTCAAATACAGCTACACTGCGCATCCATTCAGATGAACTGAAAAATACAATTATAATAATATTATAATAAATTACAGTAATGCCGCACTTTTATTGTCAGTAACGGTAACGGCGTTGCAACGGGGAAACTGTAATTCGTTTGATTACTCGTTACTGGAAAAAATATGCTGTTATTCCCATCACAGATTATATTAAAGATCTAAAACAGTAATCTAATCTAATATGTTACACATCAGATTTTTCCACAACTGTTTACGTTCAAGTAAAACAGCCTACCCATCAACGTTTACGCGAATACTCCAAAGACAGATAGCCTATATTTTGAAGTAATTCAGTGTTGCACGCTGAGAGGCGGCTTTCGTCCGCGCGCGTCAGGTGTGTCAGTCAGCGCAAGTAACGCATTGAGATCTTTTTTTGTGTCTTATCCTATTGCGCTTAAAATCTCTTTTTAACATCAAGCACTTCCCGCATTATTTTCTCATTCATATTCTTTTCGTAAAAAAACGAAATGTGCCCAAATATCTTGCTTTATGAGAAGTTTATGCTTTGCTTCCAAAGGCATATGCAACTTTTCTTAATTAATATAGCCTATACTTTCTTATAATAAAACAGTACATTATATGATGCGACTATTTAATTACATTTATGCAGAATCGTCTACAGCATCGCGATGCGTCATAAAAATGATTATATTCCACAGCTGTAGTGGCTAACTAACAACTGCGAGCTCAACTATGCTAAGCATATGACCTACCTGCCATGATCTGCATCGGCATCTTCTCCTAGCCCCGCGTTAATATGCCGTGTGCAGCTTCGGAATTTTGGCCATTCTAATCTTGTCTGATGGGCTGCACTTCTCCCGCAGGACTTGCAACGCCAGTACGTGCATTCAAAGTAAACCGATAACGCTTTAAGGGAACAGTGAACTCATTATAAAATGCGATTGCAATATTTTCCGGTATCACCGGGGCCCCCCCTCAGCACGGGGCCCTGGGTTTAAGCCCAGGTAAGCCCGTGCATTAATGCGGCCCTGCATACCCCAAATAGTGCTGAGTAGATTACTTGCAAATTGCAGTCCGTTACTGGCTAAAGATTACATGATGGACATTGTAGTTAGTAACATAATCTACATTACTCATTTTAGTTAATGAATTCTGACTACTTTTTAGATTACTTTTAGATTTTTAGAACTTGTTTTAAACTTTTTTCCCCAAATTCAGAGGCATGGATCGCAAAATTATTTACATGACATTTACATGGCCATTGGCTATATTGTGAATATTGTCAAAACTATACGACACACATTTGCATTTTCGGAAAGGAAACATTAAAAGAGAGAAAAAAAATTATTATGAATAATTTACTGCCATTTTATGAATAATATGCAATCATGTAATCCATAAAAAGTAACTGTAATCTGATTATGAGCATTTTAAAATGTAATATAATCCAGTTGAGCATACTCAATTTTTGGAAACTGATTACGTAATCCAGATTACTACCCAGCACTGCCCCCAAATATATCAACCTAAATAAATGAGACAGTTTGGAGACAAAGTATAGCTAGAGTATGTGGCAGTGAGCCCATTGGTTGACATCTATATTATTCACACTATTCTGAGTTCAGCCCAATAAATCATAGATGAACTCCAAATGATTTTGACATAGCCTAATGAAACTTTAGAGAATGTCAAAGGGCTGCTCTCAGATACACATACTGATGTCACTCTTCTAGTTTACAAGTAAGACTTTTATAAAGGTCAAAGTGAGTGGGGTGAAGAAATATGCCTGGATCATCAAACTTTACAGAGTGTCAGAAGGTTTCTCTCACGTGAATGTATTCACATTTCAGCCTCCTGACTTGCTGAAGGTCAAATCATACAGTTTTGCTGGTCTAAGCTTGTCTCCCAGTCTGGTCCAGCTGGACTGATGGTGGGTTTTAGAGGGCTTATGGGAACTTCTCCATTGGTCAGACTGGGACACCAGCTTGAATAAGGTTAGCAAACCTTTGGCTATGTTTAAGATGTTTCATCAGAAAGGGATGTAGCCTACTTGCATGTGTGTTGAAAATTTAGCAGTTTTGCAACATTTATTTTCTTAATCAAAATTAACCCAAAACAAAACTGTTTTTAAGTGCCCTCTTAAAAACATTTAAAAAGGGGAAAAAAGTAAATAAAAAAGCCACAGTCTAATACTGTTTAAAATGTCATTGACCAGCTATTTTACATGGTTTTATTCTGGTTACATGACATTACAAATAAAAACTTGTAAGCTAAGTTTAAAAGTCCACAGACAGAGAAAGCGATGTTTAGCCCATAAGATTAGTTCACCCAAAATTTCAATGCTTCAGTGCAAAGATTCTCAGGGAATGCAAAAATTTTGTAAACAAACTCAAAATTTCTTAAGGAGAAAGCGACAGTTTTGCAAAAGAATTAAAAAAAGCTCCTCACATCAGGTGGTATTTCCATCACCATGTTCCTTAGGTGCTTTTTCGAAGATGAACAAAAGTCTTCTTGGGTTTAAAACAGGGGTGTCAGTCTCAGTTCCTGGAGGGCCTAAGCCCTGCAGAGTTTAGATGCAACCCTAATTAAACACACCTGATCTTTCTAATTAAGTCCTTCAAGCTTATTTGAAAACTACATGGTTTGTGTGTTGGAGCAGGGTTGGAACTAAACTCTGCAGGGCTGCGGCGCTCCAGGAGCTGAGTTTGACACCCCTGGTTTAAAACGACATGAGGGTGAGTAAATGATGTCTGAATTTTCATTTTTGGGTGAACTATCCCTTTAAGTGGAAAAGAGTGAAATGTCTCTTTAACCTCAGGACAGAGGGAGGGAGGATGAGAAAGCTCGTCACGCTGTTTGTATAGGAAGTACTGGAATGACCTGACAGGCTGAAACATTTCTCTTTTAGTCGGCTCTCTGTTGTGTCAGAATGTGTATGTGATCCAACCACAGACTGTGATTCACAGCGTCTGAATACATGGAGTTTATCACACTGAAGGAGAAGAGCGAAACTTAACCTTGAAAGTTGCCGTCGATCTACCACAGTTCAACTACTAGTGTTGGCCACTGAAAAGCAATGTTAAAGCAGTATCAGCTTACAAATGCATGCTCTGCTCTTAGTGTTGTTTTGCACCATTGCTCTGCAATGGGTTCGTGTCAGCTGCCAGAAATCTGTTTCCTTGTCCAACACACACCTCGTACCTCATGGGAATGTCTGGCTTTTAGACAGACCTGGAGTAGTTACACCGAACCGCAATGGAGACGAGGTGAGCTGGACAAAACCTCTCTGAAATGTATGATCAAGTAAAAAAAAGACGTTGTATATGTACATTATCTGTCATGAATGTGACAGATACATTTGGCTCTGTTTTACCATGAGTAAACTTTGTGTTATATAAATTCAATGCGGTGCAGTTTGTCTATTGGCATCTGTGAATCCTGCACAGCTGCATTTGTTGATCTGTGTTGCAGTGTGATGTGGTGATGAACCTGTCTGCCAGTCAGAGATGTGAGTTTGTGAAGAATACACCGGACTGTACTTCAGATGAAGGCTTCATCAATTACCCTGTGGTCACCTTTTGCCTCTTCCCACCTAATCTGCTGCCTCTAGCCATCACACTCTATGTAAGCACACATTTAGCTCAGTCACCAAACTCAGGATTTACTTTTTAAACTGTCTACATACCAGTAAATTGAGTGTTGTTGTGTAAGTTTATTTGTGGAGTGTGACATGTTTCTGTTTACATATCCGACTGAAACTGAAATGACAATGCATCATCCAGGATTTGTAATCTGATTTTGTATTGGTTGTGTATCTCTTTGTTTTTGTATGTTGTTAAAGTCACTCTCACGTTTTCTCTTTCCTCCCCTCTTTTCTTTTATTTCTTTCAGGTCATCTGGTTGTTTGTTCTGTTCCTTCTTCTTGGGCTGATTGCATCAGACTTGTGAGTGGTGAATTTGAGAGAATTATAAGTGTTATTAATCGGCTTGTACATGCTATTTGGTGGTTAGTTCTGTCTTAAAGAGAGAGTTCACCTCAAAATAAAAATTCTCTCATCATTTACTCACCTCATGTCATTACAAACCCGCATTACTGACTTTCTTGTGCATAACACACACACACACACACAAACCTTTTTGATGACCATTGACTTCCATTGTAATGATAACAACAACAAAATGCTATGAATTGGTGTGTTTGTATGTTCACATTGTATTCCAGTTGCGCTATGCAGTTAAACTGATAATTAGGACTGTCATGCAATTTAAAATTAGTAACTGATTAAAATTTAAAAACAATAATTGTAGCACTTTAGAAAAGTGTGTATTCCTTTGTGATCTCATAACAATATCAGTAGAGCTGAGTCTTTGGCCATGACCTAGGTTTCACTTCTCTATTTACTCATGTGACAGAGACAATGTCTTTCATTTATCTGGAGAATTTAGAGTTGAATCTCTTTATTTTAAAAAGGTTCTGCTTTTTGAGGGTCGAGAAGTCAGTTAATTTGTCATAAGGGTGCAAAATGTATTTAGAATGAATTTGTTCTATAAAGAACAGAAATTTGAGTTTAAATGTATATGAATTCTAATATGTATTTTGATTACATTGTATTTTTTTCAGTTTCTGTCCAAACCTCTCAGCCATTTCCTCCACACTGAGACTGACTCATAATGTGGCCGTATCCTTTAAATACCTGAAGTGTGGCTGATCAGCTGATCCTTGTAATTTATCCTCATATTGCTTAGGTTGAGAAGGTTAATTGCTCCTGCTGTGGACTTCTGTTGTGTCCTTATCAACCACAGAAGTGATAAACTCCTGGGTCCTGGAGTGAAGAGAATATTACAGCATGCTAAACAACTAGACATATCAAATGATTAGTCTGTTACTAGGTCATAGTGTTTGCCAAGACTGGGTAGAGTTTGTTTAACACTCGGTTACAGTTTGTGATCTTAAAAGAATAGTTCACCTCAAAAATGAAAATTCTGTCATCGTTTACTTAGCCTCTTGTCATTCTAAACCTGTATAAATTTCTTTGTTGAATACAAAAGATATTTTGAAGAATGCTGGTAATCAAACAATTGTTGGCCCCCATTGACTTCCATAGTAGGGGAAAAAATACAATGGAAGTTAATGGGGGATATCAACTGGGTGAACGATTCAAGGTGAACTATTCCTTTAAGTTTGTGCGTGAGCGTGAAGTGCTTTCAAAGTATGTTTGTGTCATTAAAGTGTGTGCATGACTGAGGGGTGTGTAGTATGTGTGACTGAGTGGAATCCTCAGTGATGAGTTTGTGTTTTGATTGCTGGAAAAGGTCCAAATTGCGCTGAGAGGTTGTCGGTCCCATTTTTTTTCATTGTTTTCCGTGACTGAGTAGAACAGGGCGTAACTTTCCTGGCTCTTGGAAATGGGGCTCCAGATGTGTTCAGTGCCATGGCTGCTTTCTCCCACCCTCAGACTGCTGGTCTTGCTGTTGGAGCACTGTTTGGTGAGAGATCAGCTCTGTTAAACGTATACACCCACACACACATCAAGGACATTTGACTTTGACTTTGACTTGACATGTGTTGGAGTATTTAAATGTAAACTCTGTAATTCCCAACCAATAAAGGCACCAAACTGAATTGTATAATTGCAGGTTGCTTGAGTCATGCAAGTGGTCTAACGATAGCCTTTGGACTGTTTGTTTTGACTGAACAATGTCAGACAGGGGAAGTGTTTGAAATATATTTATACAGCATCATTGTGTGCTGCAGAAATTACACGCTTCACCTTTAATTCTTGTGAACAGATTCATCAGTCTCCTAATTTGGTGGTGTGTTTTTTTTTTTTTTTTTTTTTTTCTAGGAGCGGGAATCTTTGTCACAACAGTGGTAGCTGGAAGCATTGCTCTAGTTAAGCCTTTCACTGTGGCGTCCCGTCCATTCCTTCGTGATGTCATTTTCTACATGGCAGCCGTGTTTTGGACCTTCAATATCCTATATAAAGGCCATATTTCCATGGGAGAAGCCGTGGGTCAGATAACCATTTTTCACTTAATCAGATTTATACCATAATTTCATTCATTTAGGAAAATTACACATTTTTTTTTCATTCTGCATGTTCCACTTTCCTGTATAGTATATGGATATGATTAATATTTCTTTCGTCCTATCATTTTTTTTTTTTTTGTTCTCCACAGGTTATCTGGGGCTGTATATTGCATATGTTTTGACTGTGATTGTGAGTGCATATATATACAATCGTCAGAAGCATCAGCTAAATGGATCGGTCCAGACCACAGGCAGAGAACAGGGTAAAGAGACTGCAGTCTTTCTCAGCACTGATCACACACCACACACTTTCTACCCACTTTCAGTTTCATTACAATTCCTGTATGAGGTGTGACCATTTTTCTTTTAAGGTAAACACGTCAAAATGTGCTGTAAACTCACAAAATTATTGTTTTTAATGACTTGAGTTTCTTACTTTGGTACTTGTTCCCATCCCTAGTAAAATCTGAACTAACTGCACTAAGCTTTCACACATTCAGATATAGTAGTCACAACAATGCCAAATCAAAAAGCACTGTCTATTTAAATAAAGTGCTACTGAAGTTTATGAAATGAACAGCAGTGTTAATCTGATCATTGGGCAGAGGTTAATAAGTGCTGTTTTTGAATTTTAGGGGAGACTCTACCATCTGATTCATATAGAGAAATTCAGAGTGGCAGCATACAAGCACACGGTGGGTCACTTCCTCTCAACTTAAAACTATCTTGGCTATGTAAGTAGCTGAAGTTTCAGTGGGTTGTTTCATTTATGATTGTTTTCAACACCACACACTTTCATAATTAAGTGTGTGTTGCATTCTGTATTGGTAACAGTGAAAGTGAGAGAGAATATTGCATCTTTAAGGAAGTACTGTGTGGTGTAACAGTGTTTATCTGTGTGAAAATCTTGCATGTATGTGTTTCTAAGTGTTGGTGTTATTTTTATATATATATATATATATATGTATGTATGTATATGTGTGTATATATGTGTGTACAGGTGCATCTCAATAAATTAGAATGTCGTGGAAAAGTTCATTTATTTCAGTAATTCAACTCAAATTGTGAAACTCGTGTATTAAATAAATTCAATGCACACAGACTGAAGTAGTTTAAGTCTTTGGTTTTTTTTAATTGTGATGATTTTGGCTCACATTTAATAAAAACCCACCAATTCACTATCTCAACAAATTAGAATACTTCATAAGACCAATAAAAAAAAAAAAAAAAAAACATTTTTAGTGAATTGTTGGCCTTCTGGAAAGTATGTTCATTTACTGTATATGTACTCAATACTTGGTAGGGGCTCCTTTTGCTTTAACTACTGCCTCAATTCGGCGTGGCATGGAGGTGATCAGTTTGTGGCACTGCTGAGGTGGTATGGAAGCCCAGGTTTCTTTGACAGTGGCCTTCAGCTCATCTGCATTTTTTGGTCTCTTGTTTCTCATTTTCCTCTTGACAATACAGGTTCAGGTCTGGTGAGTTTGCTGGCCAGTCAAGCACACCAACACCATGGTCATTTAACCAACTTTTGGTGCTTTTGGCAGTGTGGGCAGGTGCCAAATCCTGCTGGAAAATGAAATCAGCATCTTTAAAAAGCTGGTCAGCAGAAGGAAGCATGAAGTGCTCCAAAATTTCTTGGTAAACGGGTACAGTGACTTTGGTTTTCAAAAAACACAATGGACCAACACCAGCAGATGACATTGCACCCCAAATCATCACAGACTGTGGAAACCTTAACACTGGACTTAATGCAACTTGGGCTATGAGCTTCTCCACCCTTCCTCCAGACTCTAGGACCTTGGTTTCCAAACGAAATACAAAACTTGTTCTCATCTGAAAAGAGGACTTTGGACCACTGTGCAACAGTCCAGTTCTTCTCCTTAGCCCAGGTAAGACGCCTCTGACGTTGTCTGTGGTTCAGGAGTCGCTTAACAAGAGGAATACGACAACTGTAACCAAATTCCTTGACACGTCTGTGTGTGGTGGCTCTTGATGCCTTGACCCCAGCCTCAGTCCATTCCTTGTGAAGTTCACCCAAATTCTTGAATCGATTTTACTTGACAATCCTCATAAGGCTGCGGTTCTCTCGGTTGGTTGTGCATTTTTTTTTTTTTTTTTTTTTTTTTTTTTTTCTTCCACTCAACTTTCTGTTAACATGCTTGGATACAGCACTCTGTGAACAGCCAGCTTCTTTGGCAATGAATGTTTGTGGCTTTACCCTCCTTGTGAAGGGTGTCAATGATTGTCTTCTGGACAGCTGTCAGATCAGCAGTCTTCCCCATGATTGTGTAGCCTAGTGAACCAAACTGAGAGACCATTTTGAAGGCTCAGGAAACCTTTGCAGGTGTTTTGAGTTGATTAGCTGATTGGCATGTCACCATATTCTAATTTGTTGAGATAGTGAATTGGTGGGTTTTTGTTAAATGTGAGCCAAAATCATCACAATTAAAAGAACCAAAGACTTAAACTACTTCAGTCTGTGTGCATTGAATTTATTTAATACACGAGTTTCACAATTTGAGTTGAATTACTGAAATGAACTTTTCCACGACATTCTAATTTATTGAGATGCACCTGTATATGTGTGTGTGTGTGTGTGTGTGTGTTTCAGATGAAGGAGAGTATGAGCCTTTGCTGCCTTACACTCAATCCACTGCTCAGATCTTCCTGAATGCCATTAACCCGGTGGATAGTCGGACCTGGAGGAGACAGCACTGGAGTGCCAAAGTCCTCAAAGTGATCAAGGTGAAAACATGTGCCTTCACTTTCATGATCACTTCTTGGTTCTAAATAAGTAATCATTCTTCTAGTAACCTATTGCTTAAAATAAACTTGTCTAATTGTCCAATTGTTGGATTGTTTGAATCTAAAGCCTGTGTTATACTTTCCGCGTGGGCAATCCGGACGCGCGCGCGGACACGGACTACTTGTATTTATACTACCGAAAGCGTACGCTGGTGGTCCGCTTCCCAGATGTGTTCCATACATGCGTGGTAGATCGGCTTGAACAGTAAACAAACATGTGAACAAACAATTGCCCAGAGTTATTGCACATCTGGCTGTCTTTATATTGTTTTATAGACGGATTGTACAGGTTAGGGTAGCAACGGGCAGCTTCACACAGCCTGCACATGTGCAGTTGGTGCTTTTGTAGCCTACTGACAAGTACGCACGGTCACAAAAAATGAGAGGTACGCGGATGTCCGCGCAGAGCCTCCGCGCACACCCTCCGATGACGATTTTTACGTCACGTGGACCATAGCGGACTCGCGCACGCGGAAAGTATAACACAGGCTTAATATGCATGCCTATGTAATTTTAAGATGAAGATCCTTTTTTGCCTGTCTGTCTGACTGTGTCAGGTGCCTGTAGAAGTGCTGTTATTGTTGACCGTTCCTGTGGTGGACACAGATAAGGAGGATCACAACTGGAAACGCCCTCTGAACTGTCTTCACATAATCACTGGGCCTCTGGTCTGTGTGCTTGCCTTCCAGTCGGGAAAGTGTAAGTCGGTTGACATTTTTTATTTGAACTATGAAACTAAACCTGTTCAACAGCAATCTCTTATGTCACACAAAAAATACAGTTATGTCATTTGTTGCTTTAAAGGGTTAGTTCACCCCAAAATGAAAATTATGTCATTAATTACTCACCCTCATGTCTTTCCAAACCCGTAAGACCTTCGTTCATCTTCGGAACACAAATTAAGATATTTTTGATTAAATCGGAGAGCTATCTGACCCTCCATAGACAGCAACGCAACTGAAATGTTCCCAGGTCCAGAAAAGTAGTAAATACATCGGTAAAACAGGTCCATGTGACATCAGTGGCTCAGCTTCAGTTTTGCGACGCTGCGAGAATACTTTTGCGCAAAGAAAACAAAAATAACAATCTACTCAACAATTCTACTCCCCCGAGGTACGTCTTCCGCCATTTTGGAGAGTACCCAAGAACGTATTTGACGTAATCAGCGTTATTTACGTTTGGGGGGGAGGAAGCGTGCATGAACATATAATCTGTGTAATAAGCGTAGTTTATGCTTAGGGGAAAGCATACGTATGTAACTCGGGGGAGAAGAACTGAGTAAATTGTTATTTTTGTTTTCTTTGCGCAAAAAAAAGTATTCTCGTAGTGTCGCAAAACTGAAGTTGAGCCAGTGATGTCACATGGACCTGTTTTACTGATGTATTTACCGTATTGTCCCGAATATAAGACAATGTTTTTTTTTCTTGGAAATACATCTGAAACAACGCGGTCGTCTTATATTCAGGGTCTAGACTATCACATGTCAATAATACACCCACAACAATAGGTGGCGCCAAATACGCATAAAACAAGTGTGCCATGAAATAAGTGATGTAATGTGTGTTGTAAAGATCGCTTACTGTGTCAAGAGTTGTGACTGTCATGTTAGTCTGATGGGAGCAAACTCTCTCTGTAAGTGATTTTAAAACGTAAGACCGTACCCAGATTTGAAGACTACAGAAAAGATTTCACTTCTACTGTTAATACAATTTTGGTAGGCTACTATGAGATGGATAGACTAAATGTTATATAATTAAGATGGGCTACCTTTTATTTTTATGGTATATCAAAAAGTGTATATTTTTCAATGTGATTGTTGGTACATTTTACCAGTATTTGCCATACTTTCAAAACAAAAATTAAAACAGGAAAAATGTGCAATATGAAAATAATTTAAGAAAAAAAATAATTAATTCTCAGTAAAACACAAGATTTGGTTTTCAAAAAGCCTTTTTCCAAAAGGTACATCTGGAAAAAGGGGGGTCGTCTTATAATCGGGGTCGTCTTATATTCAGGACAATACGGTACTATGTTTCTGGACCTGGGAACATTTCAGTTACGTTGCTGTCTATGGAGGGTCAGATAGCTCTCCGATTTAATCAAAAATATCTTAATTTGTGTTCCGAAGATGAACGAAGGTCTTACGGGTTTGAAACGACATGAGGGTGAGTAATTAATGACATGATTTTCATTTTGGGGTGAACTAACCCTTTAATGCACCTGCTGCATTCTGTCAGATGAACTGGAATTCCTTTTGTATGTGAAAAGATAAATTCTGTTGACGCAGATATTGTGTAATCATTTTATGTTCTCTAAAGTACATGTGACTGAAACGGACAATGTTTCTCTTTCATTCAAGATGGCTTACTGCTCATTGAAGGAGAAGTTCCAGTGTGGGTGCTTGTACTCTGCATTGGAGTCTTCCTCTCTGGCATAGTCTTCTTCACTACCACAAATGAGCGTCCTCCAAGATATCACTTTGTATGAGATCTTCTTTTCTTTTCTTTTTTAAAGACAAATCTTATATTCTTATGCATTTATTTGATCATTTACCAACCCTCATGTTGTTCCAAACCTATAAGTTCTTTCTTACATTGAACACACAAGAAGATATTTTGAAGAATGCTGGTAATCAAAGAGTTGTAGGGCCCCATTTGCTTCCATAGTAGGGAAAAAAAAATACTGTGGAAGTCAATGGGGGCCAACAACTGTTTAATTTTGTGTTCAACATAAGAAAGAAACTCATAAATGTTTGGAACGACATGAAGGGGAGTAAATGATGACAGAATTGAGGTGAACTGTTCCTTTTAATACATTTTAAAATTCAATTCATTATTGTGATGACAGCTGAATTTTCAGCAGACATTACTCATGTTGAAAGCATGTGTGGCTTAATATTTTTGTCGAAACGTAACTTTTTTTTTTTTTTTTTTTTTCTCCTGACTTCTTTGAGTTGAACTTTCAAAAGAACAGTTTATTTGAAATGGAAATCATTTTATAGACATTTTAAATGTCTTTACTGTCTCTTTTAATCCATTTTATGCATCCTTGCTGAAAAAGGGTATTAATTTTGTTTTTAAAATTTTTGATTTGTTCTGTTGCTGTGGGTGTGTGTGTGTGTGTGTGTGTGTGTAGCTCTATTCTCTGCTAGGTTTTGTGGTCAGTGCGCTGTGGATCAGCACTGTGGCGTCTGAGATTGTTAGTGTGCTGCACCTGCTGGGGGTTGTTCTCAGTCTCAGCAACACTGTACTGGGCCTCACCTTGTTAGCCTGGGGCAACAGCATTGGAGGTACACACTCACTCACAACATTAAAAACACAAACAGCACATTATCTTCCAATTATTTTTTGTATTTTTGCTCATAGCCAATATTCTAGAACTTGAAATGAAAGAAATAATTTTACAACTACTAGATTGCATTGTTTTATTTTTGTTGGCACTAAGTACTAATGTAATGCATGAGATAGTGTTTGATGGCTTTTAATATTTTAAAGAATCATACACCAATGGGATATTATACACTATAATTTTTTTTTACCTCTGTTAGACCATGTGTAATATTTGTGTTTTGACAGATTGCTTTGCAGACATTACTATAGCCCGTCAGGGATACCCACGGATGGCCATTTCTGCCTGTTTTGGGGGCATTATCTTTAGTATCTTTTAACAAATGCTTTTTTTTTTTTTTTTTTTTTTTTTTTTTTTTTTTTATATAAAAGTTCTCATTTTTGTGTATGTGCATTAACAAATATATTAACAGATTTAATCATACTATATTTATAGGATTATAAATATCCTGGTACATTACCATAAACCATAACCACACTTCATATGCCTTTAACATTGCATTAAGACATGCTGTTTGGTGTGGGTCTGGGCTGCCTGCTGCAAATCTTGCAGAATAAAAATAATGTTGTGATGGTATGTCTCACACTCTATATATTATATACAATGTCAATGTCACATACATGTAACTGGATGGATATGTTGCAAGCTTTTAGTCAGTTGAATATTTCAGTATTGATGAGTGACGGAGTCTGATCTGTGTTCTGATGTGTGGTCAGCTGGAACCAGAAGGGATGCTGTGCTGGGTTCTCTCAGGAGCACTGGGTCTGTCTCTCGTCTTCTCCTTCATACTGGTTCCTCTTCAGTGTTTTCACCTGAGCCGAGTCTATGGCATTTTTCTACTGATCTTCTACATTGTCTTCCTCGTCGTTGCCCTGCTCACTGAATTTAGAATTATCCAATTCTGACACCAGCAGAAACACTAACTGGACAAGTGCAAAAGTCTTTAGACGCTCAAAGAAATATATAAGAAATGTATTAGAATATATATATATATTTTTGTAAATGTATGTTTTTGAAGATCATGAGTAATTACTGTGCACTAGATAAATTGTTTTCAAACCTATCTTGAATGGTGAGATTGAAAATTTATTTTATTAAATGGGATACTTGCAAATATGCTGTGGTGTGTTTTTCTTTTGAATTTAATGAATTCATTCCAAGTGCGATTCGCGAGCTGATCGTTCTTTTAAGACGAATGATGCATGAGTTTGATTAAACTGGTTGAATCGGTTCACAAAATTGAGCTGCTCTCAAGTCATGATGAAACCACAACCAATGAGCGATTTGAGAGTAAACGTGTATTCCTGTAGCTGTACTGAAAATATATTCACTGAATGACAGCATATCCTACATGCACAGCATCAGTGTGTATGCTTGTAGGTGTAGCTGTTGAAGTAGCTGTAGTGTTTTCTCCAGACCATCTGGAGGCAGTGGTGCATCAGTGCTCTCTCTCTGAGCCCGAGAGCGCAGAGCCGTCCGCGGATGTTTTTAAGTAGGCTGAGGTTACCTAGCAGTGAAATCCAATCCACGTTTACCTGTAACAGACAGTCAGGTAGAAATTACGCCAACCTCAAGACTTGATCCGTTAGGTTTGTTTGTTGGTGCATATATTTCCTTTGGTCGAAACAAGCGATGTCGGGCGGCTGCGGGCGGAATCCTCCTCCTTTCCCTGATAATGAAGATCAGGAGGCAGAATTAGACACTCCAGTGCTGGACAGCGACGAGGAGGAGGATGAAGGCGAGGACATATTCACCGGCGCGAGAGTGAGACACCTGCTTCAGAATGAATATTCATATTTTTATTATCTGATTAAATCTTATGTGGGGAAATATTTAACTGTCATTTAACAGAAGCTAGCTCGTAGTTTATTGTCAGTGTCTGCAGCGGTTATTCTCATATTGCAGCTCAGCAACTGCACGAACTGCAATTATGTCATGTTTATCAGCTGTTAGCATCGTGTTCAACCCCTTATTTTGTATTTATTTATTTATTATTTTGCAGAGTAAACCGATCACACCCACATCAGCTCCTGATGAAGGCGATATCTTCAGTGAGGAGGGCTCATACATCAGGAGCGATGTCCATCAGGCCACTAATGGCCTTCAGTCTGATGAAGAGCTGGATCTGTTCACTGGTGATTCACTCCGTCGCTGCACCATTACTCGTAATGAGCAATAAATTCGTAATGACACTTGATTTGACATGCAGGCCAGATGGGAGCTGAACTGCATGTTGGAGAACGTAATGCGTTCAATCTTTGTCTTTAACATAGCTTGGCAGGTTGAAACGAATCACATAGATATAGATGCTATATCTGATATGTGACAATAGTACTTAAGTTAAAGTTGTACTTGGCCAAAAGTACAAAAGAATCAACTTATAATTGAATTTAGGTATTTAAAAGTTAGAAGTAAACACTTTTTCTTAGTTTCAAATTGGTTTTTGAAAACAGTAGAAATGTTCTAATTTTAGTATTTTTTTTTTTTTTTTTTTTAAAGCAGAGGCTTTCTAAAGAAACTGTCAAAAATAATATCTTCTCATTGATCTAACTATGTAAGAATCTAGGGCACAGCAGATGTTAAACTGAAACCAATATCCTGAAAGCTTTTGCATGAATGTTGTCAGCAGATGATTTTACAAACATTTGAATAGTGATTTTTAGTGGTTGTAAAAACACTTTACTAGAGCATGAAGTACGTGTTGGAAAGGGATAGTTTATATGTGTACATGATTGACATGCATGTTAGTCACATTTGGGTACATTTTCCTCAGTGATTTAAAAATATATGTGTCATGATATGTAGCTAATTTAAAAAATTCGTAATGAAGTAAAATGCTTTTATTTACTTTTAAGTACTCGATTTTAAAAGATCTCATGTAAAGGACAGATTTCCCAAAATAATACTACACTTAAGTATAAAGGCCCCAATATACTTCAAACGAAATCGAAGAACTGATATGACGTCATTTCGAACAAAATCAGGCCGAAACGAAATTCGTTTTGAGTTCGTTTTGGCTCCTAAACACCTTTGAGCTACCATTGGTCCGTGGCGATTACGCAATCGGTGGGTGTGTTCTGGAACTCTGCCGCCTTTGACGTGCGATTTTATTTTTCAGGTCAGTGTTGCCAACTTAGCAATTTTGTTGCTAAATTTAGCAACTTTTCAGACTACCCTAGCAACTTTTTCTTACCACAGCACCTAGCAACAAATTTCGCTATTTTTAAAATTTATTTGGCAACTTTTGATAATTGACACAAACAATAAAAAGGCACAAATTTTCCATCTAAATCACACAAAAAGAGGAAACCAAAGATGCCTTGCAGTACACATATCACTTGAATTAAGTTAGCTGCTATTTACAGTTGTTAAATTTAATAGTAATAATTGAATTAATTGTTAATTTATGATACACCTTGTTAGTAGCTTGTACCTGTGATTGTTGATCAGTTAGTACATGTAAGAAAAATATCTAGAAAAATGGAAAAGGCACTAGTAATTTTCCAGGACATTATCCATTGTAACCCGAAAACACAAAATGCAATGCGTACTTTAGAATGCAGGTAAAAAACCTGTGAAAAATCAATGTGGAAAATTCCTTCATATTGTGCCCTATTTTTACTATTTTTACGCATTCTAACTACTAATACACTACTTATAATTGTTGAGAATATAGTTTACCAGCTAATAAAAAAATGTGTAAGTGTTCAATAATTCAGTGTTGTACTTAAAAACACCGTTATTTATATTTGTAAGCCGCTTTGGATAAAAGCGTCTGCTAAATGACTAAGTGTAAATGTAAATGTTAATATCATATTATGCATTTATATTATTTTACGAGCAAATCTAAATGAACATATCTAATATAAATTTGTTGCTGAGTTTTGATGCAGTGACACAATTTTGCGCCGTGATGACGTCATTGCGCAATGACATCGCAATGTCATTTAGCAACTTATCGACCTTCTATAGCAACTTCCTTTGAAAATTAGTTGGCAACACTGTTTGCGGTTTGTTTCTCATTCAACAAAGGTCAGGCAGGATAACAACATCTCCAAGTCACTAGCAACATAAATACACTGTGTCGAATAGCTGAGCTGCCACAAATATATCCGCACCTGTACAATCGCTCGAGGAGAGACTTTAAAGTTTCAGAGAAAGCATTTAATTCCTAGAAAGGAATTGCAACGAAACTTGGTGTCAACGACCCAGAGTTATGCAAAAAGCGACGTAGAGAAACATCAGATGCAAGTTTTCCAAAGCCATGAAAAAAATGAAAGGAAAGAGTAAAGATATAAGGTAGCAAGTACCAAATGCACATATTTCGAATAAATGTTACACCATACTACTGCTGCTGCTGCTGCTGCTGCTGTTGTTGTTCTTTCAATAAGCGAATTTAAATGGTACACAATAAATAAAATGCCAAAAGAACATACAATAATAAAACTTTATTTTTATCAAATCATGACACCACATAAAATATAAAAACGTGTAATAATTTATCCAGTTTAATAAAAGACCTAGATACACCTTCATTGTATCGTTGTTGTGTTTAGGGCATTCGTGAGAGCGTTGCGACAAGTTTACATGAATCTACACCCCGTCTCCAGCAGCGTGGGGGTGTTGGAATGTTCGAAAACAGTGTACCGTCATTCAGCCTTTTCGAACTTCTTTTTGCCCCCAAACGAAGAACGAAAACGAACTTCATTTGAAGTATATCGGGGACTTAATGGTGAAATGCTGTTACTTACATACTTGACTCTGTGCTTTATTTGTTCTCTCTGTTCAAACACTAGAAGCGACTGTAGAGCTGACACTCACCAACACCACTAGTCAAGGCAGGAGAGAGATTATTGGCCCGAATGCATCGGCTTGCAACACCACATATGTGCCTAATTCCATACTCAAACCCAGCATTGTCACCAAGACCATGGAGGAGGTACTGAAACAAGACCCTTTACGTGCCTTCAGTTGCATTCATGTAACATTTATGTAGATTGTCAGTTCTAACTGAATGCTGATGAACTTTTACAGTTGGAGGAGGAAGAGGGTGGAGACCAGTTTGAGCTGAACGTCGCAGTCACTAATCCAGAGAAAATTGGTTTGTATTATGCAATTTATTTTTCAAGCTATTTCCTCTAAATGTACAAGACTGTTCATCACCCAATATACACTGAAAAATTTGCTGTAGAAACAATTTTCACTCAGAAATTGCTAGTAAATTTCACAATTAATTATAATGAAACAGCAAGTAAAGTATTGAATTTTAAAGTTGAAAGACTAAAATAGTATTTTCTATTATCCAATAATCTTTGTTTTATTAACTTCGAAAAAAGCTAGAAGAATAATAAATTGAAGTAAACTGTGAAATGATTTGCGTTACAAGCCAGTGAGCTTATGATTATGATTCCTCATTTGTGAGTCACTTTGGATAAAAAAGCATCTGCTAAATAAATAAATATAAACGTAATAAAATAATATGATCATGAATAACAGTTTGCTGCATCAAGCACCATAATGAACTGATTTTTTACACCTAAAATGACTAGAAGCTACTGACAAGGGAGTTTTTTGAGATAAGTATTTGTATTTATTACTTTTATTTATTAAAATCCGATAAACATTAAGAAATGCAATTCTTGAGTTCTTAACTTCTGAAATCAAAAAATTAATCATAATTAATAATTATTCTGTTGATACTGATAGAAAACAAGCAGTTATGTCTTTATTACAGTAGTATTAATAGAGAAAATATCTTAGCATACATGTGTGGACCTTCAAATATTTCCTCGGACATTGAGGAGTGAAATGGTTGAGAACCACTGGTCTAGATTCAGTCTCTTGTTCTGGATGTTGAGAGCTATAAGGACCGAATTCTTCTGTGTTATTGTGTTGCAGGAGATGGCATGAATGCCTACATGTCTTACAAAGTGTCAACTCAGGTACAAAAAAGCTTCCTTGTTACAATTTTTTGGATTGTTCAAGCTACATATATCAACATAATGGCCCTTCACCATGCTTCTCTCTCTCTCTCCAGACTACACTGCCCATGTTCCTTAATAAGACGTTCTCTGTGCGACGACGTTTCAGTGATTTTCTGGGACTTTATGAGAAGATATCGGCCAAACACTCTCTGCTGGGCTGCATCATCCCTCCTCCACCTCAGAAGAGTGTAGTTGGTAAAGAATTTCTCATGCTCACTCTGGCTCCTTGTCTAGTGGAGTTATTCTAGTGACCCTCATCTAGACACTCACAATAGCCTGGATACATGAGAATGTTTACTCTGAGCTTTCTGTTGGCTCTTACTTGGATCATTTTACTCGGAGCAGTCCGGTGTGATTTGCTGACTGAGCGTGTGGTTTGGTGTTGTGTCACAGGGATGACTAAAGTGAAGGTAGGGAAGGAGGATTCATCCTCAGCGGAGTTTGTGGAAAAGAGAAGAGCAGCACTGGAGAGGTGAACACAAGCTTAATTAGACATACACATAAAATAGAGGTTCACAAATTGCATTTTTTCTGATATTGATAACTCAAGTGGGGGGAAAACCTGATTTTTGATTAAGTGGCTGATGGCATATTGAATATGATATATTGGGTATGTGTAGAAAAACTCCTTTATTAGCCTGAAGCGGCATTTTATAGTCCAAAATGTTGGAAATCCCAGGTGCAACCAAAAAATCCCTATAAAAACCAGAAAATAGAAAGCGCTGATTTGATTGTTAATGGCAACAGATTTAGACACCACAAACCTTTAGGAGTTAGGAGTTGTTTCATTTTTATTTTGCAGTCATACCCTAGAACCTTTCGGCTCTAGCAATACAAAAAGAAAAAAAATCGCATTCATTGCTGCTGAATTTTGAGTTGTAACAGTGATTCACATGCTAATGCACACACATTTTATTTTTAACTGGTTATATTTCTTATATATAGATCACATATTTATTGACTGTTAGTTTGTGTTTTCTGTAGGTATCTACAGAGAGTAGTGGCTCATCCATCTCTGTTGCAGGACCCGGATGTTCGAGAGTTTTTAGAGAGAGATGAGGTGACTGCCTTTATCATATTCCTAAACACATCATACAGTAATTTTAGTGACATATTTAATATCTAAACATATGTGGTTTTTTTATAGTTGCCCAGGGCAGTGAATACTCAGGCTTTGAGTGGACCTGGCCTCCTAAAGATGATAAACAGAGCATCAGACGCAGTGAATAAGATGACCATTAAAATGAATGAATCAGATAATGTAAGAGGAGCTCAGTTCCTGCAATTCTAAGGCATAAATTCTCCCAGATTGTTGCATTTGACTAGTGATTGACACCTCTGTGTGTGTCAGTGGTTTGAGAGTAAGCTGCAGGAAGTGGAGAATGAGGAGCAGCTGCTAAGGAGGCTTCATGCTGCTGTTGACTCATTAGTAAACCACAGGAAAGGTGAGATTGAAAACTACACTGTGAAGCCGGTCTTTCTGATTCATACTGTTACAAAGCATCTCAAAGTCTTTCTTCTCTTGTAGAGTTGTGTAGTAACACAGCGGTGTTTAGTAAGAGTGTGGCCATGCTGGGCAGTGTGGAGGAGAACACTGCGTTATCTCGTGCGCTGTCACAGCTGGCGGAAGTGGAGGATAAGATGGAGCAGCTGCATCAGCAACAGGCCTTCAGCGATTTCTTCATACTCGCTGAGCTCCTGGCCGATTATGTCAGACTGCTGGGGGCCATGAGGGTTAGAGAGCACAGCCACATAACGCAAAACCAACAATCAGAGCCCACTGCATGAGTAATGTGATGTTGTTTTCTGTGTTCTTTGCTGTCTCAGTGCTGTTTTGAACAGAGGATGAAAGTGTGGCAGCGTTTGCAGGAAGCTCAGAGCACATTGCAGAAGAAACGAGAGGCTGAGGCCAAACTGCTTTGGGCGAACAAACCCGAGAAGCTGCAGCAGGCTAAAGACGACATAAATGAGGTTAAATTATCAACAGCGAATGATTTATGCACAACACGTTTCAAGTACTGTACATTAGACCAACATATAGCATACTTGTAAGGGTGTTTTGTTGAATAACAATATGATCGGTCACTAATTTGCTGTTAACATGGAGCTGTTTTCTGTGTGTCTGCACAGTGGGAGTCTAAAGTCAGTCAGTATGAGAGAGATTTCGAAAGAGTCACCTGTACTGTGCGCAAAGAAGTGCTCAGATTTGAGGTAAGATATGTTGATGTTGTGTATAGATGTATTTTGGTAGAAATGCAGCACAAAACATCACAAGTGCAACAAAACCTTATGTGTACAGTAATTGCTTCTCATGGGGACATATTTTAAAAAAAATTTCATGGCTTCTCAGTGATAAAATAAATAGATACAAATTCATTTGTGTTGGAGGAGCTCTGTGATCCTACCAACCCAGAAATGCACTTCTGATATGGTCAGTCACATGTTCAGCATGATGATGAATTTTATTGTCCTGGAAATGTCCTGCTTATTATTTCTTCATTTAAATATCCTATTTAAAGTGATAATTCACCCAAAAATGAAAACTCTGTCATTAATTACTCACCCTCATGTTGTTCCAAACCTGTAAGGCCTTCGTTCATCTTCTGAACACAAATTAAGATATTTTTGATAGATTTTTTATGACCCTGCATAGACAGCAATGTAATTACGATGTTTGAGGCACAGAAAGGTAGTAAGGACATTGTTAAAATAGTCCATGTGATATCAGTGGTTCAACCGTAAATTTATAAAGCAACGAGAATACTTTTTGTGCGCAAAGAAAACAAAAATAACAACTTCATTCAACAATTTCTTTTCTTCCGTGTCAGTTTCCGCACCAACTTCAGCAGAGTACCGTGACGCATGCGTGTGGTGCTGCTGACGCAGGAGCCGCCGTTCTAAATCTCCATCACCTGTTTTCAAATAGAGCGCCATTTAATAAACAGAGCCGTAGATCACTGACAAGCTACGCAATATCGCGTTCAAGTCGCAGATGAATCACCTTCGATAATGAATGCGATATTGCGTAGCTTGTCAGTGAACTACGGCTCTGTGTATTAAATGGCACACTGTTTGAAAACAGGTGATGGAGATTTAGCGCTAATCACGGAACCGGCTTTACAGACTAGATGTGCATGAATATCACGTTCGATATATCGCCCAGTCCTACGTGAGCGTGCGTCAAAGTTTAACATGGAAGAGAAGAAATTGTTGAATGAAGTTGTTATTTTTGTTTTCTTTGCGCACAAAAAGTATTCTCGTAGCTTTATAAATTTACGGTTGAACCACTGATATCACATGGACTATTTTAACAATGTCCTTACTACCTTTCTGTACCTTGAATGTGGTAGTTCCCTTGCTGCCTATGCAGGGTCAGAAATGTCTTGGATTTCATCAAAAATATCTTAATTTGCGTCCCGAAGATGAACGAACGTCTTACAGAGGGTGAGTAATTAATGACAGAAGTTTCATTTTTGGGTGAACTAGCCCTTTAAGAATAGGAACACTGATGTGCTACTGTTTTAAATGCCCTGCATTTTATCTCTGAAAATGATGGGTGTGTGCAACCTCTTATTTACATAGAGCAAACATTGACTGTTTGACCAACTGCTAAAATGATTAGTAATGCAAGCCCTAATTTATTACATATTTTTAAATTTTGTCGCACACCTGTTGCTGCCATAATAATGGCCTATTTCAAAATCTTACGTAATTTTGTTCTCTTTTTTCACTGTAGAGGTGCGGTGACTATATATTCCTGTTTTATTTTTGACAAAATATATCAATATCCATATTTAAAATGAAGCAAAGCACAACAGTTGGCCAGATGGTGCTTGGTGGGATTTAATGACTTTTGGATTGATCCTTTTTCCTAAACTCAAGACTGGTGAATTGGGACGGCAGTTAAATTACCACACAACCTCTGTTTGTCAAAAAAAACAGTAGGTAATTCAGCCAGGAATTTTCACATGGATAGTGGGAAGAAAAACAGTCATTCTGGATACTGACAGCAATAAAATCACCAACTTACCCCTGTAAATGTTAAAAAATTCCCTTAATAAAATCTACCAGCATTCATCTGAAATTCAGTAGTTGCAGAAGCTGTGACCATTGGCAATACCTTTTTACATCACAAAATATAAGATTAAAATACAATTGTTTTTCTGTGGCAGAAAGAGAAAGCCAGAGATTTCAAACAGCACATAGTGAAATACCTGGAGTCCCTGCTTCACACACAGCATAGGGTAAGTGTGTAAGTGTTTGTTTGTTTTACATATAGTACCGCTGAATAGCCTGTCATGAATTGCTATTAATCTTAAACCAGCTGGTGAAGTGTTGGGAGGCCTTCCTGCCTGAGGCCAAAGCCATCGCCTGATCAGAGCCTTAACTCACACGCTCCTTTGACCTTGACAACAGACAATCAACATTTCTCTCTTCCTATATCCTTTGCTCTCTGTGTGTGAAATAACAAGTACATCTTAATACTCGTTCATCGATAAGCAGATCCCTAGATTATGTCACTATTGACAACTGAATGTTGAGTGTAAAGGTTAAAGGTCAGAGCGGCATTAAAAAAAAACAGCTGTGTGGGGTGGTGGGGTGCAGCAAGAATATTTTTTTTATGTGTGCACGTATGTATGTGTGTTTAGTGTTATCCTTAAGGTGTTTAATGGTGCTTAGCCTGTGTAGTGTTTCAGTAGAGACATTAAACTGCCTTTAAGATTGTTGAGTGTCATTCTCTCTTTGTCATGGATGTGCACAGGGCTGAGACTCAAGTTTGTAATCCATTCCAGATAATAGAGAATTTCACTTGAGATGTTCCCGGGGCACTCAACCCAGCCTGATGTTGCACCACATTTTTAAAATTATAGCAAAGTTAGAGTACGATTTAGGAAAAAAAGAATGACTCGCAGACTACG
The DNA here is from genome assembly GCA_039654775.1 of Spinibarbus caldwelli. Classification (NCBI taxonomy): domain Eukaryota; kingdom Metazoa; phylum Chordata; class Actinopteri; order Cypriniformes; family Cyprinidae; genus Spinibarbus; species Spinibarbus caldwelli. The sequence continues at coordinate 23,158,445 of CM077220.1, read as the reverse complement.
AAGGGAAAACGTTTGGTGTCTTTTGAATGAAGTCCCATATTTTGTGTTAATAGTTTTGACTGAATTTGTATGTTCTCAAACAGTTGCACTGATCTGGACTGGTCCAGATAAAGGTCTACTTGCAGTATAGGTGTACAAACATTTCTATTAAAAATTCTAGAAGAACTTGTTAAAACATACATTAATTACAAAAAAAGTTTAATTTTAGGAGAATGTGTAAAAAAACATTTTTACTGTGGATGCTATTAGTCTTTAATATTTATGCACTGCTGGTGTCTTCATGATATCGCAATACCTTGCAGAAACTGGGGCTTCATTTATAAAATGCATTTATGATCAGATTTGATCCTAAATTCCATGGATTTGATTCCATGTCAAAAGTAAGGAACACATTTGGATTTAGCATTTGGAAAAAGCATGTGTATGAACTTCTTGTGCTCATATACCAGTAATTAAACTCGATTAAGAACGTGTAAAGATAAATAGGCACATTATGCATTTATATTATATTCACAAATTAGCAAAATTTTAACCACTTTGTGATTATGTCACTGCAATTAGCGAGTTATATATTAATATAGCCATAAAGGGATATTAGTGTGCATTTTGGTAGGTGGAGTTGATGTACTTCTTCACATTGCGCATGAACTGTGATTTGAGTTATGCATTTAGGGACATTTTTGTGCATTTTTTGACATTTTATAAATTGTTCATACGAACATTTCAGAAACTTTCATATGTTCACACATCACTAGATCATTCTACGCATGTCTTTATAAATGGGGCCCCAAAACCTTAAATGACATGGATATTGAGGGGACACGCCCAAAGGTCCATTAATGTTTTTTTTAAAAGCTGGATTTACACCAATAGTGAAATTTGGGTTAATAATAATAATAATATGTTTAATTTATATAGCGCCTTTCCCAAGCTCAAGGACGCTGTACAAAAGCAGAAACAATAGACAGTCGATTCACATAATCGTAACAGTCCTTTCATAATCAATTAATCAGTTAAGTGGACAGTAGACAGTTGCCCAGTCCGGGGACAGACATGATTGCAGTTGCATATCATGGTACAATTATGTACAGAAAATAGAGATACAGACATAGTATAAATAACAATAGAAAAAAAAGGGTAATGTCAATAAGTAACAAACAAAGAATAGAAAATGCAACAAAAAATAAACAACAAAAATACTCTGAGAGAATTACAGCTGGTAGTGTAGGATGAGAAGAGTGTCTAAAGAACATGATATGACTGATAGTATTGAGTAAACAAGTAGGTTTTGAGTTGTGATTTAAATACAGAGAGAGAGGTTATTGTCCTTAATGCCAGAGGTATAGAGTTTTATAGTTTAGGTGCAATGACGGAAAATGATCTGCCACCCATTGAGGATAGACGAAATCTAGGTACAGTAAGAAGTTGACATCCTAACGATCGAAGTGATCGAGGCGGAATGTAAGGAGACAGTAGATCAGAGAGATAAGGGGGAGCAAGGCCATTGAGTGATTTAAAAGTAAGCAGAAGAGTTTAAGTAATGCGGGATGATACAGGTAGCCAATGGAGTTTAAATAAGATAGGGGTAATATGAGCAGATCGCTTAGTATAGGTTAATATTCTTGCAGAATTTTGAATATATTGTAAACGAGAGATAGAGTGCAATGGTAATCCGGCAAAAAGAGCATTACAGTAGTCAAGGCGTCAAGGGTTATATATTCTTGTTAAAAACCTCTTGGTTTGAAGCTCTTTTCCTGACACTAAAGACTCTGTGCTGTTACACATGTATTATAAGCCTCCATTTTGACTATTAACAAAATGTTAATGACCTGGTACAAGAAAGACGTGCATTTGTTTAAAACAGTTGTCTTGTCAAACTTTTTGTCAATTTGATGAAAATAAAACGGAATAAAAAAAGGTTGTTGTCATCTTTTCAGATTAAGAACACCATCTCAAACCATCAGAATTTCATCAACTAATCAATATAGCATTTGTTTTAAATGAATCCTGTCACGAACATTTTCAGACATGCCGAGATGTGCACTGAGACAGTAAAAAGAGAATTATTAAAAACAAACAAAAATGAAAAATTATAACGATTTGGACACATTGCAATTAATGTTGAGTGGCAGTTTTTTATTTTTATTTTTTTTTACTTACTGGGCATGTTTATCAGTCAAATTTGTATTAAATATGATGCACCTGGAACTGATTTTTTACTGTATTGAGACATGAAATCATCTTTCATAACTGAAAATTTAATTTGTATTCACATGATCAATGTAGAATGACAAAGCATTAAGGAAACTGCACAAGATTAAAACAATTACTCCAATAAAAGCTCATTTGAGCTTAACCTGAAAATAGTTCATATCAACATGTAGTTATTCTGAAACTTGCTAATCAAAACTCTTCTGTGGCTGTAAATCAGGAGATAATCACATAAAAAGCATGAAGGTAAAATTCTGTGAGTGCATTATAAGGCCTCAATTTGTATTCAGTAGTCTTTCATTGCCCCATCTGAATCTTCAGGCGTTCACAAATATAGTAGTATTAATGTCCTGGGAGCACAAACAGCAGGACACCAACAATCCTTGTGTTTCAGAGAGGACTCACACCTCTGGAGGAGCTTCAGTCTCAGAGATATTTTGAGTTCAAGTTTTAGTTCCCTCGTTGACTTTTGTACACAATCTTCTGTTACAATAAAATCCCAGAGCCAAAGACACGAAGTCACAGCTGCTCAGTTACGGATCTGTGCACTAAGCACTGTTATGTTAATGCTATTGATGCTATCCCAACTCTTGATTCCCTTTTTACTCTCAAAACACTTAAGGTTACAAGTAAGTAATAAAACATTACCAACTCTTCCCCAATATGAAAAAATGTGTGACCAAAAAGAGTTATGTCTTTACAGTTTCTCAACAACTTGGTACTGTGTCCTCATAGGTCCTCTTCACTGTCCCACAATTCCTCTTTGCGGAGGAGCCGATATGATTGTCAGGAGTCACTCTCGTTTATGACATGACTGTAACTAGCCATGGGCTCTTTTAGACGGCATAGCACTACAAACAGCAGCAGTATGAGGAGGAAGAGAAGACATCCACACACAGCCAGCCCGATGATGACCTCTACACACACATATGAAAGAACTATCAAAATCAAAGTAACTCAAATCTATATTAGTAATACGGTTGGCCATTTTATATACATATATTTTGAAAGATATTGAAACTTTCATCTTTTTGTCATATGGAAGCACTTTAAATTGCAGTATATATATATATCACTAAATAAATAGTTATAATTTGAAGAGTTTATTTGCAAAAACCGACCTTTTAATGTTTTCTTTTTAATTTTCAAAAATCATGTTTTTATTGTTATGTTTTTATTAACTGTGGTTTGAGATTAATTGGAATGCACAATGAAAAAACATGATTTTTAAAAATTGTTTTTGCAAATGAACTCTTCATTTACAGTTTGTGTGCATGAAAAAAGTGGTTACAAGATGTAAGCAATAAACAGCATTTATTAATGTAAATATTGTGATTACCAGTGTCTGTGGCTTCCTTCTTTATCTGACACTCTTTATTCCTGTCTTGTGGTATGACTTCACGTGTGAGGTTCACAAAGTCCTGTAGGAGGCAGCGCTGGGAGCAGCCCGGTAAAGACACAGGGTACGGCTCAGACACATTAGTGTCATTGCGATAAAACATCTCCACTGAAAACGTCCTGAAAGAGCAAAGCTAAGGTATATTTTAGTTGACCAAACAACGTCTACTAGAAACATTTAGGAAAAAACAGTCAATATGTTACCCGTTCTCTTCCTGGTGAAGTTCAAATAGATGACATGAGGCGTAAGGTGGCTGCAGGCCATTAAAGACATTCAGAGCTTCCTGTAGGGCTACAATTGTTGTGTCATGCTAGTGAGGAAAGAGTTACATGAGAGAACATTACATGAACTGCTTACCCTGAAGAGGACAAATGTATTTTTTGTAGTAGGCCAGTGGTTTTCAAACCTGTCCTGCAAGCACCCCTGCCCTGCACATTTTGCATGTCTCCCTTGTCAGACACACCCAATTCAGGTCTTGCAGTCTCTACTAACGAGCTGATGAGTTGAATCAGGTGTGTCTGATAAGGGAGACATACAAAATGTGCAGGGCAGGAGTGCTTGTAGGAGAGGTTTGAAAACCACTGTAGTAGGCTATTGACTGAAAAAAGGGAAGTTTGGGTGTTTTGGTCTGCTGATGTGACACATGACTTACCGCTGAGTATACCATCATCTTCACTTTCTGTTTAGAGTCCAGTGCTGCTGCATTTGAGAGATTCTTAATGATCTGATCTAACAGCAGGCCTGTAAATGAGAGCATAAGAGCTGTTTTAGCACAAAGTGTCACAGGACTGCACTTGTGTATTCAGGTTTGAATGTAGACCGGTCCATCCACTGTTTCTTTACATTGACATTTCCCTGCACTATAACTGCACACTGTTTGAGGAAGCAGCCTCTCCCTAAAATTCCTACAATGCCGATTTGCATATGTGTGCATAAAAGTGTCAGTGTGTGTAACTATGAAAATATTGTCAAGAATCATCTCTCTTCTTAAGAAATGTCAGAAACTACTCTCGGTGTTTAACCTCGTATAATGTTATTCTCTGGCTTTTGGTTTTTATTTGATTCTTATTATTTTTATTCATTTAGTTTTATTTTTGTTGCTGTTGTTCATGTTGATTTGGAATGAATTTCCAAAAAAAAAAAAAAAAAAAAATGCTCTGCCCAGCGATAAGCTCTCACCTCCCTGAAGTCTGCACTTCTCCTTTCTCTTGTAGACTCCAAACAAAATCTGAAAACCAAAGTTCTTTAACACCTTTAGCGTCTCCATCACACTTGAAGTAACCCAGTCGGGTGGTCGCATCCCATGTTTTGCCTGGGGAAGGAGAATAACAAAAAGACGACTATCTGATCTGACACAGTTCATGGTGTCTGTCTGAGCATTTGGATTTAATCGATTCTGAGCATCATGAGATCAGTCTGGAATAAAATGAAGTAACATTGATTCAGCTTGTGGTAAGGCCATCATTACAAGACATTTACCACAAGTCACATGTCATGAAAGAGTCCACAAAGAATAGGGAACAGTTTTACCCACAAGCCATCAAACTTGTCTATAACGACTCCCACACACACACACACGTAATAACAATGTGTGCACATAAATGCCAGGTGAAACTCACCTCACAGAACAATGTGTCATACACACTCCAAATAGTCTCAATGTTGGTTTTCTCCAGTCCTGTTTTATTTTTCACCATCTCTATGAAGGCCTGCATAAAATGACATCATTATGAGTGTAGTAACCATTTTGGCTGGGATGGCTCATCTACTGTTTTTTTTTTTTTTTTTTTTCTTTTTGCACATTTACATTGCAAGTTTGTAAGTTATGTACTAACATGTACATGAATTACTAACGGAAAAATAGGGAGCAAAAATAAAAATGGAATATTGACTCAAGAACAAAAATGTAAACTGTAAATACTTTGATAAAGGAGCAAGTTTTCTGCCTTTCTGTTTTTTTCTAAGTATTTGAAACATTTTCACAAAACCAAAAAAATTATTTACATTTCTTCCATTTACATGATATTTACCCAACAAAATAAACATGTTCACAATGTCAGAAATCTAGGGATTCAATATAATCTTAAAAACATAAACATATGATCTGCTGTTATAAATGAGTTTTTGCAAGGTGGACTTACCTTATAGGTTTCAGTCATGTTAAGAAAAATATCTGTTTTTTCAGTCTCGTTCATTAACTGTGTGTAACGTGGACAGTCGTCCAGAGGGAATGAAAGCAGCTGGACAGAAAAAAAATAAAAATAAAATAAAAAACAAACTGTAGGCAGTTCATGTAGCCATGGAAACATACAGAGGCATTTACTGATGCTGTTGCTGAGCAAATATGACTTCATTGCTAAAGAGAGGTCAGGGCCAAGTTTCAGTGTGCCACAAAATTGTGGGAACAAAATTGTGAGAAAAGTGGGAACAGAACTTCAGTGTGATGTCCTACCTTCTCTTCATCCGCTGGAACAGTGTGAACAGGTATTGGTTGCCATTTCAAATCTGGATTAAACACCTCAGAACCATTAGGTGGGAACATACCAGCCAGGTTCGCTTCTGCACTCATTAGAGTGCGGTCAACATCTGTACTTCTTATGAATATCTATAGTGCAAAGACAGGATTACTTATTGCATTTAAACACAAGTCTGACAACTCTATTTTTAAAGGAATAGTTCACCTTAAAAATTTAAATTTTGTCATTTTCTCACCCTAATGCCGTTCCAAACCTGTATAAGTTTCTTTATTATGTTGAACACAAAAAAATATATATTTTGAAGAATTTTAAAGAACAAAACAGTTGTTGGTCCCCATTGACTTCCATAGTAGGGAAAGAACTACTATGGAAGTCAATGAGGACTATCAACTATTTGATTACCAGCATTCTACAAAATATCTTCTTTTGTGTTCAACATAAGAAAGAAACTCATACAGGTTTGGAATGACATGAGGGTGAGTAAATGATGACCATTTTCATTTTTAAGGTGAAATATCCCTTTAAGTTTATTGAACATGTTTAAATAATTTAAAAAGACAGTAACCTCATGCCGCTCATAGTCCTCACTAAGGAATCCCGTGTACCGTTTCTTTAAAAACTGACCCAGTTCGAAGTGCTGCTTCATTCCCTTCTGAAATGATCAGAAGATTGAGTTGAAGTAATAAAAACACCCTCTTACTAAATCTTAAGGTGAAAGAATAAAATAAAACCCTTAAATTTGCATTCAGTAATTTGGGAATAACTTAAAGTTGTACACATTAAGAAATAAACTGTTTTTGTGAACAGTCATCTGAACGTGAGAGAAAGACTTTACTCATTACAGTTTTCTATAAAAAGTGTTGTATTTTTGTAAGGAGCAGGTCACCCCCTCAATGTATACATAAACAAAAATATAGCACAGACACTTGCATGTTATTACATAAACTAAAGATTACTTAAGTAGCACATAACCAATTAAAACAAAGAGCATAAGGTGTGTGTGTGTGTGTGTCTGCACACTGTACCTGAGAGAGCTGTCCAAAACCCTGGGGCCAGTCACTCTCCTTATAGGGATCAGTTGGATAGGCCTTGATTGGAGATCTGTCGCCATGACGATAAAGCTGACGGAGAGGAAGTCAAATACCTCATAAGTATTGGGGATTTATGTATGTGTGTGTGTGTTCAGGAGGAAGAACTACACTGTGCAACTGTGACTAGATCAGCAAATCCAACTTGTCATGTGCTCATCCTGACAGCCAGATACAAGCCACACAGTGGTGTGTAAACACATTCTAATTGGTTAAGCAGATTCAGTCTATCTCCTTATCTCTGACTTTCACAGAAATCAGCCATGTGTAAATGTGTATTATGAATTAAGTTTTCAGTACTGGCTTGTGGCATTCTCTCATTTACACTATAGTAGGATTTACCTGAATCATTAAGTAGGTGTTCTAGGAATGCATTCGATTACAGCCATGTTACACAATCACGCTTAAAACGGCACAACCCTCTGGTTTAAACTTCCTCATTTGCCGTGACCTGATCATCGTCATGATTTACCACAGAACACTTCATTTCACATAATTAAACCAGGTGTCAGTATCAAATATGACTACCCACAATACAAAAAAAGGGTTCTGAGTTTCTTTATGTGGCACAGACATGAAAGAAAATATACATGCATATCTTAAATATAACACCAACATAATAATGTAGAATAAACACATATATTTATGTGCACAAATAGAAGAAAAGTTAAACCACATCTTTCATTTAGCATAAAATCTGGTACTTTTATTAGTGTATTAGCCTAAGTGATTGGAATTTTAGAGTGGCGATACACAATTTTTGTTTATGAACTATTATATTGCTCATATTCAGTAATGATTTTCATAATAACTTTGAGAACAAAGGAATGGTTTACATTTGTCGGGCTAAGAATAAAGGAACTTCAATTACAATCAAAAAATAAATGGACACACAGCTGTTTCTTCTGAGATAACACAAAATGAACATGCCTCATTAATGTCAGAACTTCCTTATAATTGGATATACAAAACTTGCCCATCAAAAGCCAGACCGTTTTCCAATCTATACATCCAATACAAAAGAACCACAGTAGAATTTACTTGGAATAAACCTACTGGGCTAGTTTGTATCAAAGCATTTTATTGCTTTGACGGAACTGGGAGGTGCACTGAAAGTAACAACAACATGTTTGATCATGTGATGAACTCAAACATTAAGCAAGTTGATAGGTTGGATACAATATCAAATAACCAAAGTTTAAGTCGAGAACAAGCTGTAGAGCCAAAAACAAAGTTGGAAGCAAACAATGGTTACTCATGTCAGCAGATATTGCCACTCACGCGTCGTTACTGTTGGATACCGTTTCAAACTAGACTGATATCACTGTCGATACAACATAATCAGAGATGGGCACAAATACATCAAAATGTATTTAAAATAAAAATACAAAATACTGCATGGAAAAATGTATTTAAATACAAATACAAAATACTGTGTGGGAAAATCTATTTAAATACAAATACAGTATTTTGCATTTTGAAAATACACAAAATACATGTGAAATTGGCCATCCAGTGAAGTAACACTATTAAGGCCGGTTTACACCAAGAATGATTATTATAAGGATAATTATATTAGTGTATTCTAAGTATACAATGCAGTTGTGTCATCTGTCACTTTAAATGCTCAAGCAGAAATAATTTCGATTGGCTGCCAATGTTTTTATTATTCATCATTTTTTGTGCTGTTATGGTTTTAGTTGTGGTGTGCTATCTGCTATTCACTTAGATTTAGGATGTACTCACACTAGGGGCTCTGATCCATGCTTGAGCAAAGTCCAGTTCATTTCACAAGTGTGACTGCTCTGTACTGTGTCCAGTGCGGTTCGTTTAATCATGCCGTGGCCTGCTTGAAGAAGTGGCTCGTGTGCGGTACGCATGTAGTGTGATCGCTACCCGCGCCGGAGCATGGAACAGTTAATTTACTATTTTTGTATGTGCTATTGTTATGACAGCAAAAATCTTTATTACTACCTGGATATCACACTTTTCAATTAATTTAATTTGAGTACATTTGGGTTTAGAATGGGTCTGGTTCTCATCTTACTGATGAACAGGTATTGTAGTTTGCGAGTAAAGCTACAAAGTCCACCATTATCCTCAGCTGCCTCTGTAATAATCCTCTGATATCTGTCTGTTAGCGAAAGGACAACCGTGCTTGGGTTTTAGTACAAGGCAACTGTGCCTAGTGTGAGTATGCCCTAGAACAATTTTTTGAACTTTATATCTTTATTATTAGCATTATAGTTATCTTTGTCTTGGGATACACACACACAGAAAGCTGCTTATTACTCATTTATCCATGTTTCTTTATCGCTCTGACGTTTCAATAACTCCTGCCCACTAAAAGCTCCACAGATATATTTGCATACCACAACGATATATAAATGATATAGAAAAAGTTAAATCGATTTACACTTTATATCATCGCCAACATATATATTGTTGTATTGGCATAGCAACCAGTAATGCTTAAAGTTTAATGAACACATTTGACCAGCTAAGTGATGATAACCAAAATCTGACAAAAAAAAAAAACTATCAAGACTGTATAGTGTTAATGGTATGTTTCCCTTGCTAGTGCTTTTTCCCCTTCATGCTAAGTGCTAATCTGAATGGTGTTCCATTTTAACCTTAATCAAAAAGTACAACAAGCCATGACATTCTCACCTTATCTTATGCTGCCTTCACAGGCAATCATTTTTTATTCATTTATTTATTTTTTATTTTTTGTAAATATGAGTTTTCTAATTAGAAATTGGACATGATTGCCTTTGTCATATTTTCTACTGGGAAACCCTGAGATTATTTTTATACCCAAGTTTTTGAGTTGTGCAGGTCATAAACACGGTGGAGGGGAAAACAGTTGCTGCTGGGACAGGCGTTTATTTTTTTCTCCCACAAAAGCAAGATCACCTTGTTTTAATGTTAAAGTCATTCACACCGTAGTACAATAACCATTTCAAGCATTTTGTATGTTTTATACACAGCATGTATTTGACTGAAAATCCAGAATCATCAACAAGCTAACTATATAGATAGCTCTGTGAATGTTTATATGGTTATCAAAGAATGGGATACTCAAAATTAAATACCTTAAATAGCTACAATTTTGGTTTTAATAAGATTTTCCCAGGAAACCTGGCGTCCTCCATGATTCCTGTTCTTTCCAACAGCACTTGAATGTGACAAACGTGTAATCAGACTTCTGAAACTCTGAAAACTTGCTCACCAAATTCCAGATGGAGTCATACAGCTGCAGCTCACATGAATGAAAGTGGCATGAACTAGGTGACACAGGAAATCAGCAGTCTAATAAAGAGGTTGATTGGCTAAGTATTTATGTATTTTGAAAATACAAAACTACTAAGATTAAATATATTTAAATACAAAATACATTTGATTTTTTTCAAAGGCATTTAAATACAAAATAGTATTTTGTATTTCAAATTCGTATTTTAAATACATGTAACGTTATTTGAAATACTGCTCATCCCTGAATATAATCAATGCAAAGCATCGAGAGCGAATAAAATCGAAAAGGAAACACAAACTCAGCTCACATTCACATAAAAACACAGAGCTGCAATGCATAAAAATATGACGCATAACAAAGATTCAGAATGTGTGTCGTTTCATGAAAGGTTTCTAAGCAGAACGGATTTATCAAAACAGCTGCAGACAGATTACACATTATACACACTACTCACCACAGTAACAAACTTGAGCGTCCTTTCTCCACTGGAAAGACTGAAAGTGAAGAGGAAAGCGACGATCAGAAAACAGGACTCCATACTTGTGGACGAGCAGCTGAGGCAGAGCACAGTAACCTCGACTCACTGCGCGACCGTCTTCTGGCTGATCTGGCGAACACAAGACGAGCTGCAGCGGTTTCCGGGTAAAGGAGCGCTCCTATTGGTCAACGCTTTCTGCAGCGTAAAAACGCGTAAATTGATTGGTCGGTCAAAATGAAAATTCACTCTCTTGTATATTTAACCTGATATCCAAGCCTCAAATATGGTGTATCTGAATATGAAAACTGATTGTTTTCACACTTAATTTGCTATTTTAATTTCGAATGGTAATATATATTATTTTTAATTATTTAATTTTGTATTTTCATACAGACATTTTAAAATACTATGTTCATCTCCGAAATGTAAATAGCAAGGTGTTATGTCTTCACAGGGTGTTTAATTATTACCGATTTACCTGTGTTTACAGTAAAGCCACAGCTCAGCTGAGGTTCGCGTGTGAACGATGTTTTCGGTAATTGATTTCGAAGGATCTGTGCTCTTCTGGTTTTGTCTGAACGCTTTTTGGCAGGAGGTGTTGAACACAGCAACAAATCTAAAGTACATTCGACCCTCTTTTCGGGAAATAACAAAAATATTTCTCACAATATTTATATAAAGCCGAACATAAAATTAGTAGTGAATATTTAAACAACGTTCCTGCTGCTTAAGTGGCCCAACGTACTTGTTTCACTTGACAGCTACGATTTCAAGGAGTATATTCGGACAAAAATATGAGAAAAAAAGGTAGGCCAAATCTGAGACCCCGAGTGGTTGTCTTAAACATATTTTAAACAAAAAACACTCATAATTTAAACACCACGCAACTGTGTGAATTAATACATCACCCGTAAACAGTAGCTTGCTAACTGCTAAATGTGAAAGCTGTTAGCATAATTTCTTCATTCAAAAACAAACATCGTAAATTTGATGTAGTTTTCAGTGGTTCCTTTATTCTGTGACCATGAAGTTACTTTACTAAGTGTTTATAGCACTTTTATATCCCATATCTAGCTTTAATAGCAGAAGATAACAGCTGAAGTCAAACATGTAGCCTGTCAGATGGAGGATAGATCAAGTTGTCACAAGACATGAAAAGCTGATCCAAGTTATTTCACCCTGTTAGCTTAGGGTTGTATTCCTGAATGTAAATAACATTTTTTTTTTGTAATTTTATAAGTATATTTACCCATTTAATACAGGCAAGTGAATAATACTGCGTTTGCTACTATTTAATTATTTATAAAGACTAATTAATTATATATCTTTATTGATTTATTGTCATGTTTAGTTCTTATCTATTTTAACCTTTCTTTTGTTGTTTGCTGAAATATATATTATCTTACATGTTACCTAATTTCACACCAGTTTTATTATAGTATCATACCGTTGTATTTTTTTAATTAATATTTTGTATAGTTTTTTATGTTTTTGTATATATTTTTATATGGGTTTTATTCATGCTTATTGTAGTTTTCATTATTTTAGTGCATCAAGTTAAACTAAATGAAAATGTGAAATGTTGGCAACTAGCTGACATAAAAAAGTTAATTTTTTTTATTTAATTTTTTTATTTTTGTTGGTGGTGTTGTTTTAGTTGACTAACCCCTACAATAAAGTTTCTATTTATCTGTGTAAGATATTAAAAGGAGTCATTCTGCCATTGGATGTGTGTATTTGTAATTTTTGTAACAATCCTTGATTGTTTTCACACTGCTCTTCTATGCCTTGCCTATTCATGTGACACAGCCAGATACACGTGATACACCATCGTTTGGCTCGGTAGTGTTGATTCAATATGCGTTAAAAGACCTTTTACACCATGTAATCTACTTTGACACCTGTGCTGATTGTGCAGATATCATATTTGGAGGCAATCTGTGGTGAGATACAATGCTGGAAGGTTTGACAGGAACTTCTTACCAAGAAATGGGAAATCATTGTCTCATTGTCATGAAATTAATATTGAATTGTAGTCAAGTTATTATGTGTTATATTTTTTATTATTATTATTATTATTTTTTTTACGTTTTATGACGATTTGTTGAACTCTTTGTCTCTCGCCCAGAATGATGGCGTGGCAGTAGCAGTGGTGGTCTAGTTGTGTGTGAGCTGGTGGACGGCTCTGGGTCTGGTGTAAGAGGGTCAGAGCGAGGAAGAGTTTGTGGAGATGAAGGTGGGACAGAAGAACTCAGTATGTATCCTGTCCAGTCGAGAGCGAGGAGCACGAGGCCTTGCCTCACACAGGATCCTACAGCAGCTTGTAGAGGAAAAGACACAGCGCATGAAATGGCAAAGCCAGGTAACTGACACACTGATCTCTGTCATTTTTTGACTTGTAGTCTCTTGTATGGGAAAATGCCTTCTCAGTACGATGTGTAATGTCAGAAGCAATAAGCTGCCTGCTGATCTTACTGTAGTATCACTATTTCAATATTATTAAGACAATTTTGTTTTTGTTTGTTTTGCCGACTGTAGATCTGTAGGATTTATTTACTATTTGACGTTCTAAATAAATACAAAAATTCTAAAGAACTTCTAAATAAATAGCTTTATACGATTCTTCTTTTGTAATAATTGTCAAAAATTGACTTGAAAAGTACACACTGCTCAGCACCCGTAAACGGCCATTCACACCAAGAACAATATTTATTTTAAGCTTGTGCTGCAGGCTTCTGCTTTAAATGTGCAAGCTATTTAACGCTGGGTGAATTCTGATCTGTCTATGTTTATAACATTCATCAGCTGAAAAACGATCATTCTCAAAGTGATTACAGCAATACCTTTCCTCCATGTCATTATCGTTATATTTGTAGTGTGGACTTCACTATTCTCATATAATTAAAATGATTATTAAAACTTAATAGTTATATCTATTATAATAGTTTTCGTCTTTGGTGTGAATGGGCCTTACTGCTGTGGTTTGGATGTGACTGAGGTAAAATCACTGCTCTATTAATTTTCTTTCGGTGTCACAGAAAGTGGAGTTACCAGACAGCCCTCGCTCAACCTTTCTTCTGGCCTTCAGTCCAGATAGGTAAGACAGGTCTGACTTCTTTTTCATAGTCTTCAGTACAGATCTGCTAAATAAACTGACAGGCTGATCTCAGGCTTTTCCAGTTAGGCCCTGTCATCAATAAGCTATACATTTGCTATTCGTCTCTTCGCAGGTCTTTAATGGCCTCGACCCATGTGAACCACAACATCTACATCACAGAGGTTAAGACGGGAAAGTGTGTTCACTCTCTAATGGGTCACCGCCGGACACCCTGGTGCTTGACCTTTCACCCTAGCATCCCTGGCCTTATTGCTTCTGGCTGCCTGGATGGAGAGGTCCGAATCTGGGACCTGCATGTAAGTCTTGACCATACGCATATTCAATGATTGTTTTGTCAACTGGTAATCATTCTGCTCTTTGCTTTAATATATTTTGTTTTCTGTAGATTTGTCACCACAACTTAATTTTGCTCAAAACTAAAATATTGTGTGGTTTTGTTTCAGGGAGGCAGTGAGAGCTGGCTCACAGAGAGTAACTCAGCAATTGCATCCCTTGCTTTCCATCCTACTGCTCAGCTGCTGCTCATTGCTACCAACAATGAGCTACATCTATGGGACTGGAGTCGGAAAGAGCCCTTTGCTGTGGTGAAGACTGCTAGCGAGACAGAGAGAGTCAGGTTTGATGCACATGCATTTTAATAATTTAAAAGGATAGTTCACACAAAAATGTAAATTATGTCATCAACAACTCACCCAAACCCTTTGTCATTCAAAAAACATACATAAGAACTATAAAACACTCATTAAAAAAAAAACACTAAATTTGATACTTTATAAAGTTTGTAAAAGAAATCTCAGTTAAACGGTTTATTCCATCTTCTGAAGATACACGATTGCTATATATGATGAACAGATTTAATTTAGGCTTTCATTCGCATATAAACATTGATTAATGCACATACATAGAGCTTATAAAATATGATAAAGGGATTCTCAATTGTTCTAGCTTGACGAGCAAAAAGCAATGTGGTTTGTTCTTGCATGTCAAATAAGCACATTTGAGAATCCTTTTACCTGATGCACTTTATGTATGTGAGTTGATTAATGTTTATATATCAAGAAAATCTGTTCATCTTATAAAATTATCATGTCTCTTCAGTAGAGTTTTGGTGCATTCCAAATCACGTACTTATGCACTATTCTATGACGTTTTGTAGTATAAATAGTGTGAGTAGTGTGTTCACACTGAAAATTAAAAAAAAGTGCACTTTAAATACCCCGATAATGCAGTTAAAAAAACTGAAAAAATGAAGTGTGGTATGTTGATCACTTCATGCACTCAGCTGTCGCAGCTTTAATTACGTTGCTAAAGGGGAGGGGGTATCAAAATCCGATTATTAATGACAAAATAACCCTATTAAATTCATACACTACATGGTTGAGTACATAATGCATAAGTATAAGTGCATAGTGTATAGTGCATCATTGGGACGCAGTTTTGGATTAAACTGCTCACATGGACTTTTTGAAGCGTCATTGTTTTTGTGGAATTTATTTTAAATGGAGGGACGGAAATTACTCAGGTTTAATTAAAAATATCCTCATTTATGTTTCAAAGATGAAGTCGTTTGGGCTTGAAACCACATGTGGGTGAGCAAAATGATAAGTAATTTTTAATTTTTGGGTGAACTGTTTGTGACTTTTCCGTGTTTTTTGCAGGTTGGTGAGATTTGATCCGTTGGGTCACTATCTTCTAACTGCCATTGTAAACCCTTCAAACCAACAGGTGAGCCTTTTTGCTGGAAATGTTGTTGATTAGGCACAAGACATGACATTTCTTTCTTTAAAATGTGTGCATACGCTCAAATTTGTGTGTTGCAGAATGATGATGATCCTGAGATTCCAATGGACAGTGTGGAGATGCCCCATCTCCGTCAGCGCTCTTTTCTCCAGTCCCAGCCTGTAAGACGCACGCCCATCTTGCACAATTTTTTGCATATCCTCACTTCCCGCAACTCCGTCCCTCAGGCGGGAGGCACACTCGCTGCTTCCAGTGATGAGGCGTCTGATTCGTCTGGGCGTTACGCTGTTTTGAGGGATCGATCCCGTCTGCCGTACCATGGTTGCGTCCAGCCACTCGGAGTAGTGTGTTTCTGTAGCCGTTGCTCATCAACACGGGTTCCGTCTCCACCTGACGAGGACCCTTCAGACTCCACCTCCCTAGAGGGACAATCACACGCATCCACCTTTTCTTCTGCACGCACAGAACCACGAATACCACGGTTTCCCACTGAATCTTATGCTTCAAATCGGCCCTCAGCATTTAACTACGTATATGGTGGCGGGAACAACGTGCGGAACATTTCTGCTAGCTCTGGGAGGAGGGGAGTGGCTGGAATGGCACCCATCCCACCTTTCCGGCAGCAACCACCAGTCAGGGAAGATGGAGGCCGTCTCCCTGGGGCAGATTGGGTAGGCTGTGTGCTTAATGGACGAGGTAGTAGTATGACTCCACCCAGAACCAGCGCTTCCTCCGTCAGCCTGCTTTCTGTCCTACGACAGCAAGGGACTTCTAGCCAGTCACCTGTTTACACCTCAGCTAGTGATGGATGGGGCCTTCCTCATAGCAGCAGCAGCACATCAGGGACTAGTTCTAGCAGGCACCGCCCACCTGAGGAAGAGGGCCACAACAGCCCTTCTTCCATCCGCAGTGTTCTTCAGTGTAACCTTAACCGCTATTTCATGGAGAATGATCGAATGCAGGACCTCATGCAGCCTCAAGAGGGCAACAGGCAGGACCAGCAGACTCAGGAAATGCTGAATAACAACATGGACCCAGAGCAACCAGGTCCATCTCATTACCAGCCACTCTATGGTGGTGAAAACCCTTCACACAGTCACATGAACCGGTGTAGAGTCTGTCACAACCTTTTCACATACAATCAAGGCACTAGGCGCTGGGAGAGAACAGGTCAGCATACATCTGTGGAGAGAAATGCAGCTTGGCAACCCACAAGTCCTGCTTTGCACAGTGTAGCACCAGTCTCTCATTCTGATCATGACCTACTTCAACACAGACCCATGGAGCCCAGCCCAGTTGCCCCAGAGCCTCGTGTTCCCTTTTCCCGCAGCACAGCTACTGGTCAGCACGAGGATCAGACCGTTGGGCTGGTCTTCAACCAGGAAACTGGACAACTGGAGCGTGTTTACAGGCAGTCCGCCACCTCTCGCTCAACAAATGTATCACAAGAAGCCTTAAACCAGGAAATGCCTGAAGACGCGCCGGATGACGATTACTTACGCAGGTGAGGCAGCAGTCTTGTTTGAATGCTTAAAGAGGTCATGTCATGAGGAATTAAACTTTCTTGTTTGTTTGATATGGAAAGGTTTCATTGTAGTAGAAAACGCCAAGTTTCCTCACCAGTCCAAAAAGATTATTGAAATTGAGCTACACTAATGACAAATTTTCGCAACTTACTGATATCAGATGTTGGCTCATGACCATCTACATGTAAATGACAGCAATGACGATTTATGTTTAGAAACTTTGCCAGACCGGTTACAGTGAGGTGAATAGGAGGAAGTATGATAGCAGGGCTCAACTAAAAGAATGATTGGGATCAGTAGTTCAGACTTTTACATGCCAAAGTTTTCACTGACCCCACTGCAAAAAACAAAACAAAAACCTTTTGGCCATATACTCTACTGTTCAATAGTGACAGTATAGACATTTACAATTTTACAGTAGATCTTCAAATAAATTATGTTCATTTGAACTTTCTCTTAATCAGGGAATCCTGAAAAAATGTGTCACAGTTTCAACAAAAACATTAAGCAGCACAATTGTTTTTAACATTGATAATAAGAAATGTTTCTTGAGCACCAAATCTGCATATTACAATGATTCTGAAGGGTCATGAGACACTGAAAACTGGAGTAATGGCTGCTGAAAATTCAGCTTTGCCTTCACATGAAAAAATTACACTTAAAATAATTTTAAAGCTTTTTTTTATGCCTTACAAACTTAAACATGGATTATTTTGTGATCCTGTCACAATGTAATGCAGGCTCTGCAAAGATACTGCTGGCAGTGCAAACTGTATCTCAAGGCACAACAGCTGAAAAGGGTTCGCATTTGAAATGGGCAACAACACTGCGTGAGGTGCTCTAGTGCTAACACGCCAGCTGTGAGTTGATGTCATGTCAAATATAATTTTTAACATTCTTATTTTTCAGTAATAGCCTTTTTGCAAAGCCTGTGTTATATAGTGACAGGACCACAAAGCAGTCCACACTGTGATACACCACATAAACTGTCATTAGAGTAAAATGATCAGGAACCTTGTTTGGGCTTCAAAGAAATGTGTCTGACATGGAAATCAGCTTGATCTGACCTTGTGTCCGTCTGTGTGCACTCTATTAGCCCTCTCATCAGAGTGTGCCATCCAGAGCTGGGCCTAGTATTAATGAGGTGCTTATCTGCATATCAACACTATCACTTCCCCACAGTACAGATGAATAAACATTAAGAAGCGAGTAAGGTGACAAACAAAGCATCTATTTGCATTTTGCTAAATAAATTATTAATCTCACCAGAAAGGAATTGCATAGAAACAGGTCAGTGTATTTGCATGTCATTGTTTTTATATCTGGATTTATGTAAATTCACAAGAGCTTGTTGTGTTCACCAAGCATGTCAAAAGTGAAGTGCACGGCGGACTTTTGGAGCCTTCACACACGTCAAAATTTCACCCTGAGCTGCTCTAAGACCCCTATAACAAATGAAAGTATCTGCAAGATACTGACAGAAACTGTAAGTGAAAGGAACATGTTTGTTGTGTTTATGCTGTTCATAGCAACACAAACAGAATGAATCTGTCATTTGAGATTTGTGAGCTCATATTTCTCACCCTTGTGATCTCAACTGTAAGGGACACCAGGTCCTTGGAAATCCTGACAGTGCTTGAATTTAGTTGAATTTAATTAAATTACTGTAATATCTGGAAAAACTGCGTCTTCTATTGAAAAGGGATTAAAAGTGCTCTCAATGAATAGTATATGTATACACTACCATTCAAGTGTTTGGGGTCAGTACGATTTGTATACATGTTTTTTAAAGAAGTTTTTTTTTGCTCTTATACATTTATTTGATTAAGAATACAGTAAAAACAGTAATATTGTAAAATGTTATTACAACTACATATACAGTATATTATAAATAGCAGCCATTAGTATGATATGATTCTTCAGAAATAATTTTAATATGTTGATTTGGTGCTCAAGAAACATTTCTTATTATCAGTGTTGAAATCATTTGTGCTGCTTAATATGTTTGTGGAAACCATGATACTGTTTTCTCTTTTTTTTCTCAGAATTCTTATAGAAATAGATATAGGAATCTTTTGTGATGTAGGCTACATGTCTTGACTATCACAGATCACTTTGATGCACCGTTGCTGAATAATAGTATTAAAAAAAAAAAAAAAGTCTTACAAACCCCAAACTTTTGAATGGTAGTTTACCGTATGTGTAGTCTTTTCATCATGACAGCTGTAGGAAGAGTAAGTTGATAGTCTGACCATAAGACTGTGCTTAAGACAGATTTATTTTGTATGTGCATCACCAGGAATCAGTTTATTGTTTAAGGCCCTTTAAAACTAGTCCTGTATTTTTATTTGGTAATGTCTGTATGAGCTCTGGGTCAGACTGCTGATGCTGCACTGTGTCTACCTGAGTCATTTAAGGTAAGCATTGACTCACAGCCTAGTATTCAACTGCTTCTCTGGACTGTCACATTTGACTTACTTTGACTTAGTAGTCATGCAAACACTAGGTCACTTGGCACATAAAGAGAAGTCTGATTTTGTTGGGTGCTGCAGATAAGTTAACAGACCCACTTTTATAAGTTGAAGTTCATCACATTGGCACTTTTGTAAGAAATCTGACCTAAAATGTGGGACTATCTTTGCAGATACTCCCCTCAAGGGTTCCTGCATTGCCAGCTACAGTCCATTGGAGGGCAGTAGCTCATTACACTGTGCATATGTGGTGGTAACTTTGCACATAGATCTCCATCACTGAGTGGCCTATAGGTCTTTATTCTGATGATGTACTTGCACTCTAACACACAGTCCTCCTCTTTTCATGTCATCGAACAGCCTGTCTCATGTGCATGGCTGTGCTGTGATTTGGCTGTGTTTTAAGGCCAGTGCTGTGCAACAAAAAAAAAAAAACGTATCACACTTCACTTATGCAGAAGTGCAACAAAAATTAATACTGTCATTTGACGTTCTCCCATGAGTCCCGCTCCAGTTCAGTGTTACTGACTCACAGCTTTGAGCATGGAGCAAAGTTTCAGAACGAAGTCTTCCCACTACCTGCTATGGTGCTGTACCTGAATCAAGAGCAACTTGTTTACTGTAAAATAAATAGAAATTGTTTAATTAATAACAGTTGCCTCATTGGAGTAGCATATAGATACAAAATAACAAAGCTGACATTTAAAAGTTACTGTAGAATACAGAAACGTGAAAAGATTTTAATACTGTAGTACCAAATGATGCTACATATGCTACTTCTAAAGGTGATTGCAGACAAAACAAGTTAAAAATACCGTACAGCCTACATTACCAGAACAGGACGTTTCGTAAATATTTTGTGCATTTTTAAAGAGCATTGTTTGCTTCATCTCTGTTAAAATGCAGATCTTGATCTTTAAGAGTCAAAGGGAGCAAACAAAGCAAATGTGTGAAAAGGAGTCGGAATCGATCCGTTCTGTTTTTGCTGTGAGTCAAAGGGCAGAAGATGGCATTCTAATGAAGAGCTGAGCACACCCACACCAAAAACATTCACATACACACACACCACACTGACTCATGCTGAATAAAAATGCCCTGCTTGCTGCACAACTGTCCGTCCGGCTTTGTGCCCTGCCAGTCTGAGACAGCATGTTTTCGTCCGCAGGAGTCGGTCTCGTCTTTTAATGGCCTTTAGCAAACTCTTTGTTGTATGAGGAATTGAACAAACTCAAACTTAACAAATGCCCCAATTTAACGGGTTATCAACCGATTCCTAGCCAGGCCTGGCAGAACGCACATCATTACTTACACATTACATTCATTTAGCCTTCGCATAACAGTCGGTAATGAGCATACTAATGTCCTTGGGCAGTTTAATGAGATTTTTAATGATTGTGATGGCCCGTGGTGGGGAGTGTTACTGTAGAAACAGCATAGTGGAAAGCGGAGGAAAATGGGTCGTCTTCTTCTTTCTGTGACGTCCTGTCCAGAGATTCTTTATGAGCAGGAAGTGAAAGTCTTCACAATTCAAAAACATACAAAACAATATAATTGTGTTTTGTAGGAGGCTGCTGGAGTCGTCCATGATGTCTCTTTCCAGATACGACGTCTCTGGATCACGAGACCACCCCATCTATCCCGATCCGGCCAGGTGATTCATTGTGTGTGTGATGTGTGTGTGTGTGTGTGTGTGTGTGTGTGTGTGTGTGTGTGTGTGAGTGAGTGTTGTGTGAACTACATTTCATGGTCATGCCACTTGGCCGGTGAGGTCTAGGTAATGAGGAAGAGTGTGTGTCACGCTGCCAGACAGCGGAGTGACATTTCAGAGCTCCCAGCACCCCAATGTCCCCCTAATTCAAACGGGCACACACATAGCCTGTCAGCATCCTCTGACTCTGTGAGCGAGGCTCATAATAAAGTGAGTTCATGGCTAGTGAGTCATTGTTGAGCTCTGGGGAATCAGCTGTGGTCTGGGATCAAGACGGATTGTTAGCACGGACTCTCGCTATCAGGTTCGCACAAACACACAGGCTGATGCACACCTCTAACCTGTGAATTACCACAACAGACTCATTTCCCCCTGAGCAGAATGTGCCTGGTGTTAGAAGGCATCCGAGCAGAGGGATAGTCTGAATCCAACACATTCAGAGCCACAAGTAATTTGCGCTATATGACACGGTTGTTTCCCAGATCTCTCTCTCTCTCAGTCTCTCTCTATATTGTGGCCTAAAACACGTCCTCAAACACATGCTGATAAACTGTGTGTGTGCGTTGAGTGTTTAGGCTCTTACAGACAGACTGCCACTGATTTGGCTGATTCTCAGTTCCTTAGAGCTCTAAAAAGTTCTGCCAAGTTTCTGTCCCTGCAACTCTGTGTTTGTGAGGGAGAATATTCGGTTTCGTTGGCTTCATAATTACAGTAATTCTCTTTGTGACTGGTGAGGATGTGTGACCATTGTCACACCCTGGGGTTTATTTGGAATTTAGCTCTGTTTGTCTTAGTATTAAGCTCATCTGTTCCAAGCTGGTGACAGATGTCCTTGCTCAAGTAGTCCAAGACAGAATGAAACTCCAGATGCTGCATAAAAGATTTTAGTTTTGAGGGCTTCATTCAGCAGGTCCTTCTGCCAAAATGCTAAATAATGTCTCTGCAGCTGAATTAAATGAGAATAGATGCAGCTTTTATTTAGTAGATATGAAAGATAGTATTAAGTATATATCAGCTGTGCATAAAAGATGTTTAAAAACAGAAGATGATCAGGGGAAGTTCCTGTCGGGATGGAAAAGGTCAGATGGTTACATACATTAAAATGTTACTAATTCAGTGAACGGGCCAGTTGCAAAAACATAGCCACTATGTTAAGACTGTGTCTTAAGAACTATTTTGACCAACATACAGTTAGCCAAGAGGTAATCGGTCTTACTTTTCTGATTAAAATTGGGCCAATCTACTTTTTTGTCTTTCTTTACAAAGTTGTTAACATGGACAGTTGCAAAAATTGCTTAGACTAGTCTTAAAAAGTTAGTCATCTGATTTTTTTTCTTTTAGACTGGTCATAACTTTTTAAAGTCAGTTACATAAAGGAAGACTGGTCTAATTTGAATCCAAAAAGTGAGACTGATTACCCCTTTGGCTAACTGCTAATTTGTCAAACTAGTTCTCAAGACACAGTCTTAACATAGTGGCTATGTTTATGCAACTGGTCCCAGTCTTGAAGAAAACCAATTAGATGACTAACTTTTTAATACTAGTCTAAGCAGTTTATGCAACCGGCCCCAGAAGGAAAACGCATCATGTTCATTTGTGAATTGGACCACTTATACCTTTGTCATTTGGATTGGTTTGTCTATGTTTTATGCTTTATGGATTAACTTAAACATCTCTTAATGGCCATTGCATTAATAATGTACTCAACAGACAGTTTGTGATTGGTTACAGTGCTGAACGGTTGAAACCTTAACCAAGATATTCATTAAACACAAAAACAATATTATAAAAGTAACCATAGCTGTAGTTCATGAGTTTAAGATGCTGAGGTATCTCTATCAATAATGGCAGTGTGCCAATATTGGCACACATATAGTGAATCAATGCATCTCTGTGCATGTATTTATTTGATTAATACATCAGTATAGAAACAGAAGGATGACTTGTTTGGTCTAGTAAATATCTAACATCATTGTGGGTTCTATCTGTGTTGTGTGTGTGTGTAGGTTGTCCCCTGCAGCATATTACGCACAGCGTATGATCCAGTATCTGTCTCGGCGTGACAGCATTCGCCAGCGCTCTCTCCGTCCCCCCAGCAGACCCCGACCCCTGTCCTCCAATCCCAGCAACCTCTCCCCTGGCCCTGCCCCTAGCGTGGAGAGCAACGAAGTTGACTTTGAGGAGTTTGAGTAAGTAAACAATAACACAGACACACAAAGCCTGTGCCAAACGATTGATTCTTACCTGCTCTCATCCGCTCGTAAAAATCTCTATGGATTTATTTCCCTGTTTTGTTGCTAGGCAACCCAACAAACATACAAGGCAGGCTCTGAATCCCAGAATGTTATCATTTCTGCTTTTCAGCCGACTTACTGAGCTTGCCAACAATTTTACCAGAGTTGCCTGTGGCATCTCTTCTTATAGCGCTTGGCATTAGCGTTAGCCTTGGCTTGAAATGCACTTTGACTGATTCTGATGGGACATACTAATGTACGGCTTTGTGCTTGTTGCTTTTTTTCCTCATCTGCTGGACAAGTCAGAGAAGATTTTTTCCTCTCATCTTTTGTGTTTTCAGTTGAATTCAAACTTTTGTATTGTGCTTTTTAAAATACACATTATTTTAAAGCAGTTTTACTAAGAATAGTGCCTTGCCAAAGGCAACAATAATAACAAGGAAAAACTGCCCACTATGTTTAAGTTGATGAGGAACAAACATTGGACAAGCTAGGGAAGCCCACCTGGTCGGGCTTTCACATATTTAAACAAATTACACTACCATCCAAAAGTTTGTGGTCCGTAATGTGGTCAGTAATGGTCACAATAGAGGTCTTTTATGCTCACCAAGGCTGCGTTTATTTGATCATAAATACAGAAAAACAGTAATATTGTGAAATATTCTAAAACTGTAAAATATTTATTTGAAACTTATAAAATGTAATTAATTCTTTTAATGCCAAACTGTTATTTTTATGTTATGTTATTTTTACTGATCAATTTATTGCATCATTGTTGGATATCCACCTTTTTCTTGCCGTAAAAATGGGCGCTGCCATTTGTAAATTCTATGGGTCTAGCTTTCGGTCTCATCCGCGTCCAGCTGTTTTCAGCTGTACAAAACAGTTTGTTTTGCTGCTTGATATTGAAAATTGGTGTGTCTTACCATATTATTTTAATGTATTATCTTAATTATGAACACACATGGTTTGTAGTGCAAACAATTTTACTGTTTACTGCACTTTGTTATTCTTCTAATTTTTTACCTATAGCGGCTAATGAACCGGAAGTCTCGCCCATAGGCTTACTTCCGTGTTGAAGAAAAAGGTGGATAAGTATTTTCCAAAAAAAAAAAAAAAAGTCTTGCTGACCTCAAACAATTAAATGGTAGTGTAAACACAATGAATACATAAATATATATTATTAAGTATGATGTAAATTAGGTGTAATGATTAGAATGAGTTCTAATGAAATAGGTGCCCATGAGATACGTGAGAAGGGGGATGCAGGCTGTGTGTGTATGACAGATGTCTGTTAAGATATTGGATAGACTGTACAAAGACAGATGGGGCATAGTGGGGTTGAAAATAAGAGTTGTTTTTGGATTTATTCTCTTTTTTTTCTTGAAAATTTACTAAGCCATTACATTTTTTTTTTCATTAGCAAATTATGAAATTACACGTCCCTTGCAATCTCATTATCAGACATTTTAAAACCTGAGCAATACTCATTTATTTTGGGAACTGTTACGAAGTCCAGAATCATATTTTTAATATGCAAACGCTCATTTAATTTGTTTGCAAATGTGTTTTTGGAAGCAGCCAACTAGTCATTGGTCCTTTTTATGGAACCATTAATGCTCCAAAAAATGTCTCTCTTTCCCTCTCTCCAACCCCTCCACTAGTTGAATATCGTTGTTTCACTCCTCTCCAAACCACGCATCTCTTCTCCCCCTCTCTCTTTCTCTCTTTTTTTCTTCTTTTTTTGGCACGGATTAGATGCCCTCCTCTGAGCTGATGAATAATTCCACCCGCTGGCTGGAGAGTTCAGCGTTCACTGCAGTCTGGGACCACAGATCCATATTCATCAGAATACTTATGAAACCCATCAGTCTTTCAGTTAGCCCTCATATTAATATTTATGTCTGCCAAAAAAAAAAAAATCATAAACTTTTTCTTTTCTTTCAGTTGTTTATGAATCATTCCCACTCTTACCTTGTGAGCGTACTGATGTTCTCAATCAGCTAAAATGTGATTGGAGAAAAGCTTTAGCACTTTAATTGTTTAATTTATTAAGTATTCACGCTTTGAATTTATTTTCCAAAATTACAAAAGGCAAATGATTTTGAGCAAGTTATGTTTGATCTAATGATTATATCGTTGCTGACCAGTTCCGTGTGTGTGTGTGTGTGTGTGTGTGTGTGTGTGTACAGAGACAATGGAAGCAGACATAGGGCTCCTCGTAACGCACGCATGTCTGCCCCCTCCCTTGGTCGCTTTGTGCCCAGGTAGGAACACTTTTTGCCTGCTTATGCCAATACACCAGAAATACATGCTAATTCTGCTCCAAAACCTAGTGAGCTGCCTCACTGCCTACTGCCTGCATGGGCAGTGTCCAGCTGAGAGTGTGTTGTGCGTCATACAAATAGAATTCTGCAGGCACAAGAAGTACACAGGAGACCTGACTCACAATTGATTTCTATAGAGCTGATGTGAGAGAAATGACACAATATTCTAATAATAATAATAATAATAATAATAATAATAATATATATTATATTTAGGGCTGTCAATCGATTAAAATATTTAATCGCGATTAATCACACGACTGTCATGAGTTATTTCGTGATTAATCGCAATTTAATCACACTTTTTTATTTGTTCTAAATGTACCTTAAATTAATACTGTAAGTTTTTAATACTCTAATTGACATGGGCATGGACAAATATGGATGCTTTATGCAATATATGTTTATTATTAGTGAAACCATAGTTAATCTAGAGCATGAAGACTGGACATGTTTCAAAGGTCACAGATGTTTTTCAAAGAACTTGTTCATGTCTATTACACACATTAAAAAAGAACATAGAAATACCAGGTTCCCATTACTTCTCTTTATCTGCACTGAGCAATTGACTTAGACAAGTCTGTTTACATTTTCAGACTACAGGGCAGCTCACTTCTTCTGAACATGCTAAATGTACATTTATTATTTATTATTACATTTGTTTGCCTCTCTGTGCCCACATACTGTATTTTGATGCAGCTAAATTCCCAATAAAACAGTTTTCATTGATATATATTTTTTTCATAGATATATTTTCTCTTGTCAGATAATGGAATGAATATGACATAGTGACTGAAGTGCGACCCATTAAGACTACATAACCAGCTCTACCTTCCAAGATGTTAGTCTGCACAAAAATCCTGATAATCGAGCCGTCGTCTGATGAAATCAAATAGCCTAAACATAAGATAAAGACAATAGCTGTTCTGTGATTTCGGCTATACTTGCATGTTAAATTAGAGAAGCAACATAATATCGGTTTTAAAGCAGCACTATGTAACTTTTGGCGCTCTAGCGGTTAATAAGCAGAACTGCACGCATGCCGCGGAAGAACATTCTAACCGGAGCTACTTCCCTAAGTTTATGTCTATGGCGATTCACGCAGGTATGTGTTACTCCGCAGCGGTGACAACCAGACCAGGCTACAATAGTCCAAAAATAAGCACTTATTATAAGTGTACAGTAGTGATTCGGGATAAGACAAGAGAGACCTCGCGCGTGTGCGATGTAACTACAGTACCGGCTAGTGTTAGAAACTAAATAAGGTTTGGGCAAAAACTAAAGATTGGTTGCTAGGCTCTTTTTGAAAAAATAAATAAACAAAAAAAGTTGCTAAAGGGGTCTGAAAAGTCGCTAAGTTGGCAACACTGACAGCATCTCCATCCATTTCTCCAACCACGGGTTAGGCCACGGCTCAAACAGAAAATGCGCGCTGCGTTAATCGCGCGTTAATAAAATTAGTGCCTTTAAAATGAATTTGCGTTAACGTGTTATTAACGCGTTAGCTTTGACAGCACTAATTATATTATAAATATAAACTACTTTTAATAAAAGTTTGGGGTCAGTAAGGTTTTGTTTAAATGTGTTTTATGCTCAACAAGGCTGCATTTATTTGTTTAAAAATACAGTAAAACAGTAATATTAATAAAACTAGTAATACTAGTAAATATTATTAAAATTTTAAATGACTGTTTTCTACTTTAATATATTTTAAAATGTAATTTATTCCTGTGATGGCAAAGCAGCCATAAGCTAGTCAACTCTGTTATCAATGTAGAAAACAGTTGTGATGCTTAATATTTTTGTGGAAACCCTGATATATTTTTTTCAGTATTCTTTGATGAATAGAAAGTTCAAAGAGAAATTTCAAAGAGAAAGTTCACATAAGTTTCACACTATGAAACAGAAATCTTTTGTAACAGTCTTTACTGTCACTTTTGATAAATTTAATGTATCTTTTTTGAATAAAAGTCTTAAAGGTGTGGTTCATGGTTTTTTTTTCTTTTTTTTGTTCTAGGCTTGATTGTGTTTATGGGGTGCAGTCTAACGTGTTAATGCTTCGTTTAAAAAAAAAAAAAAAATTATTTTTCACATAATTTACCTTCCCACCTCCACACCGCTCTGTCCCTTCTCTGATAAATGCTCTGATCATTTCCTGGTTTTATGAAGCCCCTCCCTCAGAAATACACGATAGGCTCAGATTGGTTAGCTGGTCCAGTGTGTTGTGATTGGCACAACACACCTCTAGTGTGTTGTGTCTAACACGCCTCTAGTCCACGTCTTAATGTCCCGCCCCTCAGCTCAGCGGCATGTGCTCCAGTTGTATTGTAAACAATGGCGTCGTCTATATTTCTTATCAATTTGAGCCCGATTTAGACGCAGAGGATATTAGTGAAGAGGATTGTGCAGAAATTTTTTGTTTGTTGTCTCATACAGATACGCTGTTATTTGTAAATACTAATATGTTAGCTTTTAATATACGGTTTTATTCTGATTAAAGCTTTTAATACAGTACGGCAACCGCACACGCATCCATGTATAACGCTTCTCATAGCTATGTATTCACTGAGCTGATGATCTGAATGAGAGAGAGAGAAATGCAGAGTAGAGCGTGTGCAGAGCAGGGAGATGTGAGGAACAGGATTGAGAACCGCTGCTTTACAACATTTATTTTGTAACATTTGTTAATCCATTAGAATCGCGATTCATATGTGAATAGATTTTACGTGCACCCCTAGTTTTCTCTTCCTCTTCTCTAAAGCAGCGCAGCATGGCCTCGCCCCCTTTGCTGCGTGTTCCCGGGGGCGGGGTTTATCTGGGTTTGTTATGTCACGAACCCGGAAAGTAACACGTTGTAGTCCCTACGAACCGTTTTTGTAGGCATTAAACTGCCATAATTTTAAAAGACGATATCTCCGTTTGCATTGAACTTTCAGCTTCATAACTTTGCAGACATTGTTTATGCTCAAACAGCAACATTACACACTAACTAACTTTAAAAAAGTGAAATCTCAATCAACCACCCCTTTAATTTCTTTCAAAAACTTTTGAACTGTAGTGTATAGAGCACACATTTGGGGAATTCAATTTTTTTTATTATTTTACATTTTTATTGATATTTTTCACAATTGAAATTTGTATTGAAATTGGTTTTGTAATCATTTCTATTTAAAATCAGCATTTTTCACATTTCATCTGTCATACTGGATGTATTGTTTTACTGAATTTGTCACAGCGCACTATGAGATTTCCTTCTCTGTGAAACATGCATGTGATGCTGATTTGTGTTACTTAACCTCAAAACTCTCAAATCTTGGCTTCACATGTCCTGTAATTCTCTCTCACATTGCCTCTGTTTCCCTCCATCTCTCCCAGGCGGTTCCTCCTGCCGGAGTTTTTGCCGTATGCTGGAATCTTCCATGAGCGAGGGCAGCCGGGCCTGGCAACACACTCATCCGTCAATAGGGTCCTCGCAGGTATGTTCGCCCTCTAAAGCTACAGGAGTTTTCTAATATTAGATGGGCTGGGTACTCACTGAAGGCTTTGTCAGGGATGAAACTTCCCAAAAATGTTTGTGTAATGTCATGTGTCAGGTCAATGACGAGTGCTAATTCGCCCACTCACCCTGCTGTTTTAGCTAGGAGGGCTCTCAGTGGGGCTCTTTAACAGCAGTTATATTAGCGTTGACTTTTCTGCGTTAAAGAGGTAGTTCAACTGGAAAAACAATTCTGTCATCATCTGTTCATGCTCTTGTTGCCCCAAATGTGTATAAATAGCACAAAGCTATTGTAAGGGCTTCAGAAGCCATGTAACACTGAAGTTATTTTGACTCATTTTTTTATTCTAAACAACTTCAGATGAACACATTTTCAGTGAACTACCCCTTCAATATTAACCATATGCAGCTGAAGCTAAAGTATTAGCTATGAAAATATTGTTTCAGCTAACTTGTTATTATCCATGTTTTCTACCTTGCTTGACCCAAACAGCTATGGTTTTGTATTTCCTATTTTTTAAGTCCCATACACCAAACCTACACTTTAAAGCAACTAAAGTTACTTTCTAAACACCAGATAATCTCGAAATATACATCATTATACACCTGTATGCCTGCATCACAGGGTTATTAAAAAAAAGTTGTCTTGAAACCAGCTGCCAGCTGCATCGGATATGCCGCTGTGCATCTACATATAGTCAACAACTTCCAGAAGTGCGGAAGAATCAAACAGATGTTGTGAATGAATAGTAGATTACTAGATGTGTGCTGTGGAAGCAGAAAAAAAATCTGATATATTGGAAACAACATGCACAGCTCTTATTTTTGGGACCAACTTTACAATTTTTTTGTCAGCCATCTTTTAAGTGCTTATGAGGGTGGACGTCCCTTACTTCACAGATCCCACTCCCTACATATCCTGCACCAATTCAACACAATACAAATGTCCACAGAGCTGTTTCTCACTTTTGCACACCAGTGTTCTTTCTCTCTCCCACACAGAGAGGCATCTTCAGCCCACACTAATTGCAGTGTGTGATACGAGGTCCATAAATGCCCCTCTCCAAACCCTCTCCAGCTCACACAGAAAAGAGCATCATGGCTTCACTTTACAGAGCAGCAATCGTTCAGTCCCTCTCTCCTCTCCTCTCCTCTCCTCTCCTCTCCTCTTTTTATACTGTTAAAGGAATAGTTTACTCAAAAATGAAAATTCTGTCATGATTTATTTACTCTTGTGTCATTCCAAACCTGTATGACTGACTTTCTTCTGTGAAAGATACTTTAAATCTTTTTTTTTTTTCCCAAACAATGAAAATTAGTAGGGTCCAGTATCCTTTGGACCCTAATTATCTGTAAAAGAAAGAATTAGTAAATTAGTGAGAAGTAAATGATGACAGAATTTTCATTTTTGGGTGAAATATATTGTGCATCTGTGATGTAAACAAAGTCCATGTACATGGCAGTGTTGGAACAGTTATTATGGTCATTTTTTCTGTGGCAAGATGAATTATGTGCATAAATTAACTGTGAATTATTGTTAAATCAGGTACCTTATCTAGTTTTTTTAATTATCAGGTGCACTGGGGGTGAACTAATCATATTGAATTTTTCAGTTTTTAAATAGAGAATTACTTTACTCAACATCCATTAATCACAGTTGGGTTTAAAGTTCAGTAGGGGTTGTTTTGTGGACTCTTATTATATTGTGTTGCAGAGGGTAGTTGCATAGCCATGAGGTATGATTGGCTCTTGTTCTAAGATGAGAGGAGAGGACTGTTATTGTGAACCCCAGGGCAAATATCCAAACTGAGGCAATTACCAGCACACATTCCACCTCTTCAAGCATTCTCCTTCTCTAACTGCACTCAGACAACCTTATACAAGCCCCACAGTACAACACAACTTTCCACATATCCAGGATTTCTCTCTCACTCTCTCTTACTCTCTGTAGATTTGTTGTGTATTTATTTCTCTACCCTAAAATCAGGGATCTTCAATTACTTTCTTTTGAAATCCAAATTAAATTTTTAGTGGAGGGCCAACATTTTTCAGTAGTTATTAGATTATGGCATTTTTTATTTTAAGTCTGAAATGATATCATGAGAAACGAAACTAAACACCCTAATATGCTCAGTGATTGAGAAGATAGACAGATTTAATTTGTCTTCAGTTGTCATACCGTGTGTGTGTGTGTGTGTGTGTGTATATATATATATATATATATATATATATATATATATATACACACAAACACTTAGTGCTGTCAAATGATTTAATCACGATTAATTGCATCCAAAATAAAAGTTTTTGTTTACATAATGTGTGTGTACTGTGTATATTTATTACGTATATATAAATACACACACATGCACGTATATATTTAAGAAAAATATGTTATATTTTTATATTAAATATAGTTATACATAATATAAATTATATAAATATAAATATATACATGTAAATACATGTAAATATTTTCAAAATATAAACCGTATGAGTGTGTATTTATATATACATAATAAATATACACAGTACACACACATATATTATGTAAACAAAAACTTTTATTTTGGATGCGATTAATCACGATTAATGGTTTGACAGCACTAAATACACAGTACACATGATCATTAATCAGTAAATTAAAAAAATGATTTAATGATGTTCAAGCTTAAGAATGACTCATAGCTGTATAGAACCAAACATTATATGTATGCAGGTTCAGTGGCACTTCCCGATAACACTTTTACAGCACACACTCTGATCAAATGAGCTTTAACAGTTTAATGCTTGATGTCAACAGTCAAGTTATTTGCATAAATACATCTGATAGAGTGAGACTTGATCAAATATGTGTGCTTATGCTGATCTAAGTCATGTTTGGCAAGTAGCTGAACTATGACCATTGGAAGCTAAAAGCATGCTGTACCCTGGCTTGGCAATTGTTGACCACTTGAGTGCTTTTGATTTCACCACAGAGTTTTGTACAGAAAGCACTCTCATGTATCAGGCAGTTCTGTGATCTTTAAATTAATCAAAGGTCTGTATAAATTGATAAATGGGCTGTTTTTGGCCCATGGGCCACCTTGGCTGAAAAGCTGTGTTCTTGATTCTCCTCTTCTTCCCCTTCTGCCTTCCAGAATGGGTTTTGTGTAATGATGATATTTGTTTTCAATGAGAATTTGATTGTTTTGGTGGTTTATCACTCAACTTCAAACTATATTTAAACTATAGTTCATGGAAACCAAAATAAGACAGTGAAAATGTTTTTAGCATTACCTTAGGGTTCATAAATATAAATATATAATTTTATTTTATTTTTATGTAATTTAAAAAATTAAGCAGATATTTATGAATTGTTCACAATAATATTATAACATGCATTTACAAAATAGATGCGATCGGTTGCTTTAAGGGAATATAATCGTTTGTTGAAATGTCATACTGTTGAGAAATATTAGGGTGTGTGTGTGTTTATTAAATATTGTTTAATTACAGATAGGAAGTGCGATAAAGCCAGAGCTGGAGGGCCTTAGGATGGAGTGTGTAATGAATGAAGGGTTAGTGATGGAGAACAGTGACCTTCTCTAATTCAGCCCATCTCTGATCCATTCAGTCCTGCTCCACCCAGCGCTGCAGGCCTGACGGATCCCTTAGGCTGTTATTGTCAGAGAGAAACCCAGTTTATATGGACTTTTCAGACCATGAAATACTGCAGCACAGACCCGATTATCTTTAATGGAATGGTCCTTTCACCAGACTTTCTCTCTCTATTTTTGCTCTGTCGGGTCAGTGCCGAAGAGGCTGCTGAGTATATATGAGGCATATGACTGAATTCTGCTGCACAGGCAGATTGGTAATTTATGTTTTGCTGTGTGAAGTCAATTTCAACCATTTTGGAAAGTACTGATGTAATTAATTTTAGCAGGAAGAAACACATTTTTCTTGGTAGTCGTCCTACATTCCGTTATTGTACGGGACACTTATGATGACCTCGTTTAGCACACGCACCACATGCCATCCAAAGACTCCCTCGGGTAATCACTCCTTAAAACACTCAGTAGAGCCGCTCTTAAAACACAGCTGAGTCTATGGAGAGTTCAGGTGAGGTCTCCCCCTCTCTCTCCCTCCCTGTTTCTCTTGTTTCTTGTCTTTGTTTTTCTGGGCAGCTCCAGGTAGTGACCCGTTTTTGAGAGGTGCAGCATCAGTAATGCCCCCCAGCTGCTCTTTATTCCTTTTCACTGGCAGAACTCAAAGGATTCAGAGGTCAGGGGTCACATGTCCTAACCATTTCCTGCTCTATGTACAAGGGGTTTCTGATTCTGAGAGGTACCATAGATTTGTAAGGAATGGTAATCTCACTTTCTGCTTACTGAATACTTATGCAGTGTGGTGTATACTGCATGCATACTTCTGTTTTTTTTTTTTTAAATAGTATGTGAAATAAACATATTGAAAAATGTATTGCATTATTGTTATGTAATGCATTTTATCATAGAACACAATGTAAAATTGTTTATTATTGAAATAATATTTTTACATGTTTAATTCACATGCACACACTCATACAGTACATATACAATCATAAACTTTTAAACGGTAGTGTACACTTTTTTATACTTACATTATTACTCAACTTGTTTTTTTTTACTACTATGCTTTTCTGAACATAGTTTAATATATTCTCTCTGGCAGATAACATCATCAAATAGAGACGCCTTAAACCAATTTGATGGATCTATTTAGACTAAAAAAAGAAAACTGTTGTCTACAAAAGCTTTGGTGAGGGGCATATCTGAGGATTTGCCAGATTGAAGCATCAACATGTTTGATTAACTGATCTACAGGAAAAAAGAGAGTTCATTTTCAAATGATATTTGCATTTCATCCCTTTTGATACTGTCGTCCTTTGAGAGTGACAGCCTCTGGGTAAAGCGAAAGAGGATGCAGCTTGTCGGATCTGTTGTTCATGCAATCCAAATCTATCCAGATGACACAGCATTATGACATACTGGGCTGCTGAACTGTATCCAGAAAACATTGCATTGCTCATGCCAGCTGCAATAGTGACTACTAGTTAACAGTTGTAACCGCTTTCCTGCTCTGTGTGCAAAGGTGCAGGCCTGACCTCCTTGGTGCTAACTGCCTGTGTCTGTGAGTGCTGAGAATGTAATTGGTTTTGAGCAGAAGTTTAATCAGCCAGCAGGGCGGGAAGTGCTGATCCTGCCAAGACTCTGAGACCTGTTAAACTAATCATCCAAACTTTCGAATTATCTCCCATGGCATTTGCCTAGTGTAACGGAACCATTTGATCTTCTGACACTGTGCTTTTGAGGTTCACAAAATATTAAGTGAATCCTAACTTTAAGAGAATATGGCATGAATTTTTGAGCATTTTGGTTGAGACTAGTTGAGTTAGTGTGTGTGGTTTGTCTACTGTTCATCCACCTGTGGTGGACTCTCCTTCCTGAACTATACCTGACAGAGCAGCCACCTAGAAAATACACCCACTCACTTTCACTCTTTTCGGCTGTCTATATTTTAGGCTTATAAAAGCCTTACAAGATTACATTTGGCTATCTGATTGCAAGTTTAAGTATCATTGATGTTGTTATAAGATATACAATATAATGCTAACTTATCCCTCATGCTCGTTTTTATTTATTTGGCTCAATTTCAGTTAGTCTCAGTTTAATTCTGTCTCTCAGGAAGGTAAATTGAGGATATGTTTTTGAATAAGAGAATCATATGTCATCAAATTACTGTCAATATGTCTTCCAGTAGAATTGTTACAGTGAATGAAAATGGATAAAGCATCATAGTCCAGGTGATATGTGCAAAATTTGAGGTGATATCTTCACTTTTTCATAAAAACATGAAACTTGGTATAATTGTACAGATTAGGGCCCTGAACATTTTCAGAAATGGAGCCATCGCAAAAACACCACGTGGTTGCCATGGCGACCATTTTACTTTCCGCCATAACCAAATTATGCATTTTGTGTCATATCTCCTGAACCAAACATGATAACACAGAAAAGGTGATGTCTACCCCTATGTTTTGATGGTCAAGGATTACAATGATAAAATATACAGCAACATAAACTGTTCAGGTGAAGAGTTAATGGTGAAATCAGCAATGTGAGAAGGAAATCACAGTATCTGAGCATCGCAGTATCACAGCATTTACAAAAGTCCATATTATGGCTATAAATTTTTTCTTTCTTTGATAATTAACTAATATTTTATTCAGTAGTACAATAAAAGATTGTTTTAATTCATTAATTATTAATTAGTTACATTTATATAGCGCTTTTCTGCTTTACATGGAAGGGGGAATCTCCTCAACCACCACCAATGTGCAGCATCCACCTGGATGATGCGACAGCAGCCATATTGCGCCAGAATGCCCACCACACACCAGCTTAATTAATATTTTATTCAACAGTACAATAAAAGATTGTTTTCAAGAATGCAATCATATATTTCAGAGATATAAAAAAAAAGCATCATCTCAAGTAAGTGTATTTTTCCTTACCTCTCAGGCAGAGTCAGGTAGGCGGTAGTATGTTTCCAATACATTCTTGTTCTCTTTCAACAATGCTCTAACATCACATGCAGACGGCAACGCAATCTTGCTAAGCTGCGTCCTATGTGCACCTCTTCTGCTGCACCTCTGTAATTTTCTGTGGGTCTCTGGAATTGTCAGTCAGCTGTCAACAGACGTCATTCTGGCCATTGCTTCTCAGTCTACTCTTAGTATCTTGGGCTTGACTGAGACCTGGATTCGTCCAGAAGACTCTGCAACCCCTGCTGTTCTCTTTAACAACTTCCCTTTCTCTCTCACCCCCAAGGGTACTGGTCTTCTCATTTCTAATAATTGGAAATACTCAACCCACTCTTCCCTATGCAATAAAAATTCTTTTGAGTTTCATGCTATTATGGTAACTGCTCCTGTTAAACTCCATATTGTAATGATTTATTGCCTTCCTGGTCAACTGGGCACCTTTATAGAGGAGCTGTATGGTCTGCTGTCCTCATTCTCTGTGGATGGCAGTCCACTTGTAGTCTTTGGTGACTTCGAAATCCATCTGAAGAAGCCTTACACTGCAGACTTCCACTTCTACTCCTAGCTTCATTCAATCTCAAATGGCTTCCCACCACAAGCACTAACAAATCAGGCAACCAGCTTGACTTAATTTACACATTCAACTGTATCACAGACAACATTTGGTAAAACCTCTAGACATCTCTGCTCAATTCTTTATTACATATAACCTACATATTACTACCTGTGTGCCACTAATTCCTCTACCAGTTACTTTTAGGCAAAACCTACGCTCCCTTTCACCCTTCCATCTTTCCTCTTTAGTGTCATCCTTTCTTCCCTCACACACCCATTTCATCATCTCAGGATGTAAATACAGCAACTGACACTTTATGATCCACTTTAACTTCTTGTCAAGACAATATCTGTCTAGATAGGCCAGTGCATACTACCCCTTCTAACCTAAAAAGTTGCCCCATGTATCGTCATCTTTACTGTATTTTTGCTGAGCAGTCTTTTGGGTGGCTCACCAATGTACTAGATTTCTCTAATACAAAAAATTAAGTAGCCTTGACCAAAATTTTTGTGGGGAGAAGAATTTATTGAAGATGGTAGTGTAGCAGTTCTTCGGTAGTGATGTTAGCGTGTCGTCCTTCAAACAATCTTAACCCTTGTATGAATCCTAGCTTCTCCCAAAGTTCTGTCTGTGGGATAGAATTTTATACCTGAAGACAAAAGGGCTAGAAACAACAGATACTGTTAGGACCTTCCCGCTGGAGATCCTGCAATCTACAAAATGTTCCTGTGGAATGCTGTTCCTTTGTTATTCTAATGGAATGGACCATTTGGTTCACACCTTTATAGACACAGTTACATTATTTCTTTCACAGAATGACCAACTGAACTTTAACCAATCTAGTTTCAACAGCGCCCATTCAACTGAGACTGCTTTGCTGTCAGTCACTGTAGCCCTGCAGATAGCGAAAGCTGATTCCAAATCATCAGTTCTTATTCTGCTGGATCTATCTGCCACTGTTGACACTGTGAATCATCAGATTCTCCTGTCTACCATCACAGGATCTGCACTCCACTGGTTTGAATCTTATCTCACAGGTAGGTCTTTCAGGGTTTCCCGGGGAGGAGAGGTATCCAAATAACATCAACTGGTCACAGGGTTTCCTGAGGGATCAGTTATTGGACCCCTTCTCTTCACCATATACACTGCATCACTGGGACCCATTATACTAGCACATGGTTTCTCCTACCATTGCTATCCTGATGACACACATCTCTATCATTCATTTCAACCAGACAATCCAATAGTAGCTGCATGGATCTCAGGCTGTCTGGCGGACATCTCGACATGGATGAAAGAACATCACCTACAGCTCAACCTGGCAAAGACTGAGCTTCTCGTTTTTCCTGCCACTCCGACTCTACAGCATGATTTCATCATCCTATTAGGTTCATCAAAAATTATTCTTTGGTGACCAGCTGACCTTCAAGGACCATATTGTAAAGACAGCTCGATCATGCAGGTTTTCATTGCACAACATCAGGAGAATCAGGCCCTTCCAAACAGAGCATGCTGCACAACTACTTGCCCAGGCCCTTGTCATTTCTAGGCTGGACTATTGCAATGCTCTTCTAGCTGGACTTCCATCATGCGCAATCAAACTTCAACAAATGTTTCAGAAGGCAGTGGCATGACTGGTCTTCCATAAGCCCTAAAGAGCCCACTTCACACCTCTCTTTATCTCCCGGCACTGGCTACCGGTTGCGGCTTGCATCAAGTTCAAGACATTGATGTTTGCGTGCAGAACAGCCACAGGCTCAGCACCCATCTACTTCCTCCTCACTCTTACGAATCTACATCCCCTCCAGAAGCCTGAGATCTGTAAGTAAGCGATGCCTTGTGGTAACATCACAGAGAGGCATTTTCGTTCACCTTTCCTGGCTGGTGAAATGATCTTCCCACAATCGCAGTAAATAACAGAACACCCGACACATTATCTGACAGCAACACTAATTGCTGTGTTTCAGTGCTATCAGGCTAAAGTTAACATTTTCCTACTGCACCTTTAAATACAGAAAGCAAGCAAAGAGTGCTCCCTTGAATATAATCACTACAGCTGTCAATCAGTGGCAGCGCAATTGACCTATCGGTAAGCCCCGCCCCCCTTAGTTACTGTTGCTCCCTCGGACAAACAAACAGAATTTCTCACTGTCTTACAATGACAGCTACAGTGTGAAAACCTTGTTCCACAATGTTTTTGCACAATTTTGGACACAGAAGGCCACCAAATAGGAATTAAATATTCCATGGAGGGATTTATAAAATATTTTAAAATAAATACAGCGGGTAACTCGAAGCAGGGTTTACAGATCACAATGAAAGCGGGAGAAGTCTCATTACGGTCGGTCATCACGATTGTGGATGACTACATGCAGGATCAACACTGTTCATGTATTGCAGGGTACGATTAAATTAATGTACATTTAACCAGTTAAATAGGGAGAAGCACTGAAATATAGACCTTCGT
The DNA here is from genome assembly GCA_039654775.1 of Spinibarbus caldwelli. Classification (NCBI taxonomy): domain Eukaryota; kingdom Metazoa; phylum Chordata; class Actinopteri; order Cypriniformes; family Cyprinidae; genus Spinibarbus; species Spinibarbus caldwelli. Next base: position 23,119,325 of record CM077220.1, on the reverse strand, counting down.
TTATGTGTTTTTGACCTACGCTGTACAAGACGCGAGAACGGTCCGCTATTTAGGTTTGTACGTTAGCATGGACTCACTAACTTTAACGTTAGCTGGTTTCAGCCAGAGATACCTTGCTAAAGCACAAGATGACATTAACGTTCTGCTTGAGCAATGGAAAATTGTAACTTGAGTGTATGACAACCAGAAAATGAACGTTTTTGTCTTCATTTGTATTGTTGTTGAATACTTAGGGACATTTTGCTCTGTTTTGTTTGGATTCAGGAAATGTAATTAAATAAATTATATTGCCCATCCTCTCAGGATACCTGGAATCAGTGTTACAAGTACACCAGGCACATCGTTTTTCCATTTTTGAAGCATAAACCCCATAAAACCGATGCGAGCTTCGGATCTTCCAATGTTTCTCTATGGCGCTGAAACCTAAAGATGTCCGAGTTCCACTCCCCTCGACTGCCATTGGCTCACCTGCGTTCGAGGGGAGGGGCTTACCGATAGGTCAATTGGCTACATTGCTCAGCGTGTACTGGGCCGAGTCAAAATAGTCTTGGTTATTGTACCCGCAACCCGCCCGTGCTTGTCACCGTCTGGCCTGCACCTGCCCCCACACCACACCCTAGACACAAATATTATTCCACCCGTTCCATCAAATATTAGCGGTTCACCTGCGTGTACCCACCGGCATGCAGGACTCTGGCTTCTCCCTTGTGAACAACATAATAGACAACTCTGGCCCCAGAGAGTGATTGTAAATTAAGTTTACATGAAATATGTTTGAAATTTCATTCTGCATCTTCTGAGATTTCATTGTAATCCTTCTCATAAAGTCACTGAAATAACCATTAACTGTTCACCTGATTGCGTTGCCGTCTGCGTGTGATAGAGCGTTGTCGAGAGAAAACAAGAATGTATTGGAACCACACTACCGCCTACCTGACTCTGCCTGAGAGGTAAGGAAAAATACACTTACAGTACCTGAGATGATTTTTTTTATATCTCTGAAATATATGATAATATTCTTGTAAACAATCTTTTAATGTGTTGTTGAATAAAATATTAGTTAATTTTCGAAGAAAGAAAAAAAATTAATAGCCATAATATGGACTTTTGTAAATGCTGTGATACTGTGATGCTCAGATACTGTGATTTCCTTCTCACATTGCTGATTTCACCATTAACTCTTCACCTGAACAGTTTATGTTGTTGTGGTATCATTGTAATCCTTGACCGTCAAAACATAGGGGTAGACATCACCTTTTCTGTGTTATCATGTTTGGTTCAGGAGATATGACACAAAATACATAATTTGGTTATGGCGGAAAGTAAAATGATCACCATGGCAACCACGCGGTGTTTTTGCGATGGCTCCATTTCTGAAAATGTTTAGGGCCGCAAACTATACAAGTGTACCAAGTTTCTTGCTTTTATGAAAAAGTGAACATTATTTTCACATATCACCTGGACTATCAATATTATTTTATTGATGAAAAATGTGTAAAAATCAAATTGGGTTTGTTTTTGACATCACAAATCTGTGAACACTGACTGTTAATATATAAATTATTATTAGTAGTAGTACGGTGTTAAGGGATTGTTCACCAATAAAATTACAATTTTTACAAAATTACGTTTTCTTTTGTGTTCCACAAGATATAAAATCATACAGGTTTCAAATGACATGAGGGTGACAAATTTTTCATGCTTTTGATGAACTCTTCCTTTAACAAACAAGGTGTAGCAGTGAACTTTTAAACTGAGTGTTTTTAAATGCTTCTTTTTTTAATCTGTGAATATGTAAATGACTGTGAAAATGTAAATGAATGTATCCCCCAGTGTCTACAGCCTCTGTCCACCTTGTAAAATTCTCCTCAAGCACTCAGCACCCCCATAAGTTCCATTTTTCAGGGCAATTTGTTGTGCGTCTATGAGGAAAACGATGGCCGTGAAAAAGGTTTAGCTCATAACTGCACTGTGACAGATAATAAATACTTAATCCCTCACTCTCGCCTTAGTGCCTTTTATTTATTTATTTATTTTTTTTGGATAAAATTGTCTTGTAAACTCAAGTCTTGTTAAGTCTTGTTAACTCAGTCTGTTCCTCATCTGTTCCACTCCACTCCTCCAAATCGTCCCTAAAATAAAACCATGTTACTGTAAAATGATTAATTATGTCCTTTGTTTTTTGAAGATGACTTTGTGTCACAAGGATGTGTTTATGTGTTATTCATCCTAATAATGTTTTTGGCCTGATGATTTGCCCTGTTGTTGACCTGAGCTTTAGAGAGTAAAAAAATTGATGATTCCATTTCAATCAACACACTCGTCTCAGTTCTTTCCATCATTCTGTTCTCCCTTATTTCCTCTTTAAGGGCTCTGTCTCTGTCGATATGGCCAAAACTTACACTACTGTTCAGAAGTTTGGGGCCAGTAAGAACTGATTGTTTACTTGCAAGCATGCAATAAATTGTTCAAAAGTGACAGTAAAGGCATAATATTACAAAACTATTAAAAAATATATATGTGTATATATATATATATATTTATATTTTAACTAAAGCTTTAAGCAGCACAACTGTTTTCATAATAACGTGCAGTGTTAACAGTAGAATAACACCAACACCGGATGTGTTGTATTTCAGGTTAGGTTTAGTGTAAAGTCCGCAGCATTCCGGTTCCCAAAGGGTCTTTTATACTGAGAAGCTCTCCAGCTCATTAGTCCATGGCTGTTAGAGCAGCTCCTGAAAGCCTGTCTGAATGCCAGCTCACTGCACCTGGGTGTCTGTGGGCTGTAATGGGCAGACAGCAGAGTGCAGGGGGAAGCTGTGTAATAGATATTTATGTCTGCATTACGTCTCCTTGAGTCCAGGTCATAACAGGCAAATCTAATCTGTTAGCCAGGTCCAGGATCGACCCTCTACTGGCAAATGGACCTCTAAGTGTACTGTTCGGCCAAAGCCTTCCCTCTTCCCTTCTGTAATTACGGTGACAGGGCTGAGCACTGAAGAGGACAGCCTGACATTTCCTTGTTTACCTCAGAGAAGAGTTATGTTGCAGACAGAGACCTGTATTAAATTCAGTGGCGAGTGTGTTGCCTGATTTGCTAAGTGCCCGGAGTGTAATGTAGTTTATATAACCATTGAAGGACTGTTATTGTCTAAATTAGATGCAGAAGAGGATTTGTAGCTATATCAAATAGTGGTGATATGTAAAACCTTTTCCTTATTTTGTCTGTTACTTTTATCTGCTCTCATTTAACCTGGTGTTACCAGTCTTAGTATATGGCCCATGTTATTAATTTTTCTGTGTTCTGCTTGAGTGTTCAGGCCTTGGGTTGCACTCAGAGATGCCCTGTAAACCGCAACAAAACACAGTAGAGCCTCTTTAGTCAAATGCTGTTAGATTTTCCTTGTTCTTGTAATGTGCTGTTTCTGTTGTAGTCAGATACACTACCATTTAATAGTGTGTGGTCGGTAAGAGTTATTAATAGTTTGAAAGAAGCCTTTTATGCTCATAGGCTGCATTTTATTTGATTAAAAATAGAGTAAAACAATAATATTGTAAAATATTATTATAACTTAAAAGACCTGTTTTCTATTTCAATAAATTGAAAAATTAATTTTATTACTGTGATGGCAAAGCTACATTTTTAACAGTCATTACTTCTGTCTTCAGTGTAACACGATTCTTCAGAAATCATTCTAATATGCTGATTTGCTGCTCAAGAAACATTTCTGATTATTATCAATATTGAAAACAGTTATAATTTTTGTAGGAAACTGTGATCCATTTTTAGGATTATTTGAAGAATAGAAAGTTTAAAAGGACAGCATTTATTAGACAGAAATCTTTTGTAACCTTTACTTTGTGATCAATTTAATTCATCCTTACTGAAAAAAATGGCTGACCCCAAACCTTTGAATGGTACTGTATGGAATGTGCATTATTAGCCTGTTTACGTAGAAATATTGACTGGTTGATGAATTGTTTAATTGCTGTATCTGTAACATGTGACACTTTTTTTTTTTTTTTTTTCCCTCTCTCTTTTTTTTAAGGTGCTGTAATTGGGGACGGTCAATCTGCAGTGGCCAGCAACATAGCTAACACAACGTATCGTCTACAGTGGTGGGACTTCACCAAATACGACTTGCCTGAGATCAGTAACGGTGAGTGGTTGAAGGGGTGTATCAAAGTCATTAATGACAAATAGACTGTCATATTATCAATGAGAGATGGGGGGAATTAATGTATTAGTATATTGTGATTCTTTCTTTAATGATTCTGATTAATCTATAGTCGTTTTAAGTTTAGTTTTTAACAGTGAGTGAATATTCCACACACACACAAAAAAAAAAACTCTTGAGCAAGTATCTAAACTGTCTAAATCATCTGTCACATGTCAGATCATAGTCTAAGAGGCTTGGTTTTGGTTATGACTGAGTTTTGCATATGAACAGCAGAATAATCAGTAAAAAATAGGATTAGGATTGAACCCACCCCTGGTTCCAGTGGTGTTTGGTTGGGGATTTTCTAGAAAGGCACATGTGTTCTTTCTGAGATTTAATATTTGCCATGTGCCCATCCACCCGAACAGAAACACAAAATGCTTCAATGCCCAACAGTGTTGAGGAAATCGTAGTGAGGGGAAAGACTGCACCATGATAGAGTAGCTGTAGAGAAAGGTAAGAGTGAGCACTCCACTGAGCACAAGAGTGCAGCTGATGGAGGGCAGATGCCATGGACAGGAGAGGAAATTGGTCACATATTAGAGTTATTTTCTTCCCTGCCTCTCTCTTTCTTTCCCTCTCACGATGAGCGTTACTGGAAGCTCTTGGCGATTACCCATGGCTGATTACAAGATTGCAGAGTGATTCTTGTTATCTGGGCTTGATCTCACACTTGGCAGCACTTAGACACAAACATCTGTTCAGCTTGTGAGAATCTTCAGTATATCAGAAAACAAAGGTTAGCATCCCTCAGGGCATGTACACACATCCAGATACACACAAGAAGATGAGTCCGGTGAATGCTGTGTTTGTTGTGCTATGGTAAGGTAAAAAAATAAAAATGAAATCAAAGTCAGTCCTTATAAAATTCAGTTTGACCTTCACTTATCTCTTAACCCAGATGTTCCCGACCTGCTGAGGATCTGTTGATTGACGAGGATTGAGAGCTTTTTTTGTCAGTTCTGTCAAAGATCTCCAACAGACAGGGCAATAATACTCACACGAGTTTAGTGGTGCTGGTGTTAGAGTGTAAAAAACAGAATAAAAATGAGACAGAACGGCACAATGCATATCACACATGCAGAAGTATTGCACATCCCAATGCCAGTTGAGTCCAGTGCAGTCAAATGGCTGTTTGAGAGGACAGAAAAGATTTTGTTAGGTTTTTGTTAAAGCTATTCAAACACGCACAATTGTTTTGGAAAATCCCCTTACCCTTCTTGGCTTGCAGAATCCCCAGCTTTGCCCCAAACACCCTGAAAAAAATCTCTGGCTTCACAACATCCTGCAAAATATGGTTTGTTGTGGCTTATCATGTTTATTGTAAAGTACCCCAAAAAAGATGGATTGAAAGATTTGCTTTCATTTTCATTTCATTCTAATTGTTTTTGCTGTTATTTTATCTCTGTTTGGTGCAAAGAGGCAGTCTTGGGTGTCCCAATGGTTGATCATAGGAAGTTTTCTCAGTCAGATTAAAAATCTGGTCCATTCAGACCGAAAATAAGTCCACACCACAACTATAATGATAAAGATGAATCACTTTCAGAGCATTTTTTTTTCCAGCTGATGAATGGCTAAAAACTTTGACAGGAGATCAAAATCGTTCCTTCTTGAATTCAAGTTCTGCACATAAGTGCGCAGTTGGAATAAACAGATCAATATCATCCATTGGTATGAATGCTAATGTTACTATCATTATAGTTACTGTTATAGTGTTCATTTTTGCTGTGAACTGGCCTTTATGATCATGAAAGCCACAGCACTGTACTGCAACACTGTAGTATAAATTATTCTTGTGCTTTCAATGTGCAACTTTTTTAACCTTTTCATTAAAAATTAATAACAAAGTTGAGTTACAATAGACTTACATTTTCAGCAGACAGTACTGAGAAAAGAATCCATTTTTGTTAGATCCACACAGCTTGCAAAGTGAAAAAGTGAATGTTAACTAACATTGATCACAGTTTGAGTTATTGTATCTAAAGAAGAAAGCCAGCAGTTGTTTGATATCAGAGCACATAGCATCAGATTTGCTACAAGTATTACTGAAGTAAATGGGAAATAGCGGGAGGTAGAGCTGGACCGTGTCAGCTGAGCAGAACACTGACCCCCTGGACAGAAGCCTTCTTCACTTCCCAGCAGGCTGCTTCCACTCTACAGAGGCCTGAGTGCATTCTTCTGTCCTCCCACAGTACAAATTCCCTCTGGTGCATCAGTGCAGTCTAATTACAAATACAAGAAACCCGTTATAGACATTGGATGTCAAATAAACTGTGCTATTGATTTTGGAGCCCATTAGAAGTTCATAAATTCTGCTGCAGTCATAGCACTGAGTATTACTTAAACAGCTCATGTTGAATTCGTGGAAGCTCATTGTTCTACAAAACACTTAAGATCGAAACATTTCCATTAGACATGCTCTTGCTATAGCTTTTAATTAACCACAACTGGACTTTTGTGAACTTTTTTCTTTATGGTGGTCTATATGATTCTTTCCTCCTCTGTAATTATTTTAATGCAGTCTGGTTTAATTGAAAGAAAAAGCACTTAATCTTAGAAAATGCTTTAATTATGTGCTCCAACTTACATATTGCAGAATCAGTTTGATACATTAATTAAGATAACTTTTTTCATCCAAAAATTGTGGAAGGACATATGCGTTAGAAATCCAGTGCACTTGTTAAAAATAGCTTTTCAAAAATAGCTTGTCAGACTTCAGGCTATATAACCATTAGTGTAGATGGGACATGTTACAGATTTTTAGGTCATACTGTATGAGAAGTATTTATTTGCTCTGTAATTTGGTCAGTAATAGAAGTTGAGTTGGTATTTTCTCTTGTGCCATTATGATGGTGGTAATTAGTGCAGGTATTTGATCTGAACCCTGGCCAGTGTAGTATAAGACAAAGCAGTAGCACATCCATACTCGGGTCTAATGTACAGTAATGTACGTTATTTTGGTATTATTGAGATGCTGTCATGGTTTATATTAATATTTTGAATTAGTTTTTATTTTTATATTTTCTGTTTTAATTTTAAATTTATTTTTCAAATTTAAATTTAACTTTTCATCTGTTTTCTTTTTTTTTAAATATGTCTATATAGTTTTTATTCATTTTTAATTCAGTTAGTTATTTTAGTATATCAAGTTCAACTAAATGTAAATGATAAATGTTCACTTAAAACTAACTTAAAATAAGTTCACATTTTTTATTTTATTTCAGTTTACTTTATTTCAAGTAACAAAAATGTTATGGGTTTTAGTTTTAGTTCTAGTTCAGTGAAGTATAATAACCCTGACACTGAGGAAAACACGCAAACAACTTCCACAGTAATAGATATGAAGACCTGAAGTGGCTGCAGGGACTCTGAACAACACTTCAGTTTCAGCAAGTTCATATAAGCACAACATAGTGTTCCCCAGACAAATGGTTAGGGAAAAAACTCAATCTGATCTACCACCAAATTGATGCGTTGGACTTTATAACCTTGCCAACCTTTCTGTAAGAAATCGATAACAGAGGACTTTAGGAACCAGTGAACAGATTCGAAAAGGCTCCATTTAACAAACACGGATTCATTCTATGTATTCCAAGATGCCTCATCCTGTCAGAGAATGACCAGTAAGAGGGATATGTCACATACCTGTCCACTAAAGTCCTTCCTGCCTGCCTCAACCAGCACACAATTAAGGTTCTGCACCCTATCACCTGACAGAGCAGGGACAGGCACCTCCAAGAAACGATAATGACATTGTTCAGCAGTAGGAGGCACGACAGTTGAATCACTCGCCTGCGCAATGACTGATATCTCTGAGCAGTCAACATACTCGGTAGCACTGGACACCTACCAGCCATCCACAGCCATCTCTTCCCTCTTTTCTGTTTCGCCGAACTCTGGAACAAAACAAACTGCCGTCCAGTTCCAAAAAACCCATCCTTGAACTCATTTGTGCCTACAGAGGTGGAGAAATCTATTGGGCTAATGAAAATCTGAAGCAAAGACATCCGAGCATGATGGGCCTTTAGCTGAGCAAGCTCATTATCAAATGTGAGCTTGAATTCTCCTTACTAACTACTCTTTCCTCTGGCCAACTCAGCCTAAGAGCAGAAGTATTAATGAGCTAAGATGTTTCCATGCTCTCTGATGCATCTACTTCATGATAATATATGGCTTCAAGAATCTGAAATTAACAGAGTGGCTCAAGCTCAGAGGGTGGAAGTGCTCTACATCAAAGTTAGCCATTATTTTAATAAGAGTTAAGAACTTGACTGGCTACACTTCAGCTCTGGTGGTGATACAAAGCACCAAGATACATGCAAGTTTAATAACAAGTACACAAAACAAGTAAACTCCAGTAATTGCCAATATAATATAATACAAACTCTCTGTCTAGGGGTGCTACACTAGCCAAGGTGCCTGGCTCTGTAATCTAACATCTGTTCCAAAGTGTGGGGATGAGTTATGTGTGTGTCAGTTTACAGGATGCCCAAAAAGACATTTCTCATTTTTGCCGGGTGACCTTTCTTCCCATAACCTTGGTGCCATTTAAGACTTAGACCAGCTTTGGTGTCAAATGGTATAAAGATGCTGTTGTTGTGGTGCTGAAACAATAGCAAAGATGATGATATTTAGGTAAAAAAGCAACAGTCCGTTATGGGGGTTAATCCAAAGTAGAGAGAACAGCAAGACTCATGCTTCAGTTTCGTGAGGTCAGGTCTTGGACAAAAGCGGTGTGCTTCCATGTGCGTCAATATTGTCCATAACCATGTAGCTAATCCTAACAAATATCTGTGTTTAAATAGCTAGATTATCACAGAGGTAGCATTGGTTTTACCATTGTTAAGGTTTGTAAGCTTTACACTATACCATTCAAAAATTTGGGGTAGATATTTAATGTTGAAGTAATGAAACAAATTCTCTTATGCTCACCAGGGCTGCATATATTTGATCAATTTTGATCAATTAACTCTTTATTTTAATATATTTTAAAATATAATTATTTCTGTGATGGCAAAGCTGAATTTTCAGCAGCCATTACTCCAGTCTTCAGTGTCACATGGTCCTTTAGAAATCATTCTAATATGCTGATTTGGTGCTCAAGAAACTTTATTATTAGCAATGTTAAAAAAATAGTTGTGCTGCTTAATATTTTCGTTGAAACCATGATACTTTTTTGATTATTTTTTTGTTTGAATAGAAAGTTCAAAATATCAGCATTTATTTGAAATATAAATATTTTGTAACGTCATAAGCATCTTTACTGTGACTTTAAATCAATTTAAAGGGGTCATATTATGCGATTTCAAGTTTTCCTTTCTCTTTGGAGTGTTACAAGCTGTTTGTGCATAGATAAGTTCCCTGAAGTTGCAAAGACTAAAGTCTAAAAACAAAAGAGATATTCTTTATAAAAGTTAAGACTCGACCATGCCCACCTAAAACGGCCCCACATGTGTACGTCACGGTGTGGGGAAATTTGCAAAACACCGCCCAAATGTATACACAAAGAAAGAGGGCGGGACTTTTATTCTCACTGTAGTGTTGTTGAAATCAGTGGTTAAGTTGTATTTACAACACTGTTCCAGAACAGTTCAAACCAAATATTCGAGTTTGTGCAGCGCATTTTACGGAGGACTATTTCCTGAACCTGGGAGTAGTAGCCTGACAGTTATGCACAAAGGCTGTTTCTAAAAAGTGGGGCAATTACAACTTTGCAAGGACAGTCTGGCGCTTCTGACTCACAGCCTGTAAGTACGTTTTCTTATTTAAAGAATTTGCCACTGATGATTCAAACGCAAGTTTTGAGCAGTGTAGAGTAGCACTTGTTGTTTGTCGTTTCTCCAATCACAAATGCAGACATGGTAATGTTTACGTGGCGCAATGCAACGTGACACGTAAAAAGACAGTATAAGTCATAATAATAATAATAAGTCATAATAATCAGTAATTATGTCCCCGCTGGATGCAACAAATGCCTCGTTTATAATGGGTTTTGTTGTTTTTGTGTCGTCGCGCCGGGACACGGCATCACAATTCGGTAAGGGGCGTAACATTTCCGTCTCACGCTTGAGGTATTCGGCCAATCACAACACACTGGATAGCTGGCCAATCAGAGCACGCCTCGCTTCTCATAAAAATGAGCTTTGTAAAAATCGACTCGTTTCAGAAAGGCGGAGCATAGAGGAGCAAAAATAATGTACAGTATGTGGAAAATAATGTGTTTTTTTAAACTTAAACCGCATAAACACATCGCATTACACCAAAAACACAAAATAATGTTCTTTTTAGCAATGTCATATGACCCCTTTAATGCACTCTTGCTGAATAAAAGTATTAATTTCTTTAAAAAAAAAACAAAAAAAACATACCCCATTTTGAATGCTGGTGTAACTCACGTCAATAAAAAACAAGAGAATTGCAGAACCAGTTAAGAAGGAAGGTCAACAAGACTTTTCAGAGAAATTATCGTTAGAGAGTGGTTTGAGAATTTTCAGTTACCAACAGAGACTGTGGACAAATCCAGCTCATAAAGCTACAGAGGGCTTTGGGAACTCATATCAAGAAACCATTTACATCATCCTTCCAAAGTCAATAAAGTCAGGAATCTGCTGGGATCATAAATCAGTGTAATTGTAATCGGACTAAATGTAAGCCATCACAGCTGATTTATCATTTTAGCACCACCCAGCTCATTAATGAATAATTAGGAGAGGGATAGTTGTCAGAATTTGTTGTTTTTTTGGAAGGTAGGAACAAGGCCTCAGCAGCAGAAGGTAAACACTGACATTTATGATGCTGCCTCCAGCAGCTCTTCTCCTGTCCTCTGCTGTTACGGTTAAGATGAAATCTTTAGCCCTGTGTACATTTTGTTCTATATAAAGACCAAAACAGAGGATCAAAGACAAAACATTTCTAAGCCCTACGATGTTGCAGTTCCAGAAATCAAAGATGTTTCTGAGTTGCCTTAACTGAAATCACAGAATTGCTACGGGCAATGTGGACTTTTGCTGGGATAGCAGCACACACTAGTTTTATTTTAATTAGGAGAGCTTTGAGTCAAATCAAGTTAAATGCTCCGCTCTAGTTCTTTTTTTAACACAAAGTCCTCTCTCGTTAGAGCAAAGCAGGTGTAGCAGGTCGTCATTCTGTGAATAAGATGTGTGATTTTGTCCCCCTTCTATCCCCCACTATTTTAATGTGTGTGCAGGTTCACTCCCATGTGGTTCTCGTAAAAGCAAACTCATTGAGTTTTAGTGCAGCGAGAGGATTTTTGTGACACTTGGAAAGTAAAACTCCAAATGAAATTTGAGACTGTCACTGCAAGGCTGATTGTAGTGTTAAGGTGTGTTTTATTTCTCAGTAAATTCTCAGAAGCTGAGGGGCTTTTTCAATGCTTGCAGAGCCCCAGCTTCAAGATAATAATAGATACTTTACACACATACCAGACCCATTGATGCAAAAATGCAACAAGAGTCTATGAATATTCATTTTTCTGATAAATGATGAAGAGGATTTTATGTAAAATGCTTCAACATGTTTAGTATGCCCACAGCTATAAAGGAAATTAAATAGGCTGCATCTATATTATAGCGAGCACATAGTGTAAAGCGCTTGCAGCTGCTGCTTCATTAAATTATGGCCTCAATAGCATGTCTACATTTAATGAAAAAAAGAGCACAACCTCTTTATTGTCTGATTTGTGGTAGCCAACATCAGAAATCTAATGGCGCCCAGGGAAAACAACTGTACTCTCCACAATACAGAAGAAAATGGGAAATGCAGGGTGGTCGTGTGTAGTGTAAGGAACGTTTACACAGAACATTTTTTTTTCCATACAACTGCTACTTGTTTTTCAATTTAAAGATGCTCACGTTTTGTGTCTTTTGCAGCATTTTGCGTATGTCAAAGCATTTTAAAAATATGTAAAGGTAACTGTAACGATACCTATATTAACTATATTAAAATCCACATCAATCCTCTGTAGCATTATTGTTATAGCCATAATTGAAAAGTGTGAAACTTGCTAAGTGCCCTAATGAACATGGCTAATATGCATCAGTGTCTGTTAAAGCCTGATTACACCAACAAATATGTTTGATAAAAATTAGTAGATGGCACTTTTACAAAAGCAGAAAAACCCTGGTTACTCTGGGAGCCAAAATGCTTCATTTTCCAACACCTGCTTGTCACAGAGAAGAAAGTAAAACTGTATTTACAGTAGGGTTTGGATTCCTTTTTTTCTCCCTTTCCCTTCACTATCCATTATATGTTTCTCGAGTGCGATTAATGCTGTTAATCTTCAAAACCACTTGTTTTGGGCATGTACACTAGGTTAACAATCTGGCAAGTAACCAACATGTTGTCCGTCGGTTCAAATCAATGACCCATGAACTGTCACCAGATTCTGAAGCCAATGTAACTGCAGGAGGATTGTGCCTATAACATATGTACTGGAAGTCACCTTGAGTAAAATCATAATCTGTAAGAAAATATTTAGTGTATTTTGGTAACGTGCTAGAGTAGATGTTCTTTTTTGGAAGATGTAGCTATACTACAGCTAATGTATCTCATTTCTGATATTTATCTGTATTCGTTTTTTTCTAATATTCAGGTGCTGTGATATTAATAGACTTAAACTGACATCAGGTCTGTGGTTTTGTGCCATTTATGAGAATGTTATTGTAGCAATGTTTCTTCTTTGTCATCTAAAGGGCTTTTGTATATATGCGTGTGGAAGTGGAATGTTAGTGCTTTTATGAATGTTTGTGTATTTCTCAGTATTTGTTGACCTTGAAACTAGGTTATTCTGGATGTTTTTTTCCCAGGGAAGTTTTAATCCACTGCTTCTTTCAGTCTGTTCCTTATCCCTGCCTCTCATTCTTGCTCATTTAGTCTCTCAGTGACAAGAGACACTCTCTCAGACACATTTCCCAAGCTCCTCTGCAGAAGTCATGCCTGGGAAATCCCTGTCACTACTTGTGTCACTACTACTATTTTCTGTCTGTTAACCGCTTGATGACTTTGTACTGTAGTTTTAGCTAGAGTGACTTTGCAAATGACAGAGAGTGTAATTGGTGTGAGTAATGCTGGACTAAACCAGTCTGAGTCCATTGGCTGGGTCGATGGAATGGATCCAGTATAAATATGCCTGTAAAAGTCTGATTTATTTCAGTTGTCCAGATGCTCTCTGTCCACAGCAGCTGGAGTCCTGAGCACTTCGTTTATCATTCTGTGTCAGCCACAAACCCAATCTAAACCCTAAAGAACATCCTTGCACCCATGCTTCCACAAAAATAAATGATTAAAATACACTTTAGCTTTTATGGCAGTGGTCTGGTCTTCCCTTGGAGTGTCACCGGAATAGCCATCACTTTACCCTAGCAAATCCATTACTCAGATCCAGTAAGGAGCTCTGTCTGCTGAAGCCGTGAGCCACTTATCCATCTTCAGAAGTGTGGGTCGACTCTCACTGTTACACAACCTGCCCTTCTGACCCTCTAAAAGACAAGAGTTTTAATTTCATTTTGCCTTGATCATAGTGAGAGGCAGGTTCAATTATGTGATTTTTTTTTTCTTTCACGTGCTTTATCAATCTAGAATGTAAATAAAATTTAGCTATTGATGAAAGCATTTATATTGAAGCCCGGAAGGACAAGATTATTTGTGTTTTTTAAAGTGTCTTTCTGAGACTATTTCCTATGCTGTTTTTCTGCTGTATGTAACAAACAAAATGGCAAAAATATCAATAAATCAATAATTTTTCAAATTAGCAGATTAGCAGAAAAATCAGCGGTGTAGAAAAAATTTTGGAGAATATTTGAAAAATAAATTTTACATAGCAGAAAAGAGTGATAAAGGCAGGGATGCACATAAGTGGTGCGCATATTCACAGTTTTAGATCGACTAACTGTAATAAAATTTCCATTCAAACTAAAAGCATAAATCTAGACTATGCGCTGCCGGTTTCAGAGCAAAACGCAAGACTGAACATTTTTCATTCAGCGACGTGCTTCACTTGGCAGTGCTAAAACCGGCAGTGCATATAATTACTTGCCCGCAACCCACCAAAATAAGAGCTTGCTGATTTTAGATTTGAAAATGATGAAAATTCATAGAAAAAAGAAAAGAAAATTCAAATGTAAATATTAGCATTGTGTTTTTAAGTGTACTATAAAATAATTGTATTTTTATTTAATACTCACTTTTTATTTTAAAATATAGTAGTATTATCACACTTTATTTATACTTTTTTATTTTATTAAACAAAAACTCAATAATGTGCAACAATACTAATTATCTTATTTTTTTGTAGTTATATTTAATGGCCATTAATGTGCAGTGTGAGCACCAAACCAAATCTCCAGGTGCTCTCATGAGAACCGGACTGAAACGACTTATGTGCACCCCTGAATATAGGTAAGAGATAGGGAGGCATTTACAAAAATTCAGGTGATTACTATTTTATTTTATTGATTTCTATGTGATACACACTTGAGCATAGAACGGAGATACCACATTCAGAACTGCAGGTGGTGACTTTTCTTCATCACTTTGCTCTTTTTTTTTGTTTTTTTTTAATATCAAAAACCAGTTTCCCTCTTCCTCTCTCCCAGCTCCTGTTGGCCTGCAGTGAATGAGTGGGCATGAGTGACGGTGGGTGGATGGACGTGTGTGTGTATTTGTGTCAGAGAGTGAAATGCAGGTCCTGCTGGGCAGCAGCCTCATCACTGCACTAAATTATTGCCCTATTTAATTAACACACGCCTGCTTAAATCTCCCCTCCTGTCCTCTCAGACTCTCTTGACCTTACTCGGTGAACACATGCACACAGATACACAAACACACACTGGGTGATTAAAACAAATCCATCTTTCTAAATGTGCATAATGACTTGCAGTCACCTGCCAAAATTCACCTGCTCTTGTTTAGCTTGTGCCCGCACACTTTTTCCAGCACCGTCCGCACGCACACTCGCTCTCCAGTGAAATGACAAACACTTCAATCACACGCTCACATTCTAAATCCCAAATAGCCCTAATTACACCTCCCACACACACGCACCTGATGCTTTATTCAGAGACCTCTGCGCATTGACACGTTGATGCATGAGACCAGAGCAGCACGTTATTGTTTCGTTAATGCTTTGAATAAGTCGCTTCATCTAAACAGTTGTTTTGAATCAGCTGTCTCAGCTCACTCACATTTGTGTTGTAATATCCCTGTGTTTACACAGTGTTTGTTTTCTGAATATTACTACCATTCTTTGTGTTGAGAGATGGCTTCATCAGGATGCAAATTGCCATGGAAACAGTAAAGGATTATGCTATGTGTATAACAGAAAATGAAAACAGGAATCGAAATTAATTTTGGAGTTGACATATGGTTTCCAAAGCAGAAATATTATCATTTTCTCTCTGCATCCTGCTTGGCAGAATGGTAGTACTAGATGTCTTTTGTGTGTGTGTGTATGTGGGTGTGTGTGTGTGTGTGTGAGGTTTATGTGCTGAAATGAGAAGGGTACATACAGACATCTCTCTCTCTCTTTCTTTCTCCTGCCACTCTGCTCTCTTATTCATTAGTGTGGGCTGAACAGATGTGGCTTTCTGTTAGTCGCTAAATCACTTTTATTGCGGCTCAACTTATGGCAATTCTGCAGCTTCTGCTAATTTACCAAAAAGATTGTTACACAGAGCACTGCTCGTGTGCAAACAGAGATTTAGATGCAAAATAGAAATCTGGCAGATGCAGAGGCTGACAATGCAGTCAGTTTTTCGCAAATTTTACGAGCATGCTAGTTTAATGTCCTTGCTCTAAAAAGTGGGGCTTAATGTTTAGTTTAAATACAGCAGACTTGCTTTTCCAAATTTGACATTTAAAGCTCTTATAACTTATTATAAAACAATTTTCTGTCTAAGGCATTCCCTTTGTTTATTTTGTTTTTGACCACTCCAAAACAAAACATATGTGATGGCTTGGACTAGAGATGTTAATTTTTTTTTGTTTGTTTGTTTTTGTTTTTTTGCGTGAAAGTGACCATTATATTTTATCTAATACATTATATTCTAATTATCATGCGATTGCACATTATTTCTAGTTGAACTGCCTATTCTTAAACACAAATAGATGAAATGTGAATGTGAATAAAGGCTTTTTAACTTTTTTGGACCAGATGAAGTGCCTTGGATTTCTTTTCTTGTGAAAAATAGATTAAATATTTATTAAAATGTATAGCTACTATTTAACTGTTATTAAAAGATCAGAAAGATTGTTTTGTTTAGCTGTGCATATTTTAAAATATTTTCAAAGCCGTTTTAATCTATATATGATGTTTGGTGTTATTTGAAGCATGTAATGTAATCAGTCTTGCAAAATGTAGATTAATACTGTATCTAATATTGGCCAATATACATTGCCTTCAAAATTCAAATAATCATCAGTTATCATTACCAGGCGCAGTTTCCATTACGGTGCATCTCTAATTTAGAGTCTTGTGTCTGATTTCTTTTTTTAGCGTCGGTAAATGTGTTGGTGCCCAACTGTAAGATCTACAATGACGCGAGCTGTGATATCTCAGCAGACGGGCAGCTGCTGGCTGTATTCATTCCCAGCAGTCAGAGGGGTTTTCCTGATGAGGGCATCTTGGCTGTGTACTCCCTGGCCCCACACAACCTGGGAGAGATGCTCTACTCCAAGAGATTTGGTGAGTGACCCTGAGACGTGAACCGCTCGACCTCATAAGGGCTGTAAGTTTGTAAAAACATGACTCTCCGCCCTGTGCTGACGAGGGTTTAAGACACTGATTGAGCCATCAGAGCTGAAATTATGTTAAACTTGTGCTTAATTAAATCGAATGCAAAGGGACACGGCTGTTTGCATTGTGCTCTCACTTTCCCTCTAATTGGCTGAACAGACAGCAGTGATGGAGCTCTTTTAGAGGCAGCTTTAATTAGATAGTCCCCATTTAAAAGCCAAATGAAGGCAGGGCTGGGACCAGGCTGCTAATGGAAACCAATGATGAGGAAGTATGAGTCCTGCTTGTTTTAGATTAAAGTGATTTGAAACGCTGTTCTCTCTCTCTCTCTCTCTCTCTCTCTCTCTCTCTCTCTCTCTCTCTCTCTCTCTCTCTCTCTCTCTCTCTCTCTCTCTCTCTCTCTCTCTCTCTCTCTGCGGGTTGGTCATCGCAATCGGCTGTACAGGCCTCAAGGAACTATCATTCATCCTATCCAGTAACAGTGGATTAATGAGAGCAATCAACCAGGGTCCTCAATACTAAATCATTCGTTTCCATTTGCTGATCACATCGCTAGCACTCTTTGGCTCATGTACACGCCAAGCAAGGCTGATTTCTAAAGTTAAATGGCTATGAAATTCAATTAGGTTTTAGGATGAAAAATTATATTAGCTATAATTACAGTCTGAGCAGGTCTAGGTGTGAACTTTTCTAATTTCACGCTTAACAGATTGGTCTGAATGCTCTGGTTATAACATCAAATCTGAGGAAGCATGTTGAGGTAGCAAAGTTGCATTTTCCCCCAAAAAAGTTTATTCATTATTCTTTGTTTTGATAGAGCCATTAGCTGTGTAATATATTGGCTGAATGCACAAGATTGAGTGCAAATAAAATCAGTGATAAAAATTTAAATATAATTCATATTTTTGTGGGATTTTTTTTTTTAAATTAAATGTTACAAATCTCCAAAAAAAAGTGTTTAAATGAACATTGTATATTTACTTAATTGTAATTCATGTTTAGTGACGTTCTTACCAGGTAGTGGATAAGTTGTATTAATAATATGTCATTATATGATGCATTGAGTAGAAATTTGGACTCTCAATGAATATTTTTTAATCTTAATAATTACATGATTTGCTCATTAATTCATATGATTAGTCGCAAATAATTATGTAGCAATATTTGCTGAGAAAAAGCCCAAACAAAAAATGCCCCAAATAAACAATTAAAAGATTAATTATCCTTTTAGACAGTGACGTAGACAACACAAAAAAGAGGCCTTTCAAAACGTTAATGTTGTATGTTTTAATTCTCTCCTCATTAATTCAGCCCATTCTTGCATTCTGTCAGGAATATGTTTCTAACCTCTGCATCACATTGTTATTAAAAGTGATAGTTCACCCAAAAATTAAGATTCTCATGTTGTCCCAGATGTTTATGACTTTCTTTCTTCGGATGAACACAAGCAAAGATTTTTAGTCCGTATAATGCAAGGGGACAGGACCATTTCAGAAACCACACAAAGTGAACACGACGGTCAAGTTTAAAATATTAGTATCTGTAATTTTCATTGTTTCACTTAAGAAGACACTGATTCATTAACAGGGGTTGTATGAGTTACTGTCATATTCACTTTCTGTAGTTTTTGAATTGTCATTTTTGGACGTCCCATACTTGTTATACAAAAAAAGATGATTTAGTTTAGATGATTTAGATCTTATTTTGTGTTCATCTGATAAATAAAAGTCTATATATATATATATATATATATATATATATATATATATATATATATATATATATATATATATATATATATATTTAATTAACTGCATGATTTTTACTGTACCACCAATAACCTACTCCTAAATATAATGTAGAAACGTAAATTTTCTTTAAAGCTGCTTTGCAACGATTTGTATCGTGAAAAGCACTATACAAATAAATTTTAATTGAAAAACCTGTATTTTTCTCCCTTTAACCAAACTTCTGTATGTCTGTCACAAAAAAGTACTTCTACTTTTTTAATACTTGAGTACGATTTGAGTAAAATTTTTGAGTACTTTTTACACCTCTGCCTGTATCCCAGTCTTATCCCAGTCTTGCACAATTGTGGTGATTTTCTAATGGTTTGGCTTAGCCTGTAATTTTCAGTCAATGTTTCCATGTGTGTTTTGTCACAGGTCCAAATGCCATCTCTGTCAGTTTGTCTCCAATGGGTCGGTACGTGATGGTGGGTCTGGCGTCTCGCCGCATCCTGCTGCATCAGATCACCGATCACATGGTGGCACAGGTCTTCAGACTGCAGCAGCCCCACGGAGGAGAGACGTCCATGAGGGTATGTCACTGCTGACCTCACATCTTCTTTAGAGACTGCCACAGCTCTCAATACTGTCACGATGGAAAAAAAATATGTGACCATGTCTTATGACAAAAGAAAAACACTTTTGTCATAAGACATTTGTTTCTAGAAATCTAAACCACCATACCTCTTTAAAATTAAATGAAAAACTGTAAAAGTTAAACTGGCACTCTGTACATGTATCTTACAGTTAAAAAAAAAACAACAACAATTAGATCGCCTTCTTATGTAGGTTGTCAGTTATTCAGTGTAATAAATTGATCAAGGTCAATAAATAAAAATGAGCTGGCGCCAATAGCCTCGTGGGCAACGCGCTGACATATAGTGCCGTTGCGCTTCGGGCGTCCCAAGTTTGAGTCCCGGCTCACAGACCTTTCCCGATCCCAATCCCCCTCTCTCTCCCACTTCACTTCCTGTCTCATTAATGTCCTGTCAAAATAAAGGCAAAAACGGCAAAAAATTAATCTCAAATAAAAATAAATTAATAAAATAGACACTTTTAAATAATAAAAAAGTCAACAAATAAAAAAAATGCCTTCTCTAACAGCAGGACTTCCATCTAAATATTTATAACAAAAAGTACTATATTTTTTCAAATGAAATCACAAATTTTCCATTTAAATGTTTTCCAAATCACTCTCAAAGTGAAGACTCCAGATGGGCCACAAACCCATTTACTTCACTATTTTTTTTTTCTCAATTATTAGTCAGTTTAGTCATTCCTTTTCATGACGTTTGATTATTATGATGTTTGGTTATTACTGGTGGTCTGTCCCATGTTGATCAGCTCTCTGTGCTCTCTACAGCAGAGGGGGGAGCCTGGGGTTTAGAAAAGCCTTTGAGTAGGAACCTGACCTAGATACGCTCTCTTAGAAATAGAAATAGAGAGAGAGAGAGAGAGAAGTGGGAAAACTGTGTGTTTGTGTGGAGCGAAGGGCATAAATGGAAATATCTACATGGTTGACTTTTGTTTTTGTAAGCTGTGTTCATGGCAGGATTCTGAACGTGGATTAATTTGAGAGCGATGGAGCAGGAGAGCTTCGTTTTTATCCTTGTTCAGTCTCTAAACATACAACACCAAATCTCTCTCCACAGAGGTTAGAAAGCCGGCATGCAGTGAGCACTTGTTCATGTTTTCATGGGTCTTTGTGGTTATTTCATCAGTGCTCCCCACTCAAGTCTCTGTGTTTCTTGCTGAGCCTCATTTGTATTAAAAATATACAGCTTCCTCTTAATTAGGCTGGCCACCACAGTGTAGTTCTTACAATAATGTCTCACAATAATGTCCTAATCGGAAACTGTGATGGTCTTAAAGGAGGTTAGTAGCGTTGTTACTGCTGCTGGAGCTGTATTTAAAAATTAATCAATACATGAATTCAGTCTCTCTTAATGACACTCTCAAGCACTCTTTCTCAGCTCTAATGCTTATTGTACATCACTACCAGAGGTGATGTAATGAAGTGGACAATGCTGCAGTGTTATGTCTTATATGAGATAATGATGAGTCTTTGAGCTTCACAGGTCTGCCTCCTTACTGTCAGCCTTTCACACGTCTCTGTGTGAAATTTTTTTTTTTTTTCCAGAACTGATTTCATTGAACTTTTCTCTGCATTTTATGTGAGACTGAGATAAAAGTTTCTTGAATAACTAATGGACCACTTAAACATCATTGTAGAAACTGCAAAAACCAGAACCATTTGAACTGTCAGATTGAGTTAAGTAAGAGCTCAGGTTTTCTGTGTGCTATTGTTGGTAAAAGATTTTTCTAGGAACTTTGTATAGAATGCTTCCAAGCTAACCATTGTGAGTGATGTAAAATTGAAGTCAAGATCTCAACAAAACATCTTTTGTTAAAGGGTTACTCCACCCTTTCCACCAAGCCTCCCGGTTCTCATCCAAAATATCTTAAATTGTTTTCCGAAGACGAACGAAGCTTTTACAGGTTTGGAACGACATGGGGGTAAGTGATTAATGACAAAATTTTCATTTTGGGGTGGAGTAATCCTTTAAGTCTAGGTCAGGACAGGACAGAAAAAAAACTAATGCATGGTCTCATAGGGCTTCTGTACACTTTACCTGGAGTAAAATATTTTTTGATTTACAACAAATTATTAAGTAATTCTGAATATATTAATTTGACATGTAAATGCATTATTTTACTTTAGTAAAATAATGCATTATTTTACTTGTGTTTAGGTGCTTAGACATTACAAATGTCTACAGTAACAACAAAATGTAATTTCCATTGGTTAAAATGAAAATGTTTAAACACCTGGACTGGAAAATGACAACAGGCTTCTGCTGTGAATCTCGGGAAAAAGGTGTACGGGTGCAAAATTCATATAAAACCACTATATACATTTGCAACATCTTTACAGGGTGCCTGATTTCAGCTGTAGCCATAGCAACAGCACTTTTGGTGCATTTCATTGTCTGTGTTTTTAGCTTTTATGACTGTTTGTTTATAGAGACGTTTCTCACTCATGGTGTTTATTTATTAGTTTCCATCATTTTACATTCTATAATTATGTTCTGTTTCCCATCATGTCTTTATTTATTAGAATAGATCTTTCTGTTTATTTATTTGAAGTGATATTTTCTTATATGGTAGATAATGAATAAATTTAATACATCAGCACCGTTAATGTGTCTGCTTATTAGCAGGATTAATTATACACCGGAGAGTGGAAAGAAAATGAACAAAGGTTAGCCCAAGGCTTTTTCCACATATTAATTTTTTAATGTAATAGTCATTTTCATTCTCAAGCTGTTTTAAAGTACTTGTCATGCCACTTACCTGCCAGTATTCTCTAATAATGCTCACTGTAGTTTCACATTAGGATGCTTTAGATGGGTAACTGGCAATTAATGTCTGTTTTATGAGCAGTGTAATTATTAGGAACTAAAAGAATTTTACAGTGGAATTCAAATGATTTTTTTAAAGAAATGAATACTTCTATTCAGCAAAAGATACATTAAATTAATCAAAAGTGACAGTAGACATTTGTAATCTTGCAAAAGTTTTGTTTCAAAGGAATACTGTTCTTTTGAACTTTATATTCATCAAAGAATCCTGAACAAAATGTATCATGGTTTCCACAAAAATATTAAACATCACAACTATTTTCAATATTTCTAATAACAAGAAATGTTTCTTGAGCAGCAAATCAGCATATTGGAATGATTTATGAAGGATCATGTGGCACTGATGACTGGAGCAACTCCAGCTGAAAATTCTGCTTTGCCACCACAGTAATAAGAAAAAAGTTATTTTAAATTGTAATAATATTTTACAGTAACTGTATTTTGAATTTAAATGAAGGCAGACTTGGTGAGCATAAAAGACTTCTTTCAAAAACATAAAAAAAATCTTACTGTCCCCAACTTTTTGATTTGGATTAAATTTGAATAAAATTTGTGTGAATAACTTATAACTGATTTGAATGTTGTTGAAAATGAACTTGTCAGGAACTATATTGCCTTTTAGGAACTCATAGTAATTGATCTGTGCTGTATACATCAACACTACTCATATAAACACACATATAAAAGAGCTGTATATGTTTGTCATCATCACTGCTGAGCCCCACAACGTCCCTGCAATCTACTGGGTCCAGATGCACAAACACAGCGTTCAGGTGGTGTCTTGCAGACACGTGCAGCGCTCTCATACACACTCTCTTCCCTTAAAGAGACTGTTTGAACTGCCAGCCTTTGTAGCTTTTATCATTGTCCTGAATTTCCTGTGTCTAGAGTAAAGAGAGAGAGAAAGAGTTTGTCTGTTGATCACTCATCTGCAGATGAATGAGACCGCTTTCTCTCTCCCTGGCAGACATGAGCTTGTCCTATTTTTGTCCTTTTTTTCTAGAGCCAGTGGAGTGTAAGTAGTATGCCAAGGCTGACAGACAGGGACGGGGGAATGGATTGGAAAGAAAGAGAAAGAGTACTTTGGAGAAAGAGATTTGACTTTTCACAGTTTAGCCTCTTCTCAGTTATGCTAGCAGTGTTGTCATATCTGACAGAGACTGCAGTCTACAGCGGAGAGGATGATGGGAGGTGCTGGCGACTGATAGAATGAGCAAAACTACTGAGAGGACTGTGGGCCAGTTTAAACAGGTGTGTTCTTGTATATTTTTCAGAGGGTGTTTGATGTGGTGTATCCAATGGCCCCAGACCAGCGGAGACACGTCAGTATAAATTCTGCACGTTGGCTGCCAGAACCGGGGCTTGGGCTTGCTTATGGAACCAACAAAGGAGATCTGGTCATCTGCAGACCTGTGTGAGTCTCCTATCCATCCCTCCATAGCTCACTTGTGGGTCATAAATCACTTTTTCTTTCCTTTTTGTTGCATTAAAGAACAAAAGTGCAGTTGTAAGAGTTTTATTTTTTATTTTTTTTTAAGAAAGGTTTAAGAAGCCCAGCTGGACTCCTCAAGATAATTGTTTGCCAAACATAATGAGCCCTTTACTCATCTGGGTGTAGGTCAACATTAAATGAGAAATGATCCGTAATGTTAACCATGGTAAAACAAGTTGCAGTATAAATCATGTGTATGTGTATATAAAAGCGTTTTGAATGTTGAACTCAGTCTGTCTTTCCTCTGCTTTGCCCATCTGTTTTTGTTTTCTGGTGAGAATTGCTCTGTTTTATGTTTATGTAAATGAATGTCATACATCTCAAAAACCTTTTTGGTTTTGTCAGTTTCTTCAGCAGCTTTAAAAGAAGTTTTCCTGCAAGTGATCGGTGTTTGTTAGCGAAACAGACACTAATTAATTCACTTCAAGGATCATTTCCCTCCACTGTATTTGGTTGTATAATTTGCAGCTTGGCTGTGGATGTTGCTTTTCTGCAAGTTTCTCATAATTATCATCAAGGTTACCGTGGATACAAAAAGCCCACGTTGCAGCAAAAACATTGTCTCTACAATGTAAACACGCTCTCACTTCATTAATGCAAACAGTTTGCTAATTAGAGAAAACCGAAAATGCATCATACACAAGCTCACAGCCTTATTTGTAGTTTATGTACTCGTGTGTGGTGTCCGGTTCCCAATGAATATAATGTTGTGTGCCTTGGACACAAAAAAAGCCAATGGCTTGGCATCAGTCATGACCGTAATTTACATGATAATTTGCTCTTATACAAACATATAAGTGCCTGTCTTGATTATTGATTAAGGAAGTTATTTGATCTAATCAGTTATTTCATATGATAATTGTGAACTTTAAATTTCAATCACTTTTTGTCAATTAAATAAGGAAAAGTTCAGCACAAAAAGAAATGCCATCAAATGTGTATTCTCAACTGAGCTACAGTAATGCAGTTTAAAGGGATACTCCATCCAAAAATTAAAATTTTCTCATCAATTACTCACCGTTATGCCGTCCAAGATGTCTATGACTTACTTTCTTTTGTGGAATATAAATTGAGATTTTAAGAAAAATAAGAAGTGTATGGGTCCTTCAGTGAACATGATGGAAATCCATATGACCCCAGTTGATGAATCTAAATGACTTCTAAAGAAAAATGATAGGTGGTCATACTAATAAACATACTAATAAACATTTTAAACTATAAACCACCTTTTCCTGTCATCTGTCAAACATGGGTTCATAAGTTCATGTTTGACGTAAAGGTCAGCATATTGTGATATGAGTGTATTATGAAACTCGCACAAGAAGAGATGCAGAAGCACAGAGGATCGTTTGGGCCTAATTATGTTCAATGGTAGTAAAATATACAAATTGGTCCCAATTTAAATTAGGTGGCTTTAACTACTATGCACTTAAATAATAAAAAAAAATTAATACAGAGTGTTCGTATTGTATTGCTAAACACTTCTGCTACTATTGAGGTGGGATACAGGTAAGATTATGGACAGGTTTGATATGGGTAGGTTTAAGGGTGGGTTAAGGTGTAAGGGATGGGTCAACAGTGTAATTATAAATGTAATTACAGAAATTAATTATAGATGTTTTTATTGTATCAAATGATTACTTTAAATGTAAGTACATGGTAGTTAAGGCCACCTAATATAAAGTAGGACCTAAAAACGTAATAAAAAATTATTATTAAAACGCTAATCACAGTTATTTGTTGACAGCCATCAGCACAAAATTCATGATCTTAACAGGCATGCTCCTACACATACAAAGGTGTTTGAATACATCAGGAAATTAGGTGAATAATTTGTATAGAATAAATTTGTATAGAATAATGGCTAGTTTTCTTCTTGTTATTTCCGTTTGCACACTATTTTTTACAACAAAGGCTTTATGCTGCAGTCACACCTTTTCATAATTACAAGATAACGTGTGACGTTCTACTCGGGGTTGGTCACTTCCTCTCAGTAAGACTCAGAATAATGTGTTTCTTTAGCAACACGGAAATGAAACTGTAATTTGAGCAATCAGTAAAAATGGCAATACAACAAGTAACAGTTTTTATGCAAATGCCTTATTAATAAAAATATAATTTCAGCGGGATACTAGATATATTTATTCAACTAGCTGCATTAAACTGTGTTGTATGTCTTATATTTTCAGAGTATTCTTGCATTATTAAGACATTAACAATAGGAATTGATAAACAGAAATATTGATAAATAAGTGGTTATTTTAGTGCTGAAGGTGCTGCCATTTGGTTTCCGCATGACGTTGCAGTGGTCAGGTTGTAATTACGGGTTCTACAAGAAAGTGAATACTTTTTACAAGTCGGAATCTCACAATTATAGTAATTACTACATGGTGTGAATGCACCTTTATTCGTGTCATCCTTCAAATGCATGTAGTCTACATGCTGTTGTTGTTTGATGCCCAGGTTGCCCATCTCTGTCCTGGAGGACTGTAACTAATAGTAACTAATATAGAAGTGTGATAGTCCTCATTTGGGCCTTCCTGGGTATATTTTATAAGCATGCTGAAAACAGTATGTCAGAGGTGGCTGGAAAAAATGCTTTTCCAGTTTTTCAAAGCTGCATGGTTTTTGGTTAATATCATCCTCAACATCTGGCTGAAGTTGGAAAGTGCCCAAGGCCACAGCCGTTAACAAATGCAAATAATATATTCTCATTTTTGCTTTTTAGATCAAAGGCCAGATACAACAGAACTGTCAGGTTATTTATCTTGCACTTAATACACACATATGACATTTGTAAATTATTTTATTCCAGATGGACGCGTAAAATGAACTTAGTTTGCAATGACTCAAAAATAGAGGTGGGACTTCCAGTGTAGACAGCTTCATTGATTATAATGCAAGCTATTTATATTTTTTATACTTTATATTTTGTTTTTTTAGACACTCACATCTGGAGTAAACGCTATGTGTGAAATGTAAGACGGCTTGTAGTCATAGACCATCTCATTGTAGTCTGAGTCATGCTTAAGTCATGCTCCCAGGTCCATGACAAGACCAAGACCTTGAAAATATGGCCTTTGACTTAGACTTGAGGCTATCCATTAAAAAGAACATGTTTTCATGGTCTCGTTTTTGTTATAGACATGGGATGTATGTGGACACAACCCTTTTCTGGTCTCTGTCTTGATTTGGACTCGAATGATATGCTGGTCTCTACAGCACTGACTGCTTAACAGGATCAGTTACATTCTTCATGACATCTCAATGCACACAGTTCAGTGATGGCAGCTAATGTGAGACATTGTCACTATTTTGAAGACAAAGTTTAGCCCTAATATTTATTAAGCTGTTCATTCCATTCTTGATATACAGTCAGATTTGTCCCATCCCATGTACATTTAATTACCATACACTACCAGTCAAAAGTTTTTGAAGAATAAGATTTTTGTTTTTTAAAAAATTCTCTTCTGCTCACCAAGCTTGCATTTATTTGATCCAAAATACTGGAAAAACAGTAATATTGTGAAATATTTTTACTATTTAAAATAACTGCTTTCTATTTGAATATATTTTAAAATGTAATTTATTCCTGTAATTAAAGCTAAATTTTCATCATCATTACTCCAGTTTTTAGTGTCACATGATCCTTCAGGAATCATTCTAACATGCTGATTTGCTGTTCAAGAAACATTTTTCATTATTATTATCAATATTTGAAACCGCGGAGTCCATTTTTTTCAGGATTCTTTGATGAATAGAAAGATCCAAAGGGGGGGATGTTAATGTTTCAAAAGATTTATATTTCAGATAAATGCTGTTCTTCTGAACTTTCTATTCATTAAATAAACCTGAAAAAATTCTACTCATCTGTTTTCAACATAATAATAATAATTTTTTTTGAGCAGCAAATCAGAATATTAGAATGGTTTCTGAAGGATCTGGAGAAATTATGCTAAAAATTCAACTTTGAAATCACTGGAATAAATTAGATTTTTAAATATATTCAAATGGGAATCAGTTATTTTAAATAATAAAAAATATTTCAAAATTTTACTGTTTTTGCTGTACTTTGGGTCAAATAAATGCAGGCTTGGTGAGCACAAGAATCTTCTTTAAAAAACATTAAAAATCTTACTGTTCAAAACCTTTTTACTGTAGTGTAGGTTTAGAATATGGTCTTCACCTTTTTCTGAAAGCAGCCAGGACCACACACTGCTTCCTCTCTGTCAGTACCTATAAGGCTGGTACTCTACAGCTTATGATGGACATTGGCAGGAGATGAATCGATCTGACTGAAACCGGTAATTAGCCTCCAGTGGTTCCAGATATCAGCCTACTCTCATGCTGGGGAAAATCCACTCATTGTGATGTGTTGAAAAAAGATCAATTTTAAAAGTGCACAAATATTGATTACATTCAAGATTACCATGAGCAGGCCTTAATAGCTTGTCTCCTATCCGTTAAAAAGCACCACCAGCTGGAAGCAGTGGTTATTCTGTGTTATACATTGTTTATTATTAGTTTTTTCAATAGGTTAATTACCTTAGCTATATGATATGCAAGTATTCATCACCTCTCACAACTTTCTCCAACCTTTTGACCTGCTATGCTCTTCAAACAGTAGTCAGAGAGATGTTTTGCTTTCCCTTAGTTAGACTTCCTTAGAGAAAAGAGAAAGAGACAAACAGACAGGGAGAATAGTAGAAGGGAAAAGGGGGGCAAGAAGGAGAGCTGGACAGGCCCATTGGGAGGTAACATCTTTGGGAACTCTTGGTTGGAGACAGGTGCGCCGGATGGTTGGATGAAGTGGATGTCAGCCTCGGCAACTACGGGACTGTCAGTGCTATGCTAATGAGCCGCATAGATGCATTGTGGGAGTCCGTGGGGACTATAGCGAGTTTCTTTGAGCTAGGCAAATGAGCAGTCAACGGACTACAGCTCTAACACAGTCGAGAAAGAGAGAGGCTTCTCTTTCTGTCTGCTGTTGTTTAAGCTCAGCTCTTTGTTCTTATACTGTTTGCTGAAGTTTTTCTCTATTTAAACCCGACAGTACAGCAAGGGTTTCCCAAAGTCAAAGGGGAATTTTTTTTAACCAAATGCATGGGATGTTTGTCTGATTTTTAATTTTTTTTTTTTTTAATCAGGAAGACACATTTTCCCTTTTTTTTATTCTTTCTTTCTTCTATGTTTTTATTTATCGCTGTGCAATTAATTAATTCCAGTGGATGTCACCTTAGAATGAAAAGCTGTTTAAAACTTTTAGCTTCTGTAGAGTTGAAATGAAGGTCAACCTTTTTTCTTTTTGCACAGTATATGTGACGTTGTTGATAAGCCTTACCTGGATTACAGGCACTTATTATTTTCTCTTTCTTTGTCTGCCTATGTACGTGGCCATGGAAATATACCATCCAGTGATGTACACTCCGATAGCAACGGCACTTCTGAACACTCTGAGAGAATGTTCACCATCAATAATGGTGGAGGGGTTGGAACCAGGAGCAGCAGGGCTGGAGACAGAGCAGGGTGAGTATAGACATACTTTAATTGAGAGCACCAGAACGTATAGTTGTTTGTTTTTAATACATTTAAATTCAGCATTCTCATTCTAAATGATTTCACTTATTTAATATAAAAATGTAATTAAAATAATGTAAATAATAATATATATGATTTATAATTAATTAAAAAGGAAGTAAAATAAAAAAGTTTTTGTTCTTTGGCTTGGCATACTGAGCATATTTCTAAGCGCTAATAAAGAAGCGCCGCTTCGTTAATACCTTTTCATCTATTCTGTTGTCATGTGGTATATATTGTGTGACTGAGAATTCACCTCCCATCAAATTATCACCGACCAGCCCTCCAAGGTCCGGGCAACAGCAGCATGTCACTTGTTTCCTGACACACTAGTGCCACACTTGTCCACAATGGGCTTAATGAGACATCTTAGTTCACTCTACAGCAACAGTGCTTCACCCAAGATTGCATCCATCTCCCCTCAAAGTATCACCATCCTGACCATTATATTGGCAGCTCAGATCAAGGCTCATGGCTGGAGCAGGTGGCCGAGAGGAAGGCCACAACAACATAAAACTGCTGGCATCACATGATTAGGCATAACTGATACTAATGGTCATCCACTGCCTGTTACTGCCTGTCTATTTTTCTTCAAACTTGTTTCAAAAATGTTTTTCAAACTTTTACATTTTTTTTAAAACAAGTTTTTTGTTTTTTTTCCTTGGAGAATTTGCTTTTGTAGTTAAAAATGACAATTATATGAAGTTCTTTGAATTTCAGTTCATTTTATTTATACTTCATTAGATTCAAATTTAAAGGACAGGAATTAAATTTATATTTACAGGACACATTCCCCTGTCCCATAGTTTACTGTATGTGTTGTATTTAAAGGGATAGTTCACCCAAAATTTCAATTCAAATCTGTCATTTACTTACCCTCATGTTGTTCCAAAGCTGTATGACTTTCAAAAATAAATTTAAATAAAAATGTATTTTTTTGGTCCATACAGTCAAAGTCAATGGGGTTCAGGGTTGTATTCAGGGTTGCAAGATTTTCACAAAAAAACCTGCTCAATTGCTACTCAAAACTACCCCAAAACTAGCCTAATCGTGTTCCGAGGGGGGTTCCCCGGTAAAAATCACATTCCGGGGTGTAAAATACACGTTTTATGGTGGGGTTCCCCTTGTAAAATTCACATTTAGGGGCTAAATATCACGTTATTGTAGTCGCTTAAACCCGCGGACATGAAAAACCACCAGAAACAGAGTAGGCCAATTCCACGGGAAAACCGCAGACCTGGCAACACTGGTTGTTTCAGACACCGCTGACTTTCATTGTGGGGACAAAAACAGTTGTATAATTATGTTCCACAGAAGAAAAAATAGTTTTGGAAAGACATGAAGATGAGTAAATGATGATAAAATTTTGGGGTGAACTATCCCTTTAGCTGTGTCTGTAATAACTGAGGGAGACATTGTTTGGTCTGGTAGCATTGTGTTGATTTCTCCTGAGGATGAATCACTTCTGCTTGCATTATTCTGAAGTCATTTTAGATAAAATACAGTTGAGGTCAAAGGTTTTACATCCCCCTTTCAGAATCTGCAAAATGTTAATTATGATGCTCCAGAAGGGAAAACAATGCATTAAGAGCTGGGGGGTGGAGATGTCTACTGAATGGAGATATCTACATTTTTCTTATTTTACCTAAATATCATATTTTTTCATTTAGTACTGCCCTTCAGAGGCTACAGAAGATAGTTACATGTTTCCCAGAAGACAAAATAAGTTAAATTTACCCTGATCTTCAAATTCAAATAGTTTTCACCCCCCGGCTCTTAATGCATGGTTTTCCTTCCGGAGCATCAGTGAGCGTTTGAACCTTCTGTAATAGTTGCATATGAGTTGTTGATCAGTTGTCCTCAGTGTGAAAAGATGGATCTCAAAATCATACAGTCATTGCTGGAAAGGGTTCAAATACACAAAAATGCTGGAAAACTAAAGAAAAGAGGGACCTGAAGGATTTTTCTGAAGAACAGCAGGCAGTTTAACTGTTTAGGTTAGTGTTTACTATCACTAAACAAAAAAACACAGCTGTGGATCATTCAGGTAACAACACCGTATTAAGAATCAAGTGTATGTAAACTGTTGAACGGGGTCATTTTTATAAATTCAACTATTATTTTCTCTTGTGGACTATATGTAAGCATATTTTATGTGAAATATCTTATTCAGGTCCGTACTAAATAAACAATAGCATGCATTTTGTATGATTCGTCCTATTTTTGGTAAAATACATATGTTTTGGTAAAAACATTTTGCAGATTCTGAAAGGGGGTGTAAACTTTTGACCTCAACTGTACATGGTATTGTAGTACATCCTCACTTAATAAACTTCTGTGAAAGAAAACAACCTTTTGTCAGAAAATATTTAACTTTAGCAAGCAAGCAGTTATATAGACACTATGGGTGGCACGGTTTGCGAAAAAAAAATCGAACCGTACTGTTCTCTACACACGGTTCGGCACGTGCTAGGACCGCGGTTCAACTTAAATCTGACAAGCATCTGCAATATGGTTTGTTATAAATAACACGTAAAAAAAAAAGCAGGGTTCGGCTAATGTATGCTTCTGTTGATGGATGCGAATTCTGGCTTCCCAATACATTACAACAACAGCGATGGAAAAAAAAAAAAAGTGGATAAACGATTCACTCTTGTTCAATGCGAGTGCCGTATGCTGGAATATGACGGCTGAACGTACAGTATCAGTGCACTGGATCAGTGCATTCTCTTAAAGTTACAGCAATTTCTTAATATTAATCAAACAGCAACAACAAAGAAATCACTCACTGCTCTTGATTGAATTGCTTTTGTAACTTTAATAAAGATGAATCTTTAATTTATACAGTCAAATATGCAATGCTGTTTTACATTTGATTACTTTATTCAATTTCTGTACCTAAGAAACTAATGCTATAAAAAAAAAATGAAAATCACTGTTTATTTTATTTGTATCTTTACTCTATTGTATTTATTTATGCCGTTGCTTGTAGTTAAATAGATTATTCTTATTTTCTTTATTTTTATTTAACAGTATAGTTTTTCCCTAAGCATACCGAACTGTATCGAAACCGTGACTCTAAAACCGTGATACAAACCGAACCGTGAAATAGTTGAACCGTTCCACCCCTAATAGACACACATCCCGTTCCATCTAAAGTTCCTCCAGCCCTGTGGAGAATGTCATATCAGATCAGAACAGAATCGCCTGAGGACTGCGTGAAGATTTGGTGTAGTCATCACTCACCCTGCTGTGGGACGTGTCTTGTTTGTAGGAACAGCAGGACTGATTGGAGGTCCCACAGAGAGATGGGTCTGATGAATGCGATTGGTCTGCAGCCACGACATCCTGCCCCCACTGTTACATCACAGGGGACACAGACACAGACTCTGCGGTTACAGAATGTAGAGACACAAACAGACCGTGACCTTCCAGATGAACCTCAGCGGCCCAGCACTTCTCAGGGGTCACAGGTTACTGATGGTAAGACACTCTCTGTGAGTCAGAATATCATTACTGAGCTCAGGTGAGGTTTGTCCTTGAGATGAAAAGACAAATCCTCGGTTGGTTTTCCATCTCTTTGCTTCAACATATTGGCTGCTTCTGCTGAAATTTTCTGTATTAACAAAACATTCTTTTTATCCTTTAGACAGGCTCACTAATCTGAATAAATTCAGTCTGAGTGCATGTTCCAGTTGCAATGTTTATACTGTATGCCTTAAACTTTGCAGTCTGATGACAGTATCTGTTTACTTGTGCCACACATGTATTCATTGCATGCAAAAGTGTGGCATTTAGTGTTACCATAGCAACAAGAAGCTCTCCGTGCTCCTGTCAGGGATCTTGGCCACAATTTTTATTTCCTTTTATTTAGAATGTTTCAGTCTCCACCACAGTGTTGTTACAGTTAACTAAAACTACAGCTATTTTTATTAAATGAAATATAGGTGAAATAAATTAAAATAAAAAAAATACTTATAATTACTTATATAAGCTACATATTTAAAAAAAAAAATGTAAAAAAATAAATAAATAAAATAAAAAATATGTATATTAAAAAAGGTTTAAAAAAACTAATAAAACTGACAAAGGCACAGAATTACTAAAACAATTCAAATGAAAACTGAAATATATTTAAAAAAGGTTCATTCAAAATATGCATAAATAATATGATACTTTATAAATCATACTAAAATAACACTGCTGCACCAACACTTTACAGCCCCCCATCATGTTTATTTCTGTGGTGCTAATGTAAATCCACATTTTTGAATCCGACTGTACAAATGGTCTGATTTACATGTCAGTTATCTGATTATTTAGGCTTATTCGTTTGGATTGTGCTCAGTCAGATTATTTGTTTTCGTTTGAGGTGTTTGCATAATGATTTTTTTTATTGAGGTATCACTTAAATTTATGGAGTATTAGGCTTCATATAAACAGCTCCCATTTGGTTTTGTAATATTTGTTATTCTGTAGCCTTTAGTGAGAAATCTGAGAGGTGAAGAGAGAAGATTTGGTGCCGCATTTTGTCTTTTTATGCTAATGGTAATTACAGGGGACAGGAGAGGCCTCTCCACTGGGCACCCACCAGCCGAATCTCTTAAGTTAATGTGTGTGTAGTATTGCTCTCATGTTTAATGGCTGTTAGCTTCAGAGAGAGCATTCATGCCAGAAAATGCTACATTGCATCTCTCTTTCCTGGTACCAGCCGTATTCTCTCCTCAGCCCAGCCTCCATTACCCATCAGCCCACTTTAGCTCTCTGCTCTTATTACTCTTACTTTTCATGTGTCGCTTTTAGCAGCACGCCAAACAGATGAATAAGCATGTCTCAATGAAGCTTAACTATTTTGAGGGCCCAGATATAAATCGCAGAAATAAGCAGAGCGACAGGTTTAACCCAGCTGACATTTGTATTTTTAGACCGTTGGGCTGTTTAAATGTGCAGTTTTATTTATAAACATGGTTAGCAGTCGGAGCCGCTGCTGGAATGATATGTCTGATATAATGCCTGGTGGGAGCTCAGCTTCAGAAGAGTCAGATCATAGTGTGTGCAATATTTAGCAGCACATAATTAATAATTAACTTCTTTCCATAGCTATAGATTGTAAATGTAAATCTGACCATCTGTCTGACGTTTCCTGTCAAGTTGTATTTATTTGTCCTTTGCACAGCTTACATAAGGTTTACTGGCATGGAAATGCATAAGATGAGCCTCAGTGTGTAGAGATTTGCACAGTACAGTTATTATAGTAACTGTTATTATAAATTGTAATAGTTTTTTTTTTTTTTTTACATTTATTTAAGACCTGGCCAAGGTACACAAGCTTCCAATACCACTCTCTTTATGATGCCTTTAAATTCACCAATAGACACAAATTTATCTTGTTTTAGATCTTTTTGCAAATTATTCCAAGCCCAGGGTGCACAATATGAAAATGCAGTTTTCCCCAGTTCTGTACAGAGTGCTAGGGAGTAACAGTACTAGAGTGCTGTAGAGAAAACAGAAAGTAGTGTTGTGACTGAATACACCAGTGATGTCTGCCAGATGACACTGTCAAAAACAGATTGTGTGAGGGCTGTCTATGGTTTGAAATGTACAGTAGGATTTAGCAGGTTTTAAACCTTCTGGTTTTGTCTTTTTTCTCCTCACTCTCTCTGTTAGTCCAGGTCAGATCAGTTTAATGCCATGAGCAATACTGTAATTCCTGGTTCCGCAGCACAGGTATAAACACTTGTAAAGCTCTGTCAGAAAAAGAAATTGTATGAGTGCAGATAATAAACATAGAGAGATATTTTTTTTTTTTTTTTTTTTTTTTTTTTTTTGAGGCTTATGTTTCAGCTCATCATAAAGTTGACATTTCGCTTTAAACTTACATAGAATTACAGTTTTAAAGTTTATAAGCTGTAGCTGGAAAGTTGTAGTGGGAATAGTTTCGAAGTGACTGTGTTAATTCAGTTGGATAAAAGGATTAAAAGCGGGAGGAAAGAGGAGGGATAGGGATGAGCTATCAGTACACCAAGCACATGCGGCCCTAGCCGGTACTGCCTGAAGCGTCCTCTAAATTGATTGGCTCTAGCTTTAGAAAGAGTCAAATGAATGTACTTCTATGGAAAATTGAGCATTAAAAAAGGGCAAGAATAGAAACAGAAGAACGAGCACCTCTTTCTTGTTCAATTTCAAAGCTGAACCCTGTTAAGTGTAGTGATATTTAGACAGTAGAGTTTTTAAAACAGTGGATGATTAGAAATATAATGGTGGAACAGGAAGGAGACTGAAGTACCAGAGTACAAGCACAGCCTGAAGCTGTGTGAAGTTTGGTGATTTTAACAAATCTTGGAAAGCTTTGACCTCTGAAGGAATGAATCTCTAAGACTTTTTCAAAAGCTCTCCTTTCAGATTTTGAAGAGTGTACGTCCTTTGTTTAGTCTTGTGTATCTCCACTTTTGACTAAAATAGAAGAAAATACAGTTCTGCTTTTTAAATTCTTCTCAAAAGTATCTTTCAAAGATTTGATGTCAGTAACCTGGCAAGCTTTGGCAAAACCAGTCATTATTTCATCCTCAGAAGCAGTTCTGTGTCAGCTTGTTCCTTGTAAACAAGATTTGGTTTCTTTGCGAACTGATTAAAATGAACCTGTGTGCTCTTTACTCCTGGATGTTATTTTAGAATAGTTTAGAGATGGCAAGAAAAAAAATGCTTTGCAGTTTATTGTAGAATATCAGACGGGCTATCAGTGAATGGACGGGGGTCTGAGGTCTGATGGTCAGGTAATGTGTTTAAATATATACATTTTTCTTTTAACTTAAATTGATTTGCATGTAACCTGTCCATTATACATATAGCAGTAGGTTTCATGGCTGTGCGTGTTTTGTTTTGTGGCGTATGATTGAGGTCAGATTGCTGCGTCTTCACCTGCGGCACCTGTGTGTTTGTGTCTCTGAGGTACTACAGGTGCCAAGAACTTGATGACTCAAAGTTTTAGGGTAAAGAAGTTCACTTCTGAGTGTCTCACCTCAAGGAAAGCCATCTTCCCACACAAACAGTGCACACTCCCTGCAGTGAGACCTGTGGGCGAGGGTTAAGTGCAGTATCGTTTTAAACTGTTGTCAGTGAATAAGTTTAGGGTTAGCATTAGCATCCTCTCTGTGCATTTTATGTAATGAATATGAGGAAAGCGCATGTTATATTTACACGAGTTATACTAAGAAGCACAAAAGAGGTGCTCAGATGTTGTCTCTCTCAATCTCTCCCCCACTCTCTTCTATCTGTTGTGAGTGCTGTGTTCACTGTTACATGTTATCCTCAGGTTGTTTATCTTATCAAGTCTTTATGAAATATGCTTTTTGGAATGAACAACCTCACTTTAGCTTTAGAGAGAAATGAAGAATCCAGCCAGCCCCAAAACTTAAGATGTCCATTTAGAGGATGTTTAGTTCATGTTCTGGGAATGTTTCTTTGCATTCTAGAGATGTGATCTCAGTCCTCCTCCTCTCTGTTCATTTCCTTGAGTAGACTAATGATAGATCATGCTCCACCTGAACCTGAGTTTTCTGCACCTGTCCTTTTGTTCTGAGAGGCTAAAGCTATTGATATCTTTGGTGTCATAAGTACATGGATCATAAAAAGGCATAGCAGCAAGCAGTGTGAAAATATGTGATATGGGAGGCATTTACTGATGATATGGAAATGTTTTTCTACACTACCACTCAGAATTTTGGGGTCGGTAAGATTTTTTAAAAATGTTTTTGAATGTAGACTCTTATGCTCATCAAGGCCGAATTTATTTGGTCAAAAATACAGTAAAAACAGTAATAGTGTGAAATATTATTACATTTTAAAATAATTTAGATATTTAATGTATTTTAGAATTTAATAAAATTTTTAAATATAATTTATTCCTGTGTTGGCAAAGCTGAATTTTCTGCAGCCATGATCCTTCATTCATGATCCTTCCTATCATTCCAATATGCTGATTTGCTCAAAGAAACATCTAAAAAAATTCTTATTATCATCAATGTAGAAGCAGTTGTGCTACTTAATATTTTTGTGAGATTTTTGTAATGAAATAGAAATGTAATGACATTGAAATGTGTTGTAAAATTATAAATGTCACTTTTGATCAATTTCTAATGCATCTTTGCTGAATTAAAGTATTAATTTCTTACTGACCTCAAATTGTAATGTCCGGTAATGTACATATGGATCTCTTATGGACCTACATAGAGCCTTATTCATTACAATCAATAAAGTAAACCACTGTTATTTTCATAATGTTGTGGTATGTTTAATATATCTGGCGGTCACACTATTTTACTTCTAATGTCTAATTATATTTTTTCATAAAAGGTGTACTCAATAATGTTTCTAATAAAACATTTTACACAAAACTATGAATGGCTCTTTTGAATAAAACTGGTAAACCAAATAGGTTTAAATAGGTGTGGACAAGTTAAATGTCCAAGCTGGCAGTTTCTGCTAGAGCAATGATACAAACTGCAGAGATTCATTGTTCTCACACCACAAGAGGACATCAAGGTCCAGTTTATTAATGTGTGTATTATAATACACAGAAAAAAACTATTTAAAAAATGACAAAGGACAAACACTTCCAATAAATATGGCGATGGTAATGTTTATAGCGATATAAGTATTAGGAATATTAGGAATGGTGAAACAAACAAACGTACTGAGTGCACTTATAAATCATTGTTGTCTTTTGCATTAAAGCAAATGTGTTGTCAGCTGGGTTGTGTTGTCCAAAACATGTGAATGACCAAAGTATTTAAATATGTAAACCTTTTTCAGATTTCTGGTTTAGTATGGGGGCCTATTTGGGTTTAGGTCCTTCTGAACATTGTAATGGCAGGATTTAGTCTTATAACACACACACACACACACACACACACAAACACAAACCTGTAAATATGAAAAGTGTTTTGACTGGAACTGACATCAGTGACCACAGACAGTTGTAGAGTGTGAAATAAACAGTAATCTGATGCTGTTGTGTAGTGTATGGACACCATTAGCAATA
Organism: Spinibarbus caldwelli; assembly: GCA_039654775.1. Taxonomy (NCBI): domain Eukaryota; kingdom Metazoa; phylum Chordata; class Actinopteri; order Cypriniformes; family Cyprinidae; genus Spinibarbus; species Spinibarbus caldwelli. The sequence goes on along the minus strand of CM077220.1, from coordinate 23,081,033 downwards.
TTCTACTGAATAAGAGTGTTTTTTTTTTTGTGTGAAGTCATTTTTTGGGGGGTGTTGGGATTTGGCATTAAAATTTTTCTCACCTCCAAATGCCTCAACATACTTCAGTGGTCAGAGATTAGACAGACAGACAGTGGCCAGTCTCATTATCTGACTTCATGATGCTTAGACACCTTAACTCTCCTCTACAGAGGAATCAGCTTCAGCTGTCATAGGCAGAATACCAGCCAAAGGTCAGGAGAGATTTCGTAATCTCTCCTTCTCACTCTTTTCTCTGTGTCCTTTCACCTTTTTTAATATGCATGCATATCTATATATGTATGCGTTTACTATAGAAAACAGCCCATTTCCATGTGTTTGAATAGCTAGTGTTGTTGATATCCAGTGACTCATGCACCTTTAAGGGGATTTACTGTACAGTCTGTCAAAACATTCATGTGAAGCACTGTGGTCTCAGAAGAGTAAATCCTCACATTTCCATTCTGACATTGATGGGCCGTTTGTCTGATACTGAAAGCTTGTTTGTGAGAGGATTGTGCAGTATAAGTGGTGTTTGTGTTGCAAACTGGCCAACAGGAAAGCTGTATGTGAGAATGTTCCTATTACTTCTTAAAGAACACAGATGATTCATTCTTTCTTTCTACCTCTTACTCATTCAACACACACCCGCACGCTCGCTATTTTGGAGGCACAACAGATGTTAGGTATTAGATAAATAATTAATATATAGCTCAAAGACAGTCTTCGCTCCACAGCAAAATTTATTCCTTACAGAAGCCTGTGGGTGCAGTCATTGCAGAGAGATTACTTTTTCATTGTTCAGTCAGTACGAACCCCATGAGGAGATACTCCACAAGGAGCCATTTAATTGTGTCACACTTGGACTGATATTGGCATGTTCATTAGCTGTGTATGTACAAAAATGCTGATGTGACAATAGTGCTGCACACAGGGTGCCATTGGCTCAGTCACAGAGCTGCATTCAGGGCTCTGACAGATCTATGAGTCCCCTGAATGACATCAGTGTAAATGAATGGGACGGATCTCAGTGTTCTGAAATATTTGTTTTTTTTTTTGTTTTTTTTTTGCTTGTTTGTTTCCCAAGCAACTGTCCATAAACTGCCTGTAAGAAATAAAATGATTAGTAATATGTGTAAAAGGAAAAGAAAAAGAAATCCAGCAAAAAAAAACCAAAAAAAAAAAAAATACAGATAATGTCCTGGCAAAAAGTGGCCATTAAGAATCAACCCTAAAACACAATAAAATGCACAATTCAAAATGTAAAAAAAAAAAAAAAATCACAATATTAACAAGAAGCATTGGAGCATATGTTTACAGACTTTTTCTCTTAGTGTATTTGGAAAATATTTGCATACACTGTATGTTTTTACCCATAGCTAGAGTAATGTTAGATGTATAAACCTAAACAGAAACATACAACTATGGCTGTCGATAGAATACAATATACAGTATATAGGTATATGGATTTTTTAGGGAAGTCTCTTATGCTCACCAAAGCTGTATTTTCAAAAATACACAGAATATTTCAATTCAAAAGAACCGTTTTCTTTTTAATAATTTTAATAATGTTACTTCAGTTATTTCATTATTTTGCCTGACGTTTTTGTGGAAACAGGATTCTTTGATCATAGGAAGTTAAAAAGAACAGCATTTATTTGATATAGAAATCTTTTTAACATTATAAATGTTTTACTGTAACTTTTATTCAAATGAATGCATCATTGCTGAATAAAAGTATTATTTCCTCTTCTTTTTCTTCAAAAAAAAAAGTCTGACCCCAAACTTTTAAACAGTAGTGTAGATTGAAACAGCAAAATTAAATGTTAACTTATTTATTCGATTTTTAATAAATAAGTTAACATTTAATATTTTTACACTTTTTCTCTGAAATTGTCTGTCTAGCTCCCTTGCAGCCTCCTAGTTTGAAAACCCCTGTATTAGTAAACAGAAACCATTTTCAGATCAAATATACTTTTATAAAGGAAATGTTGTGTCTTCCTTTGTTTTGCATTTTGTGCTCAGCATGTGTTAAAGCCGTGTGGTGATGGCAAACAAGGACCAACTGGCATTAGTGGCCTCCCACTGGCCTTAGTCACTAGTGATCCAAGAGAATTGAGTTGTGTTGGGTCCAGATGGCAGAGGTGATGTGCAGGTTCTGTAATCCTGGAGAGCTGTTGTCCAGGGAGGGATGAACTCACATGAGGCAGCGTGAGCGTAGTGTGTGCAATTGGATGCATTTTACAGGAAGCACAATGAGCATTCATATTGGAAATTAGAGATCTTAACCATGAGTGCAGTTTGGTAAAAAAGAGGCTATTCAGTCACATTAAAGACATAATAAAACAGGAAGTTCAGCCTGCCAGCCGAGATGAGTTTAAATAGCAGAAGGTATTTGTTACAGCAAGTCCATTAGTGTAATCGCTTTGATGGACTGAATTACGAATTATAAAATGATTTTCTTTTTCTCACATCTTATCAATTCTGTTCTTTTAACATGGAATCTATGTTTTACAGATAAGCACACGTGGCATGGTTGCTCTTTCACTTACTTTATTTCTTATAGTTGATGTAACTTTTGCTCCAGGTATCAGAAAATACTGGGAAAATACCCCTATACTGAGATAAAGATAATTCCTCCCCATTATTCATGACTGATGTTGTTTTGTTCTGTGCCTCTAGTTGTCAAATATCTATTTTTCGACTTGTTCATCTGATAACTACATTTGGATTGTTTATGGATTTTCAGTTAGATGGAAAAATGTAAATGTAAAACATAAGCAAGCAATACAGAAAGAAGTAATAATAAAAGGACTGTAAAATATTGTACTTGCACTTCATTTTGTGGCAGTGTGAGAATGAAGACCCAGAACAAATACAAAAATATAATATAACAAGCATTATAACAAGCATTCAGAGTTTGAAGAAAGCGATCCAATATTAGTTTGGTCATAACAATACCATTCTTCACAAAAATATGAATACAAAAATTATGAGTGTTATTTACTCACATGCTCAGACAATGTTTCTTTTTACTTTATCATTTTGCCATTAACCTGTGCTAGTTTTATAATCTTTTTGCTTGTTTTTCTTCATCCCAATGGCTTATGTTGAAAATCAGCTGGGGTGCTTTAAAAACAAAAGGTAAAATGCTGAAATGATCATTCTTTATCAGCCGCAGACACTCTGGATTTAGAGATTCTCCCAGAGGATTCTGGGTCTGAGGTGGTACCAGAGACGCCCCCCCACAGTCGACCTCAGGAAGACGAAGGGTCAGATCTCACTGAACCCAGACAGCACAGGTAACCAACACTTACGTCACACTGATAAACAGAAAGTAACTATGTGATATTGATTTTGGTCATGGAACGGTTGTCAACCAGTCAGGAGTCAGGATTAGGTTTAAGGCCACAGTTATAAACTTGAAGAACATTGTTATCAGCATACAGTATCATTACACTCTGACTGTAGGGTTGGTTTATGGTTAGGTTAGATTTTGGGTTAGGGCTACTATTAGTAGAAAAGTAGAACAATTGTGTTCACCTTGGTAACTTACATGTTAATAGACTTCCACACTGGAAGTGTATTTTGGACCAGAGCACGGTTCACATGAAAAATTGTCTGTGTGAAAGCTATCAATTGGTCCTGGGAGCGCACCATTGTACCAAACCCAAGATTAAAATTGAAGCAACTCAAATTCAGGTCCACATTTGTTCAGGAAGTAAAGTATTAAAGTATGAGTGCAATCAAAGCAACAAATGAATGGTTTGCAATCAGCTGTCTCCTCAAAAGAGAGTTTGCAAACAGCAGAAAGCCACCTTCATGCAACGCACATAGACACAAGTGTTGTTCACTCTGCTGCGCATAATAGCTCTAAATAAAATAATATATATACACACACATATATCTTGCTTGCATTCTTTTTGTCATGTGCTGTGCACGTTTGTGATGACGCTAGATGTATGCAAATCCATCAGGGTTTGATAGAATCAAGCGGTCTGAACCCAGACCAATCACATTCGGATTCGTACCACAGGAAAAGTGTCCAGTGTGAAAGCCTCTTTAGATTATACAGTATATAGCATAGCACAGCACAAGTCATTGTGGAGCGCACCATCCACTCACAATTCAGAAAACGAATGAAGAATTTTAACTATCAGTGTGTGAATTAAACCATGAAGAAACAAACCGAAGCTTGAAAGGGTTGTTGATGCTGATGCAAACATCTGAAACACACTCTCATATTCACACTAACTGTACTTGATTCAGAGTGCCTAAACACTAGATGAGGATCAAAGAATTGAGTTTGCAGAAACTGTTGATGAATAATTTAGAGTCAATTGTGGTGCTTTTAATTGCACCACACCTTCCTGTTAAATTAGGTCCATACAACATGTGTCCAGGCAGTAAACCTGCACTGTAACAGCTGTTTGAAAGCCATTTGATGTGTGTAAATCTCCACTGACACTGCCAAGACATTAATCTCCCGCTAACACCTGCAACTCTTCATGTTTTGTAAGCTCTCAGTTTCACTTTTTTCTTCTAAAGGCCAGCCAACCTTATTACTTTGTTTCTCCCTACTAAAGTTTATTGATCCCAGATACTGTAGCAAGTTGGACTGTTTACCCTGTGCTCTGGTATTTCTTGAAGAACTCAAGTTTCTCTCTCTCTCTCTCTCTCTCTCTCTCTCTCTCTCTCTCTCTCTCTCTCTCTCTCTCTCTCTCTCTCTCTCTCTCTCTCTCTCTCAGGTCAGGCTGAGTATGTTTCTCGTATCCGAAGGCTAATGGCTGAGGGAGGGATGACAGCGGTTGTCCAGCGTGAGCAGAGCACCACAATGGCTTCCATGGGCAGCTTTGGCAACAACATCATTGTCAGCCACCGAATCCACCGTGGCTCCCAGACAGGAGCGGATGCACAAAGCCATAGTGGTTTGAGCCCCACCACTGGGCCCTCCTCTGGTGCCCCTGAGACTTTGGCTGGTGCTGCAGGTTCGTACTCCCGCGTCCTCTCCAGCACGCTGGGGCTTCATACCGACACCGCTCAGGGCACTTCTACAGACATAGACCTAACGCCCCTCGTAGAACAGGAAAGACTTCACACGTCCCTCCTTTCACAGGAGTTTTCACCTCTTTTCTCATCTGCTCTAGACACAAATGGACCTTCCACTTCCATGGAAACAGACAATGTCTTGGAGGGGGAGGAGCTCCAAGACTTTGCATCTCTCCCTCCGTCTTTACTCTCATCCTCACCCTCTCTTTCTCCAGTGAATAACAGTAACTACAGCAACAGTGATAGTAGTTATCACGGAGACGAATATGGGCGGTAAAAGCGGCGGGGTTTGGAGAGGATTCATAATTTGAAACCAACAGAGAAGAGAAAAGACCACACAACAGAAACATCTGGAAATACTTGCACTCGACCCATGTGTTCCTCTCTCTTCTCACCATCAGCGTTCATGTTTCACATCTGCTCTGACACGGTCTAGTGAATAATGAAAGGACAAAAAAGTAGTAGTTTCCTGCTCAGCTTAAACTCTGCAATGGATTCAGACCATTCCATGTTGTACGTTAATCAGCCTTGCTGAAGTTTCCAGTGGGGTCTTTGACTCCATCATGATCAAAGTGTTCGAAGCAGAGCCACGTACAGAATAAGGTGTGTGAATAGCAGAGAGACAGAGTATCGCTTTGCAGTCAGTCTTTTGTCTGTAGAGGAACATCAGTTCAACTAAACACTTTGTTCCTCTAAAACCCTTTTTCAAATAAAACATTTTGGATTCCATTGGGAGCTGCTGCTTTGAGCAGAAATGTAAAATTTCCTTGGACAGTCCAGTAGTCCAAAAAGTTACGAAACCTAGTCACATTCTGAACAACTTGGTTATGTTACTGTTGGTTAGTTTAGTGAGTCATTGCTCTTTTAGATGGTGACTGGTGCATTGTAGTTCAGTTTTTTTATGTTGAAAAAACCACACCCTGTTTTTTGGACCTTTGGAATGAAGATAAGAAAGAGAATCAAGAAAGAAGTCAGAGTTGTATACAAGTTTTATATTTTGTGCTGTATAGTTTAATTCTGTGGCATTAAGGGATAAAAAAAATAATTTTCTGTCATCATTTACTCACCCTCATGTTGTTCCAAACCTGTATGGCTTTCTTCTGTGAAACACAAAATAAGGAATTCTGAGAAATGTCTCAGTGTTTTTTTGTACAAGTGGTCACATATGTTTGATTACCAAAATTCAAATATTTTCTTTAATGTTTCACAGAAGAAAGAAAGTCATACAGATTCGGAATGACATGAAAGTCAGTAAATGATGACAGGATTTTCATTTTTGTGTGAACTATCCCTTTAAGTTGTGATGTTTGTCTGCATCCTCATCATCAGCTGTCTTCCGTGTGGCCAAGTCAGTCTCCTTTGCACTCGTTTTTACCACAGAAACACCTCGATTATCATGCTATCCCTCGAATGAAAAACAGAAAGACGGCTTCTTAAAAAGGGTCTTCCCTTCCCTGTTTACAGTAAAGTGCTTCTCAACACGATGTGATAAACGTCACACTCGGAGCCTCAGCAGGGAAGTGGTGAAGTCTGACAGGTGTGTGTATGTGAGAGAGACGCTATCCCAGTTCTGTCAGCTACTGTAGATTTTCAAAGCCTTTTGAAAGTTAGGCAGGCACCTGACAACAATTGTGTTGCATCCTTCCTTTTTATTTCTTATGTAGCACTCTGGTTCCTATCTGCTCTCTCAGAAAACATTTATGAGCTGTGTGTGTTGTCCGTTGAACCTCAAAGCCTGCCACTGGCTCTGTTGTTATGCCTTTGAATTTCAGAATTTACAGCACATTTTGACTTCAGCTCGTCCACAAACCACTAAATTGCCAATCACAATGTCTAATCTGCTTAAGTGTACCTTATGTTGAGACGTGACCTTCGGGATTGTCTTCATGATGGGTGTTTAAGGGTCAAAACGCTGGCCAGTGGTCTGGTACACAGTGCTACAGTACTGCATAGGGAACGCAGATGTTTGGATGAATGTTTGTGACTCAATGTTTGTGAGATTTTTATTCACAGGCTTAATGCATTATGTTCTGCATTAATATGGAGAGGCTCTCTCTGCTTCTTTTGGCAAACCACTTTATCCTGAAAATGAATGTCTGGCGGTGTCTCCTGAATCAAGTCAGAGCACAACCCGCTGCTTTGGGAAACTGTGCTTTAGCTCAGCTCACTGGCCTCCTACAGTAAAAATATCATTTTAGTTCTCTTTCTGCACCTGAAGAAAAATTACAGCAGCGGCTCTTCTGATGGATTATGTACTTAACATTAAAAAGTGACTTTTTTGTCCTTTCTTTGTTTGTTTTTTAGAAAACAATGTTATTATTTTTTTATTTTAAAGGAAAAAGGCTATAATACATAGAGCTGCATTCTGGGAAACACAGTCCTCTATGTGATTTAAATGGAATAAAATTATAACAAACAAGCCGTGTTATTGTTTGGTGTTCACTGTGCTACGTTGACTCTGGGAGACCATTTGAATAAAAAGGCCTGTAAAAATGATCTATCAGTATTAAAATTTTCAAACCTGCAGAGCTTCTTCAAGCATGTGCTGTTGGATTCTGAAGGTACAATGATGTAATTCAAGGTTGTTAATTGTTCATCTTCTCACTGGAAATGGTTCGGAGAGTTGAGATGAATAGGGATGAGATGTGTGTGAGCTGCAGCAAAACCTACATATATCAGGAAAGTCCTCACACTGATTAAATGGGATAAAAAATTAAAAGTCTCTGTTCTGTGGACCAGTCCTGTAATTAGGAGCTCTTTCTGGTGTGCACAGAGAGGTGACACCAGATGACACCACTGTTACAAATATCAGTTTCATGGCATAAAACACACACTTATGTAAGGACACATGCCCAGAAACACTTTATCGTGTATGCATAAATGAAAGGAACTGCCAAACTAGCTAATATGAGGCTGTAGAAGCAACATGCAATAAGATATGTGAGAACTTTCTGTCCTTTAGGCTCCATTCAGCTAAAACTGTGTGGTGGCTAATTGCTGGTGTAGATTCAAGACAGCAGAGGGCTCATTAAAAGAGAAAGACTCCTGAGAGGATGGAGCGAGAAAGGGCTGTTGCCTTACAGCATTCTGCTGCACACATACAGTCAGGTCCATAAATATTGGGACATCGACACAATTCTAACATTTTTGGCTCTATACACCACCACAATGGATTTCAAATGAAACAAACAAGATGTGCTTTAACTGCAGACTGTCAGCTTTAATTTGAGGGTATTTACATCCAAATCAGGTGAACGGTGTAGGAATTACAACAGTTTGCATATGTGCCTCCCACTTGTTAAGGGGCCAAAAGTAATGGGACAGAATAATAATCATAAATCAAACTTTCACTTTTTAATACTTGGTTGCAAATCCTTTGCAGTCAATTACAGCCTGAAGTCTGGAATGCATAGACATCACCAGACGCTGGGTTTCATCCCTGGTGATGCTCTGCCAGGCCTCTACTGCAACCGTCTTCAGTTCCTGCTTGTTCTTGGGGCATTTTCCCTTCAGTTTTGTCTTCAGCAAGTGAAATGCATGCTCAATCGGATTCAGGTCAGGTGATTGACTTGGCCATTGCATAACAATCCACTTCTTTCCCTTCAAAAACTCTTTGGTTGCTTTTGCAGTATGCTTTGGTCATTGTCCATCTGCACTGTGAAGCGCCGTCCAATGAGTTCTGAAGCATTTGGCTGAATATGAGCAGATAATATTGCCCGAAACACTTCAGAATTCATCCTGCTGCTTTTGTCAGCAGTCACATCATCAATAAATACAAGAGAACCAGTTCCACTGGCAGCCATACATGCCCACGCCATGACACTACCACCACCATGCTTCACTGATGAGGTGGTATGCTTAGGATCATGAGCAGTTCCTTTCCTTCTCCATACTCTTCTCTTCCCATCACTCTGGTACAAGTTGATCTTGGTCTCATCTGTCCATAGGATGTTGTTCCAGAACTGTGAAGGCTTTTTTAGATGTCGTTTGGCAAACTCTAATCTGGCCTTCCTGTTTTTGAGGCTCACCAATGGTTTACATCTTGTGGTGAACCCTCTGTATTCACTCTGGTGAAGTCTTCTCTTGATTGTTGACTTTGACACACATACACCTACCTCCTGGAGAGTGTTCTTGATCTGGCCAACTGTTGTGAAGGGTGTTTTCTTCACCAGGGAAAGAATTCTTCGGTCATCCACCACAGTTGTTTTCCGTGGTCTTCCGGGTCTTTTGGTGTTGCTGAGCTCACCGGTGCGTTCCTTCTTTTTAAGAATGTTCCAAACAGTTGTTTTGGCCACGCCTAATGTTTTTGCTATCTCTCTGATGGGTTTGTTTTGTTTTTTCAGCCTAATGATGGCTTGCTTCACTGATAGTGACAGCTCTTTGGATCTCATCTTGACAGTTGACAGCAACAGATTCCAAATGCAAATAGCACACTTGAAATGAACTCTGGACCTTTTATCTGCTCATTGTAATTGGGATAATGAGGGAATAACACAAACCTGGCCATGGAACAGCTGAGAAGCCAATTGTCCCATTACTTTTGGTCCCTTAACAAGTGGGAGGCACATATGCAAACTGTTGTAATTCCTACACCGTTCACCTGATTTGGATGTAAATACCCTCAAATTAAAGCTGACAGTCTGCAGTTAAAGCACATCTTGTTCGTTTCATTTGACATCCATTGTGGTGGTGTATAGAGCCAAAAATGTTAGAATTGTGTCGATGTCCCAATATTTATGGACCTGACTGTACATACCAAGAGGTCAAGGTTTGGCAGGTTCACATGAGGCAGTTAGCCCCTGCTGGTAGATGCTGTAACTACACCATTCTGGTGCCAAAACACATACAGTATCTCACAAAACACATACAGACCTCACCTGGACCACCAACACCATGTCACTCTCCAAGAAGGCACAACAGCGCCTACACTTCCTCCGCCGGCTGAAAAGAGCAAGTCTCCCTCCACCCATCCTCACCACTTTCTACAGGGGCACCATTGAGAGTGTGCTGACCAGCTGCATCACTGTCTGGTACGGGAACTGTACTGCAGCAGACCGCAAGACCCTCCAGCGGACAGTGAACACAGCTGCAAGGATCATCGGTGCCCCTCTCCCCTCCATCCTGGACATTTTCCTCAAACGATGCTCCAGCAAAGCCAACAGTATCGTAAAGGACTCCACACACCCCTCCCACAGTCTCTTCCAGCTCCTACCATCAGGTAGACGGTACCGGAGCATCAGAGCCCGCTCTGCCAGACTGCTCAACAGCTTTTTCCCCCAGGCTGTGAGAGCCCTGAACTCAAGTCACCCCGCCCCTCTCTGAATCCCCATACAAACCCCCCTACCTCCTGAAACATGGACAATCTGGAACTTATGGAACTTTGTTTGTGCAATCGAAGAGTGCTACAGGTGAGTGGGCCTGTACAAACCACCTGTAGTAGCACACTCTCTTCCTCTATGCGCACTAGTCACTTTTCACACACACTGCTGTGTGCACACAAATCCCACAAAAAGACTCAGTAATATCAGTAATATATGTATGTTTACATGCTCATGCACTACAAATCATCCTGCACTGTTCCCCAGCCAGCTGCTTGAACTCACATTGTCTCTCTTTGCACATGTACAGTATTTATCTGAAGCATTCGTATAGTTTGTATTTTTTAGTTTATGTATAGGTAAATTTTTTTATATAGATAGTATATTTATAGTCAAAATCTATCAGTAGGATAGTTTGTGTATAGGTTTATATTGTTTTACTTCATTGCTGTATGCCTGTATTTATGTAGCACCGTGGTCCTGTGAGGCACGACATTTCGTTCCACTGTATGCCCCCGCATGTAGCGGAATGACAATAAAGCTCAACTCAACTCAAAAGTGAGTACACCCCTCACATTTCAGCAACTATTTTATTATATCTTCTCAAGGGACAATACTATAAAAATGAAACTTGGATATATTTTAGAGTGGTCAATGTGCAACTTGTATACCAGTGTAGATTTACTGTCCTCTGAAAATAACTCAACATACAGCCATTATTGTCAAAATAGCTGGCAACAAAAGTGAGTACACCCTAAGTGATAACGGCTACATGCTGTTTAACCATGCAAAGCCACATGTCCTATTCATCATGTTCATGTTTTTGTCTGCTTGACAGGACTATACAAATTTGTGTATCTTGTATTAGAGCAGTTAAAATTTGGTGCTTTGAGTACAATTCTCTCATACTGACCACTGGATGTTCAACATGGCACCTCATGGCAAAGAACTCTCTGAGGATTTGAGAATTAGAAATGTTGCTTTCCACAAAGATGGCCTAGGCTATAAGAAGATCAGTAACACCCTGAAACTGAGTTACAGTACAGTGGCCAGTGTCACACAGAGGTTTTCCAAGACGGGTTTCACTCGGAACAGGCCTTGTAAGGGTCGATCAAAGAAGTTAGGTCCTCGTGGTGTGCGTCAGGTGCAGAAGCTGGCTTCAAAAAAAACATACGCATGAGTGCTGCTAGCATTGCTTTAGAGGTTGCAGAAGTGAAAGGTCAGCTTGTCAGTGCTCAGACCATACGCCACACACTGCAGCATGTCGATTTGCATGGCCATCGTCCCAGAAGAAAGCCTCTTCTGAAGCTGGCTCACAAGAAAGCCTGCAAACAGTTTGCTGAAGACAACCTGTCCAAGAGTATGAATTACTGGAACCATGTCCTGTGGTCTGATGAGACTAAGATAAAATAGTTTGGCTCAGATGGTGTCCAGCATGTGTGGTGACGCCCTGGTGAGGAGTACCAAGAAAATTGTGTCTTGCCTACAGTCAAGCATGGTGGTGGTAGCATCATGGTCTGGGGCTGCATAAGTGCTGCTGGTACTGGGGAGCTGCGGTTCATTGAGGGAAACATGGATGCCAACATGTACTGTGACATTCTGAAGCAGAAGATGATGCCCTCCCTTCAGAAACTGGGTTTTCCAACATGATAATGACCCCGAACACACCGCCAAGATGACAACTGCCTTGCTGATGAAGATGAAGGTGATGGAGTGGCCAAGTATGTCTCCAGACATGAACCCTATTAACCACATGTGGGGCATCCTCAAGCGGAAGGTGGAGATGCGTCATGTGTCTAACATCCAGCAGCTCCGTGATGTCAATATGGAGGAGTGGAAGAGGATCCCAGCAACAACCTGTGCAGCTCTGGTCAATTCCATGCCCAGGAGGATTAAGGCAATGCTAGATAACAATGGTGCCGCTACAAAATATTGACACTTTGGACACAGTTTTGAAATGTTCACTTAGGGTGTACTCACTTTTGTTGCCAGCTATGTTGACAATAATGGCTGTGTGTTGAGTTATTTTCAGAGCACAGTAAATCTACACTGCTATACATGTTGCACATTGACTACTCTAAAATAAATCCAAGTTTAATTTTTATAGTATTGTCCCTTCAGAAGTTATAATAAAATGGTTGCTGAAATGTGAGGGGTGTACTCACTTTTTTGAGATATTGTACTTCTCAACTGATAATAACTTTTAACAAGCAGACTAAATAGTATTTAGACTAAATATACAGTATATTTTAAATTATTTTATTTGCTTTATTTAAAAGCAAAATGTGAATTGCAGATAGATATATAGATCTATATTGATAATAAGAAATATTTCTTGAACACCAAATCAGTATATTAGAATGATTTCTCAAGGATCATGTAGCACTGAAGACTGGAGTAATGACTGCTTAAAATTCAGCTTTGCCATCACAGGAATAAATTACATTTTAAAATAGAAAACGGTTATTTTAAGTGGTAATACATTTTACATTATTACTGTCTTTACTGTACTTTTGATCAAATTAATACTTGGTGAGCATAAGAGACTTTTTTTCTTTTTTTTTTTCTTTTTTTTTTTTGTCAAAACATCAAAAATCTTATTGAGTAATATCAACCCCAAACCATTTCTCCTATATATACTGCCAAGCAATTGCCACTGAAGCAATTGCTATTGAAATGGCTTTCTTCAGGTATTATAGACCTCCTTGATAGAAAGACTTTGGCTGGCTAATCAGTGTCATCCTGACAGATATGAAGGGTTTTAATGCAGCACAGAGAAATCCATTCCTGCCGTGTGAAATGATGCCGACTGCTGTTCCCCCAGACTGAGCTATGACAAAACGTCCCTGAAGGGCTGGGAGCCACAGCAGCGTTCACTGTTTATATTGAGAAAGCGATTATACACTTTTCCCTAAAGGCTCTGAGAAATTCCACCTGTCTAGCAGGAAATTTGTTCGGCATTGTCCTAGCGTGTCTTATTTTCTACTTTGCTGACTCTCTGCTTTTCTTGTGAGTCTCACGTCTCAAATATCAGTATCGATGCTGTGAATGAGTAAAGAGGGCTGGGATTGCAGCGAGGAAATCATAACTCGCTGCATGTTAACCTGTAAGGTTGACCGCAGCAGGCACAGACCATGAATGATCAGAGTCCTCCCTATAAAGCTGATCTCAGTCATTTTGTGTAAAAACAAAGCACTGATACTGACATGATTACAGGCCCTGCTGAGCATTATTATCACCTACACTAACTCTGCTCTCGCTCTCCAGAACTGCTGTTGCATAAAGTGCTCCGCACAGAGGCTCTGAGAGAGCTGCATCGCAGTGTAAGTGGGCACTGCGTGTGTGTGTGGTGGCATTTTTCTGAGCGCTCAAGTGCATACATGCATAGCTAGGCTTTGTGAGAGAGTAGATTTAATGATGGGTGTTTTCTGGGAGAGAAAGGCTGTTATGCAAAGTCCCCCATATTTGTATAATGTGGCAGATAAACAGAGTGGGCTGAGGTTAATGGAAAAAAACATGCTGCTAATGATCCGGCCTATTTACTATTGCTAAAAAGCTTCTCATGTAATTACATAGCTTCTAACAATCACATTTTTCTCTAACAGATATGGAATGTTTTACGTTTATTTGTTTGTTTCTCTGAAATTCTGTGTGTGTGTGTGTGTGTGTGTGTGTGTGTTCACAGACTGGTTTTCCTAAACTGATCGTTTTCCTGTGCTTCTCTGCTGTTGTCAGTTATAATTTGCAGAACATCCCCCTCTAATAAAGCTACTGAGACTGTACAGGAAATATCCATACAGCATTTGCTCATACATTATGGTCTATTTATAAATATTGACATTGGCCTCATTAGTTAATAGAACACATGACCCTGAAATTGGATGTAATCTGAACTCATAATCATAATAGGCTTCACTGATTATCTGCCCTATCATACACAATGGATGGTTATATTTTTTGATCAACTTTTAATATTCATGAGCTTTTTGTTGTGTTTTTATGGTTTTTAATAGCAAAGTAAACTTTTTAAAATCAGTTACATGACAAGTAAGTAGTAAGGTAGAAAACAAAACCGTACCTTAATAAAACTATTATTCTGTAAAAGCTATAAAATATAACTTTCAAATTGGTATGTGTGCCAGTGAGTAGCACTATTATGAGCAGTATTGAATATACCTGTAAATAGAATCAAGCGTAGAGATATGTTTTATATACAAGTGAGAGATCCAGCTGAAATAAAGCAGTGATTAGGTTGTGTGAAATGCATAAATAACATTTTTCAGAAAAACACAAAAGAAATATCAAATATTTAGATGGTAGCCATCTTTCCATGTCCCTTTAACACAGTTATTGTGACTCTCGAGTTGGAAAACCACTAAAGGAACTTCAGAGTTTGATTATTCAAACAAAACACACCCAGATATATTAAAAAGTAAAAGGCCTGATGTGGTACACTGTAAAAAATATTCCATAAAAATTTACGGTAAAAAAACGGCAGCTATGGTTGCTGGAATTCTACCGTAAAAAAAAAAATACGGTAGCAAAGTTTTATTTTTACAATTTTAACCGAAATTTACAGTTAAATACCTTAATGTCATTAACTGCTATACCAACCTATTAAAGTACCGAAATCTGTTTTGTACCTTTGAAATACACTGATAACCACCAAATGCAGGTGATGATGAGAAAGTCACATGATGAACCAAAACCCATCACAAACAGCTTTTAAATAATAACATATATAGAAGGTGCACAGTCTCATTCACACAAACACTAAACACCATCATGGTGAGACTCAAATTGAAATATGCAATAAACATTAATTTAACAACATTAGATGTAACATACAACCCTAATAAACATAACTGATAAGAAAAAAATGAGAAACAGCATAATTATTTTAAAGAAAAAACATCAAATTCAAACAAAATTTGAAATGCAACGCAGGGAATTCTGGGATCGTCAATTTACGGTTTTTCTCTGTAAATTGTTTTTCTGTTTTTCTCTGTAAAGGAACTTACCGTTAACCATTTAACAGGTTTTTACTGTAGCATTTTCACAGTTTTTTTACCGTTAAAATCACAGTCATTTTTTACAGTGTATGGTATAAAATACATGCACCAGTGAAACCCTAAAATTTTTTATGAGGATGGTGATTCAAATTTCATATCATCCTTGAATCCCTAACGTCTGGGTACCCCTTGAGTGTTAGTAATAAAAGTTGAGGAACATGTAGCTTTTGTTATATTTTTTGTTATAGTTATGCTAATTACTCTGGTCTCTGGAATACTTAATTCTGATTGGTCAGTTGTGGCATTCTGGGGTCATATACAGGTGCATCTCAATAAATTAGAATGTCATGGAAAAGTTAATTTATTTCAGTAATTCAACTCAAATTGTGAAACTCGTGTATTAAATAAATTCAGTGCACACAGACTGAAGTAGTTTAAGTGTTTGGTTTTTTTAATTGTGATGATTTTGGCTCACATTTAACAAAAACCCACCAATTCACTATCTCAACAAATTAGAATATGGTGACATGCCAATCAGCTAATCAACTCAAAACACCTGCAAAGGTTTCCTGAGCCTTCAAAATGGTCTCTCAGTTTGGTTCACTAGGCTACACAATCATGGGGAAGACTGCTGATCTGACAGTTGTCCAGAAGACAATCATTGACACCCTTCACAAGGAGGGTAAGCCACAAACATTCATTGCCAAAGAAGCTGGCTGTTCACAGAGTGCTGTATCCAAGCATGTTAACAGAAAGTTGAGTGGAAGGAAAAAGTGTGGAAGAAAAAGATGCACGACCAACTGAGAGAACCGCAGCCTTATGAGGATTGTCAAGCAAAGTTGATTCAAGAATTTGGGTGAACTTCACAAGGAATGGACTTAGGCTGGGGTCAAGGCATCAAGAGCCACCACACACAGACGTGTCAAGGAATTTGGCTACAGTTGTCGTATTCCTCTTGTTAAGCCACTCCTGAACCACAGACAACTTCAGAGGCATCTTACCTGGGCTAAGGAGAAGAAGAACTGGACTGTTGCCCAGTGGTCCAAAGTCCTCTTTTCAGATGAGAGCAAGTTTTGTATTTCATTTGGAAACCAAGGTCCTAGAGTCTGGAGGAAGGGTGGAGAAGCTCATAGCCCAAGTTGCTTGAAGTCCAGTGTTAAGTTTCCACAGTCTGTGATGATTTGGGGTGCAATGTCATCTGCTGGTGTTGGTCATCAGCACATGGACATTTTGGAGCACTCCATGCTTACTTCTGCTGGCCAGCTTTTTAAAGATGCTGATTTCATTTTCCAGCAGGATTTGGCACCTGCCCACCCTGCCAAAAGCACAAAGGTTGGTTAAATGACCATGGTGTTGGTGTGCTTGACTGGCCAGCAAACTCACCAGACCTGAACCCCATAGAGAATCTATGGGATATTGTCAAGAGGAAAATGAGAAACAAGAGACCAAAAAATGCAGATGAGCTGAAGGCCACTGTCAAAGAAACCTGGGCTTCCATACCACCTCAGCAGTGCCACAAACTGATCACCTCCATGCCACGCCGAATTGAGGCAGTAATTAAAGCAAAAGGATCCCTTACCAAGTATTGAGTACATATTCAGTAAATGAACATACTTTCCAGAAGGCCAACAATTCACTAAAAATGTTTTTTTTTTTTTTTTTATTGGTCTTATGAAGTATTCTAATTTGTTGAGATAGTGAATTGGTGGGTTTTTGTTAAATGTGAGTCAAAATCATCACAATTAAAAGAACCAAAGACTACTTCAGTCTGTGTGTACTGAATTTAATACACGAGTTTCACAATTTGAGTTGAATTACTGAAATAAATGAACTTTTCCACGACGTTCTAATTTATTGAGATGCACCTGTAGTTTGATATAATGATCACTTAACTGTACAGGCCTAATTGACCGTTTCCCCAGCTACTCATTTGCTACACATCTCTGCTAATTTCATGGCTTTCATTTGACTCTGCAGTCTCTTATTTTGCATAATAAAATAATTTTAACTAAACTGCATGCTTCATGTCTATTTATTTAGTATCACAAAATTATCCACTTCAGACACTTACAAGACTTTGTTTCATCTTGATTTGGTTTACTTGATTGCAGTGCTGTTCTCAAAGAAATAGTTCACTCAGAGAATAAAATCCCCCCCTTCCCCCCCTCCCTATTTTTTCCATTAAAGCAATTAGTATAACTGAAAAAAATATATAGATTTAGTAAGACTATCACATTAAGAATCACTATTATAGATTTATAACAGGCTCCTGCCGCTTATTTGTTTAAGCATTATTTGTAATTGTTGAAATTAAGCTAACACATGACTTTTTCAAAGAAGGCAGTGAAGAGAGAAAATCTTTGATATTATTTTGTGTCACATTATTGAAAATAACCAGGGCAAAGGGACATGTCAAACAGAATAAAAGCAAAGGGAAAAGTCTGTAGAATAACAGTTCCACCTACCCATTGTTGTATACTTGATCAAAGAAACAGTTCAATCTTTTTTTGTTGCAAGAACTCTTTGAAGTGCCTAAGAACCGTGTTTGCAATGCCAAGAACCCGTCAGAAACCGTGTTTTGCGTGCAGTTCTCTGAGCGGTAATGGTTCCAGCGAGGACCATTTGTCATCCAAAGCACCTTTTTTAAAGAGTGTACATATATTTTCATAATTGTATCTTCTCCTACAGTATGCTGGAATGTTATATGCTCAACTGAAGAGCATGAAAGGGATCACAATTTCAGCTTTATGGCCTTTAAAAAAATTTTGGTTGCTTTTTGCTGCCAGGAAGTGATTGCTATAAAAAGCCCAGCTGAAAGGATGTTTTGCATGCCCATCTCTCTTAGACACTTAACTGTGTTCTTGTTCATCGGAAAAAGCATGTTCATCATTGCATTACATTAGCTAAACTTTCCATTTAGATGCAACTGCTTTGTTTTTGATTAGTTTAATTATTTATCTCTCTCTCTCACACACACACACACACACACACATACACACACACACACATACTCCTCTTTCTCTTTCACGTCTAATCACCTGCTCTGATACCTCTCTGTCTTTTGTTGGTGAATAATGATCCTAATACAAACACACACCTCTTAAACAGAGAACACACTGCACTTAGAACCACTGAGAGTGTTACATAATAACTTAAATGGGTGGAAATATAAAAAGTGGAGGGAGAGAATAGAGAGAAGCAGAAGAGGGTGAGATGTAGAACTCTGTGGCTGTACATAATGCCGATCTTTCTCTACAATATTCAAATGAGAACACAAGCGTGTGCATGCATGAATGCGTCCTACAGTATGTTAGTATTCCAGCAGCAGGCAGGACGGCTCATTCTCATAGTAAGCTAACTGCAGTCAGATCCATAGCGAAACTAATTGGACATTAAAGTTCTAAAGTTTGGAAAAGTTTTCCAAGCATGGCCACCATCAGACTAAAAATATATGCTATTTGTATGTGAAAAGATTTTAGTTTAACTAATGAAACTAAATATACTCGTTAGCTATTATGGGTTGAGGGGAGAAAAAAAGTGGTCCAGTCTTTAAGTCATCTGATTTTTGTTTTGTTAAGAAAAGGTTAAAAACAGAAGCTTAAAGATTTTCTCTGTTTACCATGTAAAGAGGTGAAGTGTAAAGAGGCACACACAGTAGCTCTGTTACTTCTAAGAAGTTTCTTAAATGATCCAATTTAGAGAGCGAGAGAGATGTATATTGGATTAAATCTGTTTCTCTAAACCAATATTCCCTCACTCTCAGGCCTAATACACCTCTCTCTGAATCAACACTAAAGTGCCACTCATCGCACATTTTAGTCTGTAGTGACTCTTTCAGTTTACAGTTTTGGTTTAGATCAACCCTATAAAGTTCATTTAGAGGGATACTTCAGAAAGCTTTTATTACCTTGATAAACATTAACAGAAAAAGTCAGCAAGAAAACTGAGAAAAAGTCATTCACTTTGTCAGTAATTCAGTTAGCTATTGCAAATCAGATTTATTATCAGTTGTTTATTGAGACAGGCTCTGCCTCGGGCCTGCAGCTACATTAACGTGCACAAGAAACACACCAGATACAATGAATTCAGTGTCAACTAAACCAAACTGAACGTAATCTCATGCTCATGTAATCTAGATTCAACAACACCAGATTCAGCAGTTCTAAAATTAACAAAGCATGACAGAACTGATGTATGCTGAACTCAGCAGCAGTACTATATCTCATCAATCTATCTCATTTGAAAGCAGTGGGTGAGCAAGTGAAGTGAAACAGAATTTGTTATGTGTGTCTGTGATGTATGAGCTTAATAAGCCTATCATTTGACTTGTTAGAGAATTTATGGACATCTATTCCTGACTGGAACTGGTTTCTCACACCAGCATGAGTCAGGACCTGTTCATTATAGTTTTATTCTACCTGTCTTTTTGTTGTTGTTGTTCACTAGATGGATGCATTTCACTACACAGCCAATGAAACAAAATAAAGACATGTTAAATAACTGTCTCAGTATAGTGGGCCTAAAGGGTTTTAGTAAAGTTTTAGTTTTTGAAGAATTGTACTTTTGATATTTGCTATTCTGCTTAACTTTAGTGATTTTGGTCTCTCTCTCTCTCTCTCTGTTTTTTTTTGTTTTTGTTTTGTTTTTCCTTTTTCCCACAAACAAGAAACAAGAAAAATATTTAAGATAATGTTAACCTCTTAAGACCCTGCGGCCTCATATGAGGACGTTATATTTTAGTGAACTTCTCTGAGACTCTACATGCCACAGTTTTAAGTCTGGATGTCCTGTACAGAGCACATTCAGGGCTTTTCAGAGATACCAAATGATTGGATGTTTCACTATGACCACTCCCTCTCCTTGGTCTTCAAAAATGTCTGAAATTAATTTTGTGACACTCTTATGGAAATATGATAATATTTTATAATTATCATTTAAATGTCTAATTTTTAAATTGTGTGTCATAAATCAACATCTCAGGAAAATGTTATGGGGTTTCAAATCAAAATATCACTTTCTGTTACAAAACAGGATGTTGATTTCATATGAGGACACCGGGACTAAAAGCATGTTTATTACGCATTTTGGGAGACATAACAAATGAATAAGGAAAGAAATTATATTTCAGTATTCTATGAAATATTATATATAATTATGAAAATCTGGTCAATTATTACTCCCATTATTACACTTTTCATTACATGTTGCCCCAAAAACACATTAATATGCAAATTAGATTTAGTTTATAGATACATTGTATATAATGAGAAAACCCGTTTATGACCATTTTACACACATTTTGCAGAAAGAAAAATGGTATATCGAATCATTCTGTTATAACATAGTTGAGAATCATCTTTATACAAAGTTTGTATAAAAAAATTTAAAAAAATGGTAAACTAAAAATGTATTAGTGATTTAAAAAATCATTGTTTTTGCCTATGCATGTTCATTCATGTCTTTTTATTTTTTAAAGAAACTGAGTCCCGATGTCCTCTAGCGAGGACATAGCATAACTTATGAATGAAATATCATTTTTAAAACAATTTTTTTTTTTTTTTCCATTATTTGTAATGCTCTAAACAATGTAAAGACATGAAAAAAAAAAAAAATCCTAAAACTTTTTTCTCCGGTCTTAAGAGGTTAAAAAAAAAAAAAAAAAAAAAAAAAAAAAAAAACCTTTGTACAACATGTAAGAAATGATCTTGCTTCAGTTTTGTCCACTGGCTGACAGTCTTAGTTTGTGACAGGCTGATACATATCTTGCTGCTGTTGTGATCATTTTGGAATTTTCCCTTAAAATGAGACTTAATTTTTCTGTATTTGGTAATGCCATAAAATTTGGTTTAATTTGTTGGAATTTTGGGGAAATATGCAGCTCTAATGTTGTGATAGTAATCACAGTGCAGTAAGAAATGTTCCTCTTTCTGCGAGCACAGTGAACACAATCTCTGTTCTCGTGGCTGCCATGTTTGTCTGTGCTATCCTCTCTCTATAGCCAGACAGTGATCACTCAGTCTGTACTTCGTTAGTGTCTTTCTTAATTTGTGATCTTTTATACAGCTCAGGTATTCTGCTGGTTTGTAGTCTCTTTTCAGGTGTAAATACAGCTCCATCTTCTTTTGTATTTTAGTGGCATCTTTCCAATAGGCAATGTATTTTTGTTTTTGTAACTGGGTGATTTGGTTGGGTCAGATTGTGCTGTGCTGGTCTGGGTGTAGTTTGAGTACCAGCTGTAAAAGTGCGCTCTTCTGCAGGTTCTGCTCCTGCCACTGCAGGGCTTCAGCCTGGTAAGAGCTCGTATCACTGCATTTCAGGTGCTGCTGGAATTTCACAGCTCTCTTTTGAATATTTATTAATAATGGGTATTGTCCTAATTCAGCTCTGCACAAGTTGTTTGGGGTTGCTCTGTTAACTTTTAAGATGTTTTTACAAATTTGGGTGTACATAATTTCAATTTCTTCTTTTTTCCCATTTTGAGAAATCTTGGGTTTTTAGATGTCCCCATATCTCACTGCCATATAGTGCAATTGGTTCGATTATTGCTTTTAGGATTTTTAGCCAGGTTTGAATTGGAATTTCATACTGAATTGTATTTTTGATCATGTAGAAGACTCTCAGTGCCTTTGCTTTCAGTGCATTCACAGCCAGACTGAAGTTTCCTGTTGAACTGATTTTTAGTCCCAGATAGGTGTATTCATGGGTGTGTTGGAGGACTTTGTTTCCTGCTCTGAAAGTGTATTTATTTTCCTTACACCTGGGTCTCTTTTGAAAAATCATTATTTTTGTTTTTGTTAGATTCATTTTAAGAGCCCATGTTTGATTGAATGTCTCTATGATGACGAGGAGCTGTTGTAGTCCCTCTTTTGTTTTTGACAGAATGACTAAATCATCTGCAAAGAGGAGACATTTTATTTCTGATTCAGTTAGGGTTGGACCGGGGGCAGTCGAATTGTTTAATTCTTTGGCTAATTCATTTATATAAATGTTAAACAGAGTGGGGCTCAATGGGCAACCTTGTCTAACTCCTCGTTGTTGAGAGAAAAATTCTGTTAGTTTGTTCCCTATTTTTACAGCACATGTATTGTTTTTATACATGGTGCTGATTCAATTGAAAGTTTTCCCTCCAATCCCGTTCTCCAGTAGTTTTAAAAAGAGTCCTTCATGCCAGATTGAATCAAAAGCTTTTTCAAAGTCAATAAAGCAAGCAAAGATTTTGGTTTTGTTTTGGTGCACGTGCTTATCAATGATAGTTTGGAGGGTATAAATGTGGTCAGATGTTCTGTGTTTGGGCAGAAATCCAGTTTGAATTTTTTCCAAGATTTTGTGGGTTTTGAGAAAGTTTTGTAATCGTATGTTAATAATCTAACAGAATATATTCCCCGGGTTGCTATTGACACATATGCCTCTGTAATTGCTTGGCTCAAACTTGTCTCCTTGTTTAAAGATGGGTGTGATTAGGCCTTGATTCCAGGTGTCTGGAAAATATCCTACACTCAAAACAATGTTGAATAATTTGATTATTGCAGTTTTGAATTTGTCATTTGTGTATTTGATCATTTCATTTAATATTCCATCAATGCCACATGCCTTGTTGGGTTTTAGCGCATGTAGTCTGTCTGTTAGATCATTTACTGTGATTGGGAAATCCAGGGGATTCTGATTGTCTTTAATTTTTTCTTTCAGGATTTCTAATTTGTATTTTATTTCATTTCGAACAGGATTTGTTTCAATTGTTTTGTACAGATTTTCAAAGTGTGTCCTCCATATGTTCTCATTTTGAATGGCCAATTCTTCCTTTTGTGGTCTATAGAGAGTGTTCCAATTGTTCCAAAAGTTATTGGTATTTATTGATTCCTCTATTGTTTAACATAATTGTTCTGTATGCTCTTCCTTTTTTGCTTTTAGAGTTTGTTTGAACACTTTAAGAGCTTCATGATATTGAATGCGGAGTTCTTGGTTGTCAGGATCTCTGTGTTTTTTATTTGAAAGATTTCGTACTGTCGTTCTAGTTCTTTTACACTCATCGTCAAACCACATTTCATTGTTTTTTTTTATTTTTTTTATTTTCTTTTTTTTTGACGATTTGTTCAAATTGCACATGGATGCTGATTGGTGGAATATATCTGTAATGTCCTTTAGTGCCAGATTTATGCCTACTTTATTTTGTGGATATGTGGTAATTATAAATTTGTCCAATAATAATTTGATAGTTTGACTTTCTATTGCACTTTGATAGTTTTCTTTGCTGTTTTTTGTCCACTTGTAGGATTTATGTAGCCTTAGTAAATGAGAGGGCTGTCTGCATATTTCATTGTTTTGAGTTCGTTTTAGATAGAGTGTAATTTTACAGTGGTCTGACAGAGGTGTTTGAGGACTGACTGTGAATGCTCTGAGATGCACTTGATCAATGTCTATGATGAAATAATCTACAGTACTGTTACCAAGAAAAGAATTAAAGGTATAACAACCAAAAGAGTCTCCTCGTATGCGACCGTTCACTATATACAGGCCCAGTGATTGACAGAGCTGTAGTAGGCTTTTCCCACTTTTGTTTGTGAAGTTGTCATAATTTTTTCTGAGGTGATATGAGGGCAGAGAGTGGCAGGTGTTTGTAATATATTTGTCGTCTTGTGTGTTGATAAAGTCGGGTTCATTTCCAGTTCTGGCATTTAAGTCGCCACATATTAAAACATTTCCTTTTGTCTGGAAATTGCAGATCTCGTCTTGAAGGATAGAAAAGGTTTCTTCATTGTAATGGGGAGATTCAGCCGGTGGTATGTATGTGGTAAGAATATGTGACGGTCTGTGGACACAATATCTCTTTGTATTTTTAGCCAAATGTACGATTTTCCGATTTTTATAGATAAGATTGAGTCTATGAGTTCTGTTCTGTACTATATCAGCATTCCCCCTGAGTCTCTGCCCTGTGTCACCCCTCTCAGTTTGGTTGATGGTACAATGATTTCTCTAAACCCAGTGGACAAATCTCTTATATTCCATGTTTTTTGTTGTATTATAATGTCAGAATTCTGAATTTCTCTTTTGAAATCTGAATGTTGGCTCTGGAGGACCTAAGAACATTCCTTGAACATTCCAACATGAGATTTTTTAAGGAATATGAGCCCATTAATCACCTGTGTTATTTCAAAAACAAGACAAACATCAGTATGGTGAATTGACAGATCAAGTAGAATATTTTAAATAGTATGATACATATCTGAGAATATCTTCATATATATATATATATATATATATATATATAAACATTTTTTTTTTTCAAAAATACATTAAATAATATAAGATCTCTAAGAGGTTCTTTTTTTAAAGAAAAAATAAATATATAAACACACACACAAAATAAAAAAAATAAAAAAAATACAAATTAAAAAACACACATATGGGCTACATCTAAATACACATTTATAGATACATATGTACACACATACATTTCTCTTCCTTTTTTTTTTTTAAGTCACTAACCCATTAGGTGAGAGCACAGCAGAGTCAGCATGTGCTGGATGTTTCTGAGGTCTCTGGATTGAGATGGACTCGGCTGGCTGTTGTCTGTGTTGGTGTTGAGGTGATCTGCTGGTGATCTGCTGGCTGCTTAGGCATAACTCTGGCTGCCTGGGTGCTGCTCCTGCTGATGTTCATGTGAATGATGGGGTGAAGGAGCTGCAGGCCTGTTGTTGCGGTGTGTTCCAGGGTGACACATAGATCCTGTCGTGGGGTTCCTCCGGTTCTTCCTCTCTCTCTCTCTCTCTCTCTCTCTCTCTCTCTCTCTCTCTCTCTCTCTCTCTCTCTCTCTCTCTCCCCTCCTGTCCTGCTATAAGCTTAGTATTCATACTGAACTAATGAGAGACCAGAGCGTATTACTGTTACTATACACACAGCGATTTAGTTGAGACATCTCTTTATGTCCACACAGGAGTGCTGGTCTGCCTCACCTCATTAACAACTCCCTCAGATCTTATTCCCTACCCTGTGGTCTGTTTGCATGAGAGAATATTCCCTTCTGATATTATAGACTTCACAGTGAAACCACGTACGCTTCAGCAATGTCTTCTTTATGGCCTTGACTATAATGAATCAAATATAATTAAATTCAAGTGAAATGAAAGTTAACTTCATTAAACAAACACAAGATCAAGCTGTGTAGACAGAGGTAAAATCTCATTTATTAGCTTGATCTGTTTGTTCTGCTGAAAAGGAACCAGCTAAATCTGGTCTGTGCTGGTTTGCTGGTCTTAACTGGACTCTTAGCTGAAAGCAGCTTAGGCCAGCCAACTAGTTTTTTTTCTTCAGTTTGCAATATTGAGTAAAGCCCAGGACAAATAATTAGGTCACATTATTTAAGGTTGTGTAATTTTTTATGTATTCATTTTTTTAAATTATTTAAATGATTTTTTAAAACATCTACAGTTTTTCATGATTTTATCTTCTAGCTAGTATCAGAGACAATATCATTTACAAATGTTATTGGACATTTACTTGTAGGTTATTTTGAAGTAATCTACAAGATATCCTTGCAAGTTCTGATAGTTTGTGCCCATTCGTTTTATAATGTGAACAAGAACATAACTGCATAAAATGTGATTTTATATACTATATTTTCAACTTGTTTCTTTATGTATGCATATGTGAGAGAGCTCATGCATCCTTGCACAAGTGGCTTTGAAAGCACAGGAATGACAATTTAATGTTTTCATTCTCTTTCCCGAATCCCTCTCTTTCCCGAATCGTTTCATTCCCATGCCCTCTCTCTCCTCTCATCACTCCTCCCCTCACTCCATCTCAAAGCCAGTGGAGCATGCAGTCTTTATTCTTGCACCTGAGTGAGTGAATGTGTGTGTGTTTCCAGAATTTTACAAGGATTGACTTAATCAGGCCAACAGTTTTTACAGAGGTCCCAAATCTCTCCACATGCCCCTAGAGCACATATTCCCCATTTTAAGGAGCACATGCATCAACACACATGTGCAATCAACCATTAGCTGAACTGAACAAATTTCTCTTACAGTGACACATCACTTATCAGATAACATGGATTTCTATTGTCCACTGTAAACCACACTTCTTTTTTCCACAATATCGTGAGACTATCTCCAGTAATTACAATAACTGGCCTCATTCACAACAAACTCTTTTCAGAATTCCTGTACCTGTCTTGTCAATGCACAACAACTAGCTTAGTGTTTGGTCTATAAATGCAGCATCATCTGTTCATTCAATATTGCCAATTAGACACAGTTCCAGTGGTGCACTGTATGATTACAAAGTATGATGTCAAAATAGAAGTTACAAAATTAAAACGACAGTAATTGGAATCAGATGTTCTGTAGTTTTGCCATATAGAAATATATATATATATATATATATATATATATATATATATATATATATATATATATATATATTTTTTTTTTTTTTTTTTTTTTTTTTTTTACCTATAAGTTTTTGAACCGATTTTTGCTTTGAGTATAAAGTGGTTGAAAGGAAAAAAACATTTTAGAGCACCCCAGGGAAGAGTTGTTGAAGCTCCCAAGATTTGAAAGCCTTGCAGAAGAATTTCTAAAGACTGGGGCCTCGATCAGTGTACCATCAGACAGATAGCTGACAAGTGGAAAAACATCAGAACTGCTGAATGTTATGAATACATGAGAGATAAATGTAGTGGAAACCACTGCTCTCCAAAGCAATAAATAATTTACCCCCAGCTGCACTAAAACAATGGTTTGTGGCCAGACAAAACAGCAGCTGAACATTTGGTCAAGGTACAAAGCATTATATTCAAAGAAAACATGAAGCTCCATATCAGTAAGAAAAGTTTCATACCAGCTGTCATTAATTTTGGAGGGAGTGTAATGGTGTGCTAAACTTATTGAAAAAAGTTGTATCAGTTTTACACTGAAACATCAGAGCATCTGTTTGTCATCTAAAGCCCAAAAGATAAAATCAAAAACAGAAGGGATCAAACAGAAGAAATCCTATAATGGCCTATAATAATTAGTGACCTCAGGCTCATTGAAATTCAGCAGTGTTCTGACAATGTTCAAACATGCCAAAGATATACATAAATCAAAACAGTTTTGTGCCGAAAAGTAAGCCTCAAAACTTCTTTGCAAGTTTGATCAAAAGCTACAAAAATAATTTGGGTAATTGCAAAAGAAGTTCATAGGGGTTCATAGGGGTATACCTTTTCTAATTAAAGGGGTCACATAATGAGGAATCAGATTTTCTTTGATCTTTGGAGATAAAAGTCTTGATGTACAATGGAAACTTTGTAACTCAGAATGCAAACTTTTCTCCACAGTATGGAGCCATTGGCCCCTGCTGGTATATGTTGTAACTACACCATCACTTCATGAAAAGTTATACTGAGCTGTATATTGTAAAAAAAAATAAATAAATAAAATAAAATAAATAAATAAAAAATCAGGCAACACACAGTACAGTATATATCACTAATATACAGTAGATAATATTGTTCCTAATCACTAGACATAAAATTGAAAGCTTGACAGTTCACCAGACTTGTGCTGTTTCTGTGTGTAGCACCTGCCACTCTGAATGTCCTTCTGAAGGATCCCAATGTTAGAAATGAGCAGCTGAAGTTTATATTTAACAACACTGATAGTTTCAGTCCAATGTTTACTGTTTGTGTGTGGATTTGTTTTTTTTATATAAAATAAAAAATAAATATGTTATAATTAAAATGTGTAATACTACCACTTCGATATCCTTCATTATTTAAAGGAGACTGTCTTGAGAGTGTGATCATTCATGGTTACACTCAGTGTATTATTACTAAAATGCACAAATGGTTAAAAAAAACCTATTACTTTGATTTTATCATTTAGCAACTAGATGTTATAATCAGCTGAAATATTTTATTTAAAATAAAATATTTCAGAAATATTTCATTAAAAAGACTTTTTAATAAAAAAATAATCAATTAATGGAGCATAAAAATAAACAAGAAAAATAATAAACAATCACTCAGTACCTTTACATTTGATACTTTAGTACATTCAAAAGCAAGCATGCTTCTGTACTTTTGCTCAAGCAGAAATTTAAACTTTATTTCATCTACGTATCTGTACTTTAAATGCAAAGGTTTATAACTACAGGAGTGGTATACTTCATTCACCACTGGTAAGATTTTCATTACTGATGTTATCTGCTTTATACATGATACATTTTTATGAGAAATCCCTTTTGTGCTTTAGGCAAACATTTTACATGGCTGAATGACATTGTGGTGATTTGTTTCCCTCTCCCATCTATCTCCTAGCCTCACTTTATTTCTCAATACTACAGCCCTAGAAATTGGAAGCTCTATACATTCTTTATCATTCTGCTCATGTTTTGGAAAGCGGAATGTTTGAGAGGAAGATTTATTTCTCTCTTTGCTCTTCTGTTTACTTGTTCAAGTGATTTTCATTTGCCCAGTGTCCAACAAAGGAGTCCTCTTATTCCTAGTTTATCTTCAGAAGGTACATTGAGTATAAAAACTTTGATCTCTGATGAAACAGTTTGAACATTTGATTATTGCTTTTAAAATAAATTCTTTGATTAATTAATTAAATAAAAATATAATGCATTACCTTAAGTACTAGAAAATAGAAATGAATTTATAATGGTATAGACAGTTTGAAAAAGAATTGTTGATGTGCTTTGTAGTTTTTCAGAGTGCAGACTTAATTGAATGCTAACATCCTCGAAGATTTCCTTGCTTTGCTCTGCATATTTGAATGAATAAAATCTATTTTCTTTTAACTAAAAAGTCACAAATTAAAATGTGCAGAATGATGGAGTGGTTTTTATTTTTAGACATTGTTAACCAGCTTGCTCTTTTCTGTCTTGAAGAGTTTTCACTAGCCTCAGTCAGATAAAATACTTTAAATAACGTAGGTTGGAGGTGCTGGACAAACATCTAATTGATCTGACCTCTGAACTCTGCTTTCCAGGGTTGTTTGATGTCTGTGGAAAGATTATTCTGCTGAGTAGAGAGGCAGCAGTGATGTGTGTTGATGGTAGGTGCAGACAGACACTGACAGTGCTGACACAATCATTTAGAGCTCTTAGATCAGGTGCAGTGCTACTTATTTCTTATGCCAGAGAGAAGCGCATTTCTCTTCCTCTGTGCCTCATCAACCATGGAAGGAACATATTGATTATGGGTTGAATGACTGATTATGTTGATAAGTGGATTGATTGAACAGACTGCAGAAATGACCCTGAATATTCCTTCTAATGTAAAATTTATAGCAGTCATAAAGAGGTTGAAAACTGTAGAACATTTTACATTGTTTATGTAGTTCTTTTTTTCTTTCTTGAGTCTCTAGACATGATCGGAACAAACATCACATGGTACGGCAGCTCTCAGAACTAATCACAGGCTTGTTTGATGTGTCATCAAAAAACAACATTAGAATGAACTGAACTAATGAACCCTTAATGCTTGTGTGAAACTGACCGTGGACACACACACAAAACTGTGTAACACACTCTCATTCTCAGTCCCCCACAGAGTTCGTCCTTAGATGCTCTTAGAAATCTCAAATCCCCAAACTTGCGTGTACAGAATTCTTTAATACAGAACTGTTTTTTTTTTTTTTTTAGAATTATTTAGATAATTTACTTTTACTTTACTTTTAGTCATTTAGCAGACGCTTTTATCCAAAGTGACTTACAAATGAGGACAACAGAAACAATCAATTGTAGTATTAAAACAACTAAAACTGATCCAAAACTAAAAGCTAAAACTTTATAAAGAGTATATACACACACATTAAAAAAAAAAAAAAAAAAATTAATTAAAAATGAGAAATGTATATGACAAAATTTCTAAACTTAACATTTAAATGAAAACAAAATAAAGCTACAAACAATTCAAAATATTAAGAGAACAAAAGGTATAAGAGTAGAATAATGATTCTAACATAAAACTAAGTCAAACACCAAAAACAACTACGTGTATGTACACATACACACAGACATACAGTATATGCACACACACACACATACATATCCATAGATTCAATATTATTTCATTTCCATGTAGTTTGTTGAAGTACTAAAATAACTCAAATTAAATAAAACTAAAACTTAAAAAATAACTTATACAGACATAATAGAAAAAACTAATAAAATGACAAACATAACTACAACTGTAACTAAAATTAAAATAGATAACATATACAAATCAAACTACATTAGTTTAACAGTAATCCTTAAAAAATAACTGTGCCAAACATACAAGTAAGAAATGGTTATAAAAACTGAAAGAAAAGTGAAACAAGTAATAGGGAAGAGAATAAATGAAAAGCTATACTTATCCCTTGGTTGTCCCTGTCCAGTGGAGTCGCTCAGTACAATGGTCTTTACACACTTCGGTCTTCAAACGAGAGCTGCCGCGGTATAACCTTTTTTATACCCATCTAACAAATCACTAATTGACTTCAGCTGTACGCACTTTCCTGTTAATCACAATAAATGGCCACGCAAGCGCAGACACTAACAAGGTACGCCATACAGTACGAGACCAAACGCGATTTCAGCACATCTCCACTCAGTAAACAAATAATAATAATTGCAAGGTAATAATAATTGCAAGGTATTGCATTTAATGTTTCTCTTAAATCAACATGCTTCCACTCTAAGAAGTCCACAGAGAACTAGAGAAACTGCTGTACAAGCACAGAATATTTCATTCTTAATCATCCAAGGTTTTTTTTTTTTTTTTTTAAAGTCTCCTAAGCTGGTGAGGAATTGACTCATAAAGAAAGTGTCTAGGTATGCGCTGATCAATGATAGCAATTCCAGATGCACAATATTGTGAAAGATTAATTTTCTTTTACAACTTAAATTACAAACCCTTATACCGTGGTTTCCATCAACACTGCTAGCAGGTTAACAGAGTCTTAATAATTTACATCTCTAATAATGTAGAACTTGACTAAGGATTCTGTTGCCTTGTGTATTGTGCATGACTTGGGATTTATTTTGACCTTCTGCATGGAAATTAGGCCTAATCCAGGGGTGATTCCAGGATTTCAGGTTTAGGGGGGCTCAGCCCCCTATAGTGGATGTGTTCTGTTGTGGCTCATAAATCTTGCATTAGGAGTTTTTAGTCATAAGTCGTGAGAAATCTTCCTTGACTAACAAATGTCACTGCATATCAGAAATGCAGGTGTATTTGATTGTACTGGAGGGATGGATCAGTGTGACTTAATTCAGAATTCATTTCTAATTCAGTTCCTAGCAAACAGGATGCAGAATTGCAATTCAAATTGTTGGGAAGTAAAATTAAAGAAATTGTTATCTTTAAGAAGAACCTAGAACTTATAATGTTGAAATGACAAGACCTTTATCTTTAAGCCATAGATACAGTGCCCTCCACTTATATTGGCACCCTTGGTAAATATGAGCAAAGGCAGCTGTGAAAATAAATCTGCATTATCCTTTTATCTTTCATTCAAAAAAATTCACAAAATTCCAACCTATCATTGAAGTAAAACAACTGAAAGTGGGGGGGAAATCTCATTGTGAAATAAATGCTTTCTCTAGTTCATGTTGGCCACAATTATTGGCACCCAGTTATTGCAACGTCCTTTTCCCAGGGGAACAGCTCTGAGTTTTCTCCTATAAAGCCTGACGAGTTGGAGAACACCTGATAAGAGATCAGAGACCATTCTCTTCATACAGAATCTCTCCAGATCCTTCAGATTCACAGCTCCATGTTAGTACTTCTTCTCTTCAGTTCACCGCACTCATTTTCTGTAGGGTTCAGGTCAGAGGACAGGGACAGCCATGGTAAAAGATTCATTTTGTGCTCAGTGACCCATTTTTGTGTTTATTTTGATGTTTGTTTTGGATTGTTGTCCTGGTGGAAGATCCAAACACGGCCCATTATAAGATTTCTAACAGAGGCAGTCAGGTTTTGATTTTTTTATCTGTTGGTATTTGAAGAATCCATGATACCATGCATCTGAACAAGATGTTCAGGACCTCTGGCAGAAAAACAGGCCCACAACATTAAAGATCCAGCAGTATATTTAACCATAGACATGGGGTACTTTTTTATCCCTGTTTGTACTAAACTCATCTGGTGGGTTTGCTGCCAAAAAGCTCTTTTTTTCAGTTTCATCTGACCATAGAAGCCAGTGCCATTTGAAGTTCCAGTCGTGTCTGACAACTGAATTTGCTGGAGTTTGTTTTTTGGATGAGTGAGGAGAATTTTCCTTGAAACCCTCCCGAACAACATGTGCTGATGTAGGGGATGTTTGATATTTTAGGTTTCTAACCCCAAGACTCAACTAATCTCTACAATTCTCCAGCTGTGATCCTTGGAGAGTCTTTAGCCAGTCAAACTCTCCTCCTCACCGTGCATTAGGACGATATAGACACACGTCCTCTTCCAGGCAGATTTTTAACATCTTTAGTTGATTGTAACCTCTTAATTATTACCCTGATGGTGGAAATGGGGATTTTCAATGCTTTAACTTTTCTTACAGCCACTTTCTATTTTGTGATGCTCAACAATCTTGTTCTGCACATCAGAACTATATTCTTAGGTTTTACTCATTGTGATGGATGATTAAAGGAATTTGGCCTTTGTGTTCCTCATATTTATAATCCTGTGGAACAGGAAGTCATGGCTGGACAATCTCATGTTCTTAGTCACCCTGGTGTGCTAAAAAATGTAAATATGAATGGGAATATACTTATATGTATATTATATATTTTACTCATAAGAATTTCTAGAATTTCTAGGGGTGCCAATAATTGTGGCCAACATTCATTGGAGAAAAACATTTATTTCATCATGAAATTTTCTCCCCACTTTCAATTGTTTTACTTCAATGATAGGTTAGATTTTTTTGTGAATTTTTTGAGTGAAAGATCAAAAGAATAAACAATGCAGATTTATTTTCACAACCGCTTTTGCTCATATTTATCAAGGGTGCCAATATTAGTGGAGGGCACTGTAGATCTTCCTGTTGTTCCTTTTTACTTTCATTTGGGGTATGGCCAATTTAAATGAGATTCTAGCTCATGAATTAAAGGGAACCAAGGTTTTTTTTTGTTGTTGTTTTTTTTTTTTGTTTTTTTGTCTTAAACCTGTTTTGAAATGGTAAATGTTTAGGATTGCAATCTAAGCAATAGCCTAGCCTACTCTGCCTGTGGCCACTCTCTTGATAGATGACTTTTAAATGGTTGTGTTCATTTAGAGTCAGTAGTATTCTTAGGAGGCCAGTGTGTTCATTATGTATTGATTTAGTCAGCTGAGGTTTTGCATTCTTCCACTAATAGACCCTTATCTTCAAAGCAGTTCTGACCTGCAGAGGATTTAAGAGCAGATTGTTCAGTAATCCACATCTGACAATCCATTTGCTGTGCATATTGACAGACTCTCTTAAGGCTTTTCTAGTTCCCTTTAAAGTATGTGATCTGGGCAGTTATGCATTTCTACATGTTTAGTGTTTTGTCATTTGTCATAAGTACTATCTGTTTAATTAATAGAATTCTCTCTCCCTTTATATATATAGGAGGAACAGAGAAAGTGTGTATGTGACCTTTCTTGCAGGACATGTTCTCCTGAATGTCATTGATTTTAGTGGCATAATAATCACACAGCTTTGCGCAACTGTCAGAAATGGGAGGAGAGAGAGGCAGAGGGAGAGCGGATAGAGGTGAGAGAGAGGAGAAGAACGTAAAAGAATGACATTTAACTGCAAGGGGAGACAAGGACCCAATGGCATTTATTCTGATGGATTGTTCACTGTCTTTTGGCTCAGCTGGTTCATGTTGCCCTGTAGATTACACTGCAGTGCCAGTACAAACAGAAAGCTAACCTGCATCGCCAACACACTGCAGGAAGTAGATTGTGGATTTGGTGAGTTATATAAATGATGGGATGTACAGAGCTTAACACTTTGAGTATTGCCCAGATGGTTTGTCTGTCAGGGTTGCATCTTGGCTGGCAACGGGGTAGTGTTTAAGGTGTTTAAAGTGTTTACACAGCCCAAAGTCCCTGTTGTTGGTATAGTTCAGGAGGACTTTTGATTAAATCCCTGTCTACAGTTACTGTACCCTGAATCAAAGCAGCCCAAAAGTAACAACATCCCTTGTGCCCCGTCTCCCCAGCATCTGTCCAGCCTAATGAGCAGTGACTTCGCTCTGAGTAAAGAAGAGAAGCATGAAAACACCCCAGCATAAAGTCTAGCATCTTCTAGTTCTGGGACCTGAGCCATGCACATTTTGCTTTTCTTGCCTTGGGCCATTTTGCCTAAAAAAAAACTGTCTTGCATTCGTCCTCTACCCCAAACATTTGCCCTGGGTCCTTCTATCTCTCTGAGTATGTTTACTGTGCTCCTCAGCTGCTTCTTCAGCAGCAGCAGTATAGCAGCAGCAGCAGCACATAAGTCTAAATCTGATTACTGTCCACTAGACTCAACTCTATTTACAGAGGTATAAATTCTGCTCATCTGTGAAGCAGCTATTGATTTGTGGGCCGTCATTCTGGCCCCTTTTTCTCCCCGCTAATCTCCCTCATTTCCCATGAAGTCTACTGCTTAAGCAGTCTGGAGACATTGGGATTTCATTTGGAGTCATGTAGAGCGATGATGCTGTAGTGTGGTACAGTTGACAGCAGGACAGACATTATAAAGTATGAAATGCTGTGCAGAGAGTGATGAAAGATGAGAGCAAATTCACTCAAGTCGCAGTGAGGCCAATCAGTCGGTCTCCCATATAATGAAAAAGTATTATTAAAAGTTTTTTTTTTTTTTACTACATTTTTACAAGTCTATAGTTTACACAGCCTTCAGACTTCAGAGCCTGGTCTGATGTTTAATTTAAGCATTTTCCTGCTTTTAGAGAAGAAAGTTTTCACTTTTTTTCGTTTCTTCACTGTTAATGCATAAAATGTAAATCATAAGAAAATTAAGTGCTCTAAGAACATCATTCTAAATCCTGATGTCCATAAATTATGGATATTCTAATTCCATGTTTTGAAGATAAGCTGCAGTTTGTAACCTAATACAAATGCACTTAATTTCAAGTTTTGAATTTAGTTTAAAATGTTTTGACGATTTGTTGATTCAAACTCTGGTAAATACCAATGACAATACTGATCATTTTGAATGCATACTGGATTTTCAAATTTTCCAAAACATTTCATCAGTCTATTGCAGGGAACTATAAAAACAATTATTAATTATTGTTTTAAGACTCTTACAATAAATCATAAATGAAAATGAAATAAGGACTACTGGAACCTCATAAATTATATTAAGATGGGAAACAATGTCTATGCAGTTTGCTGTAAATCACATTAGAAAAGGGTAAGACCATTCCGGCCATTAACAAGGGCTGGGAAAAACTAAATCAAATGGGCTAGGAGACTCTGAAACAAGCACTGCTCTCACTGCAGACTACAGGAAGACTATCCATAGTAATCTCTGTATTTATCTTTCTCTGTAT
The DNA here is from genome assembly GCA_039654775.1 of Spinibarbus caldwelli. Taxonomy (NCBI): domain Eukaryota; kingdom Metazoa; phylum Chordata; class Actinopteri; order Cypriniformes; family Cyprinidae; genus Spinibarbus; species Spinibarbus caldwelli. The sequence goes on along the minus strand of CM077220.1, from coordinate 23,045,143 downwards.
CTCTCTCTCAGTCATAAAGCATGCATTTGACACAGTGTTCAGCTGAAGCGAGATCAGACACAGTTGACCTCTTGTTGCAATCAAAATGCCATTTGAGCTCCTGGTGTAATTCTGCCATTAACTCAGTCTGGTGTAACATAATTGTCCCTGTCTCGGATTCCAACCGTTATGGAGAGAATGCTCTCTGAAGATCGCGCAATCCTCCTGTGTGAAAGCAACCTCTTAATGAGCTTAATTTTATTTGGGAAAATAAGGAAGACTGAACTGCTGTTGGAAAACACGAATCCAAGCGGAGGTGAGATTGCTACTATAAATAGGGTTGTTTGTGAGAGGAAGTCAGGCTGCATTTAGCCTCTGTCAATCAAATATCTTCTCTCCCACAGACACGCACAAGATGTCTTCTATGGCACTGAACTGTCAGAAGATCTCAGATGAGTTCTACGGGTATACAGCTCTGTGATTGGCATTTCACTTAAATTAATTTATCTGCCAGTAACGTCACACCACTCCTCGTCTTACTTACTGGTTTTACAGTTTTTTATTACTTTATGGCAGTTTTGTGTACTTACAGTATACATGTGTGCTTCTCAGTGTGTCTGAAATTGAAGGTAACAGGGAGACAGACCAATGTCTAGTGTGATGTGAGCTGGTGTATATTTGAACAAACCCACATCTATTCTGCTTCTCCATCACCTCATTAAACTGAAACAGACAAGTGAACTGACCAAGAATTACATCAGCCAACTTCAGGACAAGCACAAACCAGACAAATACACAGCCATAAAAACAGAATCAGATGCTACTATATGACCTAGACATTCAACGATATTTATAGTTGACAGAAAAACATTTTGTCAAGAAAGTCAAAATGCATTGTACCGTTTGCATCATACCTGTCTTACAGGTGCTCAACTAGATCTATTTTCTCTCTTTCACTCCACACCTGTAGAAACCACCCCCACTGACATGCTCATGACTGCTCCCCTGAGAGATGCATGCTGGGTAATACTGGCATTCCCCGAAGGCAAGTTATGTCCAATTAGATCAGCTATGCTGCAGGAAATCTAATTTAACATAACCACATCAGAGAAAGAGAGAGATAGAGGCTGGAAATGCAGGGGAGGCAAAGAAGGCCAAAGTACCAGTGAGTGTGTTTGTAGGCAATTCCCCTCACACACACTTGCTCATATGAGTTTGATTGGAGATTTTAATGTGTGTTTCCTTTTGCTTTAGAAACCCGTTAGCTGGTGCTGCCAACAGTGGAAATATTTCTGATGCAACTGAAATTCACACAAATATTTATAGTCCCTGCACTCCTGCTCTTTGGCTTTCCAGAGACACAGGTGTGCTCTGTTATTCTTGTTCTCCAAAACTTCCTCCTCAAAGTCACTAATGGTGTCCTGTTGTATTTACCCATGCTGGGGTTCATGCTGTGTCTTTTTGCTGGCCTTGTGCAACAGTTGAACTCTGCTTCTTTTTGGAGAATGGAAGAAAATGTTATAGCTCTTCCTCCTACCTGCAACAGTCACTTACAGCCTTAAGCAAACACATTACATAAAAACCTAGAAACAAGTAAACACAGCCCCAACAAAACCGTTTAAGCACTTACAGAAATAAAACGCTCAGTATTCTCATAGTATTTTATTTACTTGTTAACTTAATATTTCAGTATTTACTTATTAAAGTATTTAGTATTTCACTTATTAAAGCTGCATATTAGAATACAAAAAGTACCAAATATGTATACTTAAAGGGATAAGAATTCTGTCATCGTTTACTCACCTTCATGTCATTCCAAACATGCATGACTTTCTTCCTCGGAACACAAAAGAAATTCATTTATTTATATATTTTATATATTTATTATTTTAAATTTAATTTTTTGTCTTTTGCAGACAAAGAAGGCATTACAAGATTGGGGCAAGGCTGTGTGAATTATCTCTTTGAAGGTAACTAATATGCATCATTTAAGGGTGGATGGTACAAAGGGTGTACCTTTAAGATGACCTTTTTTCACAGCAATTAATTTGCCTCTTTAATAAGGTAATTATTAATCGTATTGTAATGTTGTTTGGTGATCTGTGATTTTTTTTGCACAAATAAGAAACCAAATAAGCAAACCTGAATGAACAAAATACACTACAGTATGTTTGTTTTAATAGGGATGATAATGTAATTTTTTTTAATTTCCAGCCAAATTTAGAGACTATGAGCTGCAGAGGGACTGATTCCCAAAAGATGTTCAAATGAATCCATCCTAAATGAAAATATATTAAAATGCAGTTTGTGATTTTAGAATGCAGCTAATAGCAAAACACTTGTACTGTAGAATAGGGATTTCTGTCATTTGTTGTGTTAAAACTATATGGCTGTTCTCTGTCTTTTCCTCATTTTGCTGAAGAGGATAGGAGGTGAGTGGGTGAAGTTACAGCAGCACTCGACTGTTAATGTTCTCTCTGCGGTGCTGTTTTATGTCATTGTGGTGAATTCTTTTTCCCTGTGGATTACTGATGCCACGAAACACACATTATCTTAATAACAGACTAATCATCCAAGTCACTTAGCACATCATGTTTTTATCTGCTTTAATTGTTGCCTGTACCTGCTCAGCTAAAGGAAACAGATTGGCCGCTCTGTGGGAAGGGCTGCTGGGAGTTTAGTGAAGCTGTGAAAGATGTACTTTTGTTCTGTGAATGTAACAGAATTCCCTCTTTACTCTTAGTGGAGCCTCTCTGCCTTTGAGAGGAACACACACACACACACACACACACACACACACACACACACACACACACATCCTCTGAGGTTTGAATCAAAAGAGAAAATATACTATTATAATTGCGTCCTATAAATGTGACATAGCCATGTGAAGCCACTATAGGAAGCAATGTCTAACAAATCTGTGAGCAGGGCCTATAGCAGATAAGCTTTTGGTAAGGGCTCGTCAATTTGACCTGTAGGTCAAAGTCTGCCCATGCAACTTAGATTAAATATGATTAGTGTTCTGAAAAGCTTTCTCTCTCTTTCTTTCACTCTCCTTTTTCTCTTTATCTGCTTGAATATTATGCACTATTAAAATCATTTATTCCCATCACGCCTGGCTCCAGAAGGATCTCAAGGCCTTTGCAAAATGATGATGAAAGTCTAAACACAGGCACAACTATTAATTTAATGTCTCTCCTTCTGGCAAATCATATGACCTAATTGCATCACTTCCTGTATCAATCAGAGCTAAAGCAACTGGCGGGGCTACTGCCAGTGTGCGTTAATATTAGGTTGGACATATGCATGCTAAATGTGATGAGAAAAAACGGCATTTCTGCAAATCCGATTTCCAAATTCCAATTTTCTAAAAAAATAAAATAAAATCTCAGCATTTTATAGAATAGAATATTGACTAACAAATTCAAATTAACCAGAGTGCCTCAAAATAGTAGCTTATACTGAAACTCATTTACAATTGTTTAAATATCATTGTATTATATACCAAAATATGCATTAAACATCAATGTATTTTTAAAGGGATAGATTTATTTTATGTAATATGTGTGGACATATATAGAAAGAAGAAAGAAATGCAGGCCTGTTTGAAATAACAATAATAATATGATGTTGAGTATATGACAGAATTTTCATTTTTGGAAGAATTCCCTTCAAATGTCCAAACAGGCCTACCTTTCTTTGTTTTTGTTATTGGCTGTGGATTGTGACAGGCATTTACCTGGCCTCATTAAACTGCTACAATCTAAAAGTAAATAAATAATTCGTGAGGCTGATCATTATAACATAAACTTAAAGAGCTGTCTCTCCTAAATTATGGGCGACGTTTAGATGTCTTATTGCATAAACGGCACATGCAAATGACAAATCGTAATTTGGGAGCAGCAAAATGAATAAGACAAGGCGAAATGATTGCCTACATATTTGTAAACTTAGTTACACCACGCGCTTTCTTTATTCCACATTTTACGCTTGTGCACTTTAATTAACAGCGCTGCTCATCGGCGGCGGAGCGCGTGCTGACTGAAAGAACGTTCCGCCTGCATCTGATTTAGAGGATTTCGTTCCGGGTTGTCAGTGTCTGTCAGGTTTCTGCTCTGTGCTGCCATTGAAATGATTTTCTGTGCGCGATCTCTCTGTTTTGGCTGGCATCAATCTCATTTTTGTCTTCCGTGAGACAGCTGCCAGATTAATCCGCGAGTCTGTGTGCAAACCATCAGAATCTGCCGAGAGAGGCTGATGAGGGCGAGAAAGGGCTATCTTGTTGTTGAATTGTCATTCATAAACCTTATACAAGCTCCCAAATACTCTTATGCTTTAAAACTTTCTGCCTTTTGACTATACACGCACTATCAGAGAACACACAGCAGCCTCTGGCGGGTCTAAACGCGTGCGGTGGTAATGCATTGCTCTGGTGCCAGTTCACGCACTAGAGACAGACAGCAACCATTCAGCTGTTTTAAAAATCTCTGGAGGTGGTTGTGATGGTTCTGAGGCTGAAGAAAACAACCTATCTCTTTACTGTGAACTTTATTATACGTTTTATTATGGTTTATTTGTTTGCATTTTTGTATTTATTTATTTTTATTCTGAACTTTGCTGTTGTTCTGGAGAAACCTGACACTGTAAAAAGCACAAGGCGTGTTTTTATTTCCAATTTTTGGAATAGAGCTGAAAGCTCGGGCTGCAGGGCGCTGTCCGAGAGCGATGGTGCTGAACTTGTGTGCTGCGCTCAAGAGCCTGGCATATATTGAGAGCCACACTTATCATAAGCAATTACACCGATGTACACCGATGTACAGACACAAAACACATAAGCGGAGCGTCTGCACGGCTGGGGAAAGCTTAGCCTTCCCCTGACCGCATGCATAATTTGTGTATATGGCCACAGATGCAGTGAGATTCTTACTGCTGCTCCGGGATAACGGGTCTAGGATCAGGTTCCCCTCTCCAAATCCACACCTTAATTAAGGGGAAAACGACGACAGATCAGTGGCTGCCTACAGCTTTATTTTATGTACTTTGTGTATATGTTAAAATGTAATTTGTGGATTAGTAGCCTGCTACACGTGTTTACAACATACGGTAAAATCAAAGCTCATCCAAGTATGTTTTTAAATTAGCACTAGGCTACTTGGTTTTAAACAAGTAAGTTTATTTCTCGGTTTTAATGGGCTGAAAGTTTTAAACTGTATGTGAGCGTCTTTTGAAATAACTGGAATACTAAGTCGATCTGGTTGTAAACGTTTTTAAAGACTATTAACTCTAAATACTCTTCCAACCCCTAGACTTGATAGTTTTACGCAATGACCGAATTATGCATTGACAGTCATTGGCTCGACTTTTTAAGGGAATTTGATTTGGGTATTTTCAGGGCGCAGTCTGTTGAGGAGCAACACAAATTGTCTTTTCCGAATTAGCCTACTCCCCAGCAAGCAATAGCCGTCATTTCACCGTCTCGGTTAACTATAGTCCGGCTATGTGTAACCCACTTCTAACCCAAATAACCTTGAATTTGCTTACGTGTTTTTTTTTTTTTTTTTTTTTTTGGCAAAATAACTTGAGATGTATGATATTCCATCATGTAAGCAAAGTCAACAGTGTTTACAAGGTGTTTGCTTTCATTTCTTTGACATGTTCTGTGCCTGTGCGTAGCCTCGGTTTAGCTCGTAGTCAAAGCGGCTATTTGTAGCCCACTTATAGTCAAAACTGATTCACTGTAGTTTTTGGCCAGACAGCGCATGAGATGGTTGATATCCCATCATGTTCGCAGTGTCAATAATATCTACAAAGATATAAATGTCATTTCATGACATGGTCTATATGTAGCCACGTTTTAGCTCTAAATTGGACGGGCTACATGTAGTCTGCTTTTAGCCCACCCGGTAAAATCGAGGCAATCAGTGGTCTAATTTTAATGGCTTGGCTATAGCCCTATCCCAGACCAGCGATGAGCATGGCCAAAATAGCCTTAAAATTGTTTACATGTAATTTTCGCACACGCAGCTTCTTATCAAATGCAAGTAAACTTTTGAAACATTTAAAGCTGCAGTCCGTAACTTTTATCTCTTTGTCGCCCTCTATGTTTGAAAACCTGGAATTGCAGTTTCTTGCGGAATTATCTTCAGTGCGCGGGGTTGTGATCCGGTGTTCCGGCACGGCTCCAGCGCGGATGAATCTAATGTTTTGAGGTGAATGTTTTAGTTGTCAGTCACTGCACCGGTGTGGATATTTACTGCCTGTGTCTTGGAATATATGACCCAAATCAGAATTTTCACCGTAATTTGCCATCTTAACAATTAAGGTACAAGTCTGCCACGTTTGTTCTGCCCAACTGAGGAAAAAAACATTACAATAAATCGCGCTACCAACAGTGATTAAATCTAAAGATCAGTTAGCTCATATCACATCTAGCTGTGCAAAGTATTATTATTATACTTTGTTTTCAAATTATTAATGTTAACAGCATCAGCATTGCATGACTATGAGTATAGTATTAGCGTGTAGATTTCAATTTCTGTACAGTTTAATATCTAATTGTCATACCATTCAAATTTGATATTAAGAAATTCTTTTAATCCAAAAAGCAAATTAATCTTCCTTCAAACTGGTTCTATTTAAAATACAAAAACTTGTGTAATCCCACGTTGGCTATCTGTAATCAGAACTACATTTAAAACTGGAATGTAATTTAATTTCATTCACATGTGTTTCATAAACACATAATCCTTTCTGGATTACAATCCGCCATCAAAATGATAAATTTAATTATTCGAGCTGCTGTGAGAAAAGGCTATAAATGATCCACCACCTGCAGGATCCTCACGTGCCAGAGCCTAGTAGCCGGGAAAACTTCTTCATGTTTACAGACGTGACGTAATGACGCAGTGCCATGCTCGAATTTCCCGCGAAAACCTACCCGTGCCGCTCAAATTAGAAAACATTATTATAAGTTAACCGTTGTGAATCGGGCTAAAGTAAGGCGATAGTTTTGAACACTGGCTGGTTATGTACTTTCTCAAATATTGATTTCGGATCATTTTTAACCAAAAAAAGTTACGGACTGCAGCTTTAAATTAGCATTATTTTATATTTTATTTAATTATTTTACAGCATTATTAAATATAGCATTATTTATTATGCCAAAAATAATGCTAATTTAAATGTTTCAAAAGTTTACTTGCATTTGATAATGTGATGTCATGTACCACATAAGCTGTTAAATGTTACATTCATACACTTTATACGATATTATTGATATTATTCGACTCTTTCATTTTATAAATAAAAATGCAATTACAATTCCCAACCGCCCTTGTAATTGTAGCCCTACTGCGACATGACTACTGGCAACGCGAGACGTGAAAGTTAGTATCTAGTTTTTACAACAGAGAGAGCTCTAAGTTTACCTGTCGGAGAGCAGCGGGCAAACAACAAACAATAAAGGACATCCTACTTGGTCTTGTAAGTATCTGTGTTTTCGTTTTGACATGTGTCCATTATTTATCTGTATTATTTGTTATCATGTTTAAGAACCGTGACATTTTATTGAAGGGAGCAGATCGTAGTTGATAGTGATCCGTGACTAGGCCCACGGTTCAGCATGCATGTGTTCAGAGGATTAATTGCAAAATTTAATAGATAATAGAGAACATTTTTTATCATTTGTACGTTTACAAACTCAAGCGATTTTAAAACAGTGCGAGAAGAGGCAAAAGAGCAAACAACAGAACAAACACAGCTTTGACAAAGATTAATCTATATTATTTTTTACAGTGAACACACTCATAAGAATTGGACAAACTGAGGAGTTTTAACATCTGGAAAAGCGGTTGGAAAATGAGGAGATCCGACACGGGGTGGGGGGGCACTAATAGGGAAAAACTTAAACTGCTGGAATAAACCACAGGTTTCACAGACAAGGTTTAAGCCTAGTCCCAGACTAAAATGTAAGCTGTTTCAACTGAAAGAAACTTGTACTGACTCATTAAAATATATCAATGCCTTTGTTTTGTCTCAAGATGGACACCAGTAATGTTTTTTTCTAAGGCACGTTTATAAAAATTACTTAAATGTCCTAATTGAACTATGGCCTAACCCTGGCTTAGTCTAAGCCCTGTCTGTGAAACCAGGCCAAAGAGTTTTAAAGGGTCAGTGATGGAAAACTTGCAGGTCAATGGGCATCAATGTTTAAGGTTGGTAAACACTTGTACACTGGCGCATATAATAGTACCCGCCTGACATTGGCATGTGTTATTCAGGTGTCAAAGTTGTGCAGAATTGAAGGAAGAAACCTCAAAGACAGCGCCAGAAGGATGCTGGACAGGTAAAGTCTACAAAACGTGCAACATTAATCAAACATTGTGGTGTCAATACTCAATAAGTTACAACGCAAATCAGAAATTTAAAAAAAGAATTCCTTTACTGGTCATTTTGAAATGTCAAACTTTGTCCGCAATTGTTAACCACCTCAATCTGTATTGTATTTTAGGATTTTAAAAAATTCCCTCATGTCCAAATTCAGCATGAAGGGGGCTGGTCCGCTGCAGAAGGAGGCAGTTGAAAAGACTGCACTGTTCTCGGTCATTAGAGGTATGTATATACAACACACAACATTTACCAGAGAGCAAAAAAAGATATATCACGTTTTTGTTTTTAGTAGGCATCCAAGCAAAAGAGAATGACTCCCTGTCACAATTAGTGTAATTAAAGTAAAATATTATGTCAAAAAAAACTTTTCTTATGCTATTTTTTTTCTCTTATTTGGCAGATGCTGTGATGACCAACTTCCCAGCAGCAACAGAGTTGGATTTGAGGAATGCAGTTGGGAAGCATTTTAAACAAGAAATAAAACCAATATATTAATAATTTTTTTAAGTTCACTGTTGATTGGTTTAGTTACTTTAACAAATAAAACAACAAAAGGGTTCATCTTTTTTTTACTTTGTCATTTATCCGTAATGTTTTAATGTTAAGTGTGATAACATGCTCTTGATTTGTATTAGATTTTTTTTCTTTTAAATATGTTATTTAAAATACTTTATTTTTTTAATTTTTATATTTTTATCTTAAGTTGTTAAAAATTCCAAATTTTTTTATCATAATATTTATATTTAGGTGTATTGTATTTATAATTTTTTTTTGTCATTATTTTGTATTTTTATCATTTTGTATTGTCTTAAGTTGTCTAAATTGTTAAAAATGTTATTTTTCTTAATAAAAGCTGTATATTTAATTTGTTTGGATGGATTGCCATTTTGTTGTCTATTAGATGTATATACAGGTGCATCTCAATAAATTAGAATGTCGTGGAAAAGTTCAATTATTTTAGTAATTCAACTCAAATTGTGAAACTCATGTATTTAATTCAATGCACACAGACTGAAGTAGTTTAAGTCTTTGGTTCTTTTAATTGTGATGATTTTGGCTCACATTGGCTGGGGTCAAGGCATCAAGAGCCACCACACACAGACGTGTCAAGGAATTTGGCTACAGTTGTCATATTCCTCTTGTTAAGTCACTCCTGAACCACAGACAACGTCAGAGGCATCTTACCTGGTCTAAGGAGAAGAAGAACTGGACTGTTGCCCAGTGGTCCAAAGTCCTCTTTTCAGATGAGAGCAAGTTTTGTATTTCATTTGGAAACCAAGGTCCTAGAGTCTGGAGGAAGTGTGGAGAAGCTCATAGCCCAAGTTGCTTGAAGTCTAGTGTTAAGTTTCCACAGTCTGTGATGATTTTGGGTGCAATGTCATCTGCTGGTGTTGGTCCATTTTGTTTTTTGAAAACCAAAGTCACTGCACCCGTTTACCAAGAAATTTTGGAGCACTTCATGCTTCCTTCTGCTGACCAGCTTTTTAAAGATGCTGATTTCATTTTCCAGCAGGATTTGGCACCTGCCCACACTGCCAAAAGCACCAAAAGTTGGTTAAATGACCATGGTGTTGGTGTGCTTGACTGGCCAGCAAACTCACCAGACCTGAACCCCATAGAGAATCTATGGGGTATTGTCAAAAGGAAAATGAGAAACGAGACCAAAAAATGCAGATGAGCTGAAGGCCACTGTCAAAGAAACCTGGGCTTCCATACCACCTCAGCAGTGCCACAAACTGATCACCTCCATGCCACACCGAATTGAGGCAGTAATTAAAGCAAAAGGAGCCCCTACCAAGTATTGAGTACATATACAGTAAATGAACATACTTTCCAGAAGGCCAACAATTCACTAAAAATGTTTTTTTTATTGGTCTTATGAAGTATTCTAATTTGTTGAGATAGTGAATTGGTGGGTTTTTGTTAAATGTGAGCCAAAATCATCACAATTAAAAGAACCAAAGACTTAAACTACTTCAGTCTGTGTGCACTGAATTTATTTAATACACGAGTTTCACAATTTGAGTTGAATTACTGAAATAACTGAACTTTTCCACGACATTCTAATTTATTGAGATGCACCTGTATGTAGGCATTCATTAGCTGTCTATTTGATGACCAGTCTATTGTTGGGCTATGATTAGACGTCTTTTAAATTTTCACTGACAGCCCAAATTTTGCCTTGTTTTATCCTAGACGTCTGGGCTGTGTTTGAACGGCTAATAGACCTCTTTTAAACGCAAAATTGCTTGCTGGGTACTATCTTACTTGCTTGTAAGTGAAGTGTAGGTGTGATGTTTTTGTAGCCGAATATTTAGGTCTATTTGTGTTTTGCCAGTGCGACTCCCTCGGTCCTCTTGCTGTATCTCAGGTGAACGCGATTTCTCTTCAAGAACGTGTGTTTACTGCCAGCTGAGTAAAGGCGCTTTTTATCTGCATTTTGTCTTTATTACTGACATGTTAGAAACCACAGTTGACCGCAAACATACTTAACCTTTTGTTTTGAACCTTTGTTTTGACAAACCGCCATAATTCATGGTTTTACTCAGTAGTAGGTTCTGCCTCCGCCGGTGGTTAGCCAGAGGTCTGAAGTGTGTAAGGCGGTCATTGTAGTAAATGCGTTTATCTGGATGGATGTTTTAAAGTTTGCGGCAACAGACAGCGCTGGGTTCACAGGACTGATTCAGGTGATTCAGGACTGATTCAGGTGATTCTGCGGACTCTCAGGTGATTGGCTGGAGGTGGATGACATCATTGAAAGTCCGCTGCCTCAGCCGCGCGCTAAACTCCTGGAAAGAGATCAGAGCCGCTCGCGCAGATGGGAGCCACATCTGGCGGATTGTAAGCCGACTCGATCTAGAGAAAACCATTCGCTCGAGGTGTGTTTAGGTGAGCAGCCAGTCGCGATGATCAGAGACTTAATGAGCTCCTCACCGCTGGCGAGAGCCGCGCGCGTCAAGAGCGCATGATGTGAAAAACAAAGTGCAACATGAGGACAGCCCTTCTAATAATCTTGAGGAAGAACTTGACGGAGTGAAGGAGGAAGGGTGGATTCTTTTTCTTTTTTCTTCTGGCTAGCTGAGCATTTTTAAAATCATGCAACATGAATGTAACTAACAGCACTGGAGCAGAGGGACTCGCGTCCTGGAACTTCAACGGTGAGTTACGAGTGAAGGCGTCAAACTTAAAATGACATGAAAGAGTTAGAAAAGAAAGGGGTTCTCTTATCACAACAGAAATTTACGATGAATGGGTGCATTGTGTGAGTACACATACTGAGACCATGTCCAAAGTAACTCACATTTGTGAATGTAGTGATGTTATTCCAACAAAAAACCCGATTGTCCACGATGAATATGTTCAGGGTTTCTGTTATTGTCTAAGTAGTCTATGTAATTTTGTTGGTCCATTTACACCTTGTGTCAGTATGAGCTGGAAAAGCATATGAAAAAAGTATTAATGGTACTTACAAACACCAGCAAAATGGCTAAACCTGTTTATCCCATTCACTATGTACCTCAAGGCAAAGATTAGGAACAACAAAAATGTAGCCCAAATTCTAAAATCTCGAGAAACATACATGTAAGTAAATTATTATTTAATTAAATTATTAAATTATTAAATTTTTTTTCTCAGATTATACATTACATGGTCAAATAGAACAAGATTTTGAAGTGGGGTGGTTTGAAGAAACATGGACTGTCTGTGACTGCATTCATGCCAGGATGCTTTTGTTAATTCTAGATACAGTTAAATAAAATGGTTTATTTGTGTGTTATTAAAACAAAGGCTATTACCTTAAACGGTTTTGGCTCTAATTTGGTCCAAACAAAAAACTGTATGATTATATCCTATGCCATTTATGTTTTTGTGTATGTAGGTACTGTAATGTAAAAGGAATTTAAACATCAAACAACTTAAACATAGTGTGCGTGTGTGTGTGTGTATGTATGTGTGACTGATGAGTAATTCTGTGGTAATTTTTGCTGGATGTCCTGATGCATTGGCTGAGGGTGGATTTGAGAAGGGCTGATTGACATTTAGATGAGATTACTGTTTATGTTTACATGTAGATTAGTGCAGGTTTTAGGCAGAAAGGCATTTCTGGCCAATTCACTATTGGTTTGGCTTCACTCTGTCTCTGCCACTCTGTTAACTGATCTATCAGGACCTGATTCTCAAGCCTCTGTGGTCTCTTTCTGTAGCTTGTGATTTATGATTAATTTAGAGTAGTAACACAGCCGAATGTTATACCCCCACCACACCATTTACTTTGTATTTTCCTCTGTGAAGCTTGATGCACAATCAAATTGTGAAAAAAAAATCTTCCCTCTCTCTCTCTCTCTCTCTCTCTCTCTCTCTCTCTCTCTCTCTCTCTCTCTCTCAATCAATGTATATACACATATAATGTATATTTGAACATGCAATGACTTTCTGTCTGTTCCACCTGTTCTGTTCTGGTTTTAAATAGATGAGAAAGGGGGAAAAGTAAACCCTGCTCAGTAATGCCTCACTTTCAATGAACCATCAAAAATCCCATTTGCAGTAGAGAATGCACATTTATATTTTATCTAAATACTCTGTGCATTGGATACAGTTCTCAAATTTGCCATTTAAGCTCATAAGAAGCAGAGTGCATATCACCACAGAGCAGACACACATTCTCCCTCAGATACTTGCACAGACTCCTCTCTCCAAACTGACATTAAAACAGAAAACGTAGACATTTTGGGGCACTGAACACGGGAGAAGGAAACTAAAAGACTGAGCGTCAATCATAGTTCACTTGGAGAGTGTTTTAAAGGAATACAAATCTCTCAGTTCCGTTATCTCTGACCGACTCAATCACATCTCACTGCTGCGCATGACCATGATTCTCACTGTGTGAACTGGTAAAGTACTAGAAGAATCCCCCAGAGTGAAAGTCTGATCTCTCTCTCTCTCTCTCTCTCTCTCTCTCTCTCTCTCTCTCTCTCGCTCTCTCTCTCTCTCTCTCTCTCTCTCTCTGTCGGGCTTTCTCACTCTTCCTCTCTCTCACTCTTGCGTTCTTTGTCTCTGGCTGGGTGTTAACCCAGTTTCACAGAAGAAAGTGTGTCGCTATGCTGCTGTTTCACCCTGTTACACTCACACACAAACACTCTGAGAAAAGAATGAAATGCCTGGAGACACAGCCAGTTCTCTGTGGGATCTCAACAGGGAGCGAGAACACAGCTATAACAGCTGAAGCAGCGGGATTGGCTTGTAGCTCTAAACAAAGCCCTCAGCATCCTGCTACTGGTCACCAACAGTTGCATCACCTGTGACACCTTTAGATTAAATATTTCATCAGACGTAGCACATTTTAGTTGTCAGTACAGTATATCATTACTGTGCAGACGACTTGAGTGGATAGTTATAACATCATGTAAGCCTCTCATGGGATATTAAAACAGATTCTGATCCAAAATGGCACCCGCTACAGTCAGCATGCACCAAATTGCTTTGAGGGAACATACAGTACAAAGAAACTGTGCATTTAAGCACTGATAGTAATGAGATTTTAGTTATCATTACAACAAGGACTTCTACCAGTCATATCTTCTGAAATCATCTCAAATCTTTTTGGTTGATTCTTGTAGGTTTGGGGATCAGCTGTGACTGTAGCATGCCAAGAGTTCAGATCAGTGGCGAGGCTACGGGTGGGCCCGGATCTGGCCCACCCAATGAGAATTTGGTCATTTTCCAAATGAATGCAATTTATTAAAAGATAATAATAATAAATGACTTATTTCACTATAGCTTTTATTTAAAAAATATATATATATATATTTAACGCTTGTTTTCATGGTCAATTACGGGCATTTTCCTAATTTTCCCTCTTTCTATAGGTGCAAATCACACGCTTGTCAAATTGATGATTCGTCAGTTTCTGTTAGTCCCATCCACAATGTTAAGTTTACGACCTAAGGACATGAGCGCGTTTGAAAATAGTGTTAAATTTGAAAGTTGAATTTGAAAATAGTGAAACATACATCAGTCAGTCTTTAAAAAGTATATTTTGGATAACTCAAATGAAACTTAAGTCTTAGCAATGAATCCGGACCGTCTACAAATGAAGCCAGACCACCTGCGGGTGATGGATTTATCGATCTGAAACCTCTGAGCCAAGCGTGTTTGAAACATCATATTAACATAGGTACAATGTTCGATCCACTAATCAGATGTGTTCTCTGTGGAAAGAAACGCTGTGCTAGATACTCTTCTTCACAACAAACAGCATATTTGCAGCTGCGCACATTTATGCGCTCCTCAATGTGACTCTCCTTTGAACACGAACTGACAGAGACACCTGATTACGAGATCATCTGCAGCCCCGTTGTCTCAGACGGAGGTAATGCTTTACAGTAAACTTCATTTAGTAAATGTTAATGTTAATGCATCAAATAAAATTAAAAGTGAGCAAAACATTTGTTACAATATTACTTATGTTTGTTAATGTTAGTTAGTACAAATACATCTGTTCATTGTTATCTGTGTTAGCTCAGGTACGAATGTTAAGAGATACTATACTTTTAATTTTAATAATGTAGGCTATTAGTAAAAAAAAAAACTATTAGTTGAAATTAAAACGTTAATCAATGCTTTATAAGTATGTGTATTGATCCGTTGTGCTGTATTTTCTGTTGGGGAATTTTATATGCAGTTTTTATAGGCTACACTACACTTGGCCCACCCAGTTTTATGTAGGCCCACCCACTTACACATTTCTGGCCTCGCCCCTGGTTCAGATTGGATTGATTTAGTATAATTGTTATGTATGTAATTATTACTGGCATTGATCTCCAGAGTTTTCATACACGTGGATTAATTTCTCATGGGAGCTGACTCAAATTACCGTTTCAATGGAGTTTATTGTATGTTTTAGCACCTTGGGAGAAAAGCAATGCTGAACTTTGCACTTATCAACGTAATGCCACTGGAAGTCATCAGACACTGACAAATTTGTTTTCACCTACTGGAGAGGATAATGCTGATAACTCTGTGAGTTGTGGGCCGGTGTGTGTAAATAATTGCAAATGTCCTTTTCATGCCGCTCTAGATGGCACAGTTACCAGGAAACCATCACCCACATCGCTATCTCTCTTAGACTACCTGCCAGTCAGAAACATCCAGAATATTTCACTAGTTGTTTAAAACCTCCCATTAAAATGTGTTGTCAAGCCTATGACTGATGTAAGGATGCCGCGTCACTTGTCACGATGCTTTTGATGTTTTGCTCGTCTGTGTGCTGATCAGCTTAATCAGCGCTGCTAAACTGTAGCACAGCAGGGCATTGTGCCTGATTTCGATCCAATATTCAGAGAATTAGCAGAGAATTAGAATTGTGTGTGCTAGTGTGTGTGGGAGAGAGAGCGAGAGAGTCATTAGTTTGCCAGTGGCCAGTATGGGGGATCTTATAACGAGCACATAGCAGAATCAAAGGAGGAGTCTGATGAACAGACCACAAATCAGCCCACACACACTCCCACTGCGATGTCTGTCCGAATCTGCAGAGGCTTGTGCGCCGTCTGTGTATTTGTCTGTGTGTCCTGGTTGCCTTGTTAACAAATTCTAAGTTTTGATTGTCAAAGACACTTTCCGTTGCTGGTCCCAATGAAAATTGGAAAAATGTCCTGGAAAGACAGGCTGCACCACACTAAAACACTAATTAAAAACTTTTTTGATGGTTATAAGGAAGCTTTCAGCTTGTTATTTGTATGCTGACACATTGTTATAGATGTTTATGTTAATTAACAGATATTCATGTGTGATTTTTGTTATACTGGTGGGGAAAAGTATATTTGGTAGCAGATGGCTTTATGTTTCGAGCTGCCAGCTGGTAACTGGAGGCTTTCTGCTTTTAGTCCCAATAGAGTCACTAAATGAGCAGCATCCGTGTGTTTGTTGGTGTGCATGCATTTGTTTGTGCAGACAAGCGTGTGTGACTACATCCATAGTCAAATCCTCTGCAGCTGAGTTGACTCCCTTCCTGTTCTTGTCATTCAATTAACTTTAAAAGTAGAAGTGTTTAGCCTTTATGAACATGTAAGAGTGTGCCAGTGTGTGTGTGTGAAGCAGAGAAGTGTTGGAGCAACAGCTGCTGTCTTCTGCATCCCAGTGCTTAGCACAGGAGACACACAGTGGAGAGAATGACAGCTTATATAAAAGTATCGGTTTGTGACTCGCTTAGGAGACTCTGGAAACGTCTTTCACTGTATTTCTGACAAGGTGTCACCGCCTCACTGTACACGCAGCCAAAGAGCCAAAATGCCTAGCATCAGTGCAGAAAGAAGGTAGAGTCTCCAATGAACAATAACAGGCTTTTGAAGGTACTGACACAAACACTGTAAGGTGTGACAGAAAACCTGGTGATCCAGGTTGTTTTGTTCTCTCATTTTTTCTAATACTTCTTTAAAAAAAAGCAGTAATAATCTAAAATTATTCATGGTTTTAAAGCTCTTTTTATACTGTAACTTCATATGTAATATTACATAATGGCTATTTATGATTTATTATATTTATTATTATGATTTGATTATTTATTAAGGTTTGTGTTTAAGATTTTTTGTCAGACTAACCACATATATTTAATAACTGACTTGAGCAAAAGACGTCAAACAGAGCGAATGTGCTCGAGAGAGAGGGAGAGATAAGGGTCATCAATAAGAAGTTAATGTGCAGAATGTGTCCAGAGAGAGATATGAGTAGAGGTGAGGGTGGGTAAAAGTAGATGAATTATTATGATTATATAAGCCATGGAGCTCTGCTTCAGCCTAATGGTGTTCAGTTAGAAATGAGCACTATTAATAAACACATCAGTGACATATCACTGCTCTCACAGTGACCTCTCTGGGGTCATTCTGTAGACACAGATTACTGTCCTCTTGGTAACTGTAGACCGGTTAGACAGGTATTGCTTTACAAAGCTCTGTCAAGCAGGTCCCGTATAGACTCGCTTAGGACATAGAGCTGAGGAACACAGAATGGGACAGAGGAATACATCTGTGCGGCGTTGGCATGGGGCTGTGATCAGGCACGGAGCTGCTGCGGTGCTGAGAGCCAGCTGAGATCAGACCCCTCATATCTCACTGCTGCAGGCTGAGCACTGATCACTCTCTCTGCATCTGCACCCTGCCAACTTCACAGCCACAGCTGTGTGAGAACTTCAGAACGAGATCCCATCACAAAAAAAGAGATGCAGCTCATACTTGCTTAATTGTGCATGTAATAATTGTTTAGCCATTGTGAGGCTGCATCATGCATTTATGGTAGTAAATCATGGTAGGTTATGTTAGAGGGTGGTGTGGTTTAGTTTATGTTTTTTGTTTGCCCTTTTAAAAAAAAATCCCAGATGGAATCCATGAATAAGCTTTCACAGTTCCTCACACAATATTTTATTCTTGGACTATAAGTGGATGTACGTTTGAGTGTCCGGTTTCAGTAGCGCATGCTGTCGGCCTCATGTATTCATCATGTAGTGAGATACGCGAATCATCGGTTAATTTGAGATCGACTGCTTGTCTCCGTTATGGATATTCAGTTCCGCCCATCGGATGCAAACTGCAAAAAAATGGCCCAGATAGAATCAATTGCAGTTTGGAGGAGGAGGGTGGTGGCTTTGCTTGCCATCAATTTCAGTGAAGCTGCAAAGCGCCACTTTACTGCAATTGCACAATCTGTTCAAAATCCACTGGTAACGGCAAGAATCTAATGTTTAGTGCAGGCTTTGCTGAGATGTTTGTCAGCATGTCGAAATGTTCCAGACTGTTTTTATCTCCTGACATGAGAGTCAGTGCCGTATTGTGCTGGTTCAAAGCTCAGCCACCCTCTCAGCACACAAATGTCACTCCATCCTCAAAGAGCTTTGACTCTCTGAATATTAACCTTCAGAAGAGGGGAAAACCCTCAAACGAAACAAACAAACAAACATAAACATCGCCGGCACGTTTCCGTGCTGCCGTTCTGCATTGAAAGGACAGTGTTTTTTAAAGGTCTTCATGGGTGAAAAGAAAACCTTACACAGATCTATAGAAAAAAATAAATATCACTGAATGTAAAGCACACACCAAGAAAATGCAGCCATCAGAGAGTGTGATTTGTCCTGACATTGAATGTCTCATTATACATTCGTTTTGAGGACGACTGTCTTAGACTGTTTGTGTAAACAGTTTTCATTTTTGAATGCTAGGCTTTCTACTGGTATTATTCTGTTTATGAATTCTGATTCCAACTGTGAGATTTTTAATGACAAAATGCCAGATCAGATCAGAGGAAGCCAGGCAGAAAAGGCAAGCTTTCAACCGAAGCTGATCATACAGAGATGTGATGGAGCTTTTCAACTGGCCATACGTGCAGGACTTCTGTATGTGAGAGATCCTCACACCCTGCCTTTGGTTCTGCGATGCATGCATGTGATGTGTGCAACAGAGCATGTGCATGTTTGTTGTGTGTGGTGTGATGAGATTCTGCCAGCTTCTGTCTACACATTTACTGTACTGACAGTAGAACATTAACTTTGCATTAACTTTGGCTGCCTTAAAATACTAAAATTAAAATGAAAACTAAATCAATTGAAATTAAAAAACTATAAACTAAATTAAAATAGAAATAAAAAAACTAATTAAAAAAGAATAAAATATACTAACCCTGGCTCTATAGCAGCATGACACACTTAGTCAATCTTCAGCTGTTCTGCTTCACTGGAGTAGTTTGGGGTTTGTGTACAGAGTCAAATTGTACAAGAAAGCTAAATAAAACAGTCCTGGAGAGCTTTCTCCCACGGTGATATCAGATGAATATTCTTGATTCATATTTAATGAGGCTTGGCACTTATCTTTCCGCTCTGCTCGAATCCACAGTTGAGTAATTGCTGATTCATATTTGATAAGGGGTAAAGAATCCTCTCCTCACACTGAATCACCTGCACCTGAGGGGAAAGTACAGAACTAGACCCAAACTTTCTCATCTCTGAAGTACCAGTGGCCACAGTCTTTAAGAAGTGTGATCTGTTTTGGCATGAGCGAGGAGGAGAGAACGTGTGTCTGTTTGTCAGAAGCTTTCAAAAGGAATAGGATATGTGGTGTCTGGGCGTCCAGAGTGTGGCAGCGCTTTGATGCCTGCTGATGATCAGTCAGGTGGTTTTAAGAGAGAATAAAGATAAAGAGAGGGGCTGGGTTGGGGTCCTTCCTGGTGGGAAACTGATTTCAGATCGAATAGCAATAAAGATTTTTTTTTTATGTCTTTACTCATCAAGAGTAGTTTAAAGCACTGAATAATTTAGGGAGGCATACTTCGCAAGTCTTTAGCTGCCTTTATTCATGGTGATGGGTTGTAGTTTCTTTGCTTATCCAGAAGATGGCAACCTTCAAAAGATTCTGTATGACAGAAACAACTCTAGAAATTAAAATGGGTAGTAGTAAAGAGATCTGAGTTGCATTTAGTGAGTCGCATTAAACA
Source organism: Spinibarbus caldwelli (assembly GCA_039654775.1). Classification (NCBI taxonomy): domain Eukaryota; kingdom Metazoa; phylum Chordata; class Actinopteri; order Cypriniformes; family Cyprinidae; genus Spinibarbus; species Spinibarbus caldwelli. The sequence continues at coordinate 23,025,298 of CM077220.1, read as the reverse complement.
GGTTTTTGCACATAAGATTAATACTTTAAGTATGACAACAGCTTCTCAGTGTAAATGAAGGTGATAGATGATTCATGAACTAGAACCAAAACCTTCTCACATTTATGCATTCATAAGAATTGCTATGTTTTTTATGTAGGCCTACATTTTTTACTTGCCTTTTTTTATGGTAGTGCAGGGTGTCTGGTACTGCACTATCTCTCGTAAAGTTTAGCATGCAGCATGCATCATGACAAAACCTCTAGAAATGCAGCCCTCATTCATAAATGGGATGCTAAAACCCTCAATATTTCATAAAACAAGATCCTTACTTGAATATCAGTGATAAACGAAGCAATATAAATATTCATTGTATGGACTGTGTGCATATAGTAAATGTGTACAGAAGTGTGTTTCACAGGCTTGAGATTGTTATTTTTCCTCAGCACTAAGGTTCTCAGGGTTCCATGTCAAATAAGTGTCTTTAATTGTTCCTGAGCAGCTCAGATCATTAGGAAGCCCAGGGGGTCAGTTGAATTTAACGACAGGGCAGCTTTGTGTTCTTTGATTGGATAGTGTTATAAGGAGTCGAGCTTGTATATCTGAATAAAACATGAGCATGTTATTAATCATGAGGTTTTAATTAATCTTCTCTTCACCTGAGATTGTTCACCCTGACGCCTGAATGCTTTCTCACTGTCAGATTTCAACACAAATGTGTAGCTCAGTAATTATTTGGTAACATTTTAGAATAAGCTTCGTTTAGTGCATTAGGTGTCATGAACTAACAATGAACAACAATTTTTACAACATGTATTAATCTAGGTTAATATTATTTTATAAATATACCATTATTTATTGTTAATTAATGTTTGCTCATAATACATTAATGTTCATTTATACAACATGAAATGTTAAAAAATATGTAGAAATTAACATTAATCAAGACAAATGGACCAAAAGTATCATACATTATTTAATGTTTATAGTTATTTCATAAGCTAATTTTAATTAATTGAATCTTATTGTTACCAAATAATTCATAATAAATGATGGAAAACTTCTGGTTTGTATTTAATAATAACACTGAACAAAACTCATTTAGCATAAATTAACATTAAAAAACAAACACCATATATAAAAGTACATTGTTTTTTGACCCTAATGACCATTCTTTGGCCAGTGCCAGTGGTGAGACAGATGATGAATTTTACACAGTTTTATATTAATCAAAGCATTTCAGTATTCTAGGGATTATTCAAAGAAATTCAGCAAAACACAATCACTCTATTACACCAGACACTGTTGAAGAAGAAGAAATGTTTGAATTAATGTTTGATTCCAAGCTCCACAAAACTGCAAGAAAAAAAATTAGACTTAGATGTATAGGGCTGTGTGATTCATGATAACTATAACAGCTCTAAGTGATATCAGAGCTGTTGAATTACTTCTTGCCAGCTGGGTCACATTCTACCAAACAAATGTACAATAGTATCCCAAAGGATTTTCCTCACCAATTTATTTCTTTCCACATGGGCGCGATTACAGAAGTCATGGAGAATTGGGTCTCTTCCTTTTAATATAAACAGCATATTTGTATTTCAGGATGCAAATGAATGCTCTGCAGTAGTATGCATCATAATGAATGTCACGCTGTTCCTCCATGTGCAAGCACTGCCTATATTTTTTATCAGTCTATGATTAGTTTAAAGGATTGCATCCACACATTCTGAAATCATTTATTTATCTGTCGTGTGTGTATTTCAGACTTGTTGAGCAACGTATCCAGTGATGCCAACTTCAGCTGTGACAGCGGCAGCACCAATGGCTCATGTGCAGCGGTTGAGGCGTACGGCGACAGCCCCTACAAGACGGTGGAGATGGTCTTCATCGCACTGGTCACAGGATCCCTCAGTTTTGTCACCGTTGTGGGCAATATCCTCGTCATGCTCTCAATCAAGGTCAATCGACATCTCCAGACCGTCAACAACTACTTCCTCTTCAGCCTGGCCTGTGCAGATCTCATCATCGGTGTGTTCTCCATGAACCTTTACACCGTCTACATCGTCAAGGGCTACTGGCCGCTCGGCCCTGTTGTGTGTGACTTGTGGCTCGCGCTGGATTACGTGGTCAGCAACGCTTCTGTCATGAACCTGTTAATCATCAGCTTCGACCGATACTTCTGTGTGACCAAACCCCTGAGTTATCCCACACGCAGAACCACCAAGATGGCCGGCCTCATGATCGCCTCCGCCTGGATCCTGTCTTTCATCCTGTGGGCTCCCGCTATCCTGTTCTGGCAGTTCATCGTCGGAGAACGGACCGTAGCACCTGGTGAATGTTACATCCAGTTCCTTTCCAACCCCGCGGTCACATTCGGCACGGCCATCGCTGCGTTCTACCTGCCAGTGGTCATCATGACGGTGCTTTATGTGCACATCTCTCTGGCCAGCCGCAGCCGTGTGTCCAAGCAGAAGCCTGAGGCCAAGAAGGAGAAGAAAGCCCCAAAGTCTAGCAGTCTGCTCAAGAGTCACATCTTGAAGCAGAACAACAACAACCAGTCTCCTCCTAAGCCCAGCCTGGATACCTGCTCTACGGTGGACACCATGAAGAACGGCAAACTAGACGAGTCTGTGGTGTCCGCTAAAGCCGACTCCTGCGTGCAGCCGGAAGAGAAGGAGAGCTCGAATGACTCCAGCACGGCCAGCATAGCACCTAAAGAGCCTAAAGAACGAGCGAACAGTGAGGCGACTTCAGATCCCGGCCTGACACCTGCTCCGGCAGATGCACCTAAAGTCAACCCTCAATCCAAATGGTCCAAGATCAAGATAGTCACCAAACAAGCAGGAGACGAGTGCATCACAGCCATCGAGATTGTCCCACCGAACAGTACCGGCGAGAGCCGCTCCATCCCCGTGAACCGTCCCCGCAAGGTGGCGCGCAAGTTTGCCAGCATCGCCCGCAGCCAGGTGAAGAGGAAAAGGCAGATGGCGGCACGAGAGAAGAAAGTGACAAAGACAATCTTCGCCATCCTGCTGGCCTTTATTATCACATGGACACCATACAATGTGATGGTTTTAATCAGCACGTTCTGCCATTCGTGTGTTCCAGACACAGTCTGGGCCATTGGCTACTGGCTCTGCTATGTCAACAGCACCATCAACCCCGCTTGCTATGCACTCTGTAACGCCACCTTCAAAAAGACCTTCAAAAACCTGCTCATGTGCCAGTATAAGAACATCGGCACCAGATGAACTAAGGGAAGAAGCAGCGAGTAGAGATGGAGGGTATGTTATGGAAGGTACAGTTGGCTGCCCCAGCTCTTCTGGCCCTGATACCTTTGAAATTTTGGAAGGCACTGCGCAGTACATTGTGAGGCTTCATAGTCCCATAATGCTGAAACAGTGCGTCATAACCAAAAGTTTATGTTTTAAGGAATCAGAGTTTACAAGAAGATGATGGAGCGATGGACAAGAGACTGAATCACCGAAGAAATCAAGCTGAGGTCATGAAGCAAATGACTTTTCCAGGAATCTGATCATTGCTGCACTGCTAAGACCACTGGAATTTTTCACTACAGTAATGTGAAGATCAAGCCTATGACATTGCTTTAGAGAGGCCAGTCATGGCTCATTATTCCCAAAAGTGAAGCGAGAGAATTGCAGCAAATATAAACCAAAAAAGACTTGATGAATTACAGGATTTTTTTTTGATTCACTTAAATTCCCAGTACAGCACAAATGGTATCAATCAAGTCCTTTTGGTTAGTAGTGACACTGTTTCTGACCCAGACGTCTGTGACAGGATCCAGATTCATCATGCAGAGGTGAAGAAGATGTGACTGGAGAACATATCACAACCAGAACCGATAACATATGGAAAATTTACCATTAACATATGGAAAAGCTTCCTGTTTGACTGTCCCAGAAAGCATGGTTCTCCTGAGTGAGATTCAGTTTCCTATACCTGCACCTTCCACTTTTCAAATGAAGGAAGTCATAGACTGAAGCTGCTTGCTGACCACAACAGCTGTGTAGTCCATTACATTCAGAGCGACAAATTCAGGACGTGTGGTTCAGCTTGGGAGAAGTTAGTCATCATTATCCTCTTAGCGTGATCCTCTTGAGGTTTTGGAATAGGTCAAAATTCAAAAGGATCTCCTCAATGGATTGGGATAGGCATTATAGACTTGAAACGGGATGAGACACTCTATACTGAGCTGAGAAATGTCACTGTAAAGGTTTGATCTTACAGAGGTGTGTAAATATGTTTAGTTATGATGAATATATGCTCTTGAAAGTATTATTTCTTCCCTGCATTTGATGTCTGGATGTTTGTGTTCCTCTTGTATTTAGTTGGTGATCTTCATGTGATTTTACAGATTAAATATTAAATGTATTGTTGTCTGTATGCAAAACTGTTTAAACCATTTATAATTTGTGATATACTTGGGGAAAAAATAGGAGAAAACTAGTACATTTATTTAACCTGTTTATAAGATGTTCAATTTCAACCATAAATTTGAGAAATGGAAAATTGGTTTTATTTCCCTCTGTAAAACACAATGTTGATTTAGTAGATACCCACTTCATAATATTGTTTTCTCATGGTGCAATATAATTTCACCTCGTTTGTATTTAAATACACAGTTTGCAACTGATGAAACTGCAGCATGTAAACCGAAGGAATGATCTCCCGCAGTTTGTTTGAGAACACGTGGTCAGAATTAGCACAGAGGGAGAAATGTGTTGATGTTTTAGGGCTCATGTTGTTACATTATTAACAAGCTGCCAGTTTCAGCAATTACAGACTTTAAAGCATTAAACCAAAGAGGTCATGGCGCTCTGGTCTGTTATTAGGCCTGGTCTGCAAGAGAGATTATTCATTCATTAGCATCATTTTAAGATGCAGACTTGCCTCTCCAACATCTTGGGTTTGGTTTCATGTTTCTACCTCATATACACATCAAATTTCCATTCATAGCGTCTGTATCTCCAAACCAGCCCTGAATCTCTTTTTAATGTGCAGTAAAGACAGACTAAGTGACTATTATGCCATTGAAAAAGAATTTAAAACCAGATTTCCATTTTTCTGAATGTTTTAAACTTGCCAATTGCTTTGGTCTTCTTCTGATACATGAACTGTGTTGAAGTAGGCTGTTCACTACAAATCTTAATCATTCAAAGATGTGCTTTTATATAAAGTGTGATGCAAACTCTAAGACTTCACATTGGAATATCGTTATCTCTAAGAGAGTTATGAAACTATAACTCCTTTTGTAACTGTACTAAAGAAATTCAATCATGCAATCCGATCGGTTACTAAATATTGTTCTTCTGCAATTCTGAAAATAGCAAAGATCAAATCTTCGCATCTATTAGATGACCAATAGAGCAAAATGACTTTGCCAGTCATGCTCTCTTTCCTTCGGCCACTTCAAATGTTTATAAAATGTAAATTATTATAGGGATTAATAAATACATCCCCCATTTAACTGTACCTGCTGAAGGGCAAAGTCAATGTTTATTACCCCAGTGAAGCTGATAGAATGAACACACTGTAATTACTGACTTATCTATACCACTGCCCTTAAAAAGCCAGTGTAAAGAGTGTATGGTTTTTTTCTATTGCATAAAGCTTAATAAAGATCTTAAGCGCACTGACCAGGAGGAGAGGAGAATGCTTATTCTTTACATATTCATAAACACACATATTGGTTTGCATAATGAGAAATTTGGAGGGCTCAAATGTCTTTAATAATGAACTGTCATCACTCATTTACCTTTAGTTAACACTACATATAACACACAACGCTCTGTAACAAAACTTTACTGTCTTTCTTAAATGCTTATAAAACAGGTTTGCACAAGAGGGAATGGTCTCCTCTCCATGCAGTTTAATGCTGGTAACCCTCTGTCACCCTTAGGTCTGTTAGTAACAGTCAAGTCAAAAGGAAAAGTAACAGTATTGGGGTATTTTCGCTTTTACATAAACTACACATTTTATAGAAAAAGAGAAATCATTTATTTCAAACAACACTCCTCAGTTTTATATTTTAGGATACAAAAAAAGAGAAGGGTGACTTATCCAAACACTACTTGTATACCCCACTAGTAATATAATCCTGTAAATTACACAATTTTACAAAACCAAATTTGTAAGTAAAACAGTAATAAAATAGATGTGTCTGATTGAGTTCTACTGATTGTTGTCCTTTAGCAAATGAGAGGCCTGAGGCTTACACAGCTGATAGATAGTAGAGACAGAGAGAGAGAGAGAGATCTGTGCTGGAGGGAAACATTTTATTCTCCCCTCCTCCCACACATGAAAGAGTCACGTAACGTGTCAAATACTCAGCTGGCTCTCTGTCATAGTCTTCTAAAGCTATGTGTTTGTGGCTGTAGAGTTCCGCTCATGCTGAAGAACACTGAGTATAGAGATATAAAAGGCCGTGTTTGGATGACGGATGATCACGGGGTGTTTACTGCTCCTCTGGATCTCTTGCTCCCTTTAGTTCCCTTTCCCCTTGCCTTTCTTTCCTGTGGAGAGATTGACACAAAATCTCATTATTCAGATCCAGCGGTAAACCCGAACCTCTTGACAACACCTCCCTCTCTCACGCTGGTTAAGAAATGCATATGCTCTAAGAAAATAATGCTAGAGTATTATTGTTTGAATCCACATTCAGATAAGCATATTAACCACAAACATACGATTTGAAAGGACTGACTTAGACATCTGCCTCTTATGTATGAGCTGAGGTTCATTATTGATTTCAGAATCCCACTCAGACACCCACCACGGCCAACAGGCCAAGATTACACAACCAGAGCAGATTACACGCATTACTGTTTCCATTCAGCCAAACCAAACTAAACTACTGCTTACAATGTAACACCTGTTGAGTCATGCGTGTTTGAGGAGGCTCTTATTAAAAACCTTAAATATGTCTGTATGGTTTGGTGTTGAAGGTGTACCTTTGGGTTTGTTTTTGACCTTGGTGGTGCAGGGTTTGGACACAGAGATGGTTTGCTGACAGTCGACGCTGAAGAGAGCCTTTACAAGAGTACCAGTGCGGCTCTTTGTGCTTGTGGCTGCGTCACATTCGCCCCAGTTACCAAACTTATACTTGCAGTCGGCTGCATGAAATGAGTTACAATTTAGCATGGGATAATATGAAATGCACAGAACAAACAGAAATACACAGCAGCACAAAAGCACTAAATGACAGAAATAAAGTGATGGCTAAATATAATAAGGAACTGTGAGAAGTTAGAACATTTCAGCTGATTGACCAATCTCACTGACCTCCAAAGTCTTTCTTCCAGTTGCAGGGCACTCGGCATTTGACTTTCTTGGTCTGCTCATTGCAGGTGCCTTCCCTCGTGCCTGTTCCACAGTCCCCATTACTGGCCACACAACTGCCATAGCGCCACTCCGCACAGTCCGAACCACCCTTACCTCCTTTATTCTTCTCTGTCACATGACACACAGGCAACGTTATTTCATTTCTCCCCTTCAGCCAAGTATCACAGAAACTCATGCAAAACTGCTTAGGTTAAAAAGCAGCAAATTTTTAGCGATATGTCAGTATTTGCTTAAAGAGATAGGTCACCCAAAACTGAAAAGATATTTTGAAGAATGTTGGTAACCAAATAGTAGCTGGTAGCTACTGGCTTCCATATTCCATACTATGGAAATCAATGGCTACCAGCAAGTGTTTGATTACCAACATTTTTCAAAATATTTTCTTTTACATTCAACGGAAGAAAGAAACTCTTGGAACCACCTGAACTGTCCCTTTAAAGCCGGAATACACTAACATTAAATGACTTTTAAAATCAGAACAGATTTGAAAACACTAGGCATCACACTTGTCACATATGTAAAAGGGTTACAGAAGAAAAAAACTGGGAAATATACAGTAAACATTTGAAAATCACACACCACCAGACTTTCAAGCCATTCCTAACACAACAAACGTGTGCCCCTCTTTTATAAAAGAAGCACGATGAATGAAAATATGCATTCTAAAACTGGCTCAAAATATCAAGTTTGGATAGCAAATAGAAATAGCAATCCTTCAACTGGATGGAATCACAGTCAGAAGCTAAAAATTGGAGTCTGTGCCCATCATACACTATATGCAATTTTTTATAAAATGCCCAAAATTTGTAGACTGGCTCTGACTTTCAGCAACTAGCGCTGACTTGTCCAGACTCGAAATTGGGGCAAAATCTGTTAAAAAGTAGTGTATTCCAACCTTAAGTTTCAAAGTGAGAAATCACAGGATATAATTCTATATGGGAGCTGAAATAATGGAAGAAAGGAAAGAGGGGAGAGAAGGTCTCTTCCAATATTTTATACCTTTTTTGTTTTTTCCAGCCTCTGTGGTCACGATCATTAAGGCCACCAGCACCACGATGAGGGTGGAAAACAGGCCACGCATTCTGAAAAACACACAGAATCATCAGCTGTTGCACAGCAAAATTGCAGTTTTCAGTATCTGAACAATTTCTTTCATAAGAACTGTTATCAAAGGGCAGGACAGTAATCGAGCCATCTATGCTGAGGCGTTACTTCGCCCTTTTAATATTTCAAATTCCCAGTTAGAGATGAATGAATGGAGCTGATAAGGGTGATCATTCAGAATGAATAATTTGAGCTTCACTGACTGAATTCAGTGGACTGGCATTAAAATGTCGCAGACTTGGCTCGTGCAAACACAAAAGGTCATAATGCTGAAGGACTGCATGATTCTCTGCTATCACTGCCACCAGATTACAATGAAACAACAGCACTTCAATTTCTCCAGCTGCCCACAGAAATGGCACACAAACACATCACACAGAAGTATGATGTAACAGCTACTGAAATGGGAGAATACATGGTGAATTATGATAATATGACATTCTTGGCACTGAAAGCACTGCCACTGCACTAGCTTGTTGCTTTGAATCACGAAACATAAACATCCAAAACGACACAAGAACATTTGCAACCCTGACTAGCATCCATTCACACTCAAAAGAAAGAGACCTGATGTGTGTTTTTGAACGTGTCCTTCTGTCCTGCTGGCATCTGGCTCCAGAGACTCACAGTCCTCACATCTGCGTTTTCTCTCTGTCTCTGCTCAGCTGTGTATAAATGGTGTAAATTAATAAATGTCTGTATGAAAACACCACTCTTTTGCTCTTCTGCTTCTCAACATGTCAGCATTAAAAACTGAAAAAACCCTAAGACCCCACAGCGCTGACAATGGTGGGACGTTTATTTCCATTAACACCATGAATGGTAGGTGCAAAATAACTTTTTCAATCTCACATTTATTTGCCTGGATCATCTCAAATGAGGGTTTCTCCATGTACACAGACCTGCTTATATGGGTTTTGTGTTTGTGACTCTGGCTGCGTGAGCGCGCTCTTTAGCCTCTGCTTGTGATCTCCATGGCAATGATTCGCCCGCGTGCTGTGAGATAGTAGGAGCGTATTGTCTGAAGAGAATGGAATCATCGCCGCGGGACACCATTCTTCCGGAACGCTCCGTGGATATGAAGGCAAGAGGACTGAAGCAGCAGCTCACGCAGAGACGTACACTCACATATGGACCCACACAGATTACAGAACACACATTCACACATCAGCCAGCTTCCCACAGACACATTTACTAACAACTCAGCACCACTGTCAGTGTGGGAGTGACTTTTTTTGTCAATAAGACGACATCCTGGTTCAGAGTTCTGTTAGTAGGAAAAGCAATTAATGGTAACAAAAGCTGATCTCCTGTTGAAAGAGAGGACGGTCTCTGTAAGACGCAAGACTCAAAGCAGCCAGAATTAGCCGGACTGATGAAAAGCAGTATTGTACCGTCTTTGAGGATAATTAAGCATCTATTAGGTCCAAACACGTCTCTCGTTCTGACTATACCACTTTCCATTCACTGCAGTCGAAGTGTCTGTCCGTCCATTCATTTGCTCAATCTCGTTGGCCGTTTTTCTCCGGAGGGCCCATTGGATCACATGTTTTCTAGCTGCTCTTGTTCCCGTCGTGGTTGAGTGAAATATTCTGGACTCTCGCTATCTCTCAGCCATAACTTCCAACTCAAACTCCTGTCCCAGCACAAACGCCGTCCCTCATCACTCAAGCACCATAAAAATGCATTCTACCTCTGTTTTTTCCCTCCATCTCTCACTCTCAGACACTAAATGCTCTTCTAAAGCCGTTTATAAAATATTCTGTTGACCCAGTAAATCCTGCAACTCCCTCCAAACAGTAATTAAGTGTCAGCCACTCAGCGGAGCGTGACTAACCTCTCTCAGAAAAACACAAATCTCGAGCGCCCCAACCCCCATTTTCCTGGCCCAAAAATGTCTTCACCCCCTCTCCGGGTCCAAAAAATTCCCCCTCCTCACCTTTTTTCTCTGACCTTTCTCCGAAATCTCTCATCAGGCAGTCTTCTTTGTGGGATGTGTGTGTGTGTGTGTGTGTGTGTGTGTGTGTGAATGATGGGGAGGGGGTGTTCCAGACATCCTAACGAGGCTGTTCTGACCTGCTGGGTCCACACACACACACATCTCATACACTCTGAGGGTAGAAAGCCCTTTAAAAGCCCCATTCCTCTCACAGAAACACACGCTCTTTTAGGGCCTTACTCACTCATCATATGCCATGGGGCTTCCATTATCACAAGCGCAGAGGAATGCGGGACCGCTGGACACACACGGTTTCCCTTCTCTCCCCTCCTCTGGTCCTCTCTCCTCCCCTCACATCTTTTCAGAGCGTTCCAGCACCCAGCGCTCGAGTGTGCGAGTCCCTCGCCACGCAACCAGCTGGACTTCAATCTCATTTCCATAGCAGAGAAAACAACACAAAGCTCTGACCCACTTCACTCATAGTCAGACATATGGCACAGTTTCACGCTTATCAGTGCCACTTTTCAGTTACAGATTTCCATTTGGAGTCTTTCCTTTCAGCAACTCTTAAACTCTATTACAAATGCTGTGTTTTTTCTGTAAAGACTATATTAAACGGAGGTGCTTTCATTAAGTCAAAGCAGGCCCTTAAGGCTGAGTTGGTACTGTGTGTTAGTCTTCAGACAGTGCAGAGGGAGTTCAAGTCAGCACTGGCTTTATCAGTCATCTAAACCACAGAGAGACAGACTGACAGACAGACAAGGGTGAGGAGAGAGACGTCTGGAGACAGTGTTCAAACCAAAAACAGCTGTTTAAGTTCACTTCAGCACAAGATTTACTCAAACACAGGTCTGAGGCTAGCAGTCATAAATCATTGTGAGTCTCCCATCATTCTTTCTGATGGGCGTGCAGCTGGGTGATGTCCACACACACACACACACACACACAGGCTGTCACCAGTCCAGTGCTGTGAAGCATTAGATAAGTGTTACACCAAATGCTTTCTGACAGATACTGTGACCAGCATAGCACTGGAGGCCTGTGAATCTGAGAGTTCAGAGTTAATGAGGCACACACACACAAATTAACATGTAACTACATCTGTGCTCTTTAAAGAGAAATCAGAGACTGAGACATGTTATATACACACCCTGAGGACATACACTCATATATCCAGAAGCTGAGTTAAAAGCATATCTTTACTATGCAGAGGGCAAGAGGGTTTTGTAATATCGCTCTGAAACACACTCCATTTCTCCTCTGTAGTAATGTGAAATAAACCCTTAAATGCATATGAAACTTGCTTGGCTAAAAAACATGAGTGGTGTCTTATATAAATAATAACATATCTATGTATAATACGCATATGTGCTCACTGCCCAGAATTATTCAAATGAACTGGTTAACAATCATGTGATCAGTTTTCTTCTCCCACTTACTATTTTATTTTATCTGCTCACAATGTTTTGACCCAAAGAATCTCTCTCTCTCTCTCTGCTATATGCTCACACCAAAACAGGGCAGAGGCCAAAAGGTTGAATGTTTACAACTTTGCTGAAGTGCTGTGAAGTGGTATAGCTCCAAATGTGTAATCCCTTCAATAAAAGTGCATTTTTTGCACTTTCTTAGTCCTACTCTGGGATGAAAAGGCCCTGGAAGTGTCTAAAGAAGGAGAAATGAAAGGGTGGGGGGGCAGGTCAGAATGCAGGTTAGGTGAAAAGGGTCTCTGAAAGAGCAAGAGAAGAAAAGATGGAACGCGGCCCTCTTCCTTTCTGCCCTGCACCCTTTGACCGTACTCACTTTAATCACTCTATTCAAGAGGAGAGAGAGGGAGTGAATGAAGCCAAGAGCATTAAATGCACAATGATCCCTAACACACACACACACACACACACACACACACACACACACACACACAAGATTTCAGCAAGAGAACTGAATTATGGTGATTCTCCGTTTAAGGCATTGTACACACACACACACACACTTTTCACATGCATGAGAAATTAAAATACATTATTTACTATTTACATTTCAGTCAGGCTGAAATAAGTCAAAGTCAAAAGTACATAGACAAATAAGACACTCATAACACTGACAAGCGTCTGTGCAACACTACTGTTTCAGGTAGACCACCACCTGCTTTGTGTAAAAACTTTTTTGCAAAGACAGTCACAACAAGCTGCCTATCCACACAGCAACTGGACACACTGAGTGTGAGTGAGAGCGGAGGCGACACAGAAAATGCCTAATGATGCCCAAAAATGCATTTTTTTTTTTAAACCTGAACACAGGTTTTGCGACAGCCTATAATACTAATACTTTAATACTATAAAACTTTACTTTATGGACAGTAAATGTAATCAATACACTTTGTGGTAGAAAAATCTTACATTTGTCCACTACCTATTCAAGTAGTTTAGAAATGTACTTTCTACCTAAACTATGTAATTTAGTGTCAAGTAGTAGTTTCATATTATCTGTGGTTTTATATTTTGTACATTCATCTATTATGGAAATCAACTGCCATCATCAGCTGATAATCTTACAACTCGTCCTGTGCAGCAAACAGTTCCTTACATCGCAAGAATGCAACAGCTCGCGGCACAAATGTTTGCGCACCTCAGAACGTCTGGTATCTTAATTTATGGATAACAAAACCCTTAGACCAAACCAAGAGTATTATCAAATACTTCCACTGAATTCATATCGGATGTTTATCTAAACGCTCTTCTTTAAAAGTTTAACAGTCCTCAGAAATATCAACTTTTAAAAATGTGTTTTCCGCTCTTTGTTCGTGTCTAAATATTCTTATTCTTATGTGTATATCGCGTGAAAAAAAAAAAAAAAAATTCTACATGTTCGCTTTATAACTTCCCAATGGCACTTTTAAAAAAGTTTAACGGAGTAAATCAAACAGAAAAGCCACGTACTGGTCATCTAACAACTGTTGATGTGAAAAGATCAAATGTAACTCACTTGTTTTCTGTGTTGAAAGTTTCCACACTGAAAAACTGAAATGTCTTGCTGAAGTTTCGTGTGTGAACTCTTCTCCAGCACCCGCCTTTATGCGTCTCTCCGGCTCTTTGTTTCCCCCCAAACTAATTTAATCTGCTTCTCTCCCCCTGAACCCCATTTAAATGAACCCCGCCGTGACGTCGCAGCACACGTCAGCCTCAGTCAATAGACCTCAGGCACAGCATGAGACCTGTACTGCAAGACTACCTAAAAAATATTATTATTTTATTAGACTCAAAAATACCAATTCAGTATACAGTCCTATAAATGTATATAATCAAAAGACTTTGAATCTGAGACAGAAACAGAACAATTTGAATCTGTAAAATACTTACATGTATGTATTTATGAACATAGTAATATCCTGATTTCCAAATAACAGCTAGATTTAACAAACTATCTCTTTAAATCATAAAAGTACTTTCTTCAAGTTTTGTGTATATTTTTGTTTATACTGCAAACGACTAAATCATTTTAAACAACTAAAATGTTTTCAGAGGCTATAGATTCTCTTCTTTTTGCCTGCTATGTGATTTTATGTGGGTGTGTTTGTGAATTTGTGTGTAGACCCCTAAGGGCAGGAAACAGTGGCTCAATAGGACAAATGGTGCAGTCAGATAAACAATCTCTCTGCAGGCTGAGACAGGCCAGAACAGAACACATACAATGACCTGAGCCAACTCTACCCATAAAGCCATTCTCATAGCATTCACATACTGTAAAACCTACTCTAACTATACAAACACACACTTGTTGCACAATCATGCACTTTTAAAGCAGCACACACACAGCACCTATAGATCAGTAAAAACTGACTGCAAACTACAAGGATGTGGAGCATCAGATGACATTTTTGTTGATGGCAGAATGAAAAATGGATTTTTATAGTTTTTCTGTAAGCTTTACATTTCAGTCAGAGCACATCTTCTGTAGATCTTGCTTTAAAAAAAATAATGGCTGTAATAGCCAACATGCATTACATGTACATTTAAGATCGAGTGGATTTGGTCACAAATAAGTTATAGCATGTATTTTAAATAGAAGCAATTAAAATAATCTCAATTAGACATTTTTTTGGTGGTTAATAAATAAATAAGCAACTTCTGAATGCAAAGTACTGTCCACACATCCGCTCCGAGAGGACTAAACAGACCACAGGGAAAATGGGGGGAGATGGAGGAAATCAAAGTGGGGTGAGGAACAAAAAGAAAGAAAGAATGGGTTGAGAGGTTGGGAGGTTTATACAGGCTACATATTTTGTAGCAACCTGAAAAGGCAAGACCTCCTCCCTGCTCTCCACAGTGAAACCTCTGTCTCACAACAGAGGACCAGATGGAACAATTACTTGAATAAAAGGCAGCTCACAGGCACCACAAATGATCAACAAAACCCCAACACTCCTCCTCTCCCCACTCTCTGCTTCTTTGGATCAATGGGAAGTCATGGGAAAGCTTGCCAAATTGGCAAATGGTGAACCAGCATGTGAGTGTTTGTCCGTGAAAAGGTTAAAGAGTTGAGGATGAAGTTTGTGCTTTCTAAGACAGAAGTGTAGCCACCATTCACGTTGTGATTATTTAAAAGGCAGGGGTCACTCGGAGCATGACCAGAAGAATGTACTTCCTCTCACATATACATGCTGATGGTCTTTTTTTTTTACTCCAAAAACTAATAAATATGTAATGAAAGACAACCAAAATGACTTTAAACAAGTTCACAATTCAGAAGCACCCAAAACAGTGATGCCATTATTCTATTAAATAAATAAGTAAACTGTAATACTTTACAGCAAGGTTTTATCTGCCAACATTAGTTAATGCTAGGTGTCATAAACTAACAATGGACACCAATTACAGCATTTTGTAAATCTAGGTTAATGTTGATGGTAACACTGTATTTTAGGGTCTCTTAACTAGTTGCTTATTAGCATGCATATTACTAGAATATTAGGCATTTATTAGTAGTAATTAAGCACATATTAATGTCTTATTCTACATGACCTTCTTCTACATCCCTAATCCTACCCAATACCTAAACTTAACAACTACCTTGCTATTAATAAGCAGCAAATTAGGAATTTATTGAGGGAAACGTCGTAGTTAATAGTGAATAAGTGTTCCCTATTCTAAAATGTTACCATTTTGATTTATGCATTATTGTTTGTTGATAATTTATGCTCATTCATATTGCATTCAATCATGTTAATTTACACAACCTGAAAAATTAGATTAATAAATTCTGTAAAAAAAAAAATTGTTCAACATTAGTTTGCAAAGTATTCGCTAATGTTAATATTTTTTAATGATATTTTCAAGTCTAACACAATCATAAATAAGAAAAAAATACAAATAAGTTAAACAACAACAATAATATATATATATATATATATATATATATATATATATATATATATATATATATATATATATATATATATATATATATATATCTTTTTTTTTTTTTTTTTACATTTTATACCTGGGCAGCCATTTTTATAAATAAAAAAATACATACATACATACATACATAAATAAATAAATATTGCAAAGAGCTGAGCTTAGCTATGACTACTCCAAAACAATGAAACTAACTCGCTGAACATTGGATCAATCTTATCTATAGACATCCCACATCATCAGGATTCTACATTCATATCATATATGGTGATAACTCAATGACTGATATCAGGACTCTTTTACTGGCTGCAGTCAGGGACAGGAATTGCATTTCTCTTATTAATACCTGCTTCTCATCTCTGAGCCGGCAGCTCACTCCTGCAGAGACAAAAAGAAACTCGGTATCAGAGTCTGAGGGAAATGTTGTTAATACATTCCAAGGATGATTCAACTATATTAAAATTAAAACAGCTCTGAGCTGTTCCAGACTGCAAAGCCTCACATTCATCCATCTGTGGATTAGAGTGAGACCAGAATGCAATACAGAAGAATATAAATTTTTGATAGGCTCCTCAAAAAAATAAAAATAAAAAAATAAATAAAAATAAAAAAAAATCTCACATTAAATGTAAACAGGGTTATTATCATTAACTAAAACAACAACAACAACAACAACAACAACAACAACAACAACAAAAGATTAAAACATAATTAGATGAACGCTTCAGTTGTCAAGGCAACATTTCAAAGTTGAAGTACTAAAATTACTTACTGAAAACAAAATAAATAAATAGAAAGTGAAATAAAAATAAAGAGGTCTTCTTACAAATGTATCAGTATTGAGTGTCCCACTAGCAAATAATAGCTAAAAAAAAAAATAAATAAAAAAAATCAACAACATACAAATTCAATACTAATGTGGAGCATCTTACCTTAAAATAAGCAGACACGGTATTTAATCAATCTATATGAAAACAATGGACTCAAGTATGAGGGACTGTTTACTCTGAAGAGTTTTTTGCTTTTTTTGCTTTAAAATGATTATTCATATATAGGCTTTGTAAGATTAAAACAAGGACAGAAAGATTACTCAACATCAGTCTCTTAAAATATCTGTTTTAAGCAACAAATGACCTTGCTGTTCAGTATGAAATATGCTTTATTTTATTAACCAGACATTAACAGATAAGTTCATTGAAGAGATAAATATTAACTACATTACAGAACAAAATATTCATAAACCATTTCTTAAAAACCAATATATTGCACTGGAACCCATGCTTTCTGCTTTCTCATCAAAACCTCTAACAAATTCTAGCCTTGAATTGCACTGCAACTCAAATAAATAAATAAATAAATAAATAAATAAATAAAAAAACCTTAAAAACCTAAAACTAGACAAATTAGTGTCAAGTGTCAGATTGTTTTCCCTGTAAATCAATGAAAGAGGCAGTTCTTCATTTTCTTACTGCTTTCATGCATTTCAATGTTGGCTAAAGGCTTAAGAGCTTAATTGAGCAAGAAAATACACAGCAACAAAACACACTCAGTAATTCAAAATACATTTCATTGCTTTGCCCTTTGAAAGTAAAAGGAGATTTCAGAATTGAAAAATGAGAGATTTCTTGGAAAATCTCATCTCTTAAGTAATGCCGTAAAAAATGGAGTGTGCATTCATAATGTTGGTTAAGTACTGAACATGGAATATACTTCAATAGTGTCTCCACTATATGAAGAAAAATAGGATACTAGAGAAAAATAAATAATGGCAAAAATAGTGTTTGCCGACTGTATTGCTGATGATAAGAGAGTCTGAAATAAGCTATGGATTTAAAACTTGGTTTTAATAAGATAATGGAAGGACATGTAAGGTCCAGCTGTGAATAGCTGCTTGAGAAAACATGTACGTATGAATTATTTATAATGAAGCACTGTACAGAACCATAATCATGATCTGTTGGTCGGATGAGAATAAATCATAGCAGAGGAGACCGAAGGGTAATATGATGCTGCCAACATCACTTACAATCTCTTCTGAATGTGCCACAGAGTAAATGGATCAACACCAAAACAAAAGAACCATATCATTAAAGTCTGGGTGATGAAATCTTAAAACCAGACTAAATTAAATGTAACAGTGGGCTAATGCAGGGCATAGACCTCACTTGCCCTTAGAGCTATAGAAATGATATGCTATAAATGCAGTCCACGGCACTTAAAAACTGGCCATTAAAATATCAACTTCACTGAGTTAACAGCTGTGGACTGAGTTCATGCAGTAGAACATCATCATGCCAGTCAAAAAATCATATTGCTAATAATCAGGTATGGAATTGTGGACGTACATTTGTAAATCACTTAAGTAATTTAAGTCCAAATTAATTAGATGTTTGCAGAAAAAGAAGTGTTGAGCATTGTAGCAAGGTTCTAACATTTTAAAGAAGAGATAAAATGTAACAAACTGAATTTATATCATATACTCATATCATATAATGCTAAGATTTAAGCGATACTAAAATTTATTCTAACTACTACAGTACTGTACATAAGAAATACTCGTTCTAAGTGTTGATGAATGAGTTGTGGCAAATCTATGCCATCTGTTCTGCCTATTAGTCTGACAAACTCTAGTTTTAGGATTATGATAATTATGAAGAAATTGAAAGCCTCAAAACTCACAAAACTGTCTCTTAATTCCTTCAATCACTGTAGGCTGTTTATCTCAAACAATAAAATTAAATGATCAAAATTCCTCAGCAAAGGAATGAAGTTGGCATGATTGAGTAAAAAGCTCTATTGGCATGAAGACCATTTACAGTGTCAGCCCATCTGATAGCTTTGTTTTCTCCCAGAATGCATTTGTGAACCAGTGTCTGTCTAAACTATATGAAACCGTTTTTTGATTACTATAGTACAGGAGTTATTTAGTAACACCAATCTTCAAAATTCAAATGTATTTGTATCCTATACATATCGCACAGTCAGCCTTTACACTTCTCAGATGGAACATGAAAAGAATAGGATGAAAGGATGAAAAAAGTCTTACCCTTTAAAAAAAAGTCTTAGAATTTAAGAAAATCAATCATTAAGACATATCAGATGTTTATTGAAAGAGTTCAGTGTTTATGGCATATGATGTCATTCATATAATCTCGTTCATCAAAGCTCCTGTCAAACAGCTGTCTGGGTAAAAGGGTGAGATGGATGGATAGATGGATGGATGGTTGGTTTTTTAAACACTCAAACTTTCCAAAGAAAGAACACGACAGAGTGCAAATGAAGAGCACTAAAGATGCTAGTGTGTTCACCCAAACACAGTGTGTTACTTATTTACAATATGAATATGCATACATACTGTAGAATTACATTGTAAAGAACTTTGAAATCAGTGGGTCATATCATTAATGAAGTAGTAACTCTCTGGAAAGAGAAGAGTTTCATTCTATAATGTAAATAATTGAAATAAGTCATAAATTACTAATATTATTAAATATGTATGCTTTCAAGGCCAAATGAATTTCAATATATAATGATTTAGGAAAATAAATATAAGCATCCTAAAATCTTGAATCTGCATTAAGACATCAGCACTAAAAAAAAATACAAAACCAAACAATAAACTCTTATAGAGTGAGTTGTTTTATCACAAAGATTTAAGAAAAATGAGCTGAATCACAGAGAGATCTGTTCTCAACTCCAATAAACCAAAATCTAATTTACAGAGCTTTATAATACAAACATGACAACACATCTTTTAGAGCTACAAATTATATAAACATCTATTTACTTAAAAATATTGTAGGAAAGAAGCTATATTTTAGTACATCAATTATAAATCCAGAGTATAGAATAAAGAAGGCAATCAAAGCTACAGTGCAAATGCCTCTTAAACAGAAAGCTACTCGCATACATTTACAGTACCGAATGTTATTAGAAACAGCACAGAAATCTATGAAAATGCAAAATCCTTCTAATAACACACCTGAAAAATATCTAAATAGTTCTGATTCTTCAGATCAAGACCCCAAAAAACATTCCTATCTTTGAACCAACCTTAAATCTTTCAGTGCAGGGCAATCTAAAAAGTTACATTATACATTAACAACATATTTAATGGCTCTACTGTCTTTACTGTCGTTAAAGCTCAGCCATGACAGAGCAATACTGAACCTAGCTGTGGAGTCAGGGCTACGGTGAATGCTCCAGATACACTTACAGACAGGGATGAATCTGGAGACAGACACCAGCCCATGCATCTTTAAACCCTCATCGTATTCACTGAACATTCAGCATTGTCAAACTAGAAAAGCAAGCTTGATGAGTGCATTAACAGAGGGAAATGCATTCTGTCTCATACATACAAACTCTTAAGATGTTTTGGCAGTGCAATGAAATGAAAATTAAGTCCAACAGGTCATTCAGAGAAAGATGATGAAAGCTTGGGACCTCTTCAGAGACAGTAAAGTGTGCGACCATCTTCCCTCTCTGGGAATGTTTCACTCCCCTGCGGTCCAGAGAGCCTACGACGGGTTTAGCGATACATTTTTGGTTACTGTTGTTTTGGCACAAAAAGGAGGACACTGGTTGAGGTGAAGGGTGAGAGGTTAAAGGTCAAACTGCAGTCTCCTGGTCCTCACGCTGGATCATTTGGTAGTGCTGGCGGTTCTCAAGATACGCCGCAAGTTCTGCATCTTTGGCCTTCTCGGCACGATGCTTTGGAGTGTCGCCCTGGAAATGAAGAGACATGTTAAGTCCAAACATAACAAATGCTGGAGAGGTAAATATATATACCTCATATACAGGTGCATCTCAATAAATTAAAATGTCATGGAAAAGTTCATTTTATTTCAGTAATTCAACTCAAATTGTGAAACTCGTGTATTAAATAAATTCAATGCACACAAACTGAAGTAGTTTAAGTCTTTGATTCTTTTAATTGTGATGATTTTGGCTCACATTTAACAAAAACCCACCGATTCACTATCTCAACAAATTACAATATGGTGACATGGCAATCAGCTAATCAACTCAAAACACCTGCAAAGGTTTCCTGAGCCTTCAAAATGGTCTTTCAGTTTGGTTCACTAGGCTACACAATCATGGAGAAGACTGCTGATCTCACAGTTGTCCAGAAGACAATCATTGACACCCTTCACAAGGAGGGTAAGCCACAAACATTCATTGCCAAAGAAGCTGGCTGTTCACAGAGTGCTGTATCCAAGCATGTTAACAGAAAGTTGAGTGGAAGGAAAAAGTGTGGAAGAAAAAGATGCACAACCAACCGAGAGAACCGCAGCCTTATGAGGATTGTCAAGCAAAATCGATTCAAGAATTTGGGTGAACTTCACAAGGAATGGACTGAGGCTGGGGTCAAGGCATCAAGAGCCACCACACACGTATTCCTCTTGTTAAGCCACTCCTGAACCACAGACAACGTCAGCCTAAGAGGCGTCTTACCTGGGCTAAGGAGAAGAAGAACTGGACTGTTGCCCAGTGGTCCAAAGTCCTCTTTTCAGATGAGAGCAAGTTTTGTATTTCATTTGGAAACAAAGGTCCTAGAGTCTGGAGGAAGGGTGGAGAAGCTCATAACCCAAGTTGCTTGAAGTCCAGTGTTAAGTTTCCACAGTTTGTGATGATTTGGGGTGCAATGTCATCTGCTGGTGTTGGTCCATTGTGTTTTTTGAAAACCAAAGTCACTGCACCCGTTTACCAAGAAATTTTGGAGCACTTCATGCTTCCTTCTGCTGACCAGCTTTTAAGATGCTGATTTCATTTTCCAGCAGGATGTGGCACCTGCCCACACTGCCAAAAGCACCAAAAGTTGGTTAAATGACCATGGTGTTGGTGTGCTTGACTGGCCAGCAAACTCACCAGACCTGAATCCCATAGAGAATCTATGGGGTATTGTCAAGAGGAAAATGAGAAACAAGAGACCAAAAAAAATGCAGATGAGCTGAAGGTCACTGTCAAAGAAACCTGGGCTTCCATACCACCTCAGCAGTGCCACAAACTGATCACCTCCATGCCACGCCGAATTGAGGCAGTAATTAAAGCAAAAGGAGCCCCTACCAAGTATTGAGTACATATACAGTAAATGAACATACTTTCCAGAGGGCCAACAATTCACTAAAAATGTTTGTTTTTTTATTGGTCTTATGAAGTATTCTAATTTGTTGAGATAGTGAATTGGTGGGTTTTTGTTAAATGTGAGCCAAAATCATCACAATTAAAAGAACCAAAGACTTAAACTACTTCAGTCTGTGTGCATTGAATTTATTTAATACACGAGTTTCACAATTTGAGTTGAATTACTGAAATAAATGAACTTCTCCACGACATTCTAATTTATTAAGATGCGCCTATATATATATATATATATATATATATATATATATATATATATATATATATATATATACACACACACACACACACACACACATTAGAGCACTAGTATTTTCACCAGTCAAAAAATGCTTTTAAGTCAGTTATTTCTATCTTTTGCTGTAGTGTGTCAGTAGGAAATATCAGTTTACTTTTCCAAACATTCATTTTGCCATTAATTGTGCCATTAACACTCCACAAGGAGTGACATGAAGAAACAGAACAAACTGAGACAGACTAAATCCAGAAGAACTGTGGCAACGTCTCCAAGACGCTTCAAGAAACCTACCTGCAAAACTACCTGAAAAACTATGCGCAAGTACACCTAGGGCAAAAACTGCTTTAAACGCAAAGGATGGCCACACCAAATGTTGATTTAATTTAGTTAACAGAAGTTAATTAATAAAGAAAATCTATTTATTTTGCCATTTGCCGTTTATTATTTTTGACAGCATCCTCATTTTACAGCATTTTTACACAAGTGCCTAAAACTTTTAACAGTATTGTAGTTTTGCAGATAGGTTTCTTGGAAAGACGTTGCCACAGTGTTTCTGGATTTAGTCTGTCTCAGTTTGTTTCTTCATGTCACTCCAGACAGACTGGATGATGATCAGATCAGATCTCTGTGTGGAGCACTGGTTGTTGTCAGACAAAAATCTCACTGGATTATTACAATTAATGGCAAAAATAATGTTTGGAAATGTAAACTGATATTTTCTACTCACACACTACAGAAAAAAGATAGAAATAACTGACTTAAAACCATATTTAGCAGATGAAAATACTAGTGTTCTAATAATTTTGGCCACCAATGTGTGTGTGTGTGTGTGTGTGTGTGTATTTGTAAGGGATAATCAAGGGCTAGCCATGTATTTAAAGGATTTTAATGCACGACGTGGAGGTAAAGAACTACCCGACGCGAAGCAGAGGGGGGTTGTCTACGCGAAGTGCATTAAACTTGTCATGCTCTGCAGCGCAATATTTGAACGAATGGGGGGGGTGGGGGGGCGCAGTTGCTTGCTGCGTCTGCGCGTCTCTCGATTTTATCACCTCGTTGCTGGGGAATATAATGTATCGATCTATCTATCTTTTATTTTATTAATAAAAATCGCGGAGAAGCGTTGGAAGTTTGTGTGTGTGTGCAGCACAATCTCTCTCTCTCTGTGTGTGTGTGTGCACGAGCGAGTGATGCGTGTTGGTTAGTGTGCATCAATTAAAGCAGCGCATTAATATAGGACGGTGAATAAACTGACTGTGCATTAAACGGTTATACTGCATACCTGCCAGCCAATCAGAATCCAGTATTCAGACAGACCATGGAATAAATATATATATTGGCAATTTATAATTTATAATTGATAATTTATAATTTATAATTATATGTGTGTGTGTGTATATATCTTCGTGAACTGAAGCAAAATACACAGAGAACATCTATGGTTGCTCCAGGCCTTAATTAGGCACCGTTTCTTTCAGATAAAGTCTTCATGTACAATGAAAAAGGGAAATCAAAGATTGCACTGAGCCTCTAATGGTAAACATGTTCTCTCAGAAAATGCCTCTCTTTTTCCGTGTTTCTGGTGACAGCATTGCTCAACAGTAATTGTTTTTAATTGCAGGCAGGCCTGGTGCAGAGAGTCTGAGAAAAAGGCCTGGACTATTCCTGTCGGACAGAGCTTGGAGCACTCGAACTGCCCGTCAGGCACTTTCATTGTTGCGGCACAGATGAAGCCGCCTTTGTTCGCGAGTGTACAGTGCGACCGGCCACCAGCACCTTTTCAGACTGCGCAACTTCCAGCACGGTGCTGCATCCCTCCATTTTCAGCCTTTCAGATGCAAACAAAGACAGTTCTGGAAAAGCTGTCAAAAGCTAGAGTCACAATGGAGAATATTAGCCATGATGAACTAAAAGAGACGAGTTACACAGGAGGAAAAAAAAAGCTTTGTGGTTAAGAGACTGATCCCTGCAGGGCATGCCCAACAGAAATATAATAACACTTTTATAGTGCTTTTCATCCTCATGCAAGCATTCATCCTCATACAAGTCACAAAGGAGAGACGGGAAAAATGATGGAAAGGATAATGGGGATGCTTATTATATAAAGACAAAGATGGATAGACTGTAAAAGAGAAACAGAGGAAAGAAAGTGAGAGGGAGGGAGTCAGAGAGGAGGAGTGTGCTTCATCACAGAGCAACGAACGATGAGTCACTCTATCCTGGATTTCATGTTTTCTAGATTGAATGAAACCAAGAGTGCGGGATCCTTTGATGTGATGGAAACAGAGGGAAAGCAGAGCAGAAAAGTGCTGATGGAGCGGTTAATCGCAACAGACCACAGTCCAGGAAAATGGCACCGCTAAATCAGGTCTTGTTCAGATTAAGTCTGTCAGGAGCACAGTTTCCCTGAAGAGGGTAGATGAAAATCATGGGATATCCTCTGAAGAGAAAAATCATTTTGGTCTGCTCTCAGACCAATGACTTTACACATTTCATCTCCCTCAACAGCACATGAGTTCCTGATAATTACACAGATAGAACTGAAGGCTGTCAGACAGACCAGAGTCCATCGGCACCCGGGAGACTCAATCAGTGCAGTCTCACACATTTATCAGATGGGAGCTGGGAAAGGTCCGTTAGACTGCTGAGAGCTTTAGAGGAGACCGTTACACTGAGGCCCAGTGGTGCAAAGGTACAAAACTACAGGAAAAACGAGAGCGCGTAAGCGATAGAATGTACTGCTGAGAGTTCTAACCACAAATGAGATTTCTGTGCTTTGTGGAAAATCATTCCCACATAGATCTCTTCAAATAAGTAGTTTTTAAATTGATGTTTCTTTTGAAAAGAAGAGAGGCAGTAATTAGAGTCTAGTGTGTCTACAGCTGTGTGTAATTTTGCAGTACACCAATCAGAAATGCTGCAGGAGATCTTGAGTCTCTTGGCTGGATCTGTGGTGTGGAGGTGAGCGGGGGGTGAGGGTGGGCTGCTGGGGGGAAGAATGGTTCCTTGTTTCATGCGGAGGTCTTAGTCAGCACTGACTAACAGAGCAGTTGAGTACAGAGACGTTCAGGGATGGAGACCAGCTGGAGGCTGCAGCCAAAATGAGAGAGATCCAAAAGCCACAAACGTCTACAGAGAACCGGCTTGGCATGAATCTTACCCAAATTATTCCTTCCTAAATTCTCATATCAAGTACAAACAGGGAATAAATTCTGTCAGGATGTGTATCGATATTTTCAAATGCTATGACATTATTTTTCATTGTGTTTTTGTCAGGTACAACACCAGACCTGGTCATGAGACGTTTCTGTGCATGTAAGTGGACCGCTATGAACATTAAAGGAAATTCATCATCATTTCCTCACCCTCATGTTGCTCCAAACCCATAAGACTTTGGTTAACCTTTGAAACACAAACAAAGATATTTCTTATGAAACCTGAGAGTTTTCTGTTATTTCACTGAAAGGCCAAGTAACCAAAACTTAGAAGATCCAAAAAGGTACTAATGGCTTTGTAAACCAAATCCATATAAATCAAGCCATTTAAATCCAAGTCTTGTTCATATATACGATCGCTTTATGTGCTTATTTATTTCTAAACAATCCGAAAAATAATCAATTTAATTTGTGTTTCGAAGATTAACCTTTAACAAAGTCTTATGGGTTTTGAATGAAATGAGATTGATTAAATGAGTACAGAATTTTCATTTTTGGGTGAACTATTCCCTTTATTCCAGCATCAAACATGAATATTAAGTGTATTTCTCTACATATCTATCTCACCTGTAAGTCTGTCTTCATGAGAGATGCTCCCGCCTCCACTAGGTAATGACAGATTGTCCTCTGACACAACGAGGCCGCTTTGTGTAATACCGTCTCTCCACTGAATAAGAAAGAAAGAGAGACAGAGAGGAAGCAAGAGATAGAGAGAGAGGGATAAATAGCCTGCTAAAAATGAAACTTAAGATAATTCTTAAAAAAACATGGCCTTCCCTGACTACAGTATCGTAAAATAGAATCTGAACTTTTACTGTCAACAGATAAAAATAACAAATGGCATCAGTGTGCATTCAGTATGACACTCACTTTTCTCTCTCCGTTACATCCAGGATATCGGTGGGTGCTGTGGAAAAAGAGGGGGAAAAAAAATCAAACCTTGCAACCACACTAAAGCATGTGGCCTGAGGTGATGGTGTGTTGCTTAATGAAGAGCTGTAAAAAGCTTGCGTGGGAGAGAGAGATGACCTGCTTCACACAACACCCCCCCACACACACTACAGATAACACACAAAACAGTGACTGAAAGCAAACAACACCAGTCAGAAGTTTGGACACACCACAAAGTGTTTCTAATGATCATAGAGACCTGCTTATCTAAAGGATTGGAAACGTAAAATTTGTTCTGCAGCTTTTAAATTGATTGTTAAACATACAGGCATAAAAATCGCACAGATAAAGCCATTTTGTCTATGCCAGCGATTTTTAAAAGCTGTTACAGACATGTGTTACGTGATCATTTTACCATTATCAATGATGTATCTGACGATCTCCTTGCTTCCCACTTCCACAGCATAGTGCAACAGGGTGCGGCCCACAGGGTCCTGCACACACAGGTCAGCCCCCTTCTTATGCAGCTCCTTCAACTACAGAAAAAAAGCTGCCAGTCATACAAACAAACACTGAGATAAACACATCTCAATCAATAGAAAACCAAAGAGAGCATCACTATGGGAAGCCACATGGTACCCTGATGTCAGAGTCTTATTAATTATTGGAAAGTGCCAGAAAGTACTGGTTTCCACACAGTTATTCAAACGAAATCTAGTGATGGGCTCAGATGTGCTTAAGGAGAAAAGCACAAGGTTGGCTGGAGGCTGACAGCAAACATGCCAGTGACCGTCTCAATGGGTTCAAAGGACCCATCCATGCGATAAAGCCCAAAATCTGTCAGAAACTTGCCAGGACTTTTTTATACACCAGAGAGAGTTTGGGCATAAAATACTGGCATTATCACCAGTCCAGTGAGTCTAGAAAGATTAGTACCATCAGAGGCTTTTTATCCACCAGTTTTCAGTCTCACTTGGAGGAGATTCCTGATGATGAATGCCCTGAGAGGAAAGAGAACACACCATCTACACACCACACAGTGCACTCTCTGCACTCCACTATCAGGTAATTACAGACACACCTGAGCATCTCTGTGTGTGTGAGAGTAGTTCTGCATATTTCATGTGAGTTTAAATGTCAGAGTTGACCGTTTATGGTTCTATGTTTCAGCTGTAAGGGCAGTGAGATGCTTATTTAAAGAAAAAATATTGGGGCAGGTAAAGGATACTGTGTACTGTACATCGCTGCCCACTGCAACATGCCAAACACCCTCATTAATATCTGAAATGTCCCCTCTTCTCCTCTCTGTACCGAGGCATTACGAGTGGGAACAGGTTTTGGGCTGGGTGTGAGAGATTATCATTCTAGAGAAAGCCTGTTTGGTCACCATAGAAACCAAGAACAAGTGAAAGGTCAAGAGAATATGCAGGATCATTTATCTGGTTCCGCCTCCGCTCTGCAAGATACTTGACATTTAATGGTGAGGTCAGTCCTGCGTTAGAGACGACAGAATATCCTTTAGGCCGAGTGAACATTTAACTAAAAGCATACGGATCGCTCTCTTGCATATTAAATCACTGTCAAAACACAACATCCGGGCTACCTACTCAAATAATAGGTGTATGTGCTTGCAAACCATTAAAAAAAAACCAAAAAAACACAGAAATCTGAGAAACCAAGAAGGTAAAAAAAAGCAAGGTTGTCGAATTTATGTGCTTAATGTATTCAAATGATGCTCTTACCTTCTGATGGTCCTTCTTCTTCACACATTCAATTAGACTGTCTGCTGACACTGTAAAAGAAGAGTACTCTATTAATGAAGATTCAAGTTTTTTTTTTTCTTTTTTTTATAGTTCTTGAACTTATTTTGAGTTAATTACAAAGCACTGTTTACTAAGATTAAATGTGACTGGATGTGTGAAAATTATGTCATCAGCATCAAAAACAGAGTTAATGGATACTGAAACATTATCTTTTGCTGTTTTCATAGCTGAACTGGAGGAGGCCATTTTAATTGATCTTGAACTTATTTTGATATGATTACTTAAGTGCAATTACCGCAGACTGAGTGTACCAAGATGACAGGTGATCAGAACAGTATGTCATTAGCTTAAAAAAAAAGTTTAATTGAGACTGAAGTATGTTTTTGCTGTTTTTGGTAGCTAAACTGGATGAAGCCATTTTAATTGATTCTGATCTTATTTTAATAATTTTACTTGCGTGCAATTAAAGCTACACTATGTAACTTTTGACACTCTAGTGGTTGAAGCATAATTGTTTCTTACAGAGGAACATTGTTTTGGCGATTGCGAGTTGTGTTTCCACAATTATGCGCAGATGAATGAATTCATAAGCACAATACGCAAATGTCACTAACAACATTAAAACTCCATGACTCCAATAAATAAATTGACAAATAAATAAAGAATGAAAGACAGACAGACATCCAAAAATAAAAAAAATTAAAATTAAGAGAAAGTAAGTAGCTTTTATGGCACAGTTGTTTTGACTCTTTTAAAACTACCATTTTTAAAAAATGTTACAAAACTTTGACATTAGACATATTGATTGCTATTCATATAAGAATAAGTTAACATGGAAACAAATACAACTTTGCTAGTAGGCTAGTTATAGGCAAATAGAGGAATGTAGTAACTGGTTTAGAGATTGACATCTTTTTTATGAACCTAGTAAATGAAATTTTACTCAAACTAAACATTTTTGAAAAGCCAAGCAATTGTTGAAGTTTTATTATGGCTGTTGTCAAGTAGTAACCTGACCTTCTTTCCTTTATTTACAAATATGACATAAACGCACAGAAAAATGACGGAGGCATGCAGTTAAATCTGACCCGACAGATCTATCTATATATATATTTATTATTTTATAAATTATTTTATAGGCTTACTGTAGTGATTCAGGGTAAGGCAAGTTTGGAAGACGGATTTATGAGAAGATGAAAATAAATTTGTCATTATTTAAATTTCAAAAAGATGAATTGTGAACATATGTGTGAATCTTTATGGCATCTCAGCATAAAAACAAATGCATTATTTGTAAAAGATTTGTAAAGCTGTAATACCAGAAAATGTGCCAATACTAGTGTTGTAGTTTCCTCATAGCAATTGATGACTCTATTATTACTTAAAGGTATTATTATTCAGAAACTGCCTGCATGCACAAACCGCTTATGCATATTTGTTCAATATTAAGTTATTCAGAGTTACACAAGATGATGTTCTGTTTATTTAATGCTTTGGGAGCAGACAGTTAAAAAGGGAGTAAAAATACAATTTTAATTATGGGTGTTAATCACATTAGCTGATGCTTGCTCTGAGGGTTCAGTCTCAATATGCTAAATCTGTGTTCAAAGCTTTGCAATGCCCTTTGTAGATTTGCCTTCCTAATCCAGCAATTTTGTATGTTGCTTCACAAACCTCGAGAGGTAAAATATGAAAACACCCAGCTGGGATGTCGGCTAACACGCGCTGTAGAGCGCACTGCGTGGCTAAATCTACGCCCGTGTCTAAAGATATGCCTGCTCCAATCCAGCTCTAACTCGGCCGCTTTATGGAATTGAAGAGTCTTTTTTCCTGTCTAGAGAAAGCGTGCACAGGGCCAAATCAGGTTTTCGGAAATGCATTCCTCCTCTGTTCACGCCAGGAAGCTTTGGAGCTAGTGCTGAATTCTAATGTGGATCAATGTGAGTGATGATAACCTGCTCTGCCTCGCTGCACCTCACAGACTGTGAGACAGTCCTTTCCTCCTCGCTCTCTTCCTCCTCTATCAAGGCCAAGAGAGTGGAAAACACCACAGCCTTGGCACATGCCCTCTCCTGACAGGCAGCAGCTCATTAAAAAGGAACAAGAACGAAGACCAAGGAGCGTTTAACACTCAACTTACACGTAATGAAAGTCAGGAACGATTCACAGAGCAAGAGCAGCTCCTCCACTATGTAGCGGTCCCAATTTGCTTCTCGCAGAGACCTGAGACGCTGTACGACTTTAACTTGTTCCCACAAGAAAAGACTAAAATTCAGCCCTCATTGTGTTTCCATTTACATTTATTCATTCAGAATTAGACCAAAGCTACTCTGGATAAAGTTCACTTGATGTTCTGTTCACTGAAGAGATGAAAGCAAAATTAGAGCACTACTTAAACTCCTTACCAGAGTTTGCATTGTTCAGGTTGCTCTTGTCAAACCTGTGGGAGAAAAAGAAACAACTGAGTGATACACTTCAAATCAACTGACACAAATCTTTTAGAGGACTTCTTCACAGCAAGTATCTGAAACTAAAGCTCTTGATGCACACACTGTGTGTGAAGCCATTAATCTAAACTTGAACCATCTCCTGATGTTTTTCTTGATGAAGCTGTTCAAATGATCCTAAAGAATGGCTACAATGCACATGCATGCAGATCTCAGAAATTTAATTAGCAAAAGAATAATGACTTCAAATGAGCTTCAGCATATAAGAGCAAGAGATGAATTGAGGAGGGAACCCAAACTCAATGAATGTCACTGCAATGCTATCTGAGTGACATTAGGTCTGTTTTACTTCATATTTGACACTACGCAGAAAGATCAGAGTCTTGAGCAGGGCATGTCAAACTCAGTTAGAAATTTTGTTTTGACTTGGTGTGGTGCTGATGCCATCAAAGTACTACAAGAGCGATTCGAGGGCAGTCGGCTGGATCAGCCAGCATAATTTTTCCAGAGTGGCTGCAAGAGCTCTGATGATAACAGCCATTTCACGATTGGTCAGACACATCGAAGGTGTGCACTTCATATTTAATCTGATCACTCAAGTTCCACTAATGCTCACACATCAGTATTTTTATAACAGTAAAAACTCCATGTAATCTTAATGTCATATTGTTACAAATGTTATGTTCATCAAAATAAAACTGATAAAAGTACATCGACATTCTAAACATTCTTCTCTGTATTAAGAAGCACATAACCTATTCAACGAACAATGTTTCTGGTTGCTACACATGAAAATCTGTTAATCTGAGAAACATTACATCTAATCTACTCTGTCTGTGACAAAGTACACAAACACTGTGCGAACACCACTACGAGAAGTTTAAAGTGTCCTATTTGATAGCTCTTTTTTTTCAACTCCTCCCCAAAAAATCTCGCTGACTGGTAAAGGCAGGTGCAGCCAAAGTCGAACCCACCTAAGATAATGATGATGCCATCATTGACACTACACCTCCTCTCTGTCTATTCCCCTACTACTGGAGCATCTTCTGTGCGCTCTCACCTAAAAGAATATTTGATCAAAGAGCTCCCCACCACACAACAAGAAGGCTGGGACATTAAGAAACAGAGACGTGTGGCGCACAGGGCTTTGGATCCTGAACTTTGCTAAAAGCAGTGTGGCTCTGAGATTGTGTTTTCACCAGAAAGCTTTTCATATAAGAGTTGACTATAATGCAGATCTTTGGTATATCATAATGAAGTGCAATGCAGGGGTCAGAGGTCAAGAGAGGTCAGATCACGGTCAATTGAAAAACAATAAACGTGTTTCACTTCAAATACACTGTCTCAAATTGAGTGAGACAGAAAAAGAGTGAGGGAAAGGTAACGGAGTTCATGAACACTTAAGTCAAAGCCACAACACACTGTTTCCATTGTGATATGTCTATGAGTGATTGTGTGTGTATGTGTATGTGTGAGAGAGAGAGAGAGAGAGACTGAGAGAGAGAGAAAGAGAGGGGGGGGGGATCTGAGGAATCTGAGTGTTTCCCATAATTAAAAGCAGTTTGCAGGCTCATAAATCTGGGCTCTGACATGTCTTTCCAACACACACACACACACCTTTGCTGTGATGTTTGCACGTCTCCTTTAGCCTTGCAGCTGAGGTTCAGCCTTCAGGCAGCGAAATTTGCTCAGGTAAGTGGATTTCAGATCCCTGAAACCCCAAATCGTGACTCTCAGCTATCAAACACCATCTCTATCAATCACAATTTATCTTTTCATATAACTCTATCACGACAAATGAGGTTCAAATAAACTGATTTCTGGTCAGCCATGGGGAATGTTCAGAGCAGCCAATCTTTTCCTGTGTAACAAAGTTCACAGCAGCACTACAATTGAGAAAAACACAACTTAAGCACTTCAAACAGATTCACATCACTGAGCTATACTCTTGCTGAAGTGATCAGCATCCACATTTATTTTCAGCCATATCCATTTCGCTGAGATACAACCTATTCCTCTTCAGATGGAAAACGGTGAACATGGTGCATGTGACTGGAATCAGGGCAAATGCATCTCTTTAACTATCATGTCCTGGAGGAAAAGCTGGCAATGGTTTATTCCCCCAGACTAAACGATCACCCAGTGTTTAAACATGTCTGAACCATTCCTTGGTATGTAACCCAGATGGCAGCTGTAATTACTGACGTTCCTCAGCCTGCTTTCACAACACACTCACACACTAAGACACACTAACATGCACCCTGCACTCACACACATGCTCACAGCAGCTTTAATGGGTTTATTGAGTTTTTGCTAGCTGTAATTGCTAGTAATTTAGCACATTTACAGAAAGGGTAGAAATGTGACATCGGGCCAATTATTCGATACGAGTCCAGAAACCCCTTATTAGCTCTAGAGAGAAACAGCAATCTGAATCCGGACCGGCCAGGCGTTTACTCAGCCAGATCACCAGCTCCTACCAGCTCTCACAAATACAACAAATCACATTTGCAAGCCAGTTTTATTATTGATTGTGGACTAGAATGTTCTCCTCTAATCACTACTGAGATTTATGAACAGAAGTCTTTCTTTAAACAAAAGCAGGTCTTAATGAGGGCGCTTGATGGTCCGTGCTGTGAATACGATACCATTAGAGTAAACTTCAATATACTTCAATGTAGGAAGGCTTTAAAGGTCAAAGTTCAGCTCACTAGAGACCAATCAGACTTTGGCATCAACGGGATCTCAGCTTGATAATGAAGGCTGCGATGCACCATTAAACTGCCCTCGCTGCTCTTGAGTATCTTTCCTTGTTTGCTTCTCCTCATCAATATAACCTTTATTATGCTCCTTCCAATTTACCATTTGCAGACACCACATTAAAGATGGTTCACGCAGACTGCTCAGGAAACAAGGGGCTAATCTCTCACTCGCGCTCCTGCTTCCTCCTGTTGATATTTGCTTTGAGCATCAGTGTTTAGATGTAAATCTGCCTCAGAATGAGAGTTACTCATGGGCTCAGCTATAATTCCATTACAGAGGAAAATGCAAATCCCTCATTTATGTATGACAGAAAAACAACATAAAACATGCATCAATTAATTACAGCTCCTATTCAAAATTAAACCAACAATAGCAGAAACCTAATCAATTTCCCTGGTAGACAGAGATACAGAGAGAGAGAGAGAGAGAGAGAGAGAGAGAGAGAGAGAGAGAGAAAGAGAGAGAGAGAGAGAGAGAGAGAGAGAGAGAGAGAGAGAGAGAGAGAGAGAGAGAGCACAAGCTGCAAACTTTCGAGCATGTTAAGCTGATTTGAGGTATTGATGAACTGTAGAATATGAGCACTGGAAGAGACAGTGTCATATAAGAACAGATTAATGATTTTTTCAGGCTGTCACAATTTAAAGCTATCTTTATGCTTGTCTATGTTGAAGCCATCCCTTAAAGGGACAGTTCATCAAAAAAAAAGAGAGAATTATTTTATCATTTACCCATTCTAATGTCATTCCAAACATCTATGACTTTTTTCTGGAAACTAGTTAAGACACTGCTCAAAATTTCCTTTTTTATGTTGAACAGTCATACAGGGTTGGAATAACAAGAGGATGGGTAAATGATCACAGGATCTTCATTTTTGAGTGAACTATCCCTTTAAGAGGGACTGTTCACACAAGAACACATTTTTGCTTTCAAAAAAAGTGAGATGCCACGCAATAGTCTCCAACTGCAGCGCTGCAGCGCTGATGAATGAAAGAAAGGCAAGGTCTTGAGACGTGTTTTTAAAAGTTGAACTTTTAACCTTACACAGTGTTTTCAAAACAGAAAGCTTATGTGAGAACAGTGAGACAAATCACAATTGTCAAAGATGTCCGTTTAGCAGCTATTTACATAGAAAAACAAAAAGCAGTGAAGTGGAACACAAAAATGCATTTTGTGTGAACCAGCCGTTAGTCATCAAGCAAACAGCAGTTAGAAAATACAATGACAGACATCACACTGAAGAATGCCAGACAAGACAAAACACGAACAAACAAGACTAGGAGTGACTACACTGGACCAGCACAGACTAGATTAGACCAGAACAGATCAGGGTAAATTACTACTCTGATTGCACTTTGATTTGCAGAACTTTTGGCAGTTTATGTGTAGTTTTGGGTGTGTTCATCTCTTCTACCCTCTAATGTTGTGTCAACAGAGACAGCTGGGCCTAATAAGGAACAGAACAGGCCAGTAAAAATAATAATCAGCTGCACAAATGGTGAGGTCCTGCTGTGCTAGAGTTCTTTTCCTCATTGCAGCAATGACACTCATAGTGCACATTAAGAAAAGCCACTGGCCGCCGGTAACTATCCCCACTGGGATTAAAAGAGTAGAGCCACTCTTTGAACACTTTCAACACTAACATCTATAGCAGCTCTGAGAAGATGCAACAGAAAGGGTACAGAGAGGGGAGGAATACAGAAACATTACAAGTCTGTAAAGCTTTGTCTCACCTGCTGGTAGGTTTGAAATCTGCTGCTGTTGTGTTTGAGCGATGAACACCCCCCACCCTTCAAAACAACAAAAGAATTTAAAAAAAAAAAAATTTATTAAATAATTGAATGGGAATATAAGACAAAAATGATGAAGACATGACCATAAACAATATTCGTTTGACATAACAGTGACAAATGAGATTTGCATTTCTCAAAGGAAATACAGATCCTTGTATGGCAGTAAAAAAAGAGTGTAAAAGTTTTAGGTACACTTAGGATTTAGGCTTTGGTTCTGTGTAAATAAAATGCTGTATTAGAGCTGCTCTGTCCCTGTCATGACATTCAACACCTTGTTTTCTGTTGGCTGCACACAGCTCATACATATTCACTGTGGATTTTAAAATTGGATATGCAAGACATATGCAAAAGAAAAGAGCAAACCAAAAATTCAGCATGTAGTAGAATGTAAAAGGAAAAAATACCAAATCAATTCAGTAATACATAGTGGTGATTTCACTGTTGTTGTTGCATTAAAGAGTATTTTAAAGTATTAGCTGTATCAATCTTCTTTTAATTAAAAAAAAAAGAAGTATGAAATGTACAAATATGACAAATATATGTAACGTGTAGGTATAAAAAGTGTTAAGCACTTTGGGTTGAGAAAATTGTAGAACAAACCCTAACCAGAATGTTACACAGTATATGGCATGGAAAATAAAACAAAACACACAAAAAAGAAAATAAAAATGGCAATAAAATCAAAAGGACTGTGGACTGAGTTGGTTTGGCATTTTAAAGACTTTTAATGCATTAAGCATGTGATGTAATGCAAATATATTTCACCATTACAAACGGGGTGGTTCTATTATCTCTGGTCTGGCCAGATATTTCTCCACTCAGGCAGGGTTGTGGCCTGGACCCCACTGGAGCATATCAATTCATGGCCAGCACAAATGTTATATAATGTTCCACAGGCAGACATTTCTTTTACCGAGATATCACTGACCCTAGGAGAAACTTAATAGGACCCAAAGAGCCCATCATTTAGGAACACAAAGGAGTGTGTGAGTCCAGGACAGCTCTCTGTGCTTTACAGAGCTGATTTCACACAAGAGGGAGATTTGTGATTGTGGTTTCTGACTAGAAAGCAGTCAGGCAGTGATATCCCTTATGTCTTCTGTGCAGTAAAACCTAACAGTTCATGGCCAGCAGCTTTTTGTATTTTTATCTCTTGGCCTGTTTCCAGTGGTCGGTTCTATTCTCTGTATGCCATTATGAGGTCTGGGATCCTAAAGGGCATCTAAGGAAAACTTTACTTATTTTCTCCTGGTCACATATGGAGATATAAACATCATCACAAGAAGCAGGAGCCTAATGTCTTTCTGTCCTGCCAGATATATTTTCTAAACAATATAAAAAATAAGCAGGAACAGAGACTTCTAAGCAAATGAAATATTCCAGCATTTTCTTCAATGTACTGTAAGCATCATGACATGTATGCGAAAACAGTTTAATCTTTTCATGCAGCCCTCATGAAACACTCATGGGAAACTATTAAATGCATCCTTAAAAAACCTTCATGAAAACCTTTTGGACATTCTCTGTCTCTCTCTCTCTCTCTCACACACACACACACACACACACACACACACACACACACACACACACTCAGAGTGCAAGGAAAATGCAAAATGCATTTCTGCACAGTAAATGAGATGTCACACTTTTCACAAAAAAATGCCTGGTGGCCACAGTTGAAGTTGCAAATGAACCAACACAGATTCAAGCACACAGATGAACACATTTACACATCTTTTACACATATAGAGGGGAATCAATGCAATACTTTAAAATTAAACGCGAACTTCATTTTATTTTCTCTTTTTATTCAGAATGCAGAATAAAATATATGATTATTCATAGTTATTAAATTATAATAATGATTATTTACTATAAATTAAAAATCTAGCATTTGAGCTAAAAACAAAGCACTCAAAACATTAAAAAGAATGCAGTAAAAAGGTACTTGGTACTGACTCTAACTGGACGAGCTACAATCGAAACAGTTATAAAACTGACATACAGTCATTAGATGTGTTGTTGTCCATCAAGTGTACTTCATACTGCCCAGCTCTACACACTGTACACATTATCAATTAAAACATCACAAAAAGAGATATGCAAAAGGAGTTAGTTCTTTTTTGCTATAGCAAAGATTAGCTAGTAAGGGTTCTCTCACAAAACTACTCAACATTCACAGATCAGCATCTCTCATACCAGCACAGAACTCAATATTCTGCTTAGGGCCATACAGACATAGATCAGAAAGAACATGCAAGAACATTCAGCCTGAAAAAGAAGAAAAAAAAAAAACTACTTTTGTATGGCAGCAGGCTTGATCCACGTGGCTGGAGTTTCAGAGATGTGTTCTAGAGGATCATAAACGTTCTCTGTGTAGCTCTTACCTGGTGAGAGCTGGTTTGGCTGATCTGAGCGAGCCACTGTGTGCAAGTGCTTCTGCCACAGAACTGTCACTGGAAACACGTTTCCTTTGGAGCTCTGCAACCCTGAAGAAACAACGAGAGAGACACACACACAAAGACATTATCAAGAGGAATATTTGGTACTGAAACAGCAGGGCCAGTCATTATATCTGCAGCCAACAAAAAACAAACGCTGTGATGTACCACAGTCCAGCTGCTAACAAATCATAATGTTGTGTCTACTTGTTCTTTAATGTTGGAAGTCTTTGTGATATAAAAAAGTAACATACAAAGACCCACAATTACAGTCTGGTTAATAAAAAACACCTCTAACAGATTAGGAATACCCTAAAACATATAGAAAAATGTTTAGATGTATATTGTTTCTGGTTATAGTATATAATAATAGTGTGTGAGAGAAAAAGAAAGGAACAGATGAAGGTGGAGACAGAGAGATAGAGACACTATCCTTTGATCTCCACTAGTGCATGTATCACCCTGTAGCAGTCTGATCTCATTTGGTGGAAAAACATTACCCATGGAAAAACATTACAAAGACAAGAGAGAGCGAAAGAGAGAGAGAGAAAGCCAACATATCTAGAGACTCAAAAAGACAATGCTTCCTGTCGCTTTGTTCACCCACAGCTCACCCTGGCAAACTCAGCACTTAACACCACAAAGAGAACACCACAAAGGCTAATTACATCTTTTTATTAATTTAATATTCCTTTCATGAGTGATTCTGTGTGATTCTGAACTGAACAAAAGCATGTTCAATGTTGCCTCGGCGAGAGATCGTTATTTCATGCCCAAGGGAGTAAGCGATGTAATAATGCCTGCCAAACACATCAGCAGCTGTACGCCTGTGTGACTGATTGAGTCCGTGCGACTAACAACAAATCAGAAGCAGAAAAGTTGCCAAAAAATCCCATCCAATACAAAAAGTAGCACTGATTAAATACATAAATGAAAAAGATGAAATGCACGAATGCAATGCGAAATAACCAAATTAAAAAAAGGAGAGATGTCAATTACAAGAAGGTGAGCCAAAGTTCTCTGAAACTCTGAAAGACTCTTGCTGTTTCGCAAACATGTCATTAGGACTGCAGAAACCATATTTAAGTATCAACAAGGAAGAAAATATCCTGCCTATTGCAAGAAACAAACCAAAGCGAATGGCCATATAATGATATCTGAAATCTTTTATGCTGCTGTTTTTACAAGAAAAAGAACCCAGACGTATATACGCATAAAAAAATCATTACACAACCAGAAACCAAACAGAATGCTGACATTTTGTAGCTTTTTATGCTTGTGGTGTATCTAACCCAACAGAGTTCAATAAACAACACACAATTATCGAAGTAAACAAGACTAATTAAAGAAAACTTCAGCTTTGATGTGGAAAACCCAAGTGGCTTAGAGTGAACCCAAGAGAAAAAAGGTAGTATTTGAATCATTAAGGCTGACAAATGACACATTTACAGTGAAACTGTAGAGTGTAAGTACAACATGAGAGAAAGACATCCTGAAGTTCATAAGATAAAGATAAAGGATATATCAGCACATCTCAAGCACCCACAGCCCCTAAAGACAAAAGGCTGACTGTTATCTCACAATCACAGCACACATGACAGCAGCAGTGCTCTGAGGGACCGCTCAATGTTTTCCATTGGGAGCCATAAACAAAAGCTCCTATCGGATGGGTTATACAATCGTGACATAATCAGGAGAGCTATGCCCAGTGCAGCGGCTTGTCTGTGTTTCAACCGCTGATCTATAAAAGAGAACTGGAATGCTCATGAAGTCATGAAAGTGAAGCCGCCGCGCCGCCATATTGGTATTCCTCGCTGTTCCCAGACATTCCATTGAATTAATAGGAAGTCGTACAAATTTAATGAGAAAACATCACCTTACCAGTCAGCGTTTTTAAATCTGAAGTATCCCTGTACATTCTCACAATGCAAACACCCTAGGCATGTAAACGGTTATTTGTTTAATGTCGGGAATTTACCCTGCTTATTAAAAAGTTACGTTCATTACAGTAGCGAACATCAGATGAACATGATAAACATCAGACAGACAAGATCCTCAACATAATATAGTTGTGCTCATTCTGAAATCTGAAGAAAGATTTCTGCTTTGTATACACATATACCTTCATTCGCCTTGTCATTCATTGTTTAGGTTATGTAATTTTGTTTACAGTGTTTTTATTCATACAGTAGGCTAACTGCAAATGTTTCAACAATGACTTTATTAAACATCATTCATTTTGAAGCAGGTAATGATTTAAACAGTGGTTAAATTAATTATTAACTTAACATAATTTTACATGGAAACAGTAATGCTAGTAAACATATTTGCGCGATCTTGGAGAGTCTGAAATAGATGTTGCTCAATCAGGACATTAAAAATATACACATCATAACTTATTCAAAGAAATAACTGACTACATAACTTACAGTACGGACTTAAAAGTCTGTGTAAAGAGAATTCTGAGAATTGTTTCTAAACACATTATAAATGTTAGAAATGTATTGCTGAAACACATTACAAAGACTCTGAATTATGTAGTACTGCATTGTGGAGTTAAAATTCTGTGTTCGGGATTTTTTTTGGGCGGGGCTAAAACGGTGGCTCGATGACGCAATGGAGCCACCGAGCATGGCCTCGCCCCTAACACTATAATAACTTCTAAAAGAACACTAAATAACAGAAAGAATACAAGTATGTTGAATGTCTGATGTTAGATATACAGATTCTAGGCAGGGACTGTTCTAGGGTGAATGGATACCTGGGTCTTAGCCCAGAGACATCAATATGTGTCACAATACATACACTTTAAAAACATGGAGCGATCACAATTCGCATCTTAAAACGCATGGAAACGCAAGCTGTACCGCTTTCTCTTTTTTCAAAGCGCACCGGAGCTTGCGCTGTCTTGGTGTCTGCCATTGCTACGCAACCATGAGCCGAGCTCGCCTTGAAGACAAGAAGGTTTCAACCAAGCGGAAACCTTCGGGTCTCTCTCGTGAAACCAACAACGGAAGTGACTAAAACTGCAATTCATCGACTGCCCGCTAGAGGCTGGCTCCAAAAGGGAGTCAGTCCCATAGACCTTCCATGTTAACTTTACAGCAGAAAAAAAAATATGTTTACAGCCTGGTACAAAAAGTGGTTTTGGTCTATATAACTAATTTTGCCCTTCATGACAACTGTGAGGTAGGGGTGTCGAAATTTAATCGTTTCTACGATGCATCGCGATGCAGATGAGGACGATTCGGTATCGGTTCAGTAATAGACCATAACCGATTATAATGTACTGACGCTTTTCTGACGTTATTTGTCGCATACGTGCTTTATCGCGGTAGCATACATTAGGCGCGTTGTGCTTGAAGCGCCGCTGCGCAGAATGATCAGTGTATAACATCAAGTACCGCGAGAGCGTTAAGAGAGTAGGACGGATCCTTATGCTTTCGAATCGCTCTCGCGGTTGATGTCATAGTACACTGATCATTCTGCGCAGCAGCGCTTCAAGTCGAACACGCGAGACGCGAGTGCGAGTAATTAAAAATGCTCCTACAACTTTAAAAGCTGACATCTGGGCACATTTCGGCTTTTATGAACAACCTGGTAAGCACGACCTGGAGAAGACACACACTGTGTGTAAATCATGTCACGCACAATAAAATATGCAGGGGGTAATATCACTAAGTTGAGAAACCACGTCAGGTACAGTTCATATATCTGACTGCTTGTATTTATTGACAAAATTGTATAAATGTGAAGTAAAATTGAAAATTGAGGATGCAGTGCATTCTCAATGCATTGTGACGCATCGTGATATCGAATTGAACCGAATCGATGACATGATAATCGTAATCGAACCGAACCGTGAGACCAGTATAGGTTCACACCCCTACTGTGAGGGGAGTGAATTTTTTAATAAGTCAACGTTTAAATTATATTAAGCCTTAAAGTTCTGCATAATTAAGGGCGTGGCCACTTGAGTGACAGGTGGATTGCCGCTGCTGTCACCACCGTCGAGCTAAGTGGGCGTGGTTTCAACAACCAACTCCCGCCTCTTTGCCGACTCCGCCCACTTTGAGCTTCAAAAACGCTCTTCATAAACCTACGGGTGACGTCACGGACACTACGTCCATGTTTTCATACAGTCTACGGTTTCAACTCACTGCAGCGCTGACGCGACGCGCGTTGTCTATTTGAGCGCGCTTGCCGTGCGTCTACAATTAAATAACGAGCTTGCACGCTCAAACATGTATGCCTGTATAAATGTAATTAAGCTACTAGAGGTAGCATCATTAGCATCCATTCAGGTTGTAGCGGTATTTGACAGAGAGATGGCTGCGCTCCTGCGAGTGGGCGTGGTTTCAGCGCCGACAGCGGACACGCCCCCAACATTTGAGAGCAGAGACTCCTGCTTATTTTTCAAAGATTTTGAAAACTTTAGTTACTTGGCGTTTTTTTTAAATCATTCAAATTTGGCTGGGTGGTTAATAACACATTTTTCTGTTGTGTGACAAACTCAGAACATATTTTAATATCGCTTTACACGGACTTTAAAGACATGAAGCTTTATTTCCAAGATGATGCATGGTAAGCTTTTCCTTTCAGCACAACATAGCAATATAGTAACAGAGGCTTGTATAATATTATTCATTGTATATTCAAATCAATTTCTGATACTAATACGTTCATGTTTAATAATTCCTGAATTAATTCCTGAATACATAAAGAAACTGTTACCTATGTCGGCAGTGCAATCATTTTCAGTTCAATCATTCCGATCAATCAGTTCCCTATTATCCTCCTACTGACCAACATGAGCTTAATATATGAACAGTTCAAGTCAAGTCAAGTCGAGCTTTATTGTCATTCCGCTACATGTGGGGGCAATCCAGTGGAACGAAATGTGTCTCGCAGCACCACGGTGCTACATAAATAAACTTAAATATAAACAAACAACACAAGAGTAAGAACTTTTTTTCTTTTTCTTTAAATAACTAACTTACTGAAAGCAATAATCTACATATACTAAAAATAGACTATACATACACATAACCTAAGACAGACTATACAAGTACTTTACATAATAGCTGTGCATGATAGTTGTTTTAATATATGTAATTTATTCCTATTATGTCAAAGCTGAATTTTCACAGCCACTACTCCAGTCTTCAGTGTCACATGGTCCTTCAGAAATTATTCTAATATGCTGATTTGGTGTTCAAGAAACATTTCTGATTATTATTAATGTTGCAAACAGTTTCATATTTTCATGGAAACTGTGATTTTTGACATTTTTAAATTTATTTTATTTATTTTTGAATTTTAAAGAATAAAAAAGTTCAAAAGAATGGCATTTATTGTAAATGTCTTTCCTGTCACTTTGAGCAATTGAATTTAAAAATATTTTTTTCCTTTCAAAAAATAAAAATCTTACTGACCTCACACTTCTGAACAGTAGAGTATGTGGTGTTTTGGATGCTGGACCCCATCATGGGATCCTAACATGCAGGTGTCCTCACCAGGCTTCTTAACTAGCTTAACCAGTAAGATTTTCATGGTCAATCAGCTTAACCAGAATGACCATGCTGGCTAACAACCTTTACCAGCACAAAATCAGCACTAACTGGCATTTACCAGCCTGAACTAACAATAGACATTCATGCTGCTCTTTTCAGCAGAGTATTCATTTAAGGTTTAATAGTATAATAATAGACAATAAATGAATACACACTATTTAGAATAATAGAAAGGATGTGTTGATGAAGCTTAAGCTAAATATTTTGACAATTTCAACTGATTTCATTCATTAATTTAACAATTAAATCTGAAACATTCACAAAGACAGAAAAACAGAAAAAAAGCTAAATAACTGTCTGTATTCTCTTTCTCTGTCTTGAGCTCTATTACCCCTCCAAACACAAACACACACACACACACACACACACAGAGGAGATTAGCAGGGGCTGCGGTGCTGTATGACTTTTTCAGG
This sequence comes from Spinibarbus caldwelli, assembly GCA_039654775.1. Classification (NCBI taxonomy): domain Eukaryota; kingdom Metazoa; phylum Chordata; class Actinopteri; order Cypriniformes; family Cyprinidae; genus Spinibarbus; species Spinibarbus caldwelli. The sequence goes on along the minus strand of CM077220.1, from coordinate 22,981,819 downwards.
CAGCTATAAATAGAGGATCGGATCAAGCTCTGTGCTGCAGGAAACGCTCTGTTTTATTCACTCTGAACCACACAATTATGCTGCTATACACACACAATGTCACAATCACATTCTCTTTTGCACATGCAAACATGCATAGACATTCATGTATGAATCTGCCTACACACAAGTGTCCGTTTATGTAAAATCCATCTAAAAAATAACAACTATATGGCACCCTAGGTGGATGTTAAACAGTTATCGGTGCATTAGAATTAGTGTTGTTTATATAGCATTCGAACAAAGTAGCAGAGCAGTGAGAACCACACTGCCACCAGGCGGCTCGATGCTCTTCTGCTCCCTGTTGGCTGATATTACAGAGCAGAAGCTGCTGTCAGCTAACAGCCATCTGAGTTATTAGCTGCCACTGATAATAAAAATGTCTCTTTATGAAAGTTTGCATAAAATAACTCATTCATCAAAACATTATTATATTGTCAAGAAAGGCAAAGATTAGCTGGCAGTGTGGTGCTGGTTACATTTAAATGGTGCCCTTTATGTTTGCCCGTGTATCTCACCTGGGTCCAGGTGAGTTTGGTGGAGAAGAAGAGGATGATGGGAAGGCAAATTTACATGGATCAGATGGGGCATCACTAGAGGAGTCCACCAGGTCTGGCATGCCTGGCGATGTGCTGACCGTCTCTGTGACAACCAGCTCTGGGTCCAAAACGAACAGCTCATCCTGAGAAATTTCAGTCACGTAGTTAAGGTGCTCCTGAGGGATGACACAGACACCAGACAAATGTGAATGGTTTGTTTGTGGATACTCAAAATTGCTCAGTTGTAGCTTGAATTACTCTAAAGAGGTATTGTATGGAGGACTCACTTGAGCTCGATCAATCCTGTAGAATCGATCAGCTGTTGTAGCTGCAAACACAAAACATAAAAAAACAAGACAAATCAGGCTTGTGATTAGGCACCAGACATTCAAAAGCAAGTTCAAGCAAAAGAGATGACAGAATATCTCTCTTGTTCTAATGTTCAGGTCTCCAATTACACAACAGTACTGTTTCAACATCTACTCTATAAAACGCTGGGTTATTTTTTTCAACTCAAACACTTGATTGAGACTATTGGGTAAGGAAGCTGGGTTGATTTGACCCAATTTGGGTTAACAATTGCTCATAATCAGAAACCCAACAGTGCTCCAGATGTGAAAGAGATCATGCATGTCACGCAAGTTCCAACATTTCTCTGAGTGCCAATGCCACATCTATCCATGCTTGCAGTAAAACGTGTGGATTGGAAAATAGAAGAAAACTAATCAAAGCAGCATAATCAACATTTATTCAACAATCATCAATTAACATTTAAAAAGGAATATCATTTAACTGCATAAGATGTGTAACTGTTGAACTGCCATTCTTTTCTGCACTTTTTCTCACTCTGTACGCATTGTTTTCACTTTTGCCTACATTTTTGTTTATTTCTGTATTTTTGCAATAATATTTTACCTATTGACAATTACTATAGCCTGTGTTGTTACTCTAGTCATTCTCTCCCAACTCATTTTGGGAGTATAGTAATTTATTTTCAGCAGTATAGTAATTTTTAAGTAATAGCTAGGGTTAGGGTTGTTGGGTCAAATATTTATCCTAAACCAACTGGGTCAAAACAACCCAGCCTTGAGTTGCCAAAATGACCCAAACATGTTTGTTTTTAATGAGCGGGAAAAGAGAGATTGCTGAGGATCTCACATCTCATCGAAGCAAATTACTCCCGAAGAGAATGCACGTGCTGAAAATGCACACATAAACTCCCACGAGCTTGTCCTCATACCTGTAAATAACACATTTGCAGAAAAAGTAATGACTGCACATGATTCCTCACACTCTGGTGACATCTGCTCTGGGGCAGGAATGATCTGTGATGATCCAGGAAAACTGTGTAACACTGGCCTTGGATCAGACTTTGCCCCTGCTTGCACTGGCAATTACTTGACAGCAACTTCATAACACTGAGCTGGGATCAGAAGTGCTGCCACAATCACTCTGAAAAGTTCTGACTCATCCTGCAGTTCTCTGCTCTGGTAATAAAGCCCTCGGAAGCTTTTTAGTCTTTAAACGAGGAGATGAATTTTCTTCTGGGCCGGTGGGAAGAGAGGAAGGAGGGACAGGAATGAAAGGATGAAAAAAGGGTGGAAAGATGCAAGTATTGAACAGGGAAATGCGATGTACTATTTCACTGGTTTGATGTGTAGCAGTTTAGGATCTATGTGACTGTGACTCAGCTGTCACAGAGGATTTGTGTATAATGATGACTGACTCAACACATCTTGAGTTGCTGTCAAAGGAAAGCCTGATGGCCCTTTCAACACAAATCGCGTCAGTGCTTCGATGCACCCCTCAACAAAAGTGACACCTGTATGCAAAAAGCTATTTATTTTTATTTATCAGTTCTCATAGAACACTTAATGTGCATAATTATGTCTCTACTCCTTGAAAGTTCAGTGCATTAGGGAATGTTTACATATGAAGAATGTCATCTAAAACCCTTGACTCCTTGAAGCCCCTTATCAATTTTTTTAAATTAGTTGCCATTATTTGAGACTATTTAAGTATGCATTGATACTACTAGGTTGTGAACACATCGTTGCATCCTTTTCAAGACTTATGTAGTCCGATTCTCCACTTTTCATTGAGCTGACGTTAATCCACATCTTCACAGCTTCACACTGATCAAAAAGAAGATTACTGCAAAAATTGGAAAGCTGTTCACATAAAGGTATGCATAGTGCCAATAATGGGCTTGTAGGATAGAGTGTACAAACAAACAATAAAGCACTGTTTAAATAAATACACTACCGTTCAAAAGTTTGAGGTCAGTACGACTTATTGTCACCAAGGTTGCATTCATTTGATCAAAAATACAGTAAAACAGTAATATTGTGAAACATTATAACTGTTTTCTATTTGAATTTATTTAAAAAATGTATTGAATATATTTTTAAAAATATATTACTGTATATACTGCACTGTATTTTACGTATAATAATTTTTATTCTTAACTGCTTTAATTCATTTTAAATAAATTTTTAAATAATTTTTAAAATATTTAAATGCCTTGTTTTTTTTGTGATTATTTTTATTATTATTTTAATTCCTTTTATGTAAAGCACTTTGAATTACCATTGTGTATGAAATGTGCTATATAAACAAACTTTGCCTTGCCTAACTATGATGGCAAAGCTGAATTTTCAGCAGCCATTACTCCAGTCATCATGTCCACATGATCTTTCAGAAATCTAAATCTAATTCTAATATGCTGATTTGTTGCTCAAGAAACATTTCTAATTGTAATAAATGTAGAAAAAGCAATGCTGCTTAATATTTTTGTGGAAACATTTGTGGGTTCTTTCATTAATAGAAAAGTTCAAAAGAACAGCATTTATTTTCAAATTACTTTAAACATTATAAATGTCTTCACAATGCACAGTTTAATGAATCCTTGCTGAATAAAAGTATAAACTTCCTCATAACAAACAATTAATAAAAATAAATTAAAAAAAAATCTTACTAACTCCAAACATTCGAGAAAAAAAAAAAGCATGCCTGGGTGATGCCTTATATTTTCAGAGCTCCTGCTGATCTGCAGGTGTGATCTTGTGAAAACACACATACCCACAGAGTTCATCGTTCCAGACATACAGTTCATACGACGCAAACAGCTCCTCCCTCTTTCCCTGTGGCTGTAATTCTCTCTTTGCACTCCTTATTAGCACTGAAATGCCAGAGTAGATTCTGTTCTTTAGTATGGAGATTCATGACTCTTTCTCTTTTCCTAGCTTTGATTCTGGCACTGATAAGAGAATTTTGTGGGTCTGACTCACAGTTTTGAATCTCTGACCTTTACTCTTTGCCATTTTATTTACTGTAAACACCTACAGCTTTGTGCACTGATAAACACAACTCCAGCCCACATCCTTGAGGGCCACCATGGCACACTTGCTGTTGAGTCCCCCAGATCTAACTCTGAATTCTAACATCCAAACTACTGTGAAAAGAATACTCACAGTCGAGAAAGCACCATTTTGGCGACAGCCTCTGAGAAGACAAAGCCTTTGATTTGGTCCCGTCACCTTCCTGTGAATGAAAGGAGAAGAAAATATAGGGTAGGAGATGGGAAGAAAAGAAAGTTTGACAGAATTCTGATTAGTGTCAGTTTTTGCCATTCAAAACAAATGATCAATATATGAACAGTGCAGTTTACTATTTTCATCACACACACAGACCTGTCATTATTTTCTGTCACATCAATTCTTTCCCTAAAGCACCAAACTGCCAATTGAAGATCTACATAAGTCATGCAACAGAGTCAAATACACACTACAAAGACTACACTCACAGCACATAATAAACACAACACCTGCATGCACCATCACTATAAAGAAAGCTGCCATTCTCTACAGAGTCTAAACGTGATCCAAGGCATCCATCCAAACAAAGCACACGGGAGCACTTAGGACTCAGGGGAAATATTCAGGGAACGAAGTTCTGAACGAGTGGATTTAACTTAGTAAGCGCTTACTGTAATTTGTGCTTATTTGAAGTTTCACCCATAACATCTGTCAAGAGGGAATGCTGTACTAACGAGGGTTCTCTTCACGTCTGCAAACAGACTAGTGTCTAGGAGGCGCTAGAGTGCTCTAATCTCACAGAGAAAGATGTGGGAGAGATTTAGGATGAATTTCAGAATACTCTGCTTTAGGGATCATGTTTAGCTCTATGTGAAAACAAACTCTTTTGCTTATTTTATCTCTCTAGGGGTTTATGCACTCTCACGGTAAACATGTCTGCCTCTGAACGTACTTTTAGAGTACACAAATGTGCTGCTGAAGTTTATCTAGGTTGGGTTTGTGGAGGCATATCTATCAAAATCTGATTGTACAAACAGCACTCTGTTTGATTTTCTCGATTCATTGTCCAGGCTGTATTTCCATTCTTGTTCCTGAAAGTGCTCCAGGTGTGCCTGTCTCACCTCTCGCAGGTGTCTCACCCACCTGGAGCACCAGCCGCTGCAGAGATGGGTGACACGACACAAAGTCCTGCAGGAGACCCCATTACATTAGATACACACACACACAAAGCCCATCAGATCAGCCTGTCAGTTCAGATACATACAGATTGCAGCAGATGGACAACAGTGTTTTTTGGAGAAGACCCTACAGCATGTGGATGAATGTGAGCATGTAGATTTGAGACTACTCTTCTTTTTGAAGAACACTTAATTCTGCCTCAGACACTCACCCAACCTTACTGCCAAGGGTGTTTCGTTATGACCTGCTGCACAATGTGTGAGTTTGTGTTTGTGTGTGTGAACCATTAAACTATCATTTACTGTACTTATACTTCTTAACAAAGGCTCTTACTGGTTTGTTTTTCAGCTGATTGTGAAGTTATATTTGTATAACCACTGTAACTTGATGGGAATGTATGAACTTAAACAAGGCCAGAATGAGATGCCATGAATGAATAAGATAATCTATACTACCAGGGTCTCTCAACAACTGGTGGCTCGCAACAGTAGTGAAAAAAAAAACAATGGTAAATGCATATAGTAATGTACAGCTAACCAAAAAATGATCATAGTCACAACAGTAAATTATTAGAATAACTTTTAAAAAAGGAGAAAACACTGCATTATTTTTAGTTGCTGACGTCAAAAGACTATGTGTCTGATTAAACTACAGTATTTCATTTGTCACTTTACAGAAACCGGCTACATGAAGCGGATGCTGGCATGGATTCAAAATACATTATTACATAAAGGACAAACATTGTTTGTGCATATCCCAATTTGTTTTGTCAGTGAATTGTTGTCTAGAAAGCATGGCTTATTCAAAAGACAGTTTTCTTATTTCATTTTAATAATTATGCATATTGTTGGACTAACCACATATTTTAATGTTTGATTTTTGGGCAACGTTTCACAATAAGGTTCAGTTTGTTAACATTGGTTAATGTTGTTGGTATAATGTACAAACCATAAACAATATAAAAAGTAACATCAACTAGATTCATGATAATTAGTTAACATTAACCTAGAACATGGATGAATAAACAATATATGTACTATAATTTAAAGGGATGATTAAGCCAAAATGAAAATTCTGCCATCATTTATCAACTTGTATGACTTTATTTCCTCTGTGGAATACATGATAAGATAATGTTTTTTTTCGTCCATAAAATGGCAGTCAATGCTCACCAAAACTGCTTGGTTACCAACTTTTTTCAAAACATCTTTTTATGTTCCACAGAAAAAAGTCATACAGGTTTGGAACAACATGACGCTGAAAACATGATTTGAAATGAATTTGTTCATTGATTTCATAATACCTATTTCATTAACGGTTGTTCATAAGGGTGTTGCAGATCTTTGCTTCTGTATAATAAACAATTTTGATATTGTGTTGTGTTGCCACTAGATGTACAATCTGGGTCCTAAAGCACAATTCAGTTGAGCACCACTGTAGTGCATTATAACTTCTCCCTCATCATATTCTGACTCTGACTGACTGTTTCCATCATTAATCAAACTCTAACACCTTTCTCCTCCTCTCTTTTCCTATCCTCTTCATTTCTCACTTTTACCCCACTCCATCTGTTAACCCCACCCTCTCATTTTTTACCTCCTGTAGTCTCTCGATGTGAGCTCGGCAGGTTTCCAAATCACTGTCTCCCGGGACAACGATGAGACCCAGAGGAATTGCTGCGAAAAGGAAGGAGACAAAAAGAGAAGTTAAAACGAGGGATGAGGAAAAGAAACAGAATTTTTCTATCACTCTCACAGTAACAGTCTGCTGTGTGTTGTGAAAAACTTGGCCCACATTCTTTCCTCTCAGGAGATACTGATCAGCAGTTGGAGAAAGAGTAAAAATAAAAGAAAGAAAGAAAGAAAGAAAGAAAGAAAGACTATTTTCAATCATGTAACATAAGCTAATTCATCTCTATCTTTGTGAATACATCTGCAAGCAGAAGAGTTGATGACTATGATTTATGGCAGTTGTATGCAACACGCGCTGGCTCAGACCCAATCAAACTCATTCAAACTAATCCACAGATTCCTCACGAAACAAGGTCAGACAGTAATAGGACGTGATGGGGAGGATGTGGCAATTTTATCTGCACTAGAGTCTAAACCACTGGAGGCATTTTGGAGACACATGGCTGTAGGCCTGCTCTTACATGTGCTGTCAGTGAGAGAATAAGATGAAATATGATGTTTCCGCAGTGGTTGCTGAGGGTACATGTGTCCTCTCATGCATATGGATATTCTCAAATCCAAGTCACTTTAGAGGAAAAGGGTAAAAAGCATAGATCCCACACTGAGATCCTAACTGTAGCGTGATACACTCAAGCACCCTGAGCGTTATGAAGATACTGTAGTGTACATTTGAAAGCTGGAGGAGCAGTAGTCGTGGCCCTACCCTGAGCGGAGTCTCACACGCTTCAGAGAGGCAAGGTAATATTTCTAAATTAAATGAGCATTCTCAAGAGGAGGGCAAGTTTCTCTGACAAAGTGGGAAGTGAGAGAGTGAGACAGAGAGAAAGCGACAGGGGAAGCAGGAAGAAACGAGAGAGAGATGGGAGAGGTGTCTTCCATTGAGAAATGTTGGGTTGCTTAGCAACATCTGAACAGTCATTCCCAAATTCAGTTCAGGTTTGTTCTGAGCTCTCTCTCTTTCTGTTCAGTTGGAGGTATTGTCAAGGCTCTTCTGAAGAGTGAAGAGGGACTGACAGCAGTGAGCAGATGAGACACAGGGATGTGTGGTATATTTTTGTATCACAAAAGAGAGAGTACAGAACAGCTGTATGAACAGCACAGAGCTAATCGCTTTCTCACAGTTGACATGCACTTTAAAAGTTCCATTTCAGTCAAACTAAAGCAGTAATTTGTCTTTTTATGATGTTAAATGAACATCATGGCAGTCTGACTAACTGGCCTAGATAATGTGATTGTATCTCAGCTTCGTGCAGCATGTATACAAGTTAATCACACCACAATTTGTCTCAGCATAGTGCGCTTCTGAAAAACAGAGGTGACGTGCAGTGAGTATTTAATACTTCAATTATCTGATTACACATTGTGTCATGTATACTTATAGAAAAATAGCTTGATTAGAACTGCACATGTACTGTATATGCACTTACTATTGCTTGCTCACACACACACACACACACACACACACACACACACACACACACACACACACACACACACACACACAAAGACATTCTTGCAAACTAGCAGGATAAAACAAATCTTTTATAATTTATTGAGAAGCTGAGAATTGATTTTTGGGAACAGTTGCTGATATATCGCCAAAACCAGAAATGTGTAACGTTAAAATCTCTGATGGATCGGCACAAATTGTTCTGTGTCAAAACACAATAGGAGCATAAAGCTGCATCTGAATGTATTCTCAAAGATCCACTTAATTCCATCCGTACACACCATAATCACTCACTGTAGAGATGGGACGACACCTAGTGCTGAGAAATACAACTGCAGCTTGAATCATGTACTCTTACAAAACACAAATGAAATATTTTTAATAAAATCTCAAAAGATTTCTGTCCACTTTTGAGTGAGCTAACATGCGGCCATAATCACTATAGACATCTGCTTGTTAAGTCGTGACATAAATACGGTTTCTGGGTTTCTGAGTCCAAGTCTCCTCTCCGTTTCAAATGAGAAGAATACTACTATCTCAACAGATGTTTATGAGCACTGCTTATTTAAAGCACAGATTTAAGTTAAGCTTTTAAAAACTTATGGTGTGCAGTCTCTGCACAGCGTCCCAGAAACCAATATTTTAATGATTCAGAAAAGATAAATCTCTGTCTGGTCAACTGAGATTTCTGTATGGAGATAAAGGTTAGGATTGTGATATTTCAGTAGTATTACAGCACACAGTGAGTGTACACTAGCACCATATGATGTTTACTTTTGAGATGTGATAGAGCACTTGGAAACCTGCAAACCGGCATGTGTGACGTCAGACTTAACAAGTGGACTGAGGAGGACCAGTTTCCCTCCTTCCCCCACACAGCTGTTACCATTTATAACTTCATTTTAACATAATTCTGTGAAAATAGGGAAGTCCACACCATAACTATAACAATAACAACACAGAAGAATGATATCGTTGGAATGTTTTCTGTCCAGCAGATAAACAATAAAAACATTGACAGCCAATCAGAATCCACCCAATTTTAAAGAGCTTGCGTATTTAAAGTGGCAGAAGACATCACTGCACTTTGTGCTTATAATAAACAGAACAGTATCATTCAATGGTGTGAACGCTAATATCTTTATCGTAATAGCTATCTTTACAGTTATCATTCTAGGTGTGAACAGGCCATTAGACCTAGAATTTCTTTTAAGTTCTTATTACTTTTTCTTTATTTTCTTAAAACCCTTTTAATCATTTAATTCCTTTAATTAGAAAGAACATACCAACCCTTCCCCCTCCAGCATTTAGGACATGGTTATGGCTTTGCACTAACCCTTTAATCACAGCACACCAGGGGTCGCAAGTGTATTTTCTGGACTGTAATGTGTGTTTTATACTTACAAGCTTCTTTGAGTTTCTCCTTATCGTAGTGCAGAGCTTCATAATCATGCATGCTGATACGGCTCACTCTGATCCTTAATCGTTCTGGAAATGGCTGCTGACTGCTGGATGAAAAAAAAAAATTCATAGAATTTAAAAAAAACATGCAAACACAAAGGATGTACAGCACAAAATGAAGCTTTTGATAACAGCTGTGTGTAACAGTGAGTATGCTATCTTGGCTAGGAACAGTGTCGCCACACTAATTAAATCTGTCTCCACTTCCGATATTTAGCTTTTTAAATGAGGTTTCATTACGGGCCTATCTGCCGTCGATACAATTCATTCACCTTGAATTGGCCAAGTGTGAAATTAACAAAACCTCAGAGAGAGAGAGCGATTATCTAATTTAAGCAGGACTAAGCAAGCTTGTCTGTCCTTAGCAGCCATTTATGGGGGTAATATATTCACTTCAAGTGTCAAGGAAAAGAAATGAGACTGCGACAGTGAATAAATCACACAATTTTCACACTTTCAGTAACAGCTCAATAGAGAGACATCAATCCAGCAGTTTAACTTTCTGCTCACTCTATTTTTTAAACATCAGCTCATACCAAATAAATGTATGTGTGTGTCTACACGCATTTTGGTGCTGCGCCCTTTTAAAGAGCAGTCATGCTCTTTAAATCTCATTTAGAAATTGCAGACCTTTTCCTTGATATCACATACATACCCGGCATTTTGCTATATACCGGTACTGGTGATAACCGTGATATTTAATATTATGTTAATACTTCACACGAAAATATTGTAAATAATCCATCACCAGTTACTGGTTGAATCCAGCGGCAATAAAACATTACTACTGCCACACAAAATGTCACATTGTCAGACATACCGCAGCCGAGAAAAGTTCTCGTGGTGTTAGACACCCTAAATAAGTTATAGTTTTTAACTCTCTGTCTGCCTATAAAAACACATTTATTTTTAGTGGGATTAATTGGCCAAAAAGGGAAAACACAAAAGAGACAAAGTTAAAGATGAATCATTAATCTTTTTGCCACGGTACCCTTGTAGTAAATATATTACACACACACAGATATATTATACAGATATATATATGAATCGAGACAGCCATAATATACACACAGCATCCATATGTTGCACTCACTCATTGAGCAGTGGTATTGATGTGCGTCTCTTGGTTTTCTGCACCATGTTGGCCTGGTTTCTCAGGGAGATGTGAATAACAGATGGAGCTAGTTTGCAAGGCTCGCCATCCACCTGCATGGGGATTGACTTAAAGGTGGTGAGGGTGACTTCACGACACTGATTTAACCTCTCACCGTGACCTCCGACCTGCAGTGTGGCCTACAGTCATAAACAATACAGGGACTGCAAATTCACCAGTCATACTATAAAAACTCACTTCAAACTAATCCAGGTAGGTGAATCATACCAGTGATGTCATCGTGAATCCAATGACCTCAATGCAGCCATCATCATGACGCTGAGGCTCAAAGTCATGATGTTCACTTGGATTGCCCCATGGCATAGTGCCCGCACAGTACCTGCAATTAACATGAACATCCAAACATGCAGACTCTTCACACAGATTTATGTCGAACTGAAGATTCAGCTTTGCCATCACAGGAACTCATTTTTAAATACATTCAAACAGAAAACAGTTATTTTAAATTGCAAAAATATTTCAGAGTATTACGGTTTACCTCTTTCAAAAACATCTTACAGATTTCAAACTTTTGAACGGTAGCGTAAGAAAGACCAAATTACAGAAAATAATTTAGTGTGTTACCTGGGGATATTGAGGAAGACCAGGCATTGCAGCTTCAAATCCTGCACTTTAGAGGTCAAATCTGTGCCGTCACACTACAGAGAATGAGAAAGAGAAGAAAGCGATATAAACTGAATATGTCAGCAAAACAAACCAACAGTCAGCAGAAAAAAGGTTGCAACTCAAATTTAGGCACACTATCTCTCAGTGCTAAAGCCCAAGAGGAAGAAATGCAAACAAACAAGCATGCAAAAACAGAGACTTAGAGTCAAACCTAAAAAAACCCCCAGCATATTCATTTGCATTTCAAAACACACACAGGCATGCACACATATTTCCCCTCTTGTTCTGTACAAAGGGTTCTTTGTTTAGTTCAACTCCATACGTACCACCACTCTAATGTGTTTAGCCAGGTCTTTGGAGCTGCCCATCAAGAAATCAGAAAATGCTGTCTGTAGAAAAAGAAAACATCAGTTGCATTTCAGTCACCACCAACTCACTGTCACATTTTTAATGTTGTGGTTAATGAAGGGGTTTGGGATTAATAAAGTTGTGATGTAACAGAAGCAGCAACAGATTCTCAGTTACTCTCTGTATTGTGATGTACATTCAAGTGAAACAGATTATTGAAAAGAAAAAAAAATTTGGGCAGGGACTTGATTCTATGCATTGTTTATTGATTGGCAAATCTGAATGTTAGCTATAAGTCGACTGTAAGAAATAGGTGGAGATAAGGTGGACTAAATGATTAGAGAAGTCCAGCATACTGGAAAATCCAGTTATGATATTCTGATTAAGAATTACAATGTCAACACTTTAAAAAAATAAAATAAAACATGTATGGATGAATCATTCACAATTAGATCAACTTGACAGGATGAAGTGAACACTTTGTGAGGACTCGGCTGTTTGAGTTTATGTGTTTCACTTACCCCTGCATAGAACATTTTGTTTCTGAATCGGCTGTTAAATTTCTCAGGGTTGGCCTCTGAAGAGTAAGAGGACAAACCATAATTAATCTCGATTAGCACCAATAAATCTGACCTTGCAGAAGAAACTCAAGCCTTAACTCTTACACAGCCACTGTCTTGCTATTAAATAGTCACATTTATATGACAGAATAGTGCCTTTACACCAACCTCGGGATTCATGGAACTCTAAAGTCACATGAGCATCAAACCCAAGGCTGAAGTAATTATTGAAGACATCCAAAGGGAGCTGCGGAGCAGAGAAACATCAGTCACTCTTCAGCTGCTTACACACTGATACAAACAGAAACAGCACTGCAGGTGGAGCTCTTACTGTACCTTGTCTGTCACCTGCTCATCTCTTTCCTCTGACCCCGCCTCGGGGTTGGGCTTCACAATAAGATTCCATCGATCCAGCTGTACAATATTCCCATCCTCAACGTGAGATAGGATTTTACTCAGAGGTTCATCTGTGTAACCCTACAAGTTGTACAGAATATGCTCATTTAGCAAACCATTCTATAAATGGATGAGCAGACTGTGCTACATGAATTACAATAAAATTTAGACAGATGTATGGAATGAATGTGTTTGACTGTGCAGAATTCAAACCGAAGTTCCACTCACCCCACCCCAGTTTAGCGTCCTAGCGAGGTCATTTCCCGTGCCCAAAGGAAGTACTGCCACAGCAGGAGAAGGGTTTAGCTGCAGCTGATCAAGAGCGGACAAAATCCAGCCCACCTGAGACAAAGAATCAGTTAACGTGAGTGTGTGTGTGCATGCATGTGAAAGAGAGAGACAAAGAGAAATGCACAAAATGTTCAAAAAACATTCAAACAAAATCCATAAAAATCTAAATGTCGCTATCAGATACATATACGGCTAAAATCATAATACCTAAATAACAAATAAGTTAGAGTTAGATATCTTGTTTTGTAAAATCACATCAATCCTAGAGAACCTCACAGAAAAACAGGAGAATATGAATATATGGAGTGTTTAACTCAGGAAACAGCGGTTCAGCTGTTCAGCAGGGTGTAAAACGAGTGATGGGAAGGGTGGATTAAAACTCCTTATTTCAGTTGGGCTTAAGGCATTATTCCCAAACTTCTCTCTCATGGATCAAAGTCAGGGTATGAAATATGACTGCATTCAGATTCCACTTTAACACTCTTAATTACTCACACAAACGGATTACGGAGATGTGACAGCATGGGGTAAACCAGGACACACACATCAGCACTATATGTCAGAAAACTCCTCAAACACATGACTCATCTGAATAGTGAATAGTATTATGACTCAAGAGAATCATCTCTCGCGCCGCTCACAGGCTGGGCGATAAGACTGCAGTGCCGCCTCCTGCTGGAGGGGTTCATAATTCCTACAGTATCCATTGGCCTAACAACTACAAAAGGTGATCACAGACTATTTGTTAGCAGATTATTTTGTCACATATAGACACGTACACACTCACTCACTCACCGTGCCATCCCCACCACAGGCCAAAATTCTCAAGTTGTGAACTTTGCGATACATCTCCAAGCTAAAATATATAAAAAGAATGAATATACATAAAAATATCAATCATCTTATTGAAACACATCATAGCAATGGGACAGATAAGTATTGTTCTTCTGAAGCAGGGCTACCCTATGAACCGTGATGGAACTAACTGCTTTTGTTGATGAAAAGCTAAGAAAAGCTGTTAAAGGGGTTCGGATGACAAAAACAGGGAACCCCTGTTGTGAAGTATTCCACATGCAGGTACTGACCCTTCCTGAGGACCCCCCTGACTGAGATCAAAAACCTGCCGAGGGTTCAGATACCACAGAAAGGACTGGATGATTTTAGCTCCCTGAGAGAAAATTAGAGAGAACGGGGGAAAAAGTTGATATAGGTGATTATATTTTTTTAATGTTTTATTTAATTAGTATTAATATAATTAATACTAAATAATTACTTCTTATTTTTGCTATAGATTGTAATAATAATACCTGGTTTCCTCCACTCTTTGGGTTTACAAACACCAGCAGTGGCTTCATGAGTTGAGAGGGAATAGGTCTCACAATGAAAGGCTTCCATCGAGCCTCCTGGTAAAGAAGAAAAAGAGAGAGACTGGGATGAAGACGTAAAATCCCCCCAAAATGTTGCTTGTTTAATTGAATCATCCTCTGGCAAACTAAACAATTACTTGGTTGTACTCATACCTCTGCTCCTTTCTTGCTGGATTTGCGTTTGAAAGACGTTCGTTTCTTCTTTTTGCTTGACTTTAGTGAGGACTATGATTAAAAAGTAGCACAATAACATTACAAAAGCACTCCACAACAAAATCACATTCATTAAAAACACAATGGAAAACTACAGTACCTGTGGATGAAAATATTTACATTTCAGCGTAAAAATGCTCTTTGGTTCTATACAGTTTCTGAGCATTTAAAATTCATGGAAAACAGAACACAACTGCCATTTTTTTTTCTTTAAACTTTTTACTTATTCTAAATGAGTGCTGAACAAAGAATGCTGTCTCGTACATTTTGTATGTTGGAGTTTTTAAACAATTCAAGAAGACAAAAACATTTCAGAACAGAGTAAAACAGAGCAGAACATTTCTTTAAAAACTTTTGAAAAAGTAATACTACACCACGATTTGAAAATGTGCAGACATTGCAGCCAGAATGCCTTGGGGTTTTTTACAGAAGGTGTTTACATCTCACGTTTTACATTTAATTTAGCCATAGAGATGCTGATAGCACTGCTTAATAATATACACAGCCACCAAATTCAATTCATTATCTAATTCAATTTGTGGATGTTTCCCATACAACTGCCCAACAACCCTAATAGAAAAGTAATGTGTTTAAAACCTGAGGTCGGCGAACCCGTATGATCCAGGTAGGAGGTACTATAACGGCGGCATGTGCTCCTAATGAACACGGTTCTTCTATCTGCTGCAGCATAAAGCATGTCACCTTATTATGATACTGCAAACAGACAGAGAAAGAGAGGAACGTTAAACACATTTACATACTCTACAATATGAAAACACACAATTGCATATAGCCTGAGAGACTTACTGCTTGTTTGCACCAGGAGCAGCTAATGGCTACAATCTCTTTACTGTGAAAGGCAAATTTCTGCTGAAACCCCTGTAGGTGGAGATCAGATTCTGTTATAAACTTTAGACTTCATTCATTAGCCTTTTGAAATGTACATGTAATACATGTAATGTCTCACTCAAACACATTATGTCTGAAAACTCATGGTCCATTATACCCACCTTTCCACACTGTTTGCATTTGCCCTCTTGTCTTCTCCGATGGACCCAGTGGTGTCGCACTATTGCTGGCTGCCATAGAAAAAAAAAATTGAAAAAAAAAAAACATACAAGACCTTATATAGCTGTGCCATCCACAGATTATGACAATCTGTGCTAAAAATGCCACATCAAAAGAGTAATGTTGTGGGGTTATGCTGTGGGGCATCGAGATAAAATTTGAAGGAGCAGACAGCAGAACAGAAATAATGAGAACAGAAGACCTCTTGAGATGTATTCAAAATGTCTGTAAATGAGTTGAACGCCATGATGAAATGCCTGCATGAGTGTTTTTACTGTGTGTAATTAATACTTAAAATACTTTGGGTACAAACTCCCTTAGACATACCCATATGAAAGGTAATTCTGTTTTTTTTTTAAGCTATAAAAATTAATAATATACGTTTTTGCAGTTTTAAGTTGTCTTTTAGGGTTAAGTGTTATAGTTTGGGCTTACACAATGTCTGTACCAGATGTGAGTGGCACAGATGTGATGTGATTACAGAAAATACTGTAATTCCCCTTATAATAACTATAATGCGCCGTTCAATTTCTGACACACTTCCCACACTTGCGTTACTTCAGACAGTACAAACAGATTTGAAACTTTCGCACAATGTTCATTTACATATACTAAATTTATTTGTGGATCATTATCTATTTGTTGTAAACACAAATCAATTATAATTCTAACTAACTAGTTAGTTTGTTGTAATTATAATTAGATCTATTTAAAAACAACAGAAATGCACGAGCCCTCATTTAGCCAAGTAAAGGAGTCATCCCAACTGTGTGAAAGTGTGTGTGATACCTGTGTGATAGAGGTGCGCACACTACATTTAGCTGCAGCACCTCTCATTTGCTCCAAAGCACGGCGACCTCTGAAAGCTCTGCGTCGCCAGGTACGCTACCCCACCAAGGCAAGATGGGAAACAGGAAGAGACAGGACACACAGAGGGAGCAGAAGTGCAATGGAAGGACAGGGATGAGGATACGAGGGATGGATTACAGCAGTGAGAGCGACATAGGGGATGTGTAAAAAGGAAAACAGAGGGTAAAAAGGGTAAAAGAAAGATTTAAACAGCAAACAGCACCTGCCCCTAAAGTGTTTGTAAAACAGTCTGGGGTCATTCACACAGCTACTTATAAATCTTAAACTTACAAATAACAATGAAGAAAATGAAGAACTTATTATCTTAAAATATAATTTATAAATAATAAAAATACAATGATGAGAAAACGGTCTCTTAGCAGACTGCTGTTGGCTGTTTATATAGAGCTATGAAGGTTTTACAGCAATAAGTTTGACAGAATCGAAAAACAGGCAGAATGGGAGAGATATTTAGAAAATAAAGAAAAGAAGAGGAAAAGAAGAAACTCACTTCCCGGATGTTCCGTGAACCGGACTCCCTGAAAGATGGTTTACATCTGAAGTTTATCTGAAAGAAAATGAAAAAGTTTTATTTCTACAATACTATTTAGTATTTGCCCTAATTTAAACCCTAAGAATGAAACATACAGTAGCTCATCAAAACCACAAACTGATGGATTGTTTTCCAGAAAACATGCTCAGTTTTGGAGATTCCCAACTGAGCTCAATACTTCTAAAGAAGGAAAAAGACATTTTGGAATTTTAAAAGCGTATATGAGAACAGAAAAAAAAACAGAAGCACCACTTGCCTTTATGTCTTCTCTGAGTTTGTTAAACTGATTAGTGTGAAGTATGATTAAAATCATCCCTGATCAAACATCATTTCACCACAATCAGCCCCACATACCAGGCATAAACTGTTGAAGCCACCAGCCAGATTCAATACTGAGCACACAAAATCTGTGCCTCGTGGATAAAATAAAACTCCACCAACCCGAAAATGACTTGCCCAATCACACTGATAGTGATTAAGGTACTAATAAGAAAAAGAATATGTCTGGCAAGAAAACCTTTCTGAATTGCATGGTTAAACCAGATTTTGTCTTAACCTCAAACCAATTAAGTTATCAATAAAAAAAAAAAAATTGGATGATCCTTTCACAGTCTGGATGGACTGAGAGCTAAAGTGGTTCCAGATGTTAACAGGATTCTGTTATTTGGCTGTTCTAGGTTTATCAGGCCAGACAGTCACCAGTCTTTACAAAGATCAGATGTGTGAGTGATCCATTAGCCCCAGCTGAGTTTGAGAAAAAGCTAGAGGGTTTCTCACTCTGAATGATGGGTCTTTGAGAGGCACCTCATCAAGCCCCTCCCCTTGGGGCGGAGCTTTCCAGTCCAATAACTGAAGGGAGGAATAGGTATGGTCTGTGATGCAGTGTCAGATCATGACTCTACCTTTGTGTTTCCACTGGTAACGGCACTCACCTTTTCCAGCTGTTCAATGCAGATGGAGTGAACTACGATCTTGCAAGCAGCACACTTTTTCCGAGCAACAGACTTTTGCTGTGAAAACCAGGAAAAAGAGACATTAGATTTACTCTGACAGAGGTTATCTTCACTTGATACAAAATTAACAATCAAAAAAACTTAATCATGGTTTAATGCACATAATTTGAAAGCTGAAATTATGCAATGCATTCTGCAAGCCAGCCACCAGGGAGCAGCATAACACTAAGAGAGAAAATGTGAAAGAAAAAGAGAAATGTGCAATTGAGATTCTCGTTTTCCCCCTTTACCTTCCATCTATTTCTATATTCTTGATCACCATTTTGCTGTATATTATACCATCCTTTATTCTCTTGAATCTAAAATTTGTCGCATATCACTTTCTCCCTGCTATTTACTCTCCTCTGGTTACTCACGCTTTCTTAAAGAGGGACATATACTGACATTCCTATAAAACACACACTCACCAGGGATTTGGCGTAACAGTGCTGTTCTCCGACGTAACAGAAGTCCCCAGAGACATTCGTCTCGAACCAGATGTGCTCTCCGTACAGAGCTGATTCCTGCTCAAATACAAAGCATCAAATTAAATGTGAAACCAGAGAAAGAAACCGTAGCTCTATCAAGAGTACAATGAAGAGAGATCTGAAGTCTAGATTATTTGGGTTTGTGTTACTCACACTCCAGTCCACTGTGCTGCGAATTTCTCTGTCCGTTTCCCCCTTGGCCAACACTGCAGCACTGGGCTGGCATGAGAGGTGCTGGAGACCAGACTTGGCAATGGCCTTCCTACAAACAAACACAAAACAGACAGGTCCCATAAAACATCGAGCAAAACTCATAAACAGAAACTCAATGTATAGCCCGGATCTACACATACACAAAGAAGATCAGTAAAAGTGTCAAACAAAACAAAACATTCAGAGTACTGTTGTTTAACAGTGTACATCACATGTAAACCATAAAAAAAGAGAAGAGAGATATTTCAATTTGAAAAATAAAAGTAGAGAGTAAAAATAAATGAGAAACAGAAACATTGAATCTTTGTGCTCAGCTGCACTCCAAACTGACACTCATAAAATAAACCCACTGCTCTCAAACTCCACCAATCATATTTCTTGCATATATAATTAAAGGAATAGTTCACTATTGTTATTATACAAATTATCTAAAAGAATACAAGAGACGAAGTTCCTTACTAATCATATATATTGGAATTACTGTTGGAGTGCTAAGGCTAGCATTAAAGGTCATTCACTGTGGGGTTGAAATTATGTAGTGCTGATAACAAAAAAAAATTCCCCAAAAGTGACAAGAGAGACATATATGCTCTCACATACCCACAGCAACAAAAAGTGATAGCAAAGTCCAAATAGCTTCTGGTACAAACACACATACTAAGACATACAGCTGTAGTTAGGGCTCTACATACGAGAGGAACGCACTCCATGTGTCAATCTCTGGGTTGTAGTAAGTTTCCTGCAGTGTGTGTGAAAGACCGAGATCTGGCCAGCAAGGGGAGCTCGTCCTGTACAGTGCACCTGATCCTCGAGCTGCAAGAGAATTTTGCCTCCCTGCCCACAATCCACCTACATTGGACAGACCCTGTGCCTGACTGGTCCTACGGTAACGGCCGTACAGCCCATAAGAGGCTGGGCTCCGGTAAACGGCCTCAGCAGGAAGTAGGTGTGAGGAGTTTCGCCGCAGGCAACGTGGGGCACGGATGAAGGGGCGGGGCTGAACACTTTCTCCCACCAACAAACCCTGAGCCAACCACGTCATGCACTTATCAGAGTCCGACTCTAAGTCCATCCCTGCTTGCTTGAGCTCCTCCTGGCTACAGTCACTATCAGAGAGAGAGGAGTATTCCTCTGCACTCTTATTCTCAGTTTCGTGATCTTCACTCATTTGCACAACGCTAGCCAAGAGCAGTGATGGGCCCAGGAGCTGGGCGTGAATGCTATGGTGTTTGGCAGCCTGTCTCCGTCGGATAGCGAACCGTGGGGTCAGGCAGGCCGTCGCACCGCTCGACCTCCTTCTGGTGAAGTGTCCTCTTCTGCGTTGTATGACTCCCGTCGGCACGTTGCTGGTTTGGAGCTGAGTGCTAGACCTGCGTCTCTGAGCCAGGCAAGCTGACGGCAGGCCCACGCTGGAGCGCCGGCGCGCTTTACTTGCAGGAAATGAAACGCTGGAGCACCTGTGTCCACTTGGCTCACAGGCTTTCCGTCTGAAACGCAGGCCAAACAATGCATCCATTGGAATCGATGGTAAGAGAAGATGCTATACGCCACCACTGATGTCTTCCCCAGAGGACGCTGTGGGTGCAAGAGCGAGTCGGTCAGCGCACACAATACACAGACAACACACACATGAACAAATCTGGTCCGACTGTCTCTATGAATGCAGTGCTGTTCCTTTGACCTTTTTGAAATAACAATGATGGGTTATGAGACCACCACTAATCACTCCAATCAGTTTCTATTCAGTGCTATTCAATGCCAATCAACTCTATTCTTCTCACCTGTGTGACTTATTTAGCAGCTCAGATGAAGCTGAAGAAAACCATCTGCCCGAGGCATCTAAATCCTCTGCATCCGAGTATCTGTCTGAATCGTAAACCAAGCAAATGAAACCTTCTTTAATCAGCAATGCTACGTAACTGGACGACATACGATAACAACTGATTCAGGAGTATAATGTGGTCATGATATACCTGACTGCGCTCAGGTAACGTTACCTGGAGAAAGTGTATCTGACAGTGATATTTATAGAAGTCACCTCTGCTCTCACTCTTCACTCTTTCTGATCCCACAGAGAGACTTCTCAATAGTGCCCCTAAAGGGATCGTTTACCTAAAAATTAAAAAAATTTACTAGGGCCAAAAACAACATTGGACCCAATGACTTTCATTGTATGGACATGAGACATTTTTTTTTAATATCTTGTGTTTTGCAGAAAAAGAGTGTCATACATTTCTGCAAACACATTCAGCATGTTTTCTACAAACAATGTCTGACGTGTTTACACTTTATACGGCGTGAGAAAAGCTACACTAAATCTCATCTGAGTGGTCAGACTGAAATGAGTTTCCAGAAAAGCGATTTGAATAGGATTTCAAACTACATATGAATATAGCTTGAAATGGATGTGTAAAAATCATTTCATGAGATTTTTTGCCATTGGCACTTGCCAAAATATGATCCGATTCCTATCGAATATGCACAAAAATAGGATTTGGACTGACATTCTGAACAAGGCCTTAAAACAAAACACTAACTCTTTAAACACATTATCATAATCATAATGATATCCAGCTAAATATGTCAGAATAAGTATCCTGTGGAACACTTAAAGAATAAAATGAGATTAATGCTCATAATAAGTTTAGCACATTCATATGAAAAGATCACCTACATTACTATCAGATAAAACAGTCTAATATACAGTTTCTCTATATTTAACAAGAGATAATAAAAACAGTGGAATCTAATGAAAAACTAGTTTTTAAATTAAATATGCAGCCTTTAAAAAAAGTTGTGCATAACTCAAGCACCACAGTTTGATCTCGTTTGAAAAAGAACTTAGTTTCATAAGTCATGTGAGCTCACAGGCCTATTATCAGATTCCCACACTTTTAAAGGTCACCAGTGAGTAACTGTTTGTCAAAAATACACCACATGACTGACACACTATTCTGCAATGCAAATAAACGATAAACAAAAAAAGCCATACTGCAAATATGCATTTTCCATAAACAGTCTGTGAATATAACAATGACACTAATGACACTAGGGCTGCAACTAATGATTATTTTGATAATCGATTAGTTGGCCGATTAATTTTTAAAATTAATCGATTAATCGGATTTTTAAAAAGCTACATTTTCTTTTTTTATTTCGTTGACAAAAAAACACTTCCACATTCTGCCCAATGTTCTTCAAACAAACGTGCCAACTGAATGCTATGAAAACATACAGTGCTTAACAATTTAAGTTCCCTCGTTTTGCTAAATCGTGTGCTCGATTTGCTAATTCGTTCTCTTGATTTGCTAAATCGTGCGCACGATTTACAAATTCGTTCCCTCGATTTACAAATTGTGTGCACGATTTAGCAAATCGAGGGAACGAATTAGTAAATCATGCACACGATTTAGCCTACTATTTTTTTTCCTGCATGTCATGTGAGGGGCTCCGTAAAAGAGAAAACACAAATATTTTAGGAATTTGTCTAAGAATTGATTAAATCTAAAACTGTTATTGTCATTTATTTGGCAAATAACAAACTGAAACAACTAAATAGTATTTATTCACATAATAAAAAACAATAGCCTCTTGCCTTTCATAACAGCATGCATTCTTGCTGGCATTGTTTAGGTACTTTTTGACTGTAACTGGGTATCTGAAAAAATCTTCCATAGATCTTTCATTCTTTCATAGATAACAGCAATAATTATATTATAGGATTAGAAATAGCCTACTGTTACTAAAGAGCTTACGCATATTGGAGAACTAACCAATACAGATAGCTAAAAAATGATTTTAGTAAACACCAATACTGTTAGTTTAGAGCAGCAGTGGCACAAACCTTACATAATTTGTTATAAACCTTACATAAAATTTATTTTAATAAATTTAAGCACTGTATATAGGCCTATAGTTTAAATCTCTTCATCAAAAACTAAGATAATAATAAAGATAGAATAAAAACACAAACTCAGTGTTAACCAACAGGTAAGAGTAATGTTCTGCAGGAACACGTTCACTTTTTGATCACAGTCACGTTTACTGTAATTTCTTTATCCTGTAAAAGGCGGCTATGAAGCGTGATATTTATACTCAATTAGACGCTGTTATCCCTTTACAGTTCCTACTTTCATCAAATACGTGCACTACATGTTGACTTTTAAACCTTAAATTTAACGTTCAACAACAGATATTTCAGCATAATTAATGTTTTTGAGCTGAATATTGTCTCCCTCTCCGACGCGCGTTCACGCGCCCGCCGCGCTGGCGTTCATTCAGTAAAGATGTAAACATAACACAGACTGTCAGGACGGAACTTTATGCAAAAATGGAAATGCTCGAATGAATTTGTGACATTTACAGATAAGAATATGAAACAGTAAGGATACAGTTACAAGGATATGAAAGTGCTTGCGCTGAGGACGCACACGCATCTGTCAAAGCGCCTGACAGGGCAAGCCATTACGCTACTGCATTAGCTTAAAGCTTAAAATAAAGAATTCTCATGTTTTGTGCCGCTTGGATCACGTACTTCTCTCGCAGCATCTCATTCTGTTTCCACCACTATTTTTAGATGCATTTTGTATATAGAAATGCATTATTCAGTTCTGTAATTTGACGCGACCGGCTGAAGTTGGACGTGCACTGTGGGTAGACCCTAATAATCGATAATAAGAATCGTTATCAATGATTTTCATTATCGATAATAATCGATTTTATCGATTAGTTGTTGCAGCCCTAAATTACACTAACTAATAATAAGTCAGTTAATTTAAGCAAGATTTTAAAGTGACAGCCAAGTGCTTTCCTGGTGGACGACACTAGTGCTTGTCTCTCATGATGTAATTAACAAAGGCTACAAAAATATACTGTGAAATACTAATGTATATCATATTATACTATAATACGGCCTTCACAGGTCTATTCAGCAATTTAAAAATGGCGATTTGTCGGCGCCAATAGCCTCGTGGTTAGTGCGCCGACATACAGCACAACTGCGCTCACGGTGACCCGAGTTCGATTCCCGTCTCGAGGTTCTTTCCTGATCCTGCCCCCCTCTTTCTCCACCCAGTCCTTTCCTGTCAGCTCTCTACTGTCCTGTCCCAATAAAAAAAAAAAAAAAAAAAAAATTGGTGATTTAAGTTTACTGTTACCAAGTTCTAAAAATGCTCTTTATTTCCTTAAGAAATTTGCTGAATAAGTGAATAAGGCTTTAGTGTCACTCTTTGGTTCTCACTGCTAAGGTCAGTAGAGGTGACAATTTTAAAATGTACCACTATGTGAACTAAGAGGAAACTGAGGTCAGTATGCAAGAACTGACAAAAGATCAAGAAATGTAGTACTTGGCTTTGTGTGGTTGTGTGGTCTTTACTGTAAGTAGGTATGGGCCTGAATGAATTACAGACTCCACTATCAACAGATTTATACACAGATTTCGAACTGTACCCTATTGCAATAGTCCACTTTTACGGTTCATGTTTAAATCCAAACCAGTAACATACAAACATATTTAACATATTGCCAGAGTATAGACTCTGCAAAGAGCTCTAACAGAAAAATGACCAAATAAATAGTACAGATCTCAGTTACTGTGACCTTAGGTCTTTATGAGCACATCCTCATTATTTCCATCTCCTCAATGCTTTCTATTTACAGTGCCTTGCGAACGTATTCATACCCCTTCATTTTTTTCACATTTTGTTATGTTCCTGCCTTATGTTAAACTACTTTGAATTACTTTTTTAAATTACCATAATGGTAAAGCAAAAAACAGGTTTTTAACATCTTTGCAAATTTATTAAAAGTAAAAAACTTAAATGATTCCATTGCATAAGTATTCATACCATTATCTGGGACAGTTGAAATTTAGCTCAGGAGCATTCATATTGCTTGTAGATGTCACTACACTTCGAGTGAAGTTAACCTGTGGCAAATTCAATTGAATGGGTATGATTTGGAAAGGTACACACGTCTTAATAAAAGGTCTAAAAGCTGATAATGCATATCAGAACAAAAACCAAGCCCTGAGGTCAAAAGAACTGCCTGTAGAGCTCAGAAACAGGTTTGTGTCTAGCCACACATCTGGGGAAGAGTTCAGAAAAAAATTCTGCTTCACTGAAGGGTCACAGAAGCATGTAGTCTCTGTTACCCTTAATGGAAGAAGTTTGAAACAACCAGAACTCTTCCTAGAGCTGGACATCTGTTCAAACTGAGCAATTGATAGAGAAGGGCTTTGGTTAGTGTGGTGACCAAGAACCTGACAGTCACTCTAGTTGAGCTCCATGATCATATATGCAGATTGGAGAAACCTACAGGACAAACATCACTGTAACACTCCACCGATCTGGGCTTTATGCCGGTGTGGCAAGACTCAATCCTCTCTTCAGGTAAGACACATGAAAACACACTTGGAATTTGCAAAAAAGCACCCAAAGGACCCTCAGACTGTGAGAAACAAGATTATCTGGTCTGATGAACCTCAATTCCAAGCATCATATTTGAAGGAAACCAGTTTTCTACTTATTTCAGTTTTATATATTAAATCAATTTCCGAAGTTGTGACAGTTCTGTTTTTGCTTTGTCAATATGGTGCATGGAGTGTAGATTGATGTGGAAAAAAAGTCATTTAAAGCAGTTTAACATAAGGCAGCAACATAATAAAATGTGAAAAAAAAATGAAGGGGTGTGAATACTTTCGCAAGGCACTGTATATGTTACAATATTCCATTTCATTTTTATATGCATAATGCACCCACTTTTACTTCTAATAAGAAAACACTGCCAGGTTTCATAATATATTATGATAGTTTATGTTTACGCAAACAGCTAGTCTGTTCCAAATAATCCAAAATGTGTTGCTGGCCTTATATAATGAGCTGATATTTCATCTACTGTCATACTCCCGTACTATATCCACTGCACTGCACTCCAACAGAGAAACAGAAAAGTGGAGGCACAGAGAGAAAAAAAGCGTGGAGGGTCTGTTCAGAAAGGCCGCCCCCATGGCCTACCTACAACAGAGAGTGTTAACTTGCTTCTAGGGAAAAGACAACTCAACACACTCAACTGTTATAGCGCACAAAGGTCTGTGGGCTGAAGTCAGCAGAGAAAGAGAAGGCGTGAGAGACTGGTAATAAGGTTTTAGTGACTCACGTAAGGTAAGGTTGTTAGACCAACTTGTAACTGGAAACTTGACTCATTAAACTAAAAAGCATGAGATGAATTCAAATAACACAAAGTGCAGAAAAAACACAATGGTACTTATATTTTTATCTCTAAGTCACAAAAATTCAGACAGGGTTGGTTACCTGGTGATACTCCAGAGAGAATTACAAGAATTCTGCATTTTTTTCTGACATTGTTCAGGGCACATTAATATTAGGGCTACAAGATTTGGCCAAATGATTTGAACCACAAATGTAAACATTTAATTTAAATATGAAATCATCTCATATTGCTGCTGCTAAAACATCCAGGCAAAAGAACAAAGAGACCACATATTGATGCTAATACAAAGAGATGCTTTAAGAGCGTGGATGTACTCTTTACAAGAACCTTCTCAGACCTTTTCAGTGTCCAAACTGAGCAGAGTGGAAAAGCAGAGTGGAAAAAAAATGTCTTTGCGTTTGCCATTTTTTCTTTGCCACAACTACACTCACACTGTTGTTTTAGGAACCCAATAAATTTAAACATAATACTATAAAATAATGTTTTTTTTTATTATTAATTCTTTTTATTCAAGTCATAAAAATGATAGAAATACTATTGTAATTACTGCACTGTTACTTGTTATTTGTAATGTCAGAAATTTGTTGTCAGCACTGCTGAGGTTGCCGAACACTGTTGAGCTCCACACAGACTGAGGTAATTCACACATGCTCTCTCTCGCCTTCAGTACTAGCTCTAAAATGATGCATTACCACCTCGGGTGTGCCATATTTTTTTAATAATTCAACAGCCAGTCAATTACTTGTCAATTACTTCTTAAATATTTACATCTTTAAGCATTAAACCTTTAAGCTTTTTTTTTTTTTTTGGTGGAAAACCACATTGGGACAACGCATAAAACACGCAGCTCACAATGTATGTCTGAATCCAGCTTTAGTGTAGCAGCATTTACTGTAAACTGAGCAACTGAAAACACCTTTTACATGTGTGCAGCACATGATACAAACACAGAGCAGCACATCATTCTGGAATAAACAGCTCATCAAAATAATTAAAATATAATTATATTGAGGGTAGGGAGAGTGCTGGTTATTCACTCTCTCACCTACAATCCCTGCCGGACCTGAGATTCCAACCCACGACCTTCGGGTTACAAGTCCGACTCTCTATCCATTAAGCCACGACCGCCCGTCAGTGAACATCAAAACATTGACGTTGCATTCGGAAGCTGTCTGAATGTCAGATTCTGCTATATACTTGACCCTGTTCACCAAAAATAACACACAAAATGCATCTGGTCACAGGTGAAAGATGCAAACAATACTGCAAAAAAACACCTTTTCAGGCAAAAGTGTTTGTTTCCCAAAATATCAGTGAAACCTTGTTAACCTCTAGTCACTTATCGCATATTTTAAAACCTCAAAAAACTGTCCAAAAAATCTTCTTTTTTTTTTCAATATAAAACAAAGGAATGCATATCACCATTATCCCCACATCATATGCAAACATGCATCCCTGTCAGTCTCTTAAGATGTCTGATAGAGCTTCATGATGCTTTAATTTATAGATATGACCCATGTGTCTGTATTCATTCTGCTCAATTGACTAGAACAGTCTGCTCATTTGACGACAATATTCAGCCTGCAAGACTGTCTGCACGTTTCAGTCCTCTTGACTGCATAGACAATTCAATTAACTCAATAGTCTGATATATTCAGTCTGCAAGATTGTCTACAGCACTAACTTTTCACAGTTGTCTAGAAGATTCCATGTGGTTCTCAACACACGTCAAACCATACTGACCACTAATGACTGCTGCTGTTACGGTACTCCTCTACCAGAGTGGTAGAGGATTTATTCTATTTATTAATAAAATATATCATTAATATACATTTAAGTAAATCAAGTAAAGTGCACAATGAGTGCGCAATGTAAGGGTTTTGTTAAAAGTTAGGTGTTATTTTTTTATTATCATAATTTGTTCCTGATAAGATTCCCAGAAAGGTACTGTATCATATTATACTGCAGTTTTTGGTTTATGATTCAATAATATGATGGTGATCTTTTATTGCTGAAATCATTCCACAGCGAAAAGCAATGTCTTATTTCACTTGTTTTTTTTCTTTCTTTTTTTTTTTTTTTTTTGGAAAAACAGTGATTAAAAATTAGTTTTTTTAAAGAATAATTTGCACCAAAATGAAATGCTCAAATCAGCTCAAATACACTGCATTCCACTGTTTGATGCTTTACACCTCTCAAGTTATATCATTGAATATCCCTTTAATTACATGGTATTCGTTCAATAAAGTGATCAATTATTAACTTGCTTAGTGCACAGCATTGCAGTGAATTCAAATGTATTTCAGCAGATTCCACATCAAACTGTAGACACAAGAGTAGTAATATGATATGTAAAATACAGCTAAATAAGTAATTACATCACTGCTTTTCACTGTGGCATGATTTCTACAGGTTCTTAATGATGTATTGCATTTATCATTGTTCCTGTATGATGGCTAAATTCAACATGGCATGAATTCTCTTCTATAATTCTCTCTATTGAGCACTGAAAAAACAAATCTTTATCTACAGTATCCTGTTCTGTATAATAAAAGTAGTAATAAAAATTAAAAAATGGTAAATAAATAGATAAATAGGTTGTCAAAAACATAAAAATAGATACCTTACAGTAATAAACCTCAAAAACAAGTTTTTGAAGATGTCATTTGACCAGGCCTAGAGCACATTCTGCTGAATTCTGTAGACACAGGTTCTGTGTGGGCCTGCATATGACAACATGGATGGACCTCTATAATCCATAAAATCATGAGATTAATTCAGATATCAGAGAGAAGAGCACACAATAGGATATTTTAGCTCAAGAAACACACACACAAATGAAGTCACTAGGTTGTCTATAGCAATTTCACATACACTATGGCATTGCTGAAACAAATTGTGACAAATTGTGACAAACTGGATAACTCTATTGTACGCTGCACAGTGAACATCATAAACGAAACACTATACATTTCTTATACATTCAAATTAATCTCTACACAGGCTGTCACTTCACCGTTTCAAGCATTTTAGGCTATTTGTTCTCCAAACAGAACACACACAACTGCATCAGATGACACTCGTGTCTTAAGGGGCTGGAATTTGTGTGCGTGTGTGTGTGTGTGTTTGTGTGTGTGTGTGTGTGCGTGTGCGCGTGTGTGTGTGTGTGTGTGTGTGTGTGTGTGTGTGAGATCCAGCAGAGCTAATGCTTATACCGTGACCAGATTAAAGCCCTATCTGAGAGCAAGAAAGCGGCAGAGAAGATGGCGTGTGAGTGGGTTAGTATTGCATGATAAACTGCTGTGGTCTGCAGTTAAAGGTTAAGGTTGGTGAAGAGGCTACTTTAAATAGAAACTTCACATTTAACACTTCTAAAAAAAAAAAAAAAAAAAAAAAAAACTGTACACATGCAGAATTGACAAAAACATTCTATTCCACTGTCTACCCTCTATATGGTACAGCAAAATGTTAAACAGGTTAGTCTTAATGTCTGTCTACTATATCACTATATAGGACGTTTTAAACAAAAAGTACAAAATTAAAATTACTAAATTTAGGCTGATACTGATAAGTCGATTTTTTTTTTTTGTTGTTGTTGCTAATAACTAATAAATAGCTGACATTAAATTTGATGACAGCATTAACAGCATTAAATGGTTTGTGTTTTATGTGAGCATTAGCTGATGGCAAAGTTAATTTAAAAGTAAAAATAGGGGAAATGAGCTTGAATTCATATTGATGAAAAAATTCATCAACTACATGAGTTCACACAGTTGAAAAAATAAATGAACAACAGTAAATGCGACAAAGCATGCAAGAAGTCGTTAAATGTTAGGGAATGTTGGTAATGGCAGCACATCAATGACTTTTTACTTTTTTGCCATGCTCTCGCGTCATGCACAACTTTGCATGTGAACGCTTAAATTTTCACAACTTAACAGGATATAGATGATCCTTCCTTCATTATGCTCAGAGATATTAGAAAAGCTGTCAGCTGAATCTCAAGTGTTGACACTAAGGTGAAAGATGATCTAACTCAAACGCTTGTGTGTATGAATACAGTACAATCAAAATAATTTAAAAGAGTAAACAGCTAAGAGCATCAGACAAATAAATGAAGAACAAAAAACACGTGTTGATCAGTCCTATGGAGTGCTGGTGTTGTGACTATGATGATTTGCATATGCAGGCTTTAACAGGGCAGTATTGTTCATCTACTATAAAGAGCCTTGTGAGAGATGCAAAGACCACCTTTTGTTTGCATGACAAGTTTGTTTGCTGTGAATGACACACTGTTAAAAGAAAACTCCACACAGAAATCTTCATGTGTTGTCAGCAACACCAACCCCAATCTATTAAAAATAGATATATACACATTTCAAATTTTGTTTCCACTAAATGTTGTGTCCACTCATTTTCGTACCAAACGTGCAACCCAACCAGCAAGATTTTTAGGAACTGCTTACAACGATAACATACCATATAGTGCTATAATACGTCAGATTTTATTTCTAGATTTTATCATCACCAGTAAGCCATTATGTTTGTTATACTTCTTTAAAATTGCAGTTTCACAACATTAGAAACACATGCACACACAGACACTGAGTCACAGTCAGGATGTGTTAAAGAGTAAATGATCTGAGCATGTCCAGAAGCAACTGGCACTGCTCTAAACAAAATGCATTAAACAGCATGAACCAAATTCACACTCCCAGACTAAACAAATGGATCTGAAGAACACATGAAATATTGTGCTTCAGAAAGAAAAGGTTAAATGGAGACAGAGAAAGAAAGTGTGAAAATATGAAACAAGAAAAAGTGTGCAAAACTACAGATGTTCAAAATCAACTAGGGGATCAGCAGCCTACTGGTTGGTCTAAAAATGCTGTATAATTATGGTCCATCAGATCTTATATGAATGAATCTAATGTATTGACAGTGCAACAAACAGGGTCTCAAAATAGTTTTTATAGTTAAACTAAATGGAAATTGACACAATATATAGCAAATTGCACATGCACTCTCAAAAAAAAGGTACAAAAGCTGTCACTGGGGTGGCACGCTTCATAAGGGCACACTGTTGTACTTGTTTACCATTAAGTGTACATATTAGTTCCTTAAAGTTACATATTAGTACCTAAATGGTACATATTAGTACCTTTTAAACAAGTACCAGTCTAGTGACAGCTTGTGTGGTTTTTTTTTTTTTTCTGAGAGTGTGGCTTAATATCTGCATGACAGAATGCAGCCCTTCGAATTACAGATATTCAACAAATATCAAACAAATACTAAATCAAATTAACTAAATATATACATTTATAGAGCACAAAACTATTAACCTATAGTATGACTTTAGGCCAATACAGATTATGCAGTACAATAGGAAAGTTGCTTACGGCATACAATTAAACTCTGACAGCAATTGTCTTGAAATGTGTCACTGAAGGCAGTGATTTTGTTACACAAGCAGTATTTGATGGCTGTAGTGCTGATGCTTGAAAGGGGAACAAATTAAGAGAGACAATTTCTTGAGATTTGACAGTGCTCACAGTCTAAAATCTTCTCAGATCAGTTAATTCTCTTAATTCATCCCCTTTAAAGCATCACAGCTAAAACATTCAAGTTAAGTATTCTCTGCAGTCAGCTGTCTTTATTTTAATCATTTAAAAGTCTATCACAACACCTAAGCACTAACTGTTGTCATTAACAGTAAGAGACATTAAAGTTCACAGAAAGGATATTCAGACACACATTAGTGAAAACTTTGAAAAACTTTTTTAATCTAGTGTGAGCTGAGCTTCACTATCTATGACTGGATGTGTGAGCGAATGTGTGCTTGCCCAGAGGGAAACTGAACTCTCGGTGTGCAGCTGATTTTTTTTTTCTTTTTGCCATTAGGAATTTTGTGTGATGTGTGCGAGATGTGCACGATTATGACAGTGTTGTCCCTCTCGGGTTGTGCCCCAGACCATGGGAAAGAGGAAGCGCTTAAACTGTCTGCGGTCAGTTGTCTGTTTATTGTCATCAAGAGAGATGACAATAAACAAAAGGAAAAACACACTTTTTGTATTCATGTTGGTTTCATATAGTTCCGTAAAACCAGTTGTCAATAAAAATGCAATGTAATGACTCTGAAATGACATGTAGTATAACCATGAAGTAAATAGTAATACGATTTCACATAAAAAAAAAAAGAGAATATATTTTATAAATAAAAATGTAATAAACGCTGTTCTTTTGAACTTTTTCATCAACTTTTTTAACTTATTGAAGAATCTTGGAAAAAAAAAAAAAAGAAGAAAAAAAAGTGCATCATGGTTTCCAACATTAATAATGAAGACATTTTTCTTGAGCACCAAATCAGCATATATACAGTAATTTTACGCATACAGAAATCACGCAGTAATAAAATAAAGCTACTGAATCGCTACATTATATGACTAAGCATCAAGGGGTAACGTTGCTGGTTTTGCAATAGTTAAACTCACAGATTTACTATCACACTATTAGTAGAGATTACATTGTTTTAATGCACTCCACGTGGTGTGGTTCTTGCCACCACAACTTGCATTAACATTGTGCAACGCACAACTAGGAAATGCCCCCAGTTTCCATTTCAGAAATCTGTTCACCTTGGAAAAGACGGCTGTCACCTATTTTCAAAAAAACTGCATTGGTCGTTTACTGCTGATGTACAACTTAATGTACTGCTTTTCAGTGTAAAATCTCACTTAGATGCCTTTTGCCCCAATCACATGTCTGAAATTTACCATAGCTCACCACAGACATAACAGAAAGAGGAAGAGAGGAAGAGAGAAAGGGCAAAAGAGAGGGGCGGGGGAGAGAGGGAGACTCATTTCAGCTTGAGTAAATATTTACATGAGAGCACAGAGGCAGTTTCTGGATATGACATGCCTCTGTGTCACATACACACACACTCTCTCTCAGATCCACAGTGGAACAGATTAACTGTGCTAATGTTGCTTTGTTTGTAAAGTGAAGGTTACACCTCTCCACACAAATGCATTAGATAACGCAACACCTGTGCTAGTTAAACTGTACTACAATCTACCAGAGGAGAGGAGATGAGGGGAGGCCTTGGAGGTTGAAGGAGAGGTTAGAAAGAAGTTGATTAATAGCTACACACACATACACACACATGCACGTTTTTCGAGGGAAAAGCAAAGTTAGATGAGACGCCAGCTAGCAGAGCCGCATTGATGAGATTAACGCCTACTTTTGGTTACTGGTTTTAGCTGTCAGTGGTTTCATACAAACGCTCAGCTGCAGCAGTCGCTTTCAGGTGCTGTGACTGCATTCTGCCTTGTTGTTGCAGGCCATTATACATGTGAAGCTCTGACCTTGCCTCTGTCTCAACATCACAGTTCAACTCTGTGAAGTGTGTGCCATAAAAATAACCCCGTGTGTGTGTGCTTAAGAGCTGCTGTGTCCCTTTTCTGAAATCCCTTTGTGAATTTCAGTGAAACTACATTCATTAAAAAACTCGATTTGGTGTGTTTTAGAGTGGATGAGTCAGACGCGACCTCTTCTCTATTACCTCGGCACTGGTGATCACTGCAGGGCGCTTGTAGGTTACAACTGAATGTGAGTAAAGATGACCCGAGTCTACCCACACTTCATATTCTCTTACTAACAGCATATAATGAGAGGTGGGGAAAGCTGTTTTCAATTTCAAAGTATATATTTCCTAATCTTCCACCTCCATCCTGATTTATTTTGGCATTTCTGCAAATCGACTTTTCCATGGGTAATTGGATATTTTTAACATTTGTGGGGGTAAATATAAAGCTTTGAAGTTGGTTTCTGGCTTGGCACGTCTTCATGATTAGCACAGATACCTATTAATTCAGCAGACCCAGCTTTTAAACATATTTTTAAGCATAATTTGTCATATTTTTAAGCATAATTTGTCATATTTTTAAGCATAATTTATGCACCTACATCTCCGACAGTTCTGACAAAGCCTGGTAATTATACAGAAACTTAAAGGGGACATAACACGCAGTTTTGCTCAATCTCATGTTAATCTTGCATCCGTTTAGAGTAACATTGCATCCTTCATATCTCCAAAGGGTTTTTAGTTTTATCATCACTGTTCAGCAAGCTTGCATCTCTGCAGCTGATTGGAGATGGGTATGTCTGCATGGTGACTGAGAAACAAAATTAATAGAGGTAGAATATTTGCTTCTTTTGATTAACTGCTTTTTTTCCTCAATTACAACCCAATTTTGGACTGATAAATGGATTAACTCATAATAATTATCTTCTAGGGAAAACTAGGTAATTTCCTAGTTTGATTAGTCAAAATCCAAATAATATTACTAGAGATGTTCACACACACACACACACACACACACGCACACAAAGACTAATGAACATTTCAAAAGTGTTTAACTTTTAAGAATGTGCGCATAAATACATGTCTAAAAAATGTAATCTGTCATATAAATATTACAGTTTGTGAGTTTATAAAACATGAATTTCACTAACCCTGTACTTTTTGTAGTCTCGGTTTTTAACACTGTCTGAGCTCCTGTTCCTCTCTCTCATTTCTTCCCATGCTGTCACCGTTCATTCATTCAGTCTGCTCTCATTTTCTTCTTTAGTAGAACTTTCCACCAACTGTGCATATCCACACTTGTACTCAAACCCCCATTTTAAAGTGCCAAAAACACTTAACCATGGTAAAAAAAAAAAATAAAAATAAAAAAATCACAACTTAATCTGGATGAAAACACTTATTCCTATCGGTGCCCTTTTGCTATGACTATAACACAGCCTCTCATACAACATTGCTTAAATGTACAATACATCTGCATTTTAGGCTTCAGATGGGGCTCATGCAATCAGAAATTATGGTCAGAGCTATTATCTTTTTTTTCTAAATAAATAGCCTATCTAGTCTACAATAAGAAGTTTATGCATATAAATATCTGAGTTATCTCTTTGTCAGCATGCTAGAAATTACAGTCTCTCTGTCTCTCTCACATACACAGTCAGTGGCCTATAAACACAGTAGTTTAATCATTTGCTTGACTCTGTTAAAAGCCTTTCCTTTACTTTCACACTGTGGTGTACTAAGGTGTCTTATTAACACACACAAACTCAAGTGCACATGCATTAGTGCACTATTTTTAGAGTTTCACTGACAGGGTTAGGAAGAGTTCTGCTAACAACAGCAGTTTGCGATATCCTCTTTTTTTCTCTGAAACAAATATAACACAGATTACAACACCTCGCTTTAAACAGCTGCAAACCACAGGACCATACAACAAATTGCTGTTAAACAACAGCAGCAACAGTTGATGACAGAATCAGACAGCAATGAGATTAGAGTCACTGTAACTAAGCCGCAGATGATTTGAAATTCACCAGACTCGCCTAATACAGCTCACATGTCTCAGTCTCCCACACGCACCGTTAGCACAAATCACGGTCTAAAGGACACAGCACTGCACTCTACAACTCCTAAACATCAAGATCAAGCTCTCAAGAGAGAAGAGTCAGAGAAATGTACAACCTGATGGAAGAGTCAAAATCATCCAAACGTCTTCATTCCTCACCAGATAACTTTCAGAG
The DNA here is from genome assembly GCA_039654775.1 of Spinibarbus caldwelli. Taxonomy (NCBI): domain Eukaryota; kingdom Metazoa; phylum Chordata; class Actinopteri; order Cypriniformes; family Cyprinidae; genus Spinibarbus; species Spinibarbus caldwelli. The sequence continues at coordinate 22,946,192 of CM077220.1, read as the reverse complement.
AAAGCAAGAGAGAGAGGGGGATGAGAATGAGAGAGAGAAAGAAAGAGGAGAATGGAGACAGAAAGAAGGTTGACTGGGGATGGGGAAAGAGAGAGCATGCAGTCTGTCCTAAGAGAGTGGGAGGGTCAAAAAGAGAGCTGGTGAGAAAGAGAGAGAGAGAGAGAAAGAGATGGATCAGAGACAGAGATTTTACTGACGAAGCATGCTTGCTCTGACACAAACACCTATCATATATGCAGATCAGAGTCAACAAACAACTTGAAAACAGACGCTCTGTTTGAACCTATGTTGGCATGTACATACAGCAGATATGTGCACACAGCAAATATGTACACAAATACTCCTAGATATGATTAAGCTTATGATGAAATGAGCTCAGTAAGCTGGTGAGACAATTTACAGTAACTCTTATCTCTGACTTAAAAATTCTATCATTTGCTCACCCTTATGTTGTTCCAAACTTGCATGAAGTTTTTCTTCTACAAATTATATTTTGGAGAGGGTCCAAACAACACTGGACCCCTTTGCCTTTTATTGCATGGGCCAAAAAAATACTTAGACGTTTTTAGAATATCTACTTTTGTGTTGCACAGAAGAAAGGACAGAAAGTCCTATTAGATTTAGAGCAACATGAAGGTGAGTAAACGAAGGCAGAATATTTATTTTGTGGATTGTTCCTTTAAGGTGCTGTGAATCCATCTGAAACACAATTTGTTTAGAGTTCCAAAGCAATATGCAATTATATTGTAATTCTATTTAGCTTTTTTCAATAATTCAGTGAACTTTTAATAATGTGCATTTAAGTAAGATTAAGTGTGTAATTTCTGCATCAAATGATGACTATTTTTTCCCAAACACTCCCTCTGTTGGCCACTGGTTGGACAAATATATAGCCAGCAGCCATATCACCCTGTAGCCCAAGACTGATTGCCCACTGAAGCTAAGCAGGGTTGAGCCTTGTCAGTACCTGTATGGGAGACCTGACAGACCTCCTGGGAATACTAGGTTGCTGCTGGAAGAGGTGTTAGTGAGGCCAGCAGCAGGTGCTCACCCTGTGGTCTGTGTGGGTCCTAAAACCCCAGTATAGTAACGGGGACACTATACTGTAAAAAGCACCACCCTTCGGATGAGACGTTAAACCGAGGTCCTGACTCTCTGTGGGTGTAACCCCGGGACCCTGGCCAAATTTGCCCATTGGCCTCTGACCATCATGGCCTCCTAATCATCCCCATATCTACTGGTTGGATTCATCACTCTGTCTCCTCTCCACCAATAAGCTGGTGTGTGGTGGGCGTTCTGGCGCAATATGGCCGCCGTCGCATCATCCAGGTGGATGCTGCACACTGGTGGTGGTTGAGGAGATCCCCCCTTTCTATGTAAAGCGCTTTGAGTACACAGAAAAGCGCCATATAAATGTAACGAATTATTATTATTATTATTATTATTATTATTATTAAAGTCCAGTCCCAAACTTACTCTCATTGTGTCAGGATGGACAGACAGATTAAACCAGCAACATACGTTCTGAAAGTGCCTCACGGCTACAGTTTTTATCCTTTTGGGGAAATCAATCAACATCTCTGCATATTGAGAACAAGAAAAAAGAGACACCAATCATCTCAGACTGTCTGTTTTAAACAGCAAACATCCTCTCAACCCCACCAGCCCATGAGCAATGATACTATTTTACGCACAAACACACACCCGGTTTCCTATGAGGAGGACATCAACCACAAACATCCTCAAGCCAGCTGTATATGTGTCAAAGCGAGTTTGTGTGTGTGTGTGTGTGTGTGTGTGTGTGTGTGCACATGGATATGCGTGTTTGTGCCGGGGGAAAATGTGTGTGAGTGTGTGTATGTCTCTTAACTCTGATGTGACAGAGAGCCAGTAACAGTCCCTTTGATCAGAGTGTGATGCCACTGCCGCAAGCAGCGTGTGTGTGTGTGCGTGTGCGTGTGCGCTTGAACGCTGCCCGTGTGGTTGGACCACAACAGCTTTTTGTCCTATGATGACTGATAGAGCTCAGACTGAGCTGTTTACGGCATCTACCACACACAGAGAAACACGCAAGCATACACACAACCATGCTCTCAGTTTCACGGTTTCTGTTTCACAAAATGCACAAGAAAAACTGAAATTTCTCAAGAAAGAAAGAAGGTTAAAAGTAAAACCCTTACATTGTGCTGCAATGTTGAGGCATGAATTTTTCAATTTTCTGAATTACTATTTAACCTATTTTTTTTTCCCTGTAATTTTGTGACTTTTTCTCTTTTATTTTTAGGTTCATGAACTTGCCTGCAAAGTGCCCACAATCCAATGCATTTTGGAATGTACATACAAACTTTCTATTATGATTATGATCTATTTTATGTCTAATTATGCACATTTCAGCTCCAAAGGCCTGCTTTTTTCTATTTTTTATGTATTATGCAGTTTCTAAACTACCCTCGTAGGGTATTTACATTTATGCATTGGGAGATACTTTTAAATGCCAAGTTGTGTCATGAAGCTAGATGGCACAGGCTGATGGGTCCTTAATGCTAACTGACGATATTCATAGCGTTAAAGTACTTGGCACAAGCTGATTGTTTTGTGTTGCATATGCAGCCAATGAGCTTGCTGCTTTACATTTAAATGGCTGGCTAGCATTTACTAGAGCATTTCACAGCGTGCTTTTAGAGTTCCTCTGAAGCCCACCGCCTTCCCCAGCTCCATCTGTATAGATCTGCTACAGGTTATTTTATATGCTATTTGTGCAGCAGCAGTATGTCTTAAACCTCTGATGCATGATTTATTAAATCACAAAGTAATATTTTTTTTGACATGTTTCTTTTTACTTTTAAACAAGTGAAAAATATATTAAAGTGTCAATATTTTATATTTTGAGGGAGTTACATAGTCTGTCCACTGTAGTGGACACCATGAATCAAACGTATAAAAAGTAAAAGTAAATCAATAGAACTTAATGGGTAGTTTTTAAAAAACGTCTTTAAAATATTTACTACCTGAAAATAGTATGAATACACATAAGAACATTCAATAACAACAAGCTATGTCATGACGGCACAGAAATGTGAAGTGTAACAAACAAAACGTAAGAGTGTGTGTCTATGGGCCAGGGGTGTGTAGGGCAGTGTGGGGGGAGGGTAGGGGTTTGTGGGCTATTCATACACATGAGCACAAATACAAACATACAAGCACACACACCTTCCCACCACACACTCAAACACAATCATTCACACATACATCTGCACTCATACAGTATAAATGTATACGTTTTATATGACCTAATAAATAAATATAGACTGTAAGCATTGAAATAAATGATAAAATCTGAAGACTATTTAATATTTCTGTTCAATAAATCATATCATTATTTTAATAAAAACATACAAAATAAGGCACTACCTATATATAGGCCCAAAGGTAGAATTATACTCTTTGGTGCATGACGTCTACTGTAGTGGACAGGTATATTTTCTGTCACAGAAAAATATAGTTAAAATCTGGATGAAACTATTTCTGACATCCTATTTAACTGAAAAAATATTTTTGTACCTGCCTGGTTTTCTGAGAATAAAATGATTTAACACTTATTGCTGAGGTACATGGTGCATCCCCTTTTCCTGCCACCATTTTGAATATACTATGCAATATCTCAAAACAAAAAAAAACAAAAAACAAAAAAAAAAGATAAAAAGACAACAGTTAACTGGAAACGTAGAGAACACTTTGGGGGTTCGCCAGTTGGTGGTTGGGACATGATGCTACATCTTAAATGGTTCAAAATGGCTTCCAAATAGCTCTCCACTGTAGTGACCACGATGCATCAGAGGGTTAAATACTCACAGCACCGGAGCAGCATATGTATTGGCAGTAGCAATAACCAACAGCAGCAGCAATTCAGCAGCATAGCAGATCTATTCCACCAGTACCAAAAACATTGTCATATCCATTACCATGCTAAAATCCTCAAAGTTGTCAAGATAGAACTGAAAAAACTTGCACTGCTTTGAATGAATGCATACATTTTTATCAGCTCAGACATGTTCAGTTCACCATGCTCTACTGTTTCTTTTCAACACTTTTCCTTTTTAAAATGACAGCTGCATGATTATCGTTAAAAGATGGCGATCTCGATTCAAACACACACGCGATCTGATTTCTAAATGACAACGATTCACCTGTGTCTATTAATCCTTTGAAAAAGTCTTATCGGAACATTTAAATCTGCGTTTGCGCTGCCGCTGACACACTGACACTGAGAGCAGATAGTTAGCATGTTTCAGTAAGAAACAGCTTCACAAACAGTCTTTTCAACTACACGGTATTATTACAGTCTTACAGTCATTCATATCACAGAAATACTGGGATGAAAGTGTATAGTTAGGATATATACACTGATGTCTATGGTAGCGATCAAAATAGAGCAAGTCATCTTTTGAAAGTAACTGCATCATTTCGCCACTAGGTGGCAACAAGTGACTTAAAAAAAAATGTATTTTTCATTGAATCATTTAAAAGGAAAACGCCACCGTTTTTCCATATTCCAATATGTTTTTCCCTCAACTTAGACGAGTTGATACGTACCTCTCCCGTCTCAGTGCATGCACTTAATCGCTCTAGTGCGCCGCGCCACTATGCTAGCGTTTAGCTTAGCACCATTCATTCCTTAGGATCCAAACAGAGATGAATTTAGAAGCTACCAAACACTTCCATGTTTTCCCTATTTAAAGACGGTTACATGAGTAGTTACACGAGTAAGTATGGTGACACAAAATAAACAGTGGCGATTTTCTAAGCGGATAAAAAAATGATAACTATAATGTATGGCGGAAGAGTACTTCTCTCTTCTCGCAGCACTTCGACCACGGCGCAGTAATATCATCACTCCTGAAAACTCCCCTCCCTCTCCCTCTCCCTCTCCCTCTAACTTCCATCAATAGAACCAATATTACTGCGCCGAGGTCGAAGTGCTGCAAAGTGCTCTTCCGCCATACATTATAGTTATAATTTTTTATCTGCTTAGAAAATTGCCCCGTTTTATTTTGTGTCACCATACTTACTCGTGTAACTACTCATGTAACCGTCTTTAAATAGGGAAAACATGGAAGTGTTTAGTAGCTTCTAAATTCATCTCTGTTTGGATCCTAAGGAATGAATGGTGCTAAGCTAAACGCTAGCATAGTGGCGCCGCGCGCTACAGCGATTAAGTGCACGCACTGAGACGGGAGAGGTACGCATCAACTCGTCTAAGTTGAGGGAAAAACATATTGGAATATGGAAAAACGGTGGCGTTTTCCTTTAAGAGAGGTGTTCAAAAAACGCTGATTCATCCAGTAATGAAACAAGCGAAGTGTTTATTGGTGAAGTGTTTATGGGCAAGTCATTGAATTATTCTTTCAAAACACTTTTTCATAATTTGCTGTATTAAATATATTATATTTCAAATACATTTATTATATATTAGGGCTGTGCAATTCATCGAAAATCAGTTTCGATTTTGATTTTGGCCTCCAACGATTATGAAAATTCAGTAATCGATATAAAATGTTTATTGCGCCCCATTCAGCCCCCTTTTCAGCGGTGCTCTTTTGTTCCTCCATAAAAGCCCAATTTCACATGTAAATCAGTAAAATCATGTAACGAGACTTTTGCAAAATGGGACGTGCTTGATTTATTAAAGTTGATTAGATTTATTCATGTTTTTAAAAGCGTGAAACAGAACTTGTGCTGTTCCTCTGGAGGATTAACATGTACAGGTGCATCTCAATGAATTAGAATGTCGTAGAAAAGTTCATTTATTTCACTAACTCAACTCAAATTGTGAAACTTGTGTATTAAATAAATTCAATGCACACAGACTGAAGTAGTTTAAGTCTTTGGTTCTTTTAATTGTGATGATTTTGGCTCATATTTAACAAAACCCACCAATTCACAATCTCAACAAATTAGAATATGGTGACATGCCAATCAGCTAATCAACTCAAAACACCTGCAAAGATTTCCTGAACCTTCAAAATGGTTACATAATAGCCTATACAATCATGGGGAAGACTGCTGATCTGACAGTTGTCCAGAAGACAATCATTGACACCCTCCACAAAGAGGGCAATTCACAGAAGGTCATTACTGAATGGTTGGCTGTTCACAGAGTGCTGTATCAAAGCATATTAAGTGAAAAGTTGACTGGAAGGAAGAAATGGGGTAGGAAAGGTACACGAGCAACAGGGATGACCACAAGCTTGAGAATACTGTCAAACAAAGCTGATTCAAACACTTGGGAGAGCTTCACAAGGAGTGGACTGAAGCTGGAGTCAATGATCAAGAGTCACCACGCTCAGACGTCTTCAGGAAAAGGGCTACCAAGCCACTTCTGAAACAGAAACAATGTCAGAAGCATCTTACCTGGGCTAAGGAGAAAAAAACTGGACTGTTGCTCAGTGATCCAAAGTCCTCTTTTCAGATAAAAGTAAATTTTGCATTTCATTTAGAAATCAAGGTCCCAGAGTCTTGAGGAAGACTGGAGAGGCACAGAATCCAAGCTGCTTGAAGCCCAGTGTGAAGTTTCCACAGTCAGTGATGAATTGAGCTGCCATTTCATCTGCTGGTGTTGGTCCATTGTGTTTTCTGAAGTCCACAGTCAACGCAGCCATCTACCAGGACATTTTAAAGCACTTCATGCTTCCTTCTGCTGACAAGCTTTATGGAGATGCTGATTTCATTTTCCAGCAGGATTTGGCACCTGCCCACACTGCCAAAAACACCAAAAGTTGGTTAAATGACCATGGTGTTGGTGTGCTTGACTGGCCAGCAAACTCACCAGACCTGAACCCCACAGAGAATCTACGGGGTATTGTCAAGAGGAAGATGAGAGACACCAGACCCAATAATGCAGATGAGCTGAAGGCCACTGTCAAAGAAACCTGGGCTTCCATACCACCTCAGCAGTGCCACAAACTGATCACCTCCATGACACGCCGAATTGAGGCAGTAATTAAAGCAAAAGGAGCCCCTACCAAGTATTGAGTACATATACAGTAAATGAACATACTTTCCAGAAGGCCAACAATTCACTAAAAATGTTTTTTTTATTGGTCTTATGAAATATTCTAATTTGTTGAGATAGTGAATTGGTGGGTTTTTGTTAAATGTGAGCCAAAATCACCACAATTAAAAGAACCAAAGACTTAAACTACTTCAGTCTGTGTGCATTGAATTTATTTAATACACAAGTTTCACAATTTGAGTTGAATTACTGAAATAAATGAACTTTTCCACAACATTCTAATTCATTGAGATGCACCTGTATATGTGCTCAGAATCAGAACAGAACACAGACATGTAAAGTCATCTTTTAGCGCCTAAACGGTCAAATACACACAAAAATGTGTCAAAATGCGGCGCTTGGTGATTATTCATGTAAAACCTCGTCGGTTATGTAATAAATGAACGTAAAGAGTTGAGAATGAAAATGCTTGTGTAGCAGTAAATTGGATCCGTGGGGCTCTCAAAGTGGCAGCGGGCTATTATTACACCTGCGACTGTGTGCTTAATATTAATCAAACAACAAAAGACAAAGAAAAAAAAAAAATCACTCACTGCTCTTTACTGAAGGACATTTGTAGCTTTAATAAGAAACAAATGAAGTTTAATTCTTACAGTGAAGACTATGCCATTTTATTTTACATTAGGTTATTCAATTTCTCTAGTAGGCTGTTAACTGAATAATTTAGACTTGCATTAAAAAAAAAAAAAAAAAACTTAAAGCACAGTTTGTTTCATTTGTATCTTTTTTATTCTATTGTATTCCTTTTCTTTTTTTATTACTGGCATTGTATTCCTTTGCTTTTTATTACTGGCAGTTTAATTATTTTCAATAATTTTGAGGACCTTTTTTTGAGGGCTTTTTTTTAACTAGTTACCTTACTATTTTGCTGTGGTATTGAGAATTGTGATATTTTGCTGGTCTCTAAAATGTAGATGTCATAGCAACCTTATTTGCAAAAAATAAAATAAAAATTATATATATATATATATATATATATATATATATATATATATATATATATATATATATATATATATATATATGATATACATCACTATGTTTAAATAAATCTTTCATATAAAGTTTTGGTCTTATGTCCCACTAATAATCATTTTAAATAATTGTGTTTACAATATTGACCAAAATAATCGTGATTATGATTTTTGTTATAATTGAGCAGCCCTATTATATATTAACATGTTTAATAGTAATACAACTTTTAAATAGACTCCAGCAATTAATATCTTGTCACACATTATTTTGTTTAGCTCAGAATCGTGGAAGAGAATTGTATTCTCAATTTATCCAGAATCGTGCAGCTCTATTTAAAATGTAAAAATAAATAAATAAATAGCTTAAAAAAAAAAAAAAAAAAAAAGGTTTTTGTAATGTTTGAGTATTCATGTAGCATTAATGTTAAAGTTTTTTTTTTTTTTTTTTTTATTGCAATAGAATCAATTTGACCGCCACCAGAGAGATCTGTACCCAAAATTTGAACATAATACAAGTGATGCTCTGAGCTATAAGAAATATAATTGGTAGCAGAAACTAAAAAAGCATTTCTAGTGAAACACAAGTCATGCATTCACACACTGTACACTTCCTTCCCCCACACCTGAACCCACACAGACACTTACTCACTATGCCTCGATATGCAAACAGAGTCTGTTCTATGCAGATGCTTCACCAAAGAGCCGTTAGATGAACAATCATGCATGCGTCTGCATCTGCCATATATGGTAAAGGTGCTGCTTAGAGCCTCTGTGGCAGCTAATGTTACACTGCTGAACACACGAATTAGACTCGGCGGTTTGATAGTGTTGATAGTTCGAGAAGGGTTTTAGATTAGCATTTCATAAACCAGACAAGGAGATTATATTTAGAACTCCATCTCTGAGTGTAGTAGTGGGAGGAATGAGAGGGAGTGTGAGTCACCACACAAACAAGGAACACAAGCAAAACCTGTCTGTATATTTATTTTCCGTATGTGAACTGAATGTTCTGTCTCAGACGTCGGATAACTGTCTCCCACAGCAACTGTCGCTGCTTCTGTCTGGGTGTCACAGCACATCATTACCTGATAATCATCTGAGCGACCACCTAAGGCCAGCTGTCAGTCATATCTGCTGACGGCTCAATCTTCATACACCATCTAATCAGCCGTTCTCCTCCTGCACACACCCATGTACTGTATGAGCACACTAGGGATGGGCAGATCGATCCTTAAGTATCGATACTGATATTGTATCGAAAGGATCGATCCTCACATAAAAATATCGATTCTAAAGTGCATTTTGTAACCATTAAGAAATTCGGTGCATAAAATAAGCTTCTAAGTGGAAAAATAGATTATATTAGCGAATAATTGTGTTGGATAGAACCATTTCAACTGCTCATCGGAACACTCGCAAATGCTGAAAGACAGAACCAACCAACCAACCAATCAATCAATCAATCAATCAATCAATCAATCAATCAATCAATCAATCAATCAATCAATCAATCACAGACAGCGTTCGCTGCTGACGTATGGCTCACAGTGCTTGTTCAAATAGAGCTGCGTTTCCCAAAAGCATCAGAAGCATAAGTAGATCTTAAGAAACCATTGCCACATTATTACATTACATTACATTACATAACATTGTTACTTTATATAAAATTAATTCTGAAAAATGCATCACGGTTTCCACACAAATATGAAGCAGCAATAATAATCAGAAATGTTTCTTGAGCAGAAAATGATATTAGAATTATTTCTGAAGGATCATGTGACATTTAAGACTGGAGTAATGATGCTGAAAATTCAGCTTTGCTCACAGATCCATTTTAAATTACATTTTAAAATATATTAAAATAGAAAATATTTATTGTTAATTGTTATATTTCACAATATTGCAGTTTTTACTGTATTTTTGTTCAAATAAATGCAGCCTTAGTGAGTATGAGACTTATTTTTAAAAAAAAATGACTGACCCCAAACTTTTGTGTACATGTAATATTTATTTTAAGTTTGTGCAAGTAAATTTATTTAAACTGGTTGCTAAAAGTTCAAATGGATTGTGTTATGTTCTGTAATTGCTGTTAGTAAATCTGTCAGAAAAAAAAAATCCTAAAATTTCACCTTTAGGGGTACAACAGCCTGGCAGCCTTTTACAAAAATTAACCATGGTTTTATTACAGTAACCATAGTTTACCACAGTATTTGTAGTAAAACTGCAGTAACCACAAATTTACCATGGTAATAATAATACATTTTAGTACCATGGTTATTTTTCATGAGGTACCCTCAAAGGTGCACCTTTGTAACTTATCTACCCTTAAAGCATGCATACATGTATGGTACTAATATGCTCCCTTTTAGGGGTATAGTTGCACCTTTGAGGTTACTGCCCCTGTAAAGGGCTAAAATATAATTATTGTATATTTTATTTCTGACAGTGTACACAAAAAAGGCCTATGAAATGTTAAAAAAAAACATTGCTTTAAAATCTAATATTAAGTGAGTATAATTACTGATTATATTCTTTTAATAATTTAAAAGATCAGTTTAGTTTAGAGGTATCGGTATCGATGATACTGGGCTTGAAAATATCGGTATCGGATCGAAAATAAAATAAGAGGTATCGCCCATCCCTAGAGCACACAGGTTGTTGCAGACATTGAGAAAGGGAGGCACCTGCTGCTCACAAGCTGGCATTACAGGTGTAATAGTGTGACATGCATTGACTAACAAATTCTTAAATCGCACAAATTGATACTAAGTTGAAGTGCATCATTCTGTTCCTGTGTACTCAGACAAATACATCAAACTCCTCTCAATATCATCATCACAAAATGCCGAGTTACATAGACTACTGTTCAAAAATTGGGGTTTTATTCACCAAGGATGAATTAAACTGATAAAAAGTGACCACTCATTTTATAATGTTACAAAAGATTTCTAATTCACATAAATTCTGTTCTTTTGAACCTTCTTACCATCAAAAACCATAAAAAATGTATCAAATTCCATTAGAATATTAAGATGCACCAGATTAGCATATCTGATTGATTTCTGAAGGATCAGGTGACCCTGAAGACTGGAGTAATGGGACATCACAGGAATAAATATGTACAGTTTAAAATACAGTGAAGATCTATAAATACTTGAAATATTGTTAATCTTCATCACTCAAAATTTGAAGGAATATTAGCTGTAGGTTTACCACTATTCTACTAACATTTCAACAAAAACCTTTATTTTGTGGAAAACACAGTAATCAAAATTAGAGAACAGTAACGACAGTAGCATGAAAGAAGATTACAACAAAAATTTTGGAGAGTTACAGCGGTTCAGCAGAATCAGCACTGAATTGGCAAGCAATTCCAGCTGTAGTGTTGAACCGATTCCCCATTGAGAGTCTCTGCATTATCCTGTCTTCTCGTGCATTTGTCAAAGACGACCAGTCTTTTTGAGGGGACGTAAATGAATTAGTGTCATTGTAAACCTGCAATATTCGAGAAATCACAGATTTGGAATGACCGATTTCTCTTCCAGTTGCTGAAAGCGTCATGCCTCTGGCCTTCATCTGGACAACCAACCTCCTGTTGCAGGGTTTCAGGCATAGATATATATACATAGATTCCTCATTAGCGACTGTTTCTATGGGCCTCGATATGTAAGGCTTCCACCATTTTTGGAATGGTCTGCGCACCTTTGAGCGCGTTGACTGTGTGCGTCTACAACAGCGAGTTATACGCATGTATATCTTTGAATATTCATTGATTATTATGGTGAATGACGTCAAGTTGACCGTTCCAAGATGGCGGACGCGTCAACGTATCCGGAGTGGTCGAATAGGGAATCTATACTTAGCTATGGTTTCAGGCATCTTAATACAGCCCACCATCTTACAGTCTCAGTAAAAACTGGAGGAATGCTGCCAGTTAAATAGAGTTTGTCATATAATTAAGGAAATTAGCACCAGGTGCCAAATTAATGCCAACAACTTGGAGGTATCTATAAGTGTTCTCTAATTTTGATCAAGAGTCCTTTTTCAAATAACTCATTTGAGTTTTTATACTGTGATTCAGAATACAATTAATTTATGAAATATGCTTAAAAACTGCCCTTCTACTCCTGTTAGGATAACTTCAGATAGGATAAAGCAGCAACCTTGAAATTTAGGAAATTGCAGTTTGTTCTTTAATTTTGATTTCCAAATATAAAACAGCTGTAGCCTAAACTGTAAATAATATTTTTCAGTTTGAATGTTTTTGCTGTATTTTTTATTAAATAAATGCAGTCTTGATATGCATGAGAAAACAACAAATTCTTACAACCCCAAAACATTTGAATGGTATTATATACCATTTCCATTCTGCAACATGTATACCTACCACCAGATGGCAGCATATCACAACATAATGTGTAGTACACCAGGATAATGTCCTGAGAATAATACTGAAACGCATTAACAGTGTAAACTTGAATCTATATTGATACTATATACCATATATAGTATTTTACCTAATTATCTAAATGCGAACATACCAAAGACATCTACTGTTACCATAAAACAGTTATTCTAAATATTGTTTAAAGCCTTGTACCCCAAGAGAAAACCTTTTCTACTTTTTCATTAAAAACTATATTTATGATTTTCAATTCTGATCTTCTCAGATAGCTAAATGTTTGGGAAAGGACATTTCCCTCACCAACATTACCCTCTCTTTTGGTGCTTCAACATGCCAAATAAACAATCAAAACACAAACATACACACACACCCTCTAGAACAGCATAATGCAACAATTCAGGAGAGAATGCTGATCTAACCTAACAAAACACAAGGTGTGTGTGCCCTGTAGTGGAACCCCACAACATTATGTTGTGATAAATTAAAAAAAAAAAAAAAAAAAAAAAACAGAAGTATGTGTGACTGTCTGAAAAAGCGAACACAATACAAGTTCCACATACAAACATAAACACAGAAGGCAGTGCATCTGAATGTCTATGTATTAAAACAGCATACTGCAAACAGACCATTGTTCAGCTCCTCGGTCAGAGGCCAGTCTATGAAAGAGAGACTCAGACCCTCTAGACACAAAACCAGACACACAGAGACTCCAGACTCTCCATGGCCACGTCATGGAGGCTAGCATGCTGTTAAAAAGCAAAATCTTTTTATCACTCTTGTAAGATCAGCAATCACAATGGCAGTGCTTTTAGCAAATGAAATTCATCCATGTCTGATTATGACCAAGATCTCTTGCTTCAGAGAAAATGGTAGATATTGATCACCCTGATTCTGTCTGGTTACATCCCTAAACACAATCCATCTTACAAATATCACTTAACAGGCCAGATCGTTTACTCCATATAAAGCATCCCTGCTTCATCTTTGATGTAGTAATGAGATTTTAAACATGGACCCCTCTTTTTAATCGATCTCTTTTTTGACAACAATTTTCACACAATTGTTTTACACTCAGCAGAAAGAATAGTCACAGTATCACTGTGTCAGTTTCAAAAGGGGTAACATATAAGAGATCCAATAGTGAGAAAATAATATGATATGAGACGTGTAAAAAGGGACACCCTGCACGCAAAGAGAAACTCAGACACAAAAATACAGGACTTTCAATGACTTGAAGAGCCTGAGCCCTGGACAATCAGATTATTTTTGGTGTTTGTGCTCCCTCACTCCTTTTTCCCTGTGTCCCTTTTATCTTTGCCTGGTTACCCTTGAATGAGACAGAGGGATGGAAAAACATGGAGAGACTGAGACAGGGACGGACAGATGCAGAGAGATTGTGACAGGTGAATAGTGGTTGGTGACCTTATTGAGAGTATCTGTGTGTGTGTGTGTGTGTGTGTGTGTGTGTGTGTGTGTGTGTGTGCTAATAGGGAAAAGGATCAGAGACTGTTTCAGTGGCAGATGGCTGCTATTCCCAGTGGATTCCCAGTGATGTCAAAACCAGTAGTTTGGTACCAAGCCGACATGTTTCCAGTGTTGGAGAGCACACACCCTTCACTGTGATGTATACTTCTTGATCAAAGATGTTTGTCTTTGTGAGTTATAAAAAAAAAAATTGATACTGTACAATATCCAATCTGTGCATATGCAGCCTAATAAACCTGGCTATTATGTCATTATTCAATAGCAACAATATTAACAAGAAAAAGTCAAAACAACTCACTACTTATAATTTATTTCTTTGTTTTTCATTAATGTTTACTTGATTAATGACAAAACTTAAGTTCCGGGGTCAATAAGATTTTTTAAATTCCCAACAGGGCTTCATTTACTGTATTTTAACAAAAATACATTAATTTTAACAAAAATACATTCTACATGCTGATTTGATGCTCAAGAAATATTTCTCATTAATCAAAATTAAAAATGTTTGTGCTGTTTAATATATTTGTATAAACCATGATACTTTTTTAATACTCTTTTGATGAATTAAGAACATAGGAACATTTAAAACAATTTTTTAATAACATTTTAAATGTCTTTAGTGTTATTTTTCATCAGTTTATTTGCATCCTTGCTGACTAGAAGTATTTTCCTATAAAAAAAAATCTAACTAACCCCAAACTTTTGAACATTAGTATACATTTAAAAAAATAAAAAAAAAACATTAGCTTTTCTAATCTTTTGTATTCTATTTGTTTTCTTTTTATTTATTATACAATTAACAAAACCAGAAAAGGCCTCTAACACTAGCTTGCTCTATTCTTTTTCTATTCTATCTGTTTTCTTTTTATTATATAATTTTAAAAAAAACAAACCTTGATACATGTACTGCGTTAAGCTAAGTGAGACTTGTTATAGCACTTGCATATCATTGCTCTTTTGTTCATTTTGATTGCTTCCATTGTCCTCATTTGTAAGTTGCTTTGAATAAAAGCGTCTGCTAAATGACTAAATGTAAATGTAATGTAAATGTATATTTAGGCTACTTAATTGAGAAACACTTGAAGGCTGAGAAACACTTGAAGGATACAAGATCCCCCTTTTACCCAGAGACTGTGTCAGCAGAAGAGATGCTATCAAACAGACATGGATACTTACCTATGACAGATGATTAAGCCATTAGGAGAGCCAGTGAGATGGAGAGAAAAAGAAAGGAAGGATATTGATTAGCTTGAAATCAAACTGTCCAAACACTAGTGATTTCTTTTAATGATTAGACCAGCTGTAATTCAGACATTTCCAAACATCACATTTGATTCTATGGCACTGATATTTACTCTACTGTAGACTGACACACATCAGTAAGGAGGTGGTGTTTATTCTTACACATAACCTGTCAGACAGGCAGAATGTCGTGATTAATGACAAAGACACACCTCTTCTTGCCTTCTGCTTAAACCAACACAGGTGTGCTCAAACACACAACAAAAATAGACATCATCGTATGACTGTGTACATATGGCTCTAAACTCATCTAAACCCTTTAGATCTAAATAGGATGTACTGTATGTCACAGATGCTATATGCATCGGACATCTGCGCATTCTGCAGTAAACTAACAATATAGCTCACAAAAGTATGTCTTTGCATGGAAACACATCAAAAATTTCAAAAGGTATTCCTAAATTTATGCAACATACAAAAAAAAAAAAAAAAAATATATATATATATATACACACACATTTAGATTAGAAAAATGCTAAATACAGTAGAAACATTTTCACTAAAGACTTTTGAATGGCAAATGTAAATTTCTAACACACAAAGCCATTATATGACTTGGTATATAATGCATAAGTTAAATGAGCCACTTTTATGATATAGAACTAGCTAACTGGCGTGATAGGCCATTTTTTGTTAAACCATTCTGTTAGGCTGCTGTTTGAATTATTGTAAATCAAACAAAGAACATTATCCTCTTTAGTGAAACATATTCAATCACTTCAGGTCGAAAAAGAGTGGTAGAAAAAAATAAGATAAGAGAATAGAATGACAGTGAACACACAAAAGTTTGAACTTACACACACACCCACATTTACACACACATACTGGTATAAAACACGAATGGTGAACAATAATTTACTACCTCGGCTCATAGATCAGGACTTTCTCTGTGTGTGGTGTTCTTCTCTTGTGTGTTTAGTTGATGCTTTAGTTCATCAGTATAACAATAAGCAATATAAAACCATAAAGCACTTCATGCCTAATCTAAATCAGGCAGTGCGCGTTTTAGTTTAGTTAATCCATTATCCAAGAGCTCTTGTACTTTAGAATACAGAATCACTATCAGTCATGCTCCAGCAGCAGGCCGAGATTGTTGTTACGTAGGCACTTCAGCTTCTGCTTTAGTCTACTCTGTTCTAACCAATAAGTGACAGTGCAAGTGACATGAAACTAATTTTTTTTTTTTTTTGGGCAGGTACTAATTTTTTTATAAGCCATGTTATGCATAAATATAAAAAACAAAATAAAAGAGGATTTATTGAAGATTTCACTTAAAGCCACTTTGATGGAGATCAGAACTATTGAGCAGGATCTATGCAAAGATCTCCATTTTAACAGCAGCACAAGACCCATGTCCTGGTACAGGCGATATCCTAGAGCGACAATGTTCTCTGGGGCGCCCACACATGTATTTCTCTCACTCTGCTGCAGCATTTTCACAGCGCTGCACCCACTATCCGTTCCACCCCTCTCAGTGAAAATGAATAGTGACCTAGCAGGTAACTTTTTCTGAGCGGCTCCCAGCACTATACTTCTACGCCTCCTCTCGGTTCGGGCTGCTGTATGGTGCCGTCTGCACCATAGAAGTAAGAGAAGCGAACTGCCTATGAAAAAAAACTGTTTCTCTACTTGCTAGAAATCAATACAGCTAGCCAAACCATAAAAATTGTGCATAAAATAAAAAGGGGCATAAAATGTTTCCCACTGATTTCCAATTCAGTTGCGATTTGCTGTTATATATATTTAAACTTGATTATTTACTTATAGCAAATATAGTATATTGGTGTTTTTTAATTAATTTACCATTAAAAAGTAAGACGTTACAAAAGATTTTTTATGTAAAATAAATGCAGTTCGTTTGAAATTTCCTTTCTGAATTCCACAAAAACTATAATATTTCACAATATTCACAATTTACTGCTATGCAATATTACTGACCCCAAACTTTTGAACGGTAGTGTATTTCTTCATTTTTTAAGTGTTCTGAGGTGCACCTCTCTCCTGATCTCACCTAGAGCACCATGTGAATCAGGATTGCTACTGGCCGCATGGCTTTGATATTATGCTGCATTCCTGTTCAACGCTGACAGAATAACACTGCTCTTTACAACTGCCTTCCTTCATTAATTTCACCCCATCTCTCTCTCTCTGAGGTTGAGGAAAAGACACACCACTGCAGCCCATAGTTTGTGTGTGCATCCACACATTTAAGACGTTTAACTGCCATACCACCCCAGCAGGCACCAGACATCTATGTAACGTCAGGTTGACATTGAACATGACGTCGGACAGACGTTGCATTTTGGTTGAAAATGAAAATCGGGTTGATGTCAAAATTTGACGTCAATTTGACGTTGACTTAACGTTGGATTTTGGTTGCACAACCTAAAAACAACAAAATCTTAACGTCAGCTGACATCGGTACTGGACATCAATTTAACATTGACATTAGACGTTGAATTTATGTTGAATTTTGGTCACCCGACATCGCAACCAAAATTTAACCAAATATCAACGTCTTATGACGTTGTGTGCCTGTTTTGTGCCTGCTGGGACATATCAGGCACACAAATCTGTTGAGCTAGCTTAGATGTACACATTTACACACACCACAGAGACACACATTTGTAAGATGTGGTTATTAGTAGACATAAACACACATTGACTCTAAATGAACTGACAAAACCCTTCCTCCACTCTCCTTCCCTCCATCTCTCTCTCAGTGTAAAGTAGGGCAGTTGGCAGGGAGAGCCAGGTCGTGAGGTGCTGACAGATGGATGCTCAGTTTTCTGGCTTCTGCTGTGGTTTTGAACGGGCCATCGTGCAGAGAAGCTCAGAGAGAGAGAAAATAACACACAGAGAGGACAGAGGACAGATCATCTTCTGTTCCACACTGACCACTACACTCATCTGTCATATCTCCTTTCTTTTTTTGGTTTTGCACTGCAATATACAGCTCTGGTCTCAGTCCAGCTTTAAGAATACAGAGTTCCTTCACTTAAAATGAGAAATTGAATGTGCTGACAAACACACAGGAGTCTGTAGCTAGAGTATAATGCCACAGATGACTTCAAGTGCACTTTCTGTCCTTCATGTCCATCCTCCCCACCTCTCTTCTCATCTCTCACTCCCTACTTATCATACCTAGAAATGAAAGTGCTCCTGAAGATCATGGAAATCATGTTTGATTCATTCTCCTTTATTCATCTGTCTCTCTCTGCTACTTGGCACTAAAATGAAAAATTCAAGAAAATGTCAAGAATGTGTTTGTGTCACGACAAAACAGTGTTTTTAAGCATCACTCCCATCGAAATCAAACTGCCTGCACTGCAAACAGAGTAGACCACATTGCTGATTATAGTCCTTTTGTGATTATATCTCAACAACTATGTTGTGATCATGCATGAAAGGTGAACTCAGTGTTTCCTAAAAAGTGCGTTAGAGTCAAAGAATTTGTAAATATGATTTTTCAGACTGCCTGTTTTGTGAATTTAAAAAACCCTTTTTACAGAATTACTTAACTTATTGATAACATTAATAATTAAATGCTTTATTTTTAGTGAAACATTCATATAAGTCATAGCATAAATCAATGGTGTATGGTGTGGGAGATGAATTAAAACTGGTGCCAGATCCAGTTCTGAAGGTGTTGGAATTTAGCCCTGCCTGTTTGACACAGTAACTATAGGCCAAAAGAATCACAACTGCATACAGCAGATAAAATATGACATCATTTCATTATAAAAATGTACACTCTCGAACTTGTCTACAACCCTTGAGCTATCAGTTTTAATCTGTCTATTGACCGACTCATTTACTGAATCCCTAGTTGCAGCCTAGGGTACTGAATTCTGAACATCTGATTCACTTACTAAACCTCTATACCACCAGTTCTGTTGGAATACAAAAATATTATAATTATTAAACGTCATGAGAAATAGTATCATTTTCATTTACAGTAGTATGTAGGTAAGGCCAAATACAAGGGCAGCAGCATGAAAATTAGGTGCTGATTAGATTAGACTCTTACATTAAAGGTGACATATCATGAAAATCTGACTTTTCCGTGTTCAAGTGCTATAACCGGGTCCCCGGTGCATCTACCAGCCCAGAAAACATGAAAAAGAACAACCCAGTAAATTTTTTGGTAAGCCTTTCTCTGCAAGCTTGTGAAAAAACGAGCTGCTCAGATTTTTCTCCCCCCTTGACGTAGAAAGAGGATCTTATTAAACTGTAAGTTTATCAAACTGCAAGTTTCCACCCATGGCGCCGCCACTGTTTTCGCAAGCGACAATGTTGTACCAGTTCTAACGCCATGGCGAAAGTTCGAGCAAAGCATGCTAACTGTTCTGTCTTTGGCTGCACTGACGAGCACAGAACACTATTTAGAGTCCCAGTCTCAGAGGAGACAGAGCACTGGATTTATTGATTTATTTACTGTATATTTCTGCTGTCACACAGATCTAATATAAACATGCGATTTCTTTCTCAGCTGTTTACCTTCATAGTTTTTGTAACTCGTGTGTTTTTAACGTAGACTTGTGTGTATTTGACAGTTTAAGCGCAATAAGACATGAAAGAGAAGTCTTAGAAGTTTAGTACCCACATGCCGTGTGACAGCCAATTTCTGTGAGCTCCGAAAACCGTATATCAGAAGTTCAAACTGATATGGTTTAAAATGCATGATTTCAGCACGACAGACATGATTATCAAAATAAAACATGTTTTTTGGCAGAGTATCTCAGGTACGAGCTGTAAAATCACAGCCCTATTCTGGAAAAGAGTGTGGGGAGCAGCAGCTAATTTGCATTTAAAGAGACAATGCATGAAAACAGCGTGTTTCTGCTCCCACTCAAAGTAGGCATTTTCAAAATGATATAATAAATGATCTGTGGGGTATTTTGAGCTGAAACACAGATACATTCTGGGGACACTTGAGACTTATAGTATATTACATATTGTAAAAAAGGGCATAATAGGTCTCCTTTAACTGAATACACACACACATACAAATGTGAGTAGACTCAGAGAACATCAGACATTGACACATACATGAGTCAGTATTGTCAAAAGTTCCCATCACATGGCTTTTTGTCACTCATCACAGGGTTATATGTAGAGATGACCCAGATAGCTGGAGTCTGACATGATGAATGCGTCTCCACTGAGTTCTTCTAGCCTGACACAGGGTTGCCATGGTGACACAGAGGAACTTGCTGTTTTACAGCAGAGAGTTCCAGGACATGATTAGAAATATCCCATCATGCTCTAAAGCACAAGGTTAATTTATTTACGCACATACTCACTTTCATTTTCACTTAACGTCATCTCTGATGTCACAGAGGCTCTAGATGTAAACTCAAATGAGTATTCAACAAATAATGAAAACAAAAACAAACCAACAATGGGCTAGGTTTCATAACTAACTCTGCCTGAGATTGTTTACAAAGGCATGAAAATGTAAACAAACAAAAATGACAGAATAAACAAATACAGAGCAAGAGAGTGTGTGAGCAGAGGAAGTAAAAATACAAATGATGTCCATTCTTTAAAGCTGATTGTGAATTTCTTCAATGTAATCTCACATACCAAGCAATGAAAACACACACACACACACACACACACTCATTTCACAATTCACACACATACAGATTTATATACCAGCTCTGGCAGCTGTAGTCTTAATTATTCCTGTGATCTGTCTGAAAAGAAACTGATCCCACAGAAACCGAGCTCTACCAGAGAAAGTTAATAATTTAGTCTGATTGACATCCTCTTCTCACATCTCTGATCATCTTCATGCATCAATTAATAAGCTCGACACACTCACGCACACTAAAGCACACAGCAGGAGCCGTCTCAATAGAGGGAACACATGCAGAGCTGAGAAGGCGAGAGATAATAGAGGTGATAAAAATGTTGTCATGCTGAAAGAGCTTCTGTCAAACCTTATAGAGCCGACATTACCATGTATCATTTTAGCTGAGCAAATCCTCCCATTCTGCCACACTTGGTGACATAACTAATCACTCTGTGATCTCTTTATGTTCTGCATCATTAAGTTATGACTGTATATTCTGCATATGTTGGTGATGATGGGATGAGTTTGCATTTCCTACCATCTTCCTCCACCTCTTTCTTTCTCTCACTCTTTTATCAGTCCATCATGTTCTGTTTGCTCTTTGAAACCGTTCGATGGATAGAAACTAGATTAAAAATTGATGGTGACTAATCAGCAGAAGAACCAGGATAGAGGCCCACCTCCGATTTCTGAGGGAGAGAGTCACGTACACACACAAACACACTCATGTTTACCTAGCAAACATGCTCTACTGAAAACATACATGCTACCGAAGGCAGGGAAACACCCTGGATGGATGGCCAGTGTAACACAGTGTCCTGACCAGACGTGATGTGACAAGCAATTTGTCTGTCCACTCCAGACATCAACCAGACCTGAATCAATCACACATCCGAGCCAATTAAAAGTGCGCATAGGCAGACTCTCTCTGCAAGCACACTACTATTTCACAAACTCAACAAAATGTAAGAAAATAGCGATATACCAACTTGAAATCTAACACCTACCCCTTAAGCATAGCTTATAGTAAACTTATCCACACACACACAATCTTGTCACAATGCTCCTCTTTTCTCAGAATCGGTGAATATGTTTATCACAGTTATAATCAAGCTACACCAGGTTTTGCATAGTAGAGCTACAGCCCAAGACTTAATTGAATATTTGAATGATTAAATACACATTTAGCATCACCTCTGTGTTTTGGAGCAAGCATACAACATAGAGGTCAACTGTAGTGTGATTAACGTGTGTAGATGCTGGACGAAGCCAAGCTACAATCACATTATCTGGGTCTCTTAGTGCAGCTTCACAAAAACCAGGCTGGTACGAGTTCAGTTGGATTAAAGACGAAAAAGGAACTAAGGAAGACAAAAATAAAAAAATAATTAATTATTAACAAATAAATAATACATTCATTTTAGTCCATTATTTACAAAATAGTTTTTCCACATTATGCCCCGTGTTGTCCTTCAAACAATGTGTAATTTTAAGGAAATGAAAACAAGTGGATGTAACTATAAAGACTGTGCAATTAAATGTGCAAAGGATTGTTAAAGTAGAAGTTAAAATCTCTAAGCTGAAAGTGATACTTCAGAAAAACAAAAGCATATACTAACATGTTATGGGGTACTGGTAGGAGGTAGGAGAAACACACATTCACTCATCTGAACATATCACATTTATCCTCAATAGTCATTTACTGTTACTGCTCTAAAAAATACAATTACTTGTGTTACATGTAGAAATTTAAACTTACATTTAAAGTCAAACAGTATGTTACAAAAATGATCAATTTAGTCATAATTATTACACTCCTTATTCTGTTGTGCTCTGTCTGTTTGATGTGAATGTCCGAGCCAGCACTCTTTCACTGAGGTCCGTGGAGTTTATTGACAGAACGAGCCTTTATGGAAAATGGAAATATTCACGTGACTTTCTAAAATTTACAGATAAGGATAAAACAGTTAAAAGGAAGTTATGCGCTGAGGAAATACATAACAGGGTAGGCCAAGTTAAACTATATGTTTTTGTTTAAAGAGCTAAATATGGTGCATTCTCATGTTTAGGACAAATTTCAATCGTGCATTTTCCCAAAGCGGCATTTTGTCCCTAGACATAGAAAAAAAAGTGACGTGACTGACGGATGTTTTCAGTCCAATTCAGTGTTCACAGGCATAAATAATCAATAATCAAACCTGATTATGTCAATTATTTTCAGTTTTATTGATTAGTTGCTACAGCCAGAACACCAAAATTCAGCCCAGCCTGAACACAACACAAAGTGTCAGTGAGCAAACACACAGCCACAGTCTGGCTATATCATGCACAGTGTTACAGACACAATGTGTTGTTACTGCAAACACACAGCACAAGGCTCAGGTCTGAGATGGAAACATTGAATGGAAACTTGAGCACACACACTCTCCGCAAGTTCTCATGAATACGCAATCTTTCTTTACATCTACCCATAGACAAAAACAAGTGCACTAGGATGAGCTCATAACACACTCATCAGGTGTGTGTTCGACTCACCTCCTTCCAAACAGCCGTAACCCAGTAAAAGTCCTGCTGCTATGCCGGCGACCCACTGCGACTCTTTCCCCCTCAGGCTGTGGGTTGGATGGGAGGTCAGAGTTGGATGAAGAAGCAGACGGGGAGGCCAGAGAGGTTGTGACCTCTTCCCTGTCCTGTGAACCTGCTCCTAGCTCCTGCTCCATCAGGAGCCTTGGGCCGTCAATCAAACAATGGTAACTAATCCCAAACTCACGGAGTCAGAGAGTCCTCATACTGAGAAAAACTAGAAGAGAAGGGTCGCACCATCCTGCTCTCTGCCTCTCGGAAAGAGAGGGAGGACAACGTGAACAGCGCTCAGTCCTCCAGATCCTTGCAGACTTCCACGTGTGATCCGCTTCCCATTCTGCCTTCAAAACACTTAATCCTATAAGCAAACCCCCACATTCCTCTCCCCCCTCCTCTCTTTCCTTCCTTCCTTCCTTCCTCCCTCTCTCTCTCTCTCTCTCTCTCAGGAAGTTCTTACAGTCCCAGTCTAAGCAGAGTCATAAAGCAAAGAGAGTTCCTCCAGTCCTCTCTTCATGTCTTTCTCTCTCTTAAAGCGCTCATCTTCTGTTTTCCTCCCACAGTGGCTGCCGCTTGCACTCTCACACGCGTCTATGCAGGCGCATACACATACGCTCTAGCTGCCGGTTGCACTCACAGACATTGCACCACACCAGGAAGTGTCAAACTCAGAAGAGACTCATTCGTAGGTCCCAAAATGTAGCTGCCCCTCCAGGTGCCTGATTGTTTTTGATCTTACTTCTTTGAATCTATGTCACCATCAATTTGTCTTTCTCTCTCTGATAGAAGAAAATGAGATATAACTCTGACAATGGAACAAAGCAGCTCACAGTTTGCTGATCAGATCAGTGGTGCATCTAGATATGTTCACAAACATCACTTACAGACAAATGGTTACTTTGGAAATCTCTATACAGAACTGGTCAAAGATAAAAGGTCTATCTATAACTGAGGTCACAGAAACATAGAACGCAAAATGTAAAACAACAACACACACACACACACACACAGAACAATACATTTATGGCTGGGCAAGCACACTTCTAACAGGAGAGCAGGTAGGAAGATCTTATAGTAGTCAATAAATGCAGTTTGACATTGAGAAAATAAAGAAAGGAAAAGGGATGAGGAAAAAAGATGGAAAGAGAGATAGCCTCAGGTTCTCGGCTGTTATTGATTTCTGTCACTCTGTGTGTTAGCAGGCATGTGTGTATGTCTCAACATTTGTTGAAGGTTTTTATTTTACATCTTTTACAGTTACATAGAGATTTACTACCAACCACAAATGCAGTACACATATACTGCAGGGCTAATGAGTTAACTAACTCGATTTGGAAAAAAAAAATACTTAAAATAAACTTTAACTCAAAGAAAATAAATTACAGATGTAAAACGTAAAAGAAAAACTTTACTTCAGCAAATCGCCAAGGGAACATTTCCCACTTTCATTTAGTGTAACTTGATATGCTAAATTAACTAATACCAAAAACTATACAGACATATTTAAAAAAAAAAAAAAAAAAAAAAAAAAAAAAACAACACTTAAATCTTTAAAATTAAATTAAAAACTACTCTAAAATATGAATAAAAGCTATAATAGTATCTCAGCGATACTAAAATAACACTGTGGACAGAACCACAAGAACCAGAAGGGAAGTATTCTCATTAGGTCATATTGTGCGTGTGACTGTGTACTATAACATGACAACAGAGTAAGAAAGCCAGCAGAAAGATTCGTCTCCACTACCTACTGTTCACACTCACTACAGACTTCCTGTGAAGGAAGGAAATGATGTCACAAAAATGGGAGTCGTACACAATTACGGTTGGACCACAAACCAGATATTGTTTCCTGCTATTCTTCTCTTAGCAATACGTGTGTGTGTGCTTGTGTAAGAGAGAGCAAGCTACATATAGAAGGAAGAGGGAGAGAGGAGGTGAAAATAGGACAGCTGAAATGATGGGTAGGAAATATAACTGTGTAGGAGTGACAAGTAGGATCCACTGTAACCTGGATTCAGCCTGATCTAATATACCACCAGAAACAGCAGGGAGAAATTTCTACCAGAAATCAATCCATCCATACTCATTTTCACTGTAGCACCTCAGCAGGACACGTTCTAGTAAAGCACCTTAATTCAAGTATCAAATTAACCCTTTTTATGGGTTTGAGTCTAAAACAGATAAAGTAAAGAAATTTTGATTTTGTGCATCTGTATACTGGATCTCCACCTTGTGGTTACATTGAGTAACTGCATGCTTGCAGGGATTTTCACAGTGTGGTTTACAGTCCTTAAAAACCACTGATTTATTTACTCAAGTAAAGTTTGTGTATCAGATTGTGCATTAATAGATGATATAATATGATATATACAACCAAGCAAAAGTGACTATGATCTAGGCACAGATTATGGATGCTTCTTTCTAAAATAGCAATCTTTCACAACCCCACATTGCTCGCTCGCTCGCGCTCGCGCTCTCTCTCTCTCTCTCTCATACACACACACACACTTGTGATGAGATTCTAAGATAAGAGCTGGTGGTCACAGATGGTTTCCATATGCAGGTTTGGTGGTTAACTACATCTGGTATAAATACATTCAAGAACACAGACAACCAGACAGCGAAACTAAAATTCAACCAGTTTATAAAGCCAGGCACAATATATTTACTGTACATGCACACCAGAATGTCAGTTTTTTCGAGAACACCGATGAGATGCAAAAGTGGCATTCACATTTACATGCACTTTATTAGCAGCAGAGCATGGCATTAGCATCGGCAATGTCAGGAGTTCAACTCCCTATGCATGATTGATAAAATGCAATTCAATGCAATGTAAGTTCCTTTGGATGAAAGCAGAAATGTAAATATTCTTAACCTGTATTTACATAATGGGTGAGAATGCTGCTTTCTGCATGCATTCACTGAATTGGCTCATATTTAGTAAACATTTGCTTGTGATGATCCAAAATACAGTAACATTAATAAAAATAACATTTTCAAACTTTATCTTTGAAAATATTTCAAAATGTAATTTATTCCTGTGATTTCAAAGCTGAATTTTAACATCATTACTCTAGTTACATGGTCCTTCAAATCATTCTAGCTAAAAAAAAAACCCCATTTATTATTATTATTATTATTATTATTATTATTATTATTATTATTATTATTATGTTGAAAACAGCTGAGTAGAATTTTTTCAAGATTCTTTGATGAATTGAAAATTCAGAAGAACAGCATTTATCTGAAATAGAAACTTTTGTAACATTATAAATGTCTTTATCATTATTTAAAGCATCCTTGCTAAATAAAAGTATTCATTTCTATAATTTCTTTCAATGCTGATCGTTGGCTCTTTCTATTCATCAAAGAATAAAAAAAGTACTCAACTGTTTTAAATATTGATAATAATAATAATAATAATAATAATAATAATAATAATAATAATAATAAACGTTTCTTGAACAGCAAATCAGCATATTAGAATGATTTCTGAAGGATCATGTGACACTGAAGACTGGAGTGATGAAGCTGAAAATTTTGCTTTGATCACAGGAATAAATTACATTTTAAAATATATTCAAACAGAAAGCAGTTATTTTAATTTAAATATTTCACAATATTACTGCTTTTGTTGCATTTTGGATCAAAATGCAGGCTTGGTGAGCAGAAAAGAATTCTTTAAAAAAAAACATTAAAAATCTTACTGGTCAAAAACTTTTGACTGGTAGTGTACTACATCAACTATGTGTCACTGTCACATGACCCTACCAGCACAAGTTCCATTGCAACACTGCCATTCCCAAATCCAGTCCCTTGGCTTCAAACGATAGTAGAGTGGCGACGGAATACATATTCCAGAATTCTCGTAGTAATAGGTCATCCAGGCCTGTTTTTTTAAATACTCTGAATTGGGGCATACTACTCTTTTGGCATACTATACAATATGACATATTCTGATGCAGCGAAAGCGTTGTTAGATCTTGCAGCTGGCTTCAGATTTAAATGTTGCAATGTCTTCATAGTGCTGACCAGAGATCAGAGCGTCATTCTTACAGCTAAATGAACTGGCAAAAGTAGCTTGGGCCATCAAACGTTAAGCACATGGAGGCATAAGCAAGTCTTACCTGTGGTAAGTTTGAGGCGGAGGGGTAGGGGGCAAGACCCATTTCCTCCTGTGTGCCCACATTTCTCTGTCTCTTTCAAGCCTGCCAGACTGACTAGTTACTGTCATGCACACAGCTACTGTAGACAGCAACTGACCCTTGCAGTCTGTGCCTCTCTGAGCTAAATCTTTCTTCTCCAACACCCCCTACTTCCTGTTGTGACACTTCCTTATGTGAGTGTATATTTGTGTTTGTATTGTGTGTGTGAGAGAGACAGAGAAACAGAGATGGGTCAGGGGTAAAACTTGATTCTTGTAAAAGAAACCACCTCAAATAGAACATGAGCAACAGACTGCAGAAATACACACACACAGACACACACACACTGAGAACAGGCTCCAGTAGGAAACTATTTTTAGTACACTTAAAGGAGAGCCCCAAACACACACACACACACACACACGCACGCACACTGGCAGGCAGCTTTCCCTGCTTCTTACAGAGGAAAGTGACTGATGATCTTGAACTTTTATTTTTAGTATTTAGTATTGCAGTCAGTATTTTTTAACTATTTATTTTTGTGCATGAGATTGAGAACACAAGCTGCTATAATAAACAAAAATGAAGAACAGACATACAACTGCACTTCCTTTGTCACACTCATCTCACTTTTAACCACATGTAAACACTCACACTCACATGCATATCTTAAGATATTTTATAAAGATATAAAAAGAGAATTTTAAATTGTATTCTGTATAAACATGGTGCGTACCTTGATGCTTGAAACGGGGGAGTTTTTGTGAAACTGCACAAAAATACTTTGTGCAGTATTTTTATTTATTTATTTATTTTATTACTATCTATCTATTGTGTGGTGAGCTTTGCTGTGACGTGAATTTCCCTTTGGGATTAATAAAGTCAATCAAATCAAATCAAAGGCTGTTGTCCATTTCCACTATCGGTCTTTCTATTAGAGACGTGCATTTTGCTCATTCTGACAACTCAAAAGATGAATCAACCAATATCAAAATATTTTGTTTTATCATTATCTCAAAAATCTCAGTGTACAGTGCTGAATCTGGTTACTCTAAGGCAGTGCTTCCCAAACCTCTCCTGGAGGACCCCCTGCCCTGCACATTTTGTATGTCTCACTAATCAGACACACCCAATTTAGTTCTTGCAGTCTCTTCTAACGAGCTGATGAGTGGAATCAGGTGTGTTAGATGAGGGAGACATACAAAGGGTGCAGGGCAGGGGGGCCTCCAGGACAGGTTTGGGAAGCACTGCTCTAAGGCACTGGTTCTCAATTCCAGTCCTGGGGACCCCACATTTTGCATGTCTCCTTTAACACACCTGATTCAGATCATCATCCATGAACTGAACTGAGTGTGTCAGATAAGACAGATCTACAAAATGTCCAGAGCAACAGGTCCCCATGACTGGAATTAAGAACCACTGCTCTAAAGTATCATCCAAAATATTACCGTTAAAAAAAAAAAAAAAAAAAATCAAAATCACAGAATGAAAAATATTTGTTTAGTCCTGGAATTGGCTTAGTGTGAAATCAGTTACACAACTGAAGCATTTTCATAAGTCATAAGATTTCATAAGATTTTCACATTCTATCCTCTCATTGTCTCTCTACATAACACTGGGTTTGCACAGATTGTGTTACCTTAGCAAAAGCTAGATGGCAGATTTTTTGCATCTAGTACTGACCAAACTGCTGAACATCATTTAACTCCAAATAATTACTTTAAGATACTGTATAATAGGACAGGACAGATAATAGGACAGGACAGAGAGGTATAGAAAGAACATGTAAAATGTTGTCATCTCCCCTCGCTCCACTAGGGGGAGAATGTACTCTTCTTCACTGATGGCGCTGTAATCTGTTTGGCTATACCCTTTCTATCTCTCCATTCTGTTGTCCCAAACAAAGTACTTTCTTTCTTCCACTGGAACAAATTTTTTTTTTTTTTTTTTTTTTTTTTTTTTAATAACAAAAACGGATGTTTTGAGGTATTGTGCTGGCTGCTCTTATCCATGCATTTACAATGAATGAGCACTAAGGCATTAAAAAGTATTATTATTGTACATTATGCTATACATGTCAATTTTTCCAGTTAAACCAAACTTTTCTTTTTGTTGGTTTGTAATCAAGACCTTTGAGTTTCTGTGTGTATCTGACAATAGTTTTAAATGAAATGGTGAAATGCTCGTGAAGTGACTCTCAGAGCAGCTCTGGAGATGAAGGTTATGCCTTCATGTCTTCATAGTTCATATAGTGAGACAGCAGACACTAAAAACATGACGAGCGTCATGCATGCTTTAGTATGTGTGTAGTAGACGAAACTGTGGCATTAATTCACACAGAAACACGCAGGCATATTTAAATAGCGGGTTTTTTGTTTGCAATTTAATAATAATAAATATCATTTTTACATAACTGTATACAATACATAACTGTATTCGATGATTCCATCAGCGTTTTCTGCATCACTGACACTGAATCAGTTTTTGTGAACTATATTTTTTTTAAGATCCTGCATATTTATACAAAAAACATATAGAATGGCCCTCTGGAGTTCAATGAGATTTTTCTCACTCATCTTGAATCTCCACACAAAGAGCAGCTCAGCACACCGGCACACTTACAACTGTCAATTATCAGCAACCCAGATGGATTTAAATATGGTCAAATATATCACACAGAGCTCACGGTACTACAATCAATAATTCATAGAAGCACAAATAAAGTCAGCCAAAATATTTATTAAACAAAAAACCAAGGATGTGCACAACTCTGCTGCGATTTTAGTGTGTTTGCGAAGTGGCAGCGTTTGCTGCATCTCTCACAGCCCAGTGTGTTGGACATTATGTTCCAGCCCATGAACTCTAGCTTCAGAGAGATCAAGGCCAAAGTTACCATGGCGTCTGTCACTGTAGTGACTGCTTATCAGCTACAGGCATCGATTAACTAGGAAACAGTAAAGGCCGGTTGTGATTGGCTCTTATTAGCTTGTTTGCAGCTTTGTCGTGACGACGTGATACAGTGACCTCAAAACTAATTGGAGCAGGGCAAGTTGGTCTAATAAAACGTGACCTATTGAACGTGTACAGAGTTTAGGAGCACAATATAGTGGAAACTACAAGCAACTGGTCTTCTGCAGTGATACAGTGTGTGTCTATGGACACATTACAGAGTACACACAGTTCCACTGAGTACACACAGTTTACATTTACTCAAATATCTCTCACACACACGGCGGCATTTGTAATCTGTGTTGTACAGAAAAGGCTTCAATAATTAATTTGAACTCAGTCACAGGCTCTCTTGTGTCAGTCACTGAGTGATGTCCTTTCTGTAAGTGTGTGTGATCGCATTTATTTTAGCTCTTTTTCAAGTACACGATATAGGACTGGTTTAGGATTAGGTTTTCTGACAACATCTAAGCAGCTGCTTTCTCTCAAGAGCATCTACTTGATGCCTTAAGAACACTTACAGGCACTGGCTTCAGTAAACTAATGAACAGGACTCATGAACCGGCACATCCTAACTCAAGTGCTTAGCCACAAAATGGTGCTGTGGGATCTGTACCTGGTAGGGCTGTGCAATTAATCGAATTCGATTGTCATGCGCATCTCAGCATTTACTACACCGAGCCGTAGTTCACTGACAAGCTAGGCAATATCACGTTCATAATCGCAGACGAATCACTTTCGATTTTGAATGCGATATTGCCTAGCTTGTCAGTGAACTACGGCTCGGGTGTAGTAAATGCTGCTCCATCTGAAAACAGGTGATGGCGATTTACTGCTAATCACGGAACCGGCTTTACTGATGAGATGCGCATGATAATCGAATTCGATTAATTGCACAGACCTGATGTGTTTCTCTCGCTCCCTTTAAAAACATGTAATGTCAAAACTTAGGGAAGCAATCTCTTGGTGCTCAAAGCAGAGGAAAGGAGGTGTTTTTGTGATGGCTCAGACTGTGGGAGGAGAGCTCCTGGTGAACCAGAACCTGAGCACACTGACTCACTCCAAATACACTCCAATCTACAGCCATTACACGCACCCTTCAGTACAGCTGGGTCCCTCTAACTCACTCTTACACACAGCAAACAGACACAGAAAGGCATACACACTCACATACAGTACATATAAAAAAATTATACAAATGGTATAATGTCCAGTAATACTGTATACTGGACAATTAGACAAAGATATCAGACTAGTCTATATATACATTTTAACCTTTTCATAAAATCAGACTTTATCATATGCTGTGATACCAAAAAAAGCCAATGATCACTATATAGACCACCACATGGACAGAACATTTGCTTTAGTTTAAAAATCAGTTAATTTTTTTCTTAAAGAACACCAACCCTGATTTTTACACTGTGTCTACACTCTACACCAGAGGTGACCAGTGTCACAAATCATTTATCCTTTAAGAAAAAGAAATGTTAGTTTATTGTCAGAGATTTATCATGCACACTGCATGCAGTGTAGACAGAATCATCATTTTTAAATTTTATTGTCCTTGGTCTTGTTGCATCTCGTAACTTGCATCCAGTATAGACGCAGTGTCAGAAAAAATAAATAAATAAATATATATATATATATATATATATATATGTATATATACACACACACACACACACATGCATATTACTAACACATTCCTGCATATGCAAGTTATGAGATAACAGATTAATTTTAAAAAATAAATGGTTTCATTCTGGTAGCATTATCTGATTGTGTTACATTGGAATGATCAGAATGTGTATTTGACTACTGAAATCTATATAAATTATATAAATAATAGCAAATATGCTTTTGACATATATCCCATTATAAGTCAGTTGTAACAATTTTTCAGTCAAACATCAAGGGTTGTTATTATAAGAAACAGGATTTTATTGATGCGTCATCACTAAAAAAAAAAAAAAGAGCTTGAATGTAGTTGTCTAGTGACTGGCATGGCATGTTTCTGGCAATATGAGGGTTTAGCCTAGAAAAATGTGACACAGAAATAGCAAAAAACTAAATTATCACAATTTTTTGTTGCATTTTTTATTTATACCTCTAATCAACAGAAAAATAATTTAAGTATATGCTGCTTTGCACACATTCCCACTGAGAGAAACAGAGTGACAGTAATTAGAAATGGTTGGATGTTGAGAAAGATGAAGACAGACAGGGAGTTATACAGAGAAAGAAGGAGGAATAGAAATACGGGGGAGGAATAAAGAGAATGAGAGAGACTCAATTAACAAATGCCCACTTCCTTACTGTCTGTGGCTGCAGCATTATCCTCTGGAGCAGCCCACAAACTCACACAGATGACTATCAGAGACGATCAAATTTCTGTCACAGGAACTAACCAGATATGACACTAAAAATTACTCTTTTTTTTCTCTCTTTTTTTTTATTAAAACCTGTTTTCCCACATTCCAAGCACCACACCACTGTCATGGCGATCCCTTATTTAAATCATCTTTTTTTTAATCATCTATGTTTCCAGTTCTTTTCTAGCAGAATATGCACATGGTGTGAATTTTATTTTTGCCCGTCTCACACTCTAGGATTACAATGGCCAGATTCTGCAAAGCTGAGAGAAAGAGCCGTGTGTGAGAGAGATTTAAGGGATAGAACGGTATAAAAGTGAAGCTCTTATAGTGATGCTGTCCAAACAAAGCTTTGTCAAGAGATAACATCAAAACACACAGAAGCAACCAACTTTATCCAGCCTTTTTACGACTTGAGTAGTGGTTGACCGATTGATGGCCAATGCCGATATCTTAGAGAGCAGCAAATATAAAGTCACTACTAGTTAATTGATATTGCATTATTTAATTTAAAAGTAGTAAAAACACATGCATTACACTTACTGAAATTAAATTTTATTTATATAATATTTACTAAATTAGAAATAAATAATTGAAAATGAATAAATATAAAAAAAATGAACTTTATAAAAAATATGTAAAATAGATTTACTTAGATTGAAATTTCCTGATTCTGGAATCCTACCATAGTATTTTCGCAAAAAAATAAATGGTTAAAAATATGAATATAAAAGGAAGTATCCACTGAAAACAACAGCACACTCAATGATCTGCTAATAATCTGTGCACGCTGGAGTCTCTTTTTTTTAAATAAAGATAATGTAGTGCTCATTTCACATACAGCACATGGTGAATATGATGTGAATACAGCACAGTGGCAAACTGGATATAGCGGAGCATCGTTTGAAATCAAGGGTTTAAAATTTGTCGATTGCAAGCATTGTCATGTCACGCTGCAACAGCTTAAGGCTGTCTACAGCTGTACGTTAAAGGGCAAAACATCCACAGAACTGCAGGACAGGCCTGTCAATTTTCCATCTGTTTTAAGCCATTAATATTTAGATCACCTCTCAAAAGAAGGAAAAACAAAAATGGACAAGCTGCACATTCTTGTCATTTGCAATCTTATATCATCATCTGCAGTATTTTAATCACTAAAAACAGCAGGACATTCTAAAATAGGTGCATACTGAATTTGGCCTTTTAATATTACTCTCTCAGTGCTTTAGTACTTGGTACAAAACCGGTAAAAAAGAAAAAAGAAAAAAAAAAAACCCTTGGGCAAATGTGTAAGGGCCTGTTTACTCCTGGTGACTTCATGCATTTCTACTGATCGGATAACTCTATGATAGTGAAAAGACCAGGTATAAATACAATCATTTTCATTAAAACTAGTGAGACTAAATTATTTTACCAGTGCTGATGCCGCTCTCTCTTATTGCTGTCTTTGATCTTGAGTTCAGCTGACGATAAATAAAATGCAGCTCATATTTGTTGCTTTCACTGACATGAACTCAATTAAATTTGCATATAGGCCTATTGCTGTAATAGACAATAGAACCATTTTAACAAATTAGACCGATATCTGATCAGTAAAAACACATTAAGTGATCAAGGGTAAACAGTCCCTAAGTGAGCACATGTGGAACAAATTGTGTTTATGAGCTCATTCAGTTCAACAGACATGTCTTTGATTGGCTTCAATGAACAATGCTGCAAAAACATGTTGTAATCAGAAATTTTTGACAGTCACAGGAGTATTTAAAAGCAGCTGTCATACTCATGAGTCTTTAAAAGCTAAATGTAATATTATCATGATATTCACAATATTCCCATTTTGTCAGTAAAGATATTGTGATTATCTCGCTTATAATTAATGTATTGCTCAGCACTAGCTCTGCATGAGACTTGGCATTTACAGCTGAATAAGGACAGACACGCATACACAAAGGGAAAACTCCAGTCGGCCTGGATGTCTTTGCCTATATTGAGCTAAATTCTCACTGTGTCTGGTTTCATAAGCAGCAGATATCTGGCTACAATCTAAAGTGGCTGCATTTAATCAGTCATAACTCTGCATTTGAGGTTATTAGTTACATTGTCTCCATTTACTGGTCTACATACAACAAACTCTATTTTTAATGGTATAAAGTCATTTCTAACACACAGATCCACAACAGATGAAGCAAGAGCTCACAATGAAACTTTGGTGGGTATTGTTTTGGCCAGGTGTGCCTGATTTCCTCTTCCAACTACATGCTCAACATGACCTAAAGAACAGCACTTTCACTTTCCGTCACAGTTGAGAAGTGACATTTCAGTGTCAGTAATTGCACTGTTCATGGCCATAGAAGCACACTGACAGGATGGAGAAGAAAAAAACACTCACTGTAAGGAAGAGGAACAGGACGTACTGAGACAGAAACAT
Organism: Spinibarbus caldwelli; assembly: GCA_039654775.1. Lineage (NCBI taxonomy): Eukaryota > Metazoa > Chordata > Actinopteri > Cypriniformes > Cyprinidae > Spinibarbus > Spinibarbus caldwelli. The sequence continues at coordinate 22,910,890 of CM077220.1, read as the reverse complement.
GGTTCAGTCGCATTACCTAAAATGAAAAGTCTGTCAAATAGGATCAGAATTCTGTACTCCACTATGGAAAACATGTACTTGTCTCTAACCAGAACCATAATGTTTTTACAGCAACAGGCTTTCCTGCTAGTTATTATCCTTATATTACCGCATCATTCCCCTTTATGACCTGACCTTTCAGGTATCTCATTACTGCAGCAGAGGCATATTCTGCAGAAGAACAGATTTTCTTTCCATTTTGATCCTCTTACTGCCAAGCAATACAGAGAAACCTGGGTCATTATCTGGCTTTAATGAGCCCCAGTCTTGCGTGTTCTGGTTTCTGGGAAACCAAAAATCCCTACTGTGGCTGAAGTTCTGAGATCATCTTTAGTTTTGGAGATTCATGGTCTCAAAAGGTCACATACAATCTGCAGCTTAACACGATCGTCACTCCTCCTCTATTTGGAAAATAGCTTTTTATAACCGAATTTACTCCAAAAAATTAAAATACATTAAATCCACATAGTGGTGTGTACAGAGCAAACTAATAGAGTTAAAGGGGTTCTGTTATGCATTTTCACTTTTTGAATTTTAGTCAGTGTGTAGTGTGCATGTTTGGCCATAAAAAAGATCTACAAAGTTACAAGTCCACTCCAAAGGGAGATATTTCGTTTTTAAAAAATACCTTTTCAAGAACTACAACGAACGGCTCGTTTTGACAACAGCATTGTTTTCCGGGTGTTGTGATATCACAAAGTGGCCCATTAGAATATCATTAAAATAAATCCCGGAGTTTTTATATCACTGTATTTCTGAAGGAAACCAACTGTCTTCAGATCATTTTGGATGTCATTTTCAATACATCTTGCATGTAATATCTGATAAAGCAGCGTTTGTGAGCGGAGCTCGTTTGGTCCCCATTTAGTTCCATTTGTTTCAACTGTGTCCTGTAATCTCCTCGTTAAGTTCTGAGTTACTTAAGCCCTGTGTTTCCTTGTCTCTGGCGTCCGGTGTTATGTGTCAACCCTGAGTTCCAGTGATTGTATCCCTTTGTTTTGTTTGATTAAAGTCTCTGTTGAAGTATTCTCCTCATCTCCTCGTTCCCTTGCTCCAAGTAAATCGTGACAGAACACCGGACCAAAACATGATTGCTGCTGAGGACAAGTTGTGGGGTTTGCGGCAGGCCAGTCAGAGGTTGGAACGGTATGTGGAGGATTTCCTCGAGCTTGCTAACCAGCTGAGCTGGCACGAATCCGCTCTAGGTGCGTGCTTTCAGCTGGGGCTGGATGACGAGATCATCCGCTGCGATCTTCCCGTGTGTGATTTTCCCCTGATCAAGCTGATTAATCTCATTCTTTATTTAAACGGTTCAAATTTTGAAGTTCAAGAAATGAAGGAAAAGTTTCAGTCTCGTCATCCAGTCCCCTCTGAGGCACGCCACGTCTCACCAGTTCACCCCACGCCAGGAACCCCCACTTACCGCACCAACGGCTTGGACTGCCTGTCCCGCCCCAAATACCCCCATATCCTCCGAAGCGCCACCATTGTCCTCAGCCCAGAAATGCCGGCCGTTCCCCAGTCAAGCCCACCAGCCACTGACTCAAGCCTGCTGGCCACCGCAGACGCAAGCCCGCCGGCCTCTCCGTTGTCAAGCCCGTCAGCTATCTCCCTCTCCTCAGCCCAAAAGAGGATAATGCGGAGGAAGAGACTGTGGGCTCCTGCCCCTCAGTCTGCTCCAGCCCCAGAGTTCACTCCAGTGTGGGCTCCTGTTCACCTGTTAAGCGCAAAGAGGGCACCAGTTCCTAAGTTTAACCCTGAGAGGGCTCCAGTTCCTGAGTTAAGCCCAGAGAGGGCTCCAGTCACCGGATCCAGCCCAAAGAGGGCTCCAGTCCCCGGATCCAGCCCAGAGAGGGCTCCAGTCCCCGGATCCAGCCCAGAGAGGGCTCCAGTTCCCGAATCCAGCCCAGAGAAAGCTCCAGTACCCGCTCCCCCAGAGCGCGCTCCAGTGCCCGCTCCCCCAGAGCGCCCTCCAGTGCCTGCGCCTCCAGAGCGCCCTCAAGTGCCCGCTCCTCCAGAGCGCCCTCAAGAGCCCGTTCCAGCCAGGAAACCCGTAATTCCCCCCCCAAGGAATTTTTGGCGGGGCAGTACTGAAATGCCGTCTAAGCTGTTCTCCAATCACAACGCACAGGGACAGTTAACCAATCACAAAACATTTTGTTTTTTGAAAGGCGGGCCTTCATCAAACCTGGAACTAATCGAGCCATTTGTGCCAGGCTGGGGAGAAAGGTATTGTAATATTGTAATATATTCTAATAATACCAAGCATGAGAGCATGTTCTAGTACACCCTCAAAATAAAATCAAGACTTTTTAAAAGAGCATAATAGGACCCCTTTAAATCTAAGCATTGCAGTGACTATAGCCTACAAATATATATAGCCTACTTATAGTTGTCTCCAGATTTAAGATTTTAGAATATTACACACTTCACCTTTAATACATTAGCAGCTCAATAATGGTGTAAGACTTGCGTGTTAGTCTAGTGCACAGATCCCCAAACCAGGAACCACAGGACAAAGGCATTATGACGTATTTTTATCCTGATTAGACACTTTCTTTTTTGACTTTCTTTTTTACTTTTTTTTTTTTTACATTTAATTAGCGAAGATACAGACTGCAAGTTCAAAAATCAGACATGTGCCATATGAATGGACATGAGGTTTCTGATAATACCATTACGTATTGAATAATGTGGTGAATTCAATCCCTTGACACAAAACGAAGCCCTGGTAATGCAGACTGCTTTGGAAAAATCAATGCAACACACAGCAAACAGAGTTCATGCAGGGCCAGCAGCAGCCCTCCCCTCTACTTCATCAAAGACAAATCTGATATAGACATGAGTAACTCTTCTTGAACCATATCACCGTCTCCTTCATCTTAATCCGGCCTGGTAGACTACAAAGCCCATTATTCATAATTCATGTAGGTCTGGTGGTTTTAATGTCATTAGGCTGTTTCAATGGGCCATGTGTGGTTTCATAAAAGACCAGCTGGTGGTGTGTCATCTGTATAAAGACAGATCTGCTCAGTTTCCGCGTACATCTCGAAAACAAGGTCTGAGCCATCTGACAGATGTACTGGATTGTGTCCCATGCCACTGAGCTTTGATTAACAAGATATCTCAAAAAATAAAAAGAACAATAACACTTTGTATGCATGATGTTCCCTAGATTTGTTAAGTCAGCCCTCCTTCAGTTCTTTTGTTCTTAATTTTGATCCCTGGTGCCAAACACTGCTCCAAGATTACTACATTAATCTATTGTAGTGATCTGCTCATCATGTAATCTACGCATTCAAGTAAAACTAATGTTAAAACATTTCAAATAAAAGACATAATCCACAAAAGGCTATGTTATAGTGGTATTACCACAGTTAAAGAGGTCTTATTGTGCTCTTTTATATATTCAACTTCATGAAAAACCTCTGCAAAGTTACAAAGCACAAAGACCACTCCAAAGAAGAGTTACTCTTTATATCAGTAAGACATGTTCCTTAAATGCCTTGACTGCAGTCCTGAATTTTCATCCAGGAGCAAACACATCACAGTATCCCTCATTTAAAGGGGACATAACACAGTTCTGGCAATCTCATGTTAATCATGAGTACCTATAGTGTAGTATTGCATCTTTCATATCTCTGAAGATTCTTTAGTTTTATCAGATTTATAAAAGACAGATACAGATTTACCACTTCTCACTGAAAACATTCAAGCTCCTGGAGGTGTGCCGTGGGCAGAGCTAAAGAGTCACAAGCATGCTGATCTTTTGCATAGCAATCGTCTGCAAGCAGTGACATCAATATTAAACAGGAACAAAAACTTTATTGACTTAAATTTTATTTAATTTGTTTAGAAAACATTTGTCACTGAAATGCCAGGAACAAACAAACACACTTGCACAACTCTGCTGCCCCAGAGAAACAAACTCCATCCACTGTTCCTTTAACGCTGGGTTCTTCAGGAAGCTGAACAAGGTTATCTTTCCCTCACAACCAAAAACACACTTTTTTGGTGACAATTGATTTCATGGTCTAAAAACAAAGTGACAAATCCTTCTCAACCATGTCATGTGCAGTGCTGCTGACAACTTCCGTAACCTGAATGAAGCACATTGATGATGGGCATGCTCTTGCTTGATGTGTGTGCACGTGCTCTTCCAGGAGAAGTGCCCATACAAGGAATTCCACCCTTTATTAGGGCTGCATGATTAAATCGAATGTGATTTTAGCAGTAAATCTCCATCACCACCTCTATCTGAAAGCATGTGAAAATACCACATTTTAATAACGTTTTTACTCCAAACTCACTTCATAACGTCAGTCGAGGGTTTGAAATAAATCCTTCTGTGAGATGATGTGGCTCCTTACACAGAATAAGGTACACAACATATTTCATAGTCTTCTAAGCAGTGATAAAGGCATTGCATTATAAATATACTTTATTATAATGAAAATTATAATAATAAGAACTCCGATAAACCATATATTGTCGTAGTCGTGTGTTTATTAGTCACATTAAATAAATGAAAACATTTAAATCTTCTGTTTATTCAGCAATGGCTATAGGTATTTCCTGGGTTTCTTCTGCGGGGCGTATTTGGAGTTTCCGCACGAGAGCGCCCTCTGGCCTTCGGATGGAGAATTACTGCTGATCACAGAACCGTGCTTCACTGAAAGATGCGCATGACAATCGCAGCGTCTGTCTAATCGCGATTTCATTTCGATTTATCGTGCAGCCCTACCCTTTATGACGTCATACAGGGCCATACTTGATAAAAACTTTTCGAAACTTATCGAAATGTATTTGACAGAAATACTCTGTCACATATCCAACTTGTTTTTTGAAACTTTGGTCTAGCATGAGAATCCAACTCTTCAGCAGTGTAAATAAGTAAGAATTATTAAGTCTGAAATAGCATTAGACCTCCCCTTTAAATAATCCCCACCAAAGGAACATGCAAAAAAAATAAAAAATGAGCGGGAATCGGCAGCAATAGCCTTGTGGTTAGTGCGGCGACATACCCGAGTTGACCTCACCTCACGGTGACCCGAGTTCGAATCCCATCTCGTGGTCCTTTGCCGATCCCGTTCCTCTCTCTCTCCACCCAATCCTTTCCTGTCGCTCTATACTGACCTGTCTGAATAAAGGCATAAAAAGCCCATACATAAATCCTTAAAAAATAAAAATAAATAAATAATGAGGGGGCAAGGCTGGGTTGAGTTGCATTAGTGAGTTGCCACCATGTCCAAGAGGCTGATACACATTACGTTCACAGGCATAACCGACTGTGTTTGTGAACTTTGTGTGTTTTTGACATAACCTTGTGTGTGTGCTCAGAAAACCAGATATTAGAAGTTTAAATGGACAAGCCTTGTTAAACATCCAAAGAATAAACTTTTCATGATGCCTAAGAACTGCAAAGCCATGTGAGCATGAGCGCGATTGAGATGATAATCCAAAATAAACATTTTATGTTTGTTGCTGCCATAGTAACCTAGGCATGAGCTGTCTGAAAAGGGGGCTGTGCATTTAAAAAGACACATGAAAACAGCATGTTTTTGCGTCCAGCCAAAAAGGGACAGGGAAAAATCTACAGCATGGCATAATAAATGTTCTGTGATTTATTTTGAGCTGAATCTTTACAGACACATTCTAGGGATACCTGAGACTTACATCTTGTAGAAAGGGCTGTTAGAGGTCAGAGCTGTGATAGGCACAAAACAATATTTCTACAGTTATAAAAATCAACATGTTGAACCAAGACATGCATAAGCAGGTGCACATATAGGAATTTAAGGAATTTGTGTGCTGAATTTATTAAATAAGGACTAAGTCTAAGGACAATGAGATGGTACAGCCTGTGATACTGATGTATTCAATTTGACAAGGCAAATGAATAAATATTAAATATTAAATCCCCTGAAATACTTGATCTGCTCAATCTGAAATTGTCAAATATAATGTGCCTCAACACTTGACAATGATTTGAAAACAACACAGTTATCTATAGTTTGCATAAACTGAAAGTTATCAATATGCAAAACAGGGTAAAGGGTTTTTTTAAGCTCTCTTCATAAATATTCAAGCAAGCATGCACATTAATCCCAGCCTCTCCCTTTTTTAAAAAATGTTCGAAAACATTTTTTCTAGCAAATAATACACAACAATGGCTTCCAACAGTAAAGAAGAAATGCACTACTAATTTAATTAGTGTACAGTTTTGTTTATAATATAGTATCTCAAAATCCCATGCATTATCCTCATTCATCCTCAGTATGAAGGAAGCACATTTTCATATTTCACAGTAATATTTTTATTTAACCACCTATCCCTAAGTGATGTGGTGATGTGAAGCTGTGTATGTGTGTATGTGTGTGCTGTTGTGATAATAATCCAGAGTTGGGTTAGTCATCTGTGTAAATCTACACAGTGGATAACACATAAATCTTCCTCTGTTTGACCCGACCAGACCTCATAAAAAAAAAAAACTTACAACCTTAGATTAAATACTGCATGTTCTAGAACATCTACTTAACAGAAATTGTTTGAGTAAACATATTGCCCATTTCTGATTAGTATTCCTTCCTTAAAGCCAAAAAAAACCCTGCAAAAGTCATTGGGCTTTTGGTTTCTAACAAATCGCAAATTGGCTTCTAACAAATCGCGTTTGGTCTCGTACTGCATGGCGTACCTTGTTAGTGTCTGCGCTTGCGTGGCCATTTATTGTGATTAACAGGAAAGTGCGTCCAGCTGAATTCAATTAGTGTTTTGTTAGACGGGTATAAAAAAGGTTATCATACCGCGGCAGCGGTCGCGGCAGCCCTCGTCGTGTGAAGACCGAAGTGTGTAAAGACCATCAACTCTACCAAGCGACTCCACCGGACAGGGACACCGGCAAGGGATAAGTATCGCTTTTCATTTATTCTCTTTCCTATTACTTGTTTCACTTCTCTTTCAGTTTTTATAACCATTTCTTACTTGTATGTTCGGCACAGTTATTTAGGAATACTGTTAAACTAATGTAGTTTGATTTGTTTATGTTAGCTATTTTAAATTTTAGTTACAGTTGTAGTTGTGTTTGTCATTTTATTAGTTTTTTCTATTATGTCTGTATAAGTTATTTATTAAGTTTTAGTTTTATTTAATTTGAGTTATTTTAGTACTTCAACAAACTACATGGAAATGAAATAATATTGAATTTATGGATATGTGTGCGTGTGTGTGTGCATACACGTAGTTGTTTTTGGTGTTTGGCTTAGTTTTATGTTAGAATCAATATTACACTCCTATACCTTTTGTTCTCTTAATATTTTGAATTGTTTGTAGCTTTATTTTGTTTTCATTTAAATGTTAAGTTTAGAAATTTTGTCATGCATTTCTCATTTTTATTAAATTTTTTTAATGTGTGTGTATATATACTATTTATAAAGTTTTAGCTTTTAGTTTTGGATCAGTTTTAGTTGTTTTAATACTACAATTGATTGTTTCTGTTGTCCTCATTTGTAAGTCGCTTTGGATAAAAGCGTCTGCTAAATGACTAAAAGTAAAGTAAAGTAAAGTAACAGGCATTCTACCATGATCAACTAATGGGTTACTATCTGCACTTATACTGGTAGACCCCACATCTTGCTGCTGCTAATTTGTAAAGTTGAGCTTTGATAAAAGCTGGTTTCCAAAGATTGAATCCTTCAATCATTTAAAAAAAAATAAATGTAGTGTTACAGAACCACACTCAGTCGGTATGATGCAGATACTGAACCTCACACATTTGCCCCTAAATGTGATGGATTACTAGATATTTTATATTTTAATATATACTGACATTGGTAGAACAAAATGGTTCTCTAAAGAAACACTACATTTACATTTAGTCATTTAGCAGACGCTTTTATCCAAAGCGACTTACAAATGAGGACTATGAAACAATTTTCCAGACTATTTTCAAATAGAATTGCAAATTGTATTTTCAATTACGTTTTCAATATGTGGACGCATAAATTGTGACATAATCCAAATGCAATTGCAAATCTTGCTTTACCGTTTGCATTTTCACCTTTGCGAACGCACAGTGACTGCCACATTTCAAATGAAAAAGCAAAGTCTATTTGCAGTTGTATTTCCCATGTCTTACGAGTTATGAACCTGTCATATTTAAATAGCAATATTAATTACCACATTTGCTTTTTCACTCTCTCTGCGCCGCGCATATAACCTGTCAAAACTCAAATGGAATCGCAATTCCTTTTGCATTTGAATTTCTGATGTCTTCACTGGAAGCTGTCAATCAATGTGAGGGGGCGGGACTAAACTAGGGGGCGTGTTTGTTTTGGGAGGTGACGTCACTCACAGACGACCGTGCTGAATGCTTTGATCAATGGAGGTAATCGGTAAAGCCTCCGCTAAAGGCAGCTGCCAATCAGTTTGTGCCTGTGTGAACGAACAGACAGTGCAACCTTCTTGGCACAATACATAAGTCTGTCTTTTTTACCCCAAATACAGCGATTATCCCCTGATAACAGAGCCACAAACGGTACGAACAATAAACTATTACCCAAACGCTTTTCACCTGTCTCAACATCTCTCACTGTTTCTCTCACTCTGATTGATGCAAGTGAGAAAACAGACAGTGCAATTCTACACTTATTACAGTACATTTTATTCGTAAGCAAACAAAACAGTGCCAAACTATATTTATTTACCCATTTTCCACCTTACTTTATATTTTATTCAATAGTTTTAATCCGTTATGGAGCACGCGTCCCGTGGCACCAAAGCGTCACCAAAAATACTTTATTTTTGTCGTGATCTCAACATAACAAAAGTTGCTTTCTCGTTATCACGACTTATTTTTCTCGTGATCTCAACATAACAAAAGTTGTTTTCTAAGTTACACAACTGCGCCAGCAGATGGCAGTATAGAACTACTGATGGGGAGTTGTATACTGTATCAATAGCCTACTGTACGCGTTTGGGACAGAGGACCTTCTTCGTGATCGCTATAATTTATACAGTTTATTACTGAGATTTAATTAACTTATAAATGTTAAACATTAGTTCAGTGATGTTATACAGTGTTGTAGCCTTATCTTTTGTATTTTCTACATTTCTTTGTATTAAACCACACACACACAGCAGCATCCCAAGCTTGTAACGCACACAATATCACAGCCTATCCTACATGACTAATAAAAATCACAAACAAATTATTATAATATATTATTATATATAATTTTATTTAAAAAAGTGAGTAAATTGAATTAAAGTAAGTTGAATCCAAGCAGTTTAAGATTTTTTAGAATCGGCTCTTCTCTGCATTCTTCTGAAGGTGCTCCGCCTGCGCTTGCGGTGTTGACTGCGTTATTTTTAGACCATTTAAACATTAAACATAACTACACAAATAAAATATTTAGCGTAGCCTAACTCTGGACAAAATCAGCAGTGTTTGATTAGCCTATATTTATTTAATTTATTGTAGACGTTATTTCTAAGTGAAGCAACATTTGCTGAAATGTCCACAAGAAGAGCGCACGGTCATCTGTCGATCATTTACGCTGAGTTTGGTCTTTTAAAAACACTCTCAATTAACACATTAAGCCAGGTTAAGCCTTTTAGAATGTCCCTGTCAAGGCTGTATTTGTTACTATTGCAACAGTAGACTAAATTAAGTCGATCACGAGAAAACAAGAAAGAAAAAATGATAATATGCATGGCCGCTTAGAACTTCCGTTCTATTACAGATTGAAAGAAAGGAATAAAATGTACTGTAATAAATGCAGAATTGCACTGTCTGTTTTCTCACTTGCATCAATCAGAGTGAGAGAACAGTGAGAGATGTTGAGACAGGTGAAAAGCGTTTGGGTAATAGTGAATTTTGACCTATTGTGCGTACCGTTTGTGGCTCTGTTATCAGGGGATAATTGCTGTATTTGGGGTAAAAAAGACAGAATTATGTATTGTGCCAAGAAGGTTGCACTGTCTGTTCGTTAACACAGGCACAAACTGATTGGCAGCTGCCTTTAGCGGAGGCTTTACCGATTACCTCCATTGATCAAAGCATTCAGCACGGTCGTCTGTGAGTGACGTCACCTCCCAAAACAAACACGCCCCCTAGTTTAGTCCCGCCCCCTCACATTGATTGACGGCTTTCAGTGCAGACATCGGAAATTCAAATGCAAAAGGAATTGCGATTCCATTTGAGTTTTGGCAGGTTATATGCGCGGCGCACAGAAATTGAAAAAGCAAATGTGGTAATTAATATTGCTATTTAAATATGACAGGTTCATAACTTGTAAGACATGGGAAATACAGTTGCAAATAGACTTTGCTTTTTCATTTGAAATGTGGCAGTCACTGTGCGTTCGCGAAAGCGAAAATGCAATGCAAGATTTGCAGTTGCATTTGGATTATGTCACAATTTATGCGTCCACATATGGAAAACGCAATTGAAAATACAATTTGCAATTCTATTTGAAAATAGTCCGGAAAATCGTTCCATAGAGGACAATAGAAGCAATCAAAACCAACAAAAGAGCAACAACATGCAAGTGCTAAGACAAGTCTTGGTTAGCCTAACGCAGTACACGTAGCAAGGTACACTATTTTCTAATTGTCAGACAGAGCAGTGAAATATCAGAATATTGCTCTTAGAGAAGCAGTAAATTATGCTGAATCACTGTTTTAGCAGCAGTGCACTTAATGATGGTCTGTAGCTTGTTCATAATTTTCCTCTTCATGTAAGATATGTGTCACAATACGTGCAAAAGGAATTCTCAATATGTTACTGACTCAGAATGCTGATGAGTGTTTGTTTATAGGTTTCTGGCCTCTGTTAATGTCCCATTTAGAGACTTTTTCACACAAATGACATCGCGGAAAATGATCGCAAAGCAGTGTGTTTGCAGGTCCAGAACAGACATCGGTCGAAATAAATTTTGAAAAAAAAAAAACAACAACCCTGGTCGTTGATTGCACATATAGAAACAAAAACCAGCCGGTTCTGATTTATGGCCAGTAGCGATGGGTACCGAAACCCGGTATTTAATCGGTCCGGGGCAAAGTTATGAAAGACCGGAGTATCGATAAGCTCTGACGTTAACGGTTCTGCTATCGGTACTGGAGAAATTAAGAAAACACACATACATTTATTATTACTATATATACATTATCTTGCAAATTCTATCTCACCAGAGTCGCCAGCTGTTTTTATATGCAATAATATTCAAACATTTGTCTATGATGCATTTTTGATATTCGCAATTCAGAAGCGAGATCTCGCTCACGCGGAGGAGCTTCAGCACCCACAACATGAAAGCCCTGTTAAATTATGATAGAAGAGAGAACTAAACATTCAAACGTCTGCTTACACTTTAGGGCTGTGGCTGTTTTATTAAGATAATATTTTATTTTATTTTATTCGATTTTGGCTTCATTATAGCCGCGTTTATTCTTTCCCTTCACAGCGGTGCGCATTCGTTCCTCCCTAAAGCCCAAACTTAAAGTCAGAATCAGCACAATCGGTGATTGTTGTAAAATGCCGTCTTTACTGTTGCTAAATTGCGGGATATGTTTGATAAAATGTTGAAAGCACAATCCGCACAAGAGACGCTGTTCCCCCAGGCTGAAATGTGTGCACGCGCTCCAAAACGGACAAGCTAATTACACTTTGAGCTTCGGGTGCACGTCCAAACGATCAAATAAACACAAAATGTGTCAAAATGACCGGCTTGGAGAGTATTCACTTAAACACAGTTTATGTCTTAAGTGGACGAGAACAGTTGGGAGAAAATCCGATGTGTGTCAATATATTGTCTTAAAGTGACAGACTGGCGCTTGGGCCATCAATGTTAATCAAACAACAAAATGCAAAGAGAAAATCACTCACAGCTCTTAATCTGAATAACGTTATAGCTTTAATAAGCATCAATCTATCAATACATATTGTGAAAACTATGCAGTGTTCATTTACATTTGATTACTTTTAGATTTCTTTTGTAGGCTATTACTTACCTGAACAGTAATGTTAGTAGACCTTCATGAAAAAATGAAAGCACTGTTTATTTAATTTCATTTGTATATTTGTTTTATTCTATTTGTCAGTTTGTTTTACTTTGTTTCTTTGTTCATGTTCTTACTGTATCTTATAATATGTATAAAACACTAAAAATGCCTGCACACTGGTGCATTTACAAATTGATGTTTTATATTCATTTCATTAAATATTTATTTTACATTTCAGAATATAAAGCAATGTTAATTCTGCTCTTAATTTGTTATATATATATAACACATATATATATATATATATATATATATATAAATATCGTTAAAACCTTAACGATACCCATCCCTAATGGCCAGTCGGCCGGTGCATCTCTAATAAGTATGTTCTTGCTTCATTACATAAATAACATGTAAGGGAAGCGGAAATGTTGAATGACTGTTGAAATTCTCCAAAATTCTGTGGTGTTTTCTAGACCACTTGTGGATACATCATGTTAATTTGTCCATTTTCCTTGAATACATGCATTAAAAAAGATGAAATTTATTATTTTTAAAGAACAGATGTGCTTATTTTGAGCAAACGTGAACTGTAAAGCATGTTCTAGTCTTAACTTTCCCTCCAAAAATTTCTCACAGTTCACGTGAAAATGATCTTTGGAGACTAGGACAGAACACACAAGATTTGCACCTTTCCGTGCATAACTTTTGGGAAGAGTTTGTACCTCGTCTTTTTCAGGACCTTCATATGTCCTTTCACGTGGCCTCTCTCTACTGATACAGTAGGCCTACTACTAGGAACTACAGTTGATGAAGAACTAACTTAGTGAGTGATAATGTATAAAGTAAAATGAAGTACAGTTTAATACTATACATGCGAGTAGCATAAATGAAATTCGAATATACTATACTTTCATGTTGTCAAGTTTCCCTGCAATTCATGACTCCTCTCGTGTGACCCATGGATAGTATGGAGAGAGTTCACTGATATGAATTTTAGAATCTCAGTGAAAGTACAAGGTCATCAGGGTACTTTTTTGCCTACTGTTTTATGAATACTGAGAATTCTGACATTTCTCATTTCAACCGTCTACAATCTAAATCTAAATCTAAATCTGTGCTGCACAAAGACCTCATGACTGTCATTAATTTACATACCATCATATTTATAAAAAGCTCTTTTAAATGCAAATACCAGGACGTAAAGCTGAAAGAAGCATGTCGTGACTGCAGAGACACTGAGATCAGATCAATATTATGAGAGGAAACTGTTTTAGTCCAACAATATAACATCCTAGTAGATATTTACATCAAAACACAGCAAGAGCAACAAACTCAGGTTGACTCGATGGTCATGTATTGCATTGTTTTTGTTTTGTTAATATTCCCACAGGTAGCTGTCCACATATTTCACTCTTTTTTAGCTGCTAATTGACTCCCACTCTAATCAGAGCTAGAATGATGATGATCCACGGCTGACTGCCCCAAACACATTACTGAGGTCACAACAACAGCACTGAGGTGGAAGGCTACAGGGACAGATTGGTTGCTATTGTGTTTCTGCCTGTTATCGACTCTTTTAGTGGAGATCCTCTTTCTTTCTCACTCTAAGCCAGGCATTGATTCCCTCTGTCTGTCCTGCCATTGCTGGTGTAGGATGTTGTTCGTGCCCTTTAGGGTGGAGCCTTATGATTCGGAGGAATCATAGAATCCAGCGGAATGTTGTGTAATTTGGAATGTTGGATCAAAAGTAGGGTTGTGATCTACTTTTCAGATCACACTGTAGACTAGTAAATATTTGCCAATATTCATCTGCAAAAAGATTACGAAGTCTGCATGTTCTGTGTGTCTCTGTGTTAATGAATAGCATAGCACAGTTTCATCTACTACACATACTCAAGCAAGAGTGATGCTGGTGCTGCCTTCAGCATCTGCTGTCTCATTATATGAGGACATGAACACATGAACTTCATTTCCAGAGCTGCTCTGAGAGTCACTTTACGAGCATTTCACCATTGCATTTGATAAAATCTATCATCAGTTGCACAGAAACTCAAAGGTCTCCACAGCAACACGTCAAAATTAAATTTCAGTTTAACAAAGAAATTGTGACATAAATAGGCCTATATTATTATTGTACAGTGGAATGTACTTTTCAAAATAATAATAATACCACAATTTTATTTAAATGTAGTTTACTAAGTAATAATCACAATTTTTCTTCCATGTTTTAATTTAACGTTGCCACAAATAAAAGCAATTGTTTAATTTTCATTTGATTACCTTTTTAAATATTAATTAAATTGTTAATGTTTTATGCTTTCATTTGATTACCACCATTTTAAATAAATTTGAATTTAACTTATTTATATATACACATACATGTATATATATTTACATACACACACACACACATACATACATACATATACATATTATATATATATACACACACACATACATACATATGTGTGTGTGTGTGTGTGTGTGTGACCCTGGACCACAAAACCAGTCTTAAGTCACTGGAGTATATTTGTAGCAATAGGCAAAAAAAAATTTATTTTTTTTTCCTTTTATGCCAAAAATAATTAGGACATTAAGTAAAGATCATGTTCCATGAAGATATTTTGTATGTTTCCTACTGTATATATATATATCAAAACTTAATTTTTGATTAGTAATATGCATTGCTAAGAACTTCATTTGGACAACTTTAAAGGCGATTTCCTCAATATTTAGATTTTTTTGCACCCTCAGATTCCAGATTTTCAAATAGTTGTATCTCAGCCAAATAGTGTCCTATCCTAACAAACCATACATGAATGGAAAGCGTATTTATTCAGCTTTCAGGTGACGTATAAATCTCAATTTCGAAAATTGACCCTTATGACTGGTTTTGTGGTCCACTGTCACATATAGGTATAAATTAAGTTGTAGGCCTAATAGTTTTATGAATTCATTTTTTTTATTCAGATTAGACAGAAAAATTAAAACAGAAAATACAGAAGTAGTGAAAAATAAATTAATTTCATGGGGCCCTAAAAATTAACTTTTGTTATACTTTTAATAAATTGTTGTTAAATTCTATAAGTTTCGTTATTTCAATTCATAAGAAATGCCTTTTGATTTAATTTAACCTTTAAAACCGAGTCCAGGAAAAATGAAAATGGAAAACAACTGAATCAAGAAAAATTAATGTGAAAAAATGAAAAAGGAATTTGGAAAAAATAAAGAGATTTCGTAGGGCCCTATCACTAGTTATATCAGCATCTGACCTCCACGCATCAGGGTCAGACAGGCATTGACTCTGGTTGACAACTTTCACCAATGCAAAACCACCTGTGATTTCACAGTGTCCCTCATCCTCTTATGTAACACACTCAGAGCAAAGAAGAACCCATCCACCATCAGACCCACAAACACATATGCAGTTCCATCACTTTACACTGCGTAGTATAAAAACCCTGAACATTATTACATAATCAGGACAGCTGCTGTTGGTTTCATTTGAGATTAAACCAAGAGAGGAGAGCAAATCTGCTGTATTATTTCCCAAAAATCCATTTACAATGGCCGAGAAAAACTGAGGAACCTGTACTTCCTCTTTTTTAGACCACTGAAGGTCAAGACTTTCAGTAACACAACAACTTTACCTTGTCCTACAGAAACGAAAAAGGGAAAAACACATTTGTGGGACAACTAATAATGACAGAACACAGAAGTAACAGGCCATAAACCTTATCTGTAGATGTTGCAATCAATATCCAACACAAAAGCATGTGTTGCACAAGAAAAAAACTGACAAATTTATTACACTTTCTTATATACCATTATTTGACTCCATTAAAAAGTTACATTGTGTCAAATATAAGTTAGTCCTACATTCTGTGAAAACAATAAATATTTTCAGTCATTATTCAAGGGAACAAGAAGTCCAATTGGTTTGCCCATGTAACATAATATGGTCAACTAACATGACACGGCAAACATGAAAAGAGCAAAGTGTCTCCTAAAAACAATCACATGAACACACACACTTTTATTGGCCAACATGGCACGGCAAATAGATCAATAAAGCAAAACACAACACACTACAACCCCACTAAAATAACTCAGAGTTAGAATGTAGAGCACACAGAAATGCATTCAAGCATCCTAAGAGTGTAAACCATCACATACAGTGTCAGACATGGCATTTTGCACAAAAACACATGGCTGATGTCACCAAGGTTACACTGTAAGACCTTTCCACCAGGCCTAAGATAGCTGTGCTAATGATGATGACGTTGATAATGTGCAAAGAGATTCTGGCATCTGACACCATAATAATTCAATTCACGGTCATGACAAACTGGCCCTGATGACAGGAGAGCCATGCTGTTCGGCCTGATGACCTATAAAATTAGTCACTATTTTCTAATAGACTACCACACTACCTGTCAAAACGAACCACAACAAATGGAAATGTTCATGTAAATGTGTGTGTGTGTGTGTGTGTGTGTGTGTGTGTGTGTGTTCATTCTTGTTTATGCTACATTGTGGGGACCAAATGTCCCCACAAGGACAGTAAAACCTGAAAATTTTGACATTGTGGGGACTGGCCTGCGGGGATAGGGTATAGAAAATATCGTTTGATCAGTATAAAAGTAATAGAAGTCTATGGAAAGTCCCCACAACTCACAGAAACCTAACGTGTGTGTATAAAAGCTTAATACTATTAGGGTGGAAGTTACAAAAATGTGGTGTTTCAGTTTATGCTGGAAGTAATCCAGATCATCCTGTAGTATCACGGGAGACAGTTTACAACATTAACCAAGCTGCAAGTGAAATAGCTCTGACTGGAAGTATACTAACAGAACAATTAAACCATAATTGCCGCTGGTCAAAGGCCAGTTGAGACAGGTGGGAGTTGGTCTGAGTTTGAAATCAAGTAAAATGCTCGGATGTTTTGACGTTATCTCATTTCGCCTGCTCTAGTTGTTTACCGTGAGTGAGATTTACCTGTATGACACCTGTTTCCGGATGGTGAGGTGTAGGAACTCGCTGCTCTCCGCCTGATTTTCGGCAGACAGTCGCTCAGCCCCGTTCCCCGCACACTCATGCTGTTTTAAAGTTGCTCCGCTTTCAGAGAGGAACACGTCCTCCTCCTCCAGCACGTCCTCCAGGCTCGGGGGTATCACGACCGTGACCGCAGAGTCCGCGGAGCTGCGCGCGGCGCGAGACGAACCGTCACCGCTCGCGACTGATGCTTCTGCCATTTATTAAACTAACTTAATAACGGTGCAGAGTGTCACACTGACAGGTACAGCCCAAGTTAAGAGGATATATGTTCTTTCCGTTTGGTCGTACGAGTGAAATAGCAACGGAATTTTTGTTTCGGGGCAGTTTGTCATAAATTTTTGTTCATCACCTTCAGTTACAGTTGAATCAGCGGAGCAGACGACGACCACCTCGAACACACAGCTGACTGTGTCACGAGACCCCGCCCACATGTACTACCGATTCAGGATTAGCCAATCACGTGGGCGAATACCAATAAACCCCGCCTATCATAACCACAGCCGCGGAATCATCCAATCACAAGAAAGAAAGAACTCTCTCTCTCTCGCCTTGTCATACATACACTAATCCTAAACAACAGGCTCAGACTGGCACAGAAGAACCACAGCACTCCAAACAAACCTCAGGAGGCGCAAATTCCTTTTACTATCAAATTTGACCATTACAACCATGACCATAGTTTTTATTAATAACCATTGCTATAGCTGATAACTTTGTCTAGTGCTCTTATGAATGTTTATAACATGATTTATGAACATTTAACTACTATACTGAATGACATAGCATAGACTTCTTCATGGCCAGTGTTTGGGTATTTCATTTCATTATGTAACCTACTTGTTCTACAGATCTGTGTACTAGTGTTAAATACTGTTTTTGACAGCGTTGATAATAACGTTTCTGACAGATAATATCATGATATTTATGCTTTTCCCTTACTGAATGTCGTATCCTGTCAGCAATAACCTGTCTATGCCATGGGCTTTTTTGATTACTGTCAACCTCGGTGGCCTCATAGCTGGCTATAAGGGCCTGATTACAACAATATTGTGTCAGAAACAAACTTGTCAACATTATTCGTTTGTTGACAAATTGACAATATGTTTAGGCCTGTTTGTGGAAGAAGGAAGGGTCCCTTTTTGAATAGAGCATTGTTTTCTGTTTGAGTAGTGTATATGCGTGCGAACTGCTTATGATGTAAAACTCAATTCAGTACAATAAATCGAAACAGATGTAGTTTTGTATTCACTGCCAATTATATTACAGTGTTATCGAGTCATGTAAGGTCAGTTTTACAGCCACCACCATGCAACACACTTCACAGATCACTGGTTGCAATACCAGGAAAATAATATTCCACCAATGACATAACACAGTTTGTGTGGATCTGTATCCATGAAATGAGACAATCAAATGAGTAATCAGAATGTTGTCACACTGAATGAAATTTTGAAATATATTTACACATATTCTCAGCTCTGAACTCTCTCCGCTGGCTACAGGAATTCTAATGCATCAACACTTCTGGGTATGTACATGTTAGAGCACAACTCTTATAACTGTCACACTTCACTGGCCACCAGCTGTGGCTCGCATCAAGTTCAAACCACTAATGATCTAACATCCATTGCAACCTCCTGCTGTAACTTCTGCAATTTTGTGTTCCATCTGAAAATACATAGTCAGTGAGTAAGCAATTTGTGCAAACATGGAGAAAATTGAATGAAATTATTTATTTGTTCTCTTGCTGTGAAAGTGGGGGAGTGTGTGTGTGTGTGTGGGGGGGGGGGGGGGGGGGGGGGGGTGATATTATTTTATGGAAAGTTCAGTTTGTTGCAACATGGGAAAAGCAATGCAGTGAGAATATTTTAAATGATTACTTCATTTAATAGGAACACTTTTGAAACAAAACAGAGGGTCTCTAAACAAGCTCATAACACAAATCAACATCATTAATTACTTGTTTGAACAAAAATACAATCATGTAATGATATTCACAGTGCAGGCCTGTGGGGTTATAGTCACATATGTTGTCTTCTTGTAAATGAGTTTACACCTGCAGTTTCTTCAATTAACAACTTAAAGTTCACATTAAAACCAGACTGTTGCCAAAACAATACCGGTTTTAAAATAACCTCCACACACACACACACACACACACACACACACACACACACACACACACACACGCACGCACACACACACACA
Source organism: Spinibarbus caldwelli (assembly GCA_039654775.1). Lineage (NCBI taxonomy): Eukaryota > Metazoa > Chordata > Actinopteri > Cypriniformes > Cyprinidae > Spinibarbus > Spinibarbus caldwelli. The sequence continues at coordinate 22,891,582 of CM077220.1, read as the reverse complement.
CACACACACATACACGCATGATTTCTCTCAAAATTTCAAGTGTACAGAGTACAGTGTATTTATTGTCAGATTATATGCCGTAATCCCTTTAAAATTATTACAGCTTTCATGAAATAAAAATAGAGTACCAATATCAATAACAGGTGCACACAAGCATACACACACACACACAGGCTGTATACTGGTATGGGGAGTTATGGATATTTGTGTGGGCAGAGTACAGCCTATGTTCTTTTTCTCCTCCTCCTCGCTCCATTTCTTTATCCTCCATCTCGCTCTCGCTCGGTCGCTCTCTCTTTGGGTTTTATTTCTCTTTGGGTCTAAAGCACAACCTCTGTGAGAAGTGTTTAAGTGTTCTTACAGTAAGTATCTTTATAGCACAAAATGGCTGATGTTATAAAATCATAGAAAAGACATAACCTTCATCTATCCGAAAATCTTGTTAACAAGATGGAGCCCAATTTAAGCACACATAATGATTAACCACACAAAATAACTGACTTACAGTTTTGTTTTGTTAATAATATTATGTCAGAATGAATACTGTATGCAGGATTGAGGATTGCTGGAGAGTTTTGTGGGGTTAGATTACTGCATGAGGCCTGAAGTCATCAAGTGGATGAATCAATATGGAAACCACACAGCAAAATGTCCAGAAACCACATAACAAATTCTCTCCATATAACAGGTCTGCAGGAACTGCATTAAAATGTAAAAATATACATAGATGTCTTGTGCTGTATATTTTAAAATTTAATGTTGTAATCTTTTAAATCGTTAGACCACTGTGAAATGCAGCAATGCTTGACATTTTGAAATATACAAGGGCCCACTGAATGAATCCAATTTATATACAGCAACACTCCATCATGCACATTACAGATCATTCTGACAGTGCATCAGGCCTAAACTTTAATTACAGTTTATCTGGTAAAGTGTTTACTTTCACATCTTCAACAGTTTCATGTATATTGTTAAATATCATTCATTCAACATTTTACAAGCAGCAGACCTATTCTTAGTACATAATCATCAAAAGGCACCTTACTGTTCATTACCGAATGAATTTTAAACCAGATATACCAGTTTGAACTCATATTTGTTCAGTCTTGTTTATCCGCACATACAGTTTAGCTGAACAGCAGCATAGAGATGTTTGTTTTTAGTACCATTCCAGCTTGTACGCCAACAATTCACAGATATTTTAATAGAGATTCCTTCTTTAAACATCAAAATTATACACTGCAACTATGTGAAAAATAAAATATGTCTGGTCATATTGTCATAGCCCAGTGAAACAAGAAAAAACTAACAATATACTGCACTAATGTATATGGTATGGAACAGATAAAGGCCTGACACCTGGTGGTCATAATTTGAAAATACAATGAACACTTCAGACGATGCATATTGATTTTGCAGGCAGACCCAGACACTATCATTTCACATCCAACCTTATATTATAAATTTATATTTGGTGCAGGATGTGTGTATCATGTGCACTGATGTTTTTGTTGGTGTAAATGTGTGTATATTTGTATTGGTGGGAAATATGTGTGTATTATGTGTACTACAGCTTCTGGTACAGTCTGTGAAAACAAATTTCCTCTTCTGATGACAATAAAGAATGAATCTGAACCTAATAATAATAATAGTAATAATAATAATTTAAATTATGCATAAATATGGTGTAAACTGAAAATAAGACAGGAGACATTGGGTTGCATCTGCAAATTTTGTATTTTGCTTCATTCTAACTCTACTTTAGATAAGACAGAAAAAGCAAGAGGTTCAGAGCATAGATACATACAGAGTCAGATCCATACACGGATACAAATCAACCCAAGCCGCATGGTGATTACCAAAATGCATTAGAAATATAAAAATACGTCCTCCATATTTACAACCAACATTTATCATCAGTCATATGTACAAAGGGCAACAAGGGCAGAGATACAGGTAATACCAGCAACAATTACATTTAAAGCATAAACTCCATCATCAGACTGGGCATTAGATTCAATTCCAGAACGCTCAGATATTCTGGAGTTCCAGGTTTGAGACAAATTTTCTGTGAACATTATGTGCAAGTCATAAAGTTTCCATTTATCGTCTTAGAAATATACAAATCAACACAATGTTTTTCCAGTTCATTATCATTATTACACTACAGAAATACATATCGATGGGTGAGACGACTATAACAGAGGCCGTGATGAGGACTGCTCTGTCACTAAACTTATGGCTCTTTAAAACTATGGTGAATTCAGTTTTACACTGAAAATAGGATGTTATCTACAGTTTTTCATTGTGTTATGGCACATATACCACAGAGTAATATATAAAAACTAACAGTGACAGAATTCCTTTGTGACAACCACTTTCATTACTATAATTTAATTAGAGTGGGAAAAATGCATTAAAATACGTTTATCAGTGGTTATCTTTAGCTGTACAATAAAAATAATATTGTGGCTGTTTGCATTAGAGGACAAAAAAAAAAAAACCCAAAAGATTTTATGATTAACAAATTGTCTCTAAACAGTGACATCTATCTCATAACAAAATTTCTCTCCTTTAAGAAAAAAAAAAGACTTTTGTCTAAGCATATTTACACAACTGCACTATCGATATTTGCGGTGAATTTTACAGTGGTCAAACAGCTCGCTCATGAACAGAATATAGACAGTCTAGACTGACATTAAAAAGAAGCATTCCATAACCAGAAAAAAATGTGTTTAAATAACATTAATTTTTAAAGATGTTCACTTTTCTTAATGGGAATAACTGTTTGTTTTCACTTTGTATCCATTATAGCCAATGTTTTTAATGGATTCATGTGGATTGTGCAGAATTCTTCAGAGACTGAACATGGTTAAACACACACAGGATTTGATCGTCCCTGTTCATTTTTCTCTATATATACAAAACTTTCTTTACACAGAAATAAAGATAACAGAAAAAACTGTTTAACAGTTATGACAACAAGATCATGTAAGCTTTACATCATCTTTCATTTAAAAAAAAAAAAAAAAACACAATAACTTTCATAATTTTTTTGTGCATAAAATAAATATGCTCTTTTTTGGATGCTGCAAATACTAGAATATATTATGGATAAAATTTGTAATTCAGTACAAAAGCCTCTGCCTTTTAAAAGTAGAAAACAAAAATAAAATGCATTAATAAATGTAAGCAGAGTAAAAGAGGTTTAAGAGGGAACTAAGCGGTTAGGAGCTTTTTAAATATGACTACATGAAAAGAATGTGAAGGCACTTAAATCAATTAGTTTTCCTAGTGCAAAACAAGTGCAATCCAGCTTAAACTTATTAGGGAGAAACAAGCCAAGATGGCAGAGGAAGAAAATCCTGTCAAAGCAAGCTTTGCAAAACCGCAAAGTACGTCAGGCACCTGTGATTACACCTGCTGGAAAATATTCAGAGATTTAAAAAGAAGTCATAAGAAGAAAAAGAAGTTCTTTGGGGTTTAAGTAGGGATATGTAGTAAATGGACAGTCTCATGGCATTTTAAGAAAATCAAAACAAACACTCATGAACTTTCCCTCCCACACCCTGTGTGTGAAGTGTTTAGTGAATTTAGAGCTGCAGGCTCACATCCATCTAAAACAGAGCAGCAGCTACAACCGCCCACATCCTCTCTTCTCTCTCTTAGTCCTTAAACTCAGTGCTTGCTGGTAAAGGGGAGTTTCAGTGTATGGATGGACCCATTTCTTTTCTCACAGTTCTGGGGTTGAATGTCATTGGATGTAGTCAAGTGGGTTGGATCGTGGTCATGAGGCTTGTTGGTTTGTTAGGGTGGGGTCAGGAGACTCAGGGTCTGTAACGGTCAGGGTCGAGGGCCGAGTAGTGCAGGATCACCGGATGTCAGTGGAGGCCTGTGTGATGAGGCAGCTCCACCCAGAGGGGTTAGAAATATTCAGCTCCTCCCTCAGGATCCTGCTTTCTGAGAGAAAAAGAGACTATTACTATTTATTCACAATATACACTGGCTTTAAAAAGGCTTTTTAATGTTTTTAAGTCTCTTATGCTCATCAAGGCTGCATATTTGATCAAAAATAGAGTGATACTGTAATATAGTGAAATTACAATATTTCACAATTATTACAATTTCTAAATTAAATTAAATGTATATTAAATATTTTCAATATATTTTAAAAATGCATTTTATTCCTGTAATGGCAAAGCTGAATTTTGAGCAGCCTTTACTTCAGTCTTCAGTGTCATATGATCCTTCAGAAATAATTCTTCTTATCAATGTTGAAAACAGTGTGTTGAAAGTTCCAAAGAACAGCATTATTTTTAATATATACATTTTTAAACTATGTACAAGTCTTTATTGTCAGTTTTGAACAATTTAACATGTCCTTGCTTTCACAAAAAATCTTAGTGATGCCAAACTTTCAAACAGTACATTAAATATGTACCATATCAGTTATCAGTCAATATTACATATTCATAAACGAACGATACCGGTACAATAAAAAAAAAAAGTTCTCCATCATCAAACATGTTAGGTTAATCTTTAAAAACACTAAAAATGAAATAACACTTTATTATAATATTTGGCAAATCTCAAAATTAATATCCATTTTTCATACTGTACAGTACATTATAATGTTATGATGCCTAAATTCTTTTCTAGCATTTAAAACCACTGATTTTATTTTTTGTGTCTATTTTTAATGTACCCTTGCTATGTGTACGGCGTTAAACTAACTGAGACCTGTTATAGCACTTGCATTGCTCTTTTGTTGATTTTGATTGCTTCCTCATTTGTAAGTCGCTTTTGATAAAAGCATCTGCTAAATGACTAAATGTAAATGTAAATGTAACGTATATAGACAAAATGTGTAAAATTCAGGTATCAGTTATCTGCCATAACTCAAAAATAACTATCAGCTTATCTATATCACCAGATTTTTAATATCAGTGCATCTTTAATCATTTAGATGCCACAAACTAACCCTAAATGGATTAAAAGTACTGTCAAAGTGTGTCTTACCTCGAGTGGTAGTGTGGTTCAGGGGGACGGAGTGGGGCCGCGGATGTGTTGCTGTAGCTTGCAGGCTCTGGCTGGGCCTGGCTCAAGTACCTGCTCACAAGAGCAGAATGATCCTGCTCATGGCTGTCTTTCAGGTCCTGTACATGTCGCGGCACCCCCTCCATCCTCTCCACACTCAGCACGCCCCTGTGGCCGTCCTCCACTGGGGCACCCTCTTCATAGAAGAGCAGGTTGCGGGAGCGGACTACACACACAGAGAAAACAGCGTTACTTATGTCATATGTCTTGCATGATATATATGCTTATTTTGACTTTCATGCGATTTGTAGAGTGAAGAGAAGAGTTTTGTGGACTCAGAGAGAGTGGGAGAAAGAAAGAAAGAGCAAGATTTGGAGTGAGCTACTCTCTTATGCCAAACAACACGCATTTTCGGTTACTACAGCAACCCCTTCGCCATCATACACGGGCCGAGTCTGTAGGGCCCTTGTGAAAATGGATGAGGCATTTGAAGCCCCTTTCAAGCGCAGCTTTGATAGAACCGAAAGAGATGAGGCTCGGTGTGTGTTGTAAAGTTGAAAGAGGATTGTAAAATCTGCTCAAAGGGAAGTAATGATTTCAATCTAAAACTCTCTGGGATGTCTGACAGTAATTTGAGGGTGAGAATGGGCACTGTCGGCCCAGGAGCTCCGTTAATAACCTTTAGAAGAGAGACGGCACTCTTTCAGTCTCTCATGGGGGAAACGAAATAAGTGCTGTCAAAGACACACAGCTATTAGCTGCCCGGATAATTCAATGTGTCTGAAAGCCGGATGACCTACAAATAAATGCTTCTTTGCGCATGTGTAGAGAAATGTAATCATATCATGCAATGTACACAATGAAAGTTGATCTCGGTTTACACATTAGGGGCAGGGATGAAACATACCCTGGCTGGTGGTGTAGAGGTCACCTGAGGGCAGCAGTGCGGACTTCACCGTGTGTGAGGATGATGAGGATAAGGAGGAAGAGTAGAGGGAGAGCTCGGGCAGGCAGGGAGCCAGCGAGCCCAGCACCAACACAAAACACAGCGCCACCACCTGGCCAGGAGGAGGAACCACACACACGGTGAGCACACCGCCCCACTGTAATCTACTTGCACTACAGCTCTCAGAGCAGCACTGATCTGCCTTTACATGCATAGGATCAAAGCACTAAACTAAACAGACAAGATATTTCATTAGAATAGTTCAACCAAAATTGAAAATTTACTCATCATCGGGCCAGTCAAGATGTAGATGAGTTTGTTTCCTCATCAGAACAGATTTGGAAAAATTTAGAATCACACCACTTGCTCACCAATGAGTCAAATCAGCTGATAAAAACATCACAATAATCCACAAGTAATCCACATGACTCAACTCCATCAATTAACATCTTGTGAAGTGAAAAGCTACATGTTTCTAAGAAACAAATCCATTATTAAGGTGTAACTTTAAAATGTTGCTTCTGGACAAAATCCGTAATAATGCTTCTTCCAATGAAAAAGTTATTACCCTGTTGTTCTCTTACATTAAAATCCACTAACATGTTTGTTTAGAAGAGTTTTGGACTTGTAAATGACACTTGATAGTTTATATATATAATAGACCGTATCATAGTACTGAGACTGCTCTCATTAGAGTTACAAATGACCTGTTTCTATCATCTGATCGTGGTTGTATCTCTTTATTAGTTATACTGGATCTTAGTGCTGCGTTCGACATTATCGACCACAACATTCTTTTGAATAGACTAGAAAACTTTGTTGGCATTAGTGGAAGTGCCTTAGCATGGTTCAAATCGTACTCATCTGACCGCCATCAGTTCGTAGCAGTAAATGAAGAGGTATCATATCGATCACAAGTGCAGTATGGAGTACCTCAAGGCTCAGTACTAGGGCCATTACTTTTCACGCTTTACATGTTACCCTTGGGAGATATTATCAGGAGACATGGTGTTAGCTTTCACTGTTATGCTGATGATACTCAGCTCTATATTTTTTCACGGCCTGGTGAAACGCACCAAACTGAGAAACTAACGGAATGCAGAGTCGATATAAAAAAACTGGATGAGTAATTTCTTACTGCTAAATTCTGAAAAAACAGAGGTGTTAATTATCGGACCTAAAAACCCCATATGTAATAACCTAGAACGCTATCTAACACTTGACGGCTGCTCTGTCAATTCTTCTTCATCAGTTAGGAACCTAGGTGTGCTGTTTGATAGCAATTTTTCATTTGAAAGCCATGTTTCTGCATCTGTAAAACTCCGTTTTTCCATCTCAAAAACATCTAAATTGCGACCTATGCTCTCAACGTCAAACGCTGAAATGCTAATTCATGCGTTTATGACCTCAAGGTTAGACTATTGTAATGCTTTACTGGGTGGTTGTTCTGCACGCTTGATCAATAAACTACAGTTGGTCCAAAATGCAGCAGCTAGAGTCCTTACTAGAACCAGGAAGTATGACCATATTTGCCCGGTTCTGTCAACACTGCACTGGCTCCCTGTCAAACATCGGATAGATTTTAAAATCTTGTTAATTACTTATAAAGCCCTGAATGGCTTAGCTCCTCAGTACTTGAGCGAGCTCTTATCGCATTATAGTCCTCCACGTCTGCTGCATTCTCAAAACTCTGGCCGTTTAATAATACCTAGAATATCAAAATCGACTGCGGGCGGCAGATCCTTTTCCTATTTAGCACCCAATCTCTGGGACAATCTACCTAACACTGTTCGGGAGGCAGACACACTCTGTTAGTTTAAATCTAGATTAAAGACACATTTCTTTAACCTGGCTTACACATAACACACTAATACGCTTCTATTATTCAAATCCGTTAAAGGATTGTTAGGCTACATTAATTAGATCAGCCGGAACTGGGAACACTCCTCATAACACACGATGTACTCGTTACATCGTAAGAAGAATGGCATCTATGCTAATATTTGTCTGTGTCTTTCTTATTCTGTTTCTCAGTCTGTATCCGATCAGATGGTGGATCAGCACCAAGAGATGATGTCTACAGCCCTGATCGTCAGCGGAGACCAGGACACCTAGATGAGCCCCAGAGACATATTTCAGTGAAGACCTCGACTAAAAATACAATAAAACTAAAAATATAACTAAAAATATCATAAAATACCTAACTACATAATACTATTATTGTTATAAATTGCAACAATATAAAAATAGAAATATAATATATTTATACATTTAAAATTTTAATTAAAACATAATAATATACAAATATGAAAAATTAATAAATACATTCTAAAATAATTAGTATTTAAAAAAAAAAAAAAATATATATATATATATATATATATATATATATATATATATATATATATATATATATATATATATATACACAACAGAAATATATTAAATGAATTAAACTATAAATTTAAATTATAATAAACAAACAAATATATATTATAAAAATAGGCAGAGAAACAATAAATGCATTAAACTATACATTACAATTATAGCAAATGAATAAATCATATAAATAAAAAAGTTCAAATAATGAATAAAACACAAATATAACAAATACATTAAATTATAAATTAAAATGCCCCATCGGGACAAGACCACAGGAATCAGATAAGCCCTTTACACAATCTGACATGGCTGCGGTTGGAATTGAACTGCGGGTTTCGTCTGGACAGAGGAGAACTGGCCCCCCGACTGAGCCTGGTTTCTCCCAAGGTTTTTTTTTCTCCATTCTGTCACAGAGGGAGTTTTGGTTCCTTGCCGCTGTCGCCTCTGGCTTGCTCAGTTGGCGACACTTAATTTCTAGCGATTATCGTCGATTTGATTGCACAGATACTATTTAAACTAAACTGAGCTAGACAATGACATCTCTGAATTCAATAATGAAATGCCTTTAATTGAAAATTGAGTGTTTAATCTTTTCATTATACATTACTGACACTCTATCCTCCAATTTGATACTGTTAAGTGCTTTGACACAATCTGTATTGTTAAATGCGCTATATAAATAAAGGTGACTTGACTTGATCTGTGCATATTTCTCCACTGATTCAGATGAGACAACGTTTTCACAGGAGAAAGCAATATTATGGATAGAGGACTCATACTGTAGCTGGAAGCAACAGTTCCCTGTTGAAAAAACCCTCATATGCTGGTTAGGTATGTTTTGAAACATGGCTGCTGGTCTGAGCTGGTTGACCTGGTTTCAGCTGGTCCTTAGCTGGTCCTATGCTGGTCCTAGCTCCTGCTCAGGTCCAGCTTAGGGCCAGCACATGACCTTCTTAAACCAGCTAAGAACCAGCTAAACCAGCTCAAACCAGCAGCCACGCTTCAAAACATACCTAACCATCTATGCTGGGGTTTTTTTCAACAGGGTTTGAAGTTAAAAAATGTTTTAATAATGATTTGTTTCTTACAAAAAGCAGCTATTCTCTTCACAAGATGTTAATTGATGGACTGGAGTCATGTTGTGGATTACTGTAATGCTTTTATCAGCTCTTTGGACTTTCATTCTGATGGCACCCATTCACTACAGGGGATCAATTGCTGAGCAAGTGATGTATTGCTAAATTTCACTTAAAGTCTGTTCTGATGAAGAAACAAACTCGTCTACATCTTGGATGGACTGAAGTACATATTGAGCAAATTTTCATTTTTGGATGAACTATTCCTTCAAGAGTCTGGTTTGTTAGAAAGAAATACTAAGCAAGTGTGTGTGAATACGAGCAGGTTGAAATAAATGCATGTGTTTGTACAGTATATGTGTATATATACCATGAGACAGGTTCCGGTCTGCGTGGAGGCGATTTTGCAGGACCGAGGCACTTTTCCACTCACTAGAGCTTGAAGTCTTTGTAGTTGTTGTAGCAGAGACCTAAAGATGACACAGAAAACACATCAAAAAAGAAGACTGATTAGTAAATTCTTTAGATCAGGCTGTAGACAGAATATTTGTCTGCAGGCTGAGTGTTCTTCTCTGAGCCGTTTTGTAACAGCAGGATCTTCTTATTCTTAAAACTCAGAGAGTATATGAGGATAATACAGTTCTTACTCGCCACAGTGTTACATAAACTGAACTCCCCTTCACACCACTCACACAGTCTCTTGCTCTCCACCTCCTCCTCAATGCTGCTGTATGCATGCAGTGGGTGTTCATTTATTTCCCCTTCAATTATGTCATTCTTCAGCAGCCAATCAAACATGTGCTTCCTCTATTTCTCTCTCACACACTTATTAATGTGACCCAAAACAACACAAAGTCAAACACAACTGCAACACTTACAGCCACAAGATCTGAGAGTATGATATAGTGGCATTCTACACATACTATTTTTTGCAGTTTGTATGTAGTATGGAATACTTCGATGACCTAGTACAAAAAATATGCCTTACACAAGTACAGTAGAGCAAACTGCGTAAGAAAACGCATTCAACCTGGCCTTTCATTTTCAGTGTCATGAATGAACTGGAATTCAAATCAGCCCCACATTTTTCTCATTCTTGACTGATTATATGATCACAATTGTACACAAAATGACACAAGAAATGTATAATAACTCTAATTCAGAGATGATAACTGAACTAATATATTTAAATATATACATTTATATTCCCCACAGTATACAGTACATAAGCAGTAACCTGTGAACCTGTGTTTGTGCATGTAATCTCAGCAGCAGACTTTCTCAGAAGAAATTATTCAGTTATAATACAAAACGACATTGAGCTCCCTCTAGTGAAGTAACTAAGAATCAACATCACATGCAGTAATGAGGAACACCACCACCACCACCAGAGAGAGCCATTGCAACATGTTGGACAACAAAACAAAACAAAAAATACTACTTTGCTATTTCATCATTTAGCAGACTCTTTTATCCAAAGCTACATACAGTACACTTATAACAGAGACAGTCACTCTGGACCCCTGGAGTTAAGTGCTTTTCCACTTGACTAGATCACCCCAAAACAAACCTGTATATTAGTTTTCACTTAAACATACACATACAGAATCACTCATAATGAGTGCTGTAGACTAGTCTAGCGCTAGACAGTATGTTTTCAGCATTGAGAGGGGCTCAGACCGCCCTACTAACCTAGCAATAATCATCTCAATTTGATTGTATAAACAGTGGTTTTCTTCAGATTAATATACAACCCACCCACTAACACACAAACACAAACTCCCCCCTGCTGTCTCTTTGAATTCTCTTAGATAACTCAGAAGGCTCTATCCTAATAAGAATCGGCAGAGCGCCAACACACACAGTCTCTTTATCCTGTAATGAGGGGCAGACCCCTGCTACTTTAAGTGTGTTGTTAATAAGAGGCCTGTGCTAGTCCTCTATAAAAAGCATTACTATATGCTTACACACATACTTATGTCACTCTTATCTACATACTAAAAGCACTGATGACAGTAGCGTGCTACAATAAAGCTTCAAAACCTGAAACAATGGTGAAAAACAAACAGTACAAAAGTTCAAGGTCAGTAAGATTTCTTTTTATGTTTTTGAAAAACGCTTCTTATTATGCTCACCAAAGTTGCATTAATTTGATCATAAATACAGTAACACAGTGATATTGTGAAATATTACTAAAGTTTAAAATAACTGTTTTCTATTTGAATATATTGGCAAATGTAATTTATTCCTGTGATGGCAAAGCTAAATTTTCAGCCACCATTACTCTAATCTTCAACGTCACATAATCCTTCAGAAATCATTCTAATATGCTGAAGCTGCTCAAGAAACATTTCTTATTATCGTTTCAGTGTTGAAAACAGTTGTACTGCTTAATATTTTTGTGGAAACTAGGATACTTGTTTTTTTTTTTTTTTGTATTCTTAATAAATAGGAAGTTTAAAACAACAGGTGTTATTTGTAATATAAATATGTTGTAATATAATAAATGTCTTTATCACATTTGATCAAAGTAATGCACCCTAATTTCTTATTTCTTTTTTAATTTCTTAAAAAAAAAAAAAAAAAACTTTTAAATGAAAGTATACTTTCTTGCATGTTTTTGATAGAGAACTCCAAAAATTTAAAATTCTAAATATTTCCAAACCTATATGGCTTACTCCAAAAAATAAAATAAAATAAAAAAATAACCCTCTGTACCCTTCTTCAAAATAACTTATTTTATGTTTGACAAAAGAGAGAAACTCATAGAGGTTTGGAACGACATGATGATAATTAAATGATAAAAATTAAACAACTGAATTTTAATTTCAGGTGAGCTACCCCTTTAAGAGCTGTTCTCTTCTATAAGGTTTTACAGTTAATCCACAGAAAAAGAGCTGACTTTGATAACACTCAATCCCCCATGGTGCACTCTCTTTCTGTCTCTCTAAACAGTAGGAACAGACAGCACCCTGTCGACAGCGCCTATGTTCTAACTAGGCCACCCAGGAGAGAATGAAAAGGGGCTGCTCTATATGATCGGAAGGGGAGGTTAAGACCTGCGTGCATCTGGTCCGACTTAGCAACACCTGCTGACTGCGAAGAGGCTGCTGCGTACGTTTACCGCAAATACGGTTACAATTAAATTTATTAAATCCAACTATAAAGTATTTACTGTGATTAAACACAAACACACACATATGGTATCTCACCTGTTGGCATTCTCGAGAGTTTCAACTTTTTTCCACAGTTCATTGTTCTCTGAAGTATAGTTCTCAACTCTGAGGAGGAGAGAGAAAGTGTGTTATTGCACACGGTCACAATGACAGATTGAAACATAAATAAATCGCTTCCATACGTATAACCATACATAATCCTGTCAGCTTGACTGACTTAAGCATGGTGGAAAAAACAGTGTATGTGTGTGTCCAGTGTGAGTCCAGTCTCTCCAGCACATTATCCAAACCCTGAGAGCCTAACAGCAGCATAAAAGGGAAAATGACTCATGCAAACGCACACACACCCCAATAAGTGCATGGACTGTAGCCATTGGCCGCATTCACACAACAAAAGCCATAAAATAGCAAGCATGATATAGAGTATTTTGCAGGGAGTGAGAGAGAAGAGAGGATTAAAGGAGAGGAGGTCAACGAAGAGAAAGAAGGCACCAAGGCACCAAGAAAACATAGAGGACAGTGGATGCTAGACAAACAATGCAAGAGGAGGGGAAGAGAAAATAAGAGCTGCAGAGAAAAGAAGAGCCGTCAGAAAGGGAGAGAGAGAGTAGAAAAGGTAGAGAACAAAGGAGTAGAGTACGGGAGGCAATTACTTTTTCTCCATACACTCCACGTATTCCTTCTTCTTCCTGCGGCTTTCCTGTGCAGAGATCTAAGAAAAAAAAACCCATCTACTTTAGCATTAAAGTATTGTGTCTATATAGGTATAATGCACCAATATCATATAAGAGGAGGATTCTAACTGAACTTATTCAATATTAATAGTATGTGATCATAAGTAATACCTTGTTTTTGATTTTCCTGCGCACCCGTTTGAGGGCTTTCTCCTCAGTTTTGGTGAGCGGTAGTTTGTTGGGGACAGGATATCCCTCAGCGATCAAAGTCCTCTTCTCTTCCTCTGTCAGCATCAAAGGGCCTGATGTTCCCTGCAGCTTCTGCATTACAACACAAGTCAGCATTTTTCACTCTGTATATATGTGTTCAATATGTATGGATATAAGAATTTCCATTTGGACTGTATATACTGTAATGAACGTGGTGTGTCACATGGTGAAAATGCGTTTGACTCACATGCGGGGCGGTGAGGAGAGGGGACGAGGAGATGGCTGTGGAGGTTCGGACCTGTATCCGGGCAGGGCTGGACGGAGGCAGTGAATGTGGGCTCTGCAGGTGGCCAGGGCTTAAAGGTGGCAGTGAATGTGGGCTCTGGGATCCGTCGCTGTCGCTGCCATGGCTGCTGGGAGGAGTGGGAGGCAACCGCAGATGGTCATCTGTTGGAAAAACAAAGATACGAGACACACTTGAAACACCTGTGACTCGTTCATTTGTGACATTCACATCTTAATGATCAGGTTTGATTCCGTACATATGCTATACAAACACGGTGACCCATCCAAATAAAGTTAAAATGGGGTTTTGAGCAAAGCAAGGTCAAAGTGTGAAACTGAAATTCAGTCTATTCGCCTGTCATCAGGAAAAGCCAATAAAGCCTAATCCTTTGGAAGCTTTTCGGCATTTCGCACACAGCACATGCATGAACAATGCTTCTAAGTGTGGTGAGTGTTGGACTCATCATGTGTTTTGTCTGGCCATGTTCCATTATATACACAGCACTGCTTTAATGCTGTTGTTTCTGGATGAACAGAATGAAAGGACGTCATATTGTCAGACAGACAGCGCACACACAACACTTGCAGGTGCTATAGGTTGCTTGCCATTAGCAGATTTTCATCCAAAATGACGTGTGGTGTACTGAGGGGGACAGTCACACTGGAGAAACGTAGGGTTATTTGCCTTTTCTCAGCAACACAATGGTGGTGACTTGTGAGCGGGACTTAACTTAAAACCTAAAAGTAGTCTAGAACCAACATCAAACACTAATGTCTATTAAATTCAGCGACTGTATATGTTTGCGGTACATACACAGAGATCTAACTTATCAATATCATGACCATCCAGTTACGTTACTGTTCAAAAGTTTGGTCAGTCATTTTTGTTTTAAAGAAATGAATACTTATATTCAGCAAAAAAACTGTTCTTTTGCACTGCCTATTCATCAGAGAATCCTGAAAACATGTGTTGCTGTTTCCACAAACATATCAAGCAGCACAACTATTTTTAACATAATAAGAAATGTTTGTTGAGCACCAAATCAGCATATTAGAATGATTTCTGAAGGATCATGTGACACTGAAGACTGGAGTAATGGCTGCTGATTTTTTTTTTTCCAGCAATACATTTTAAAATACATTAAAACAGAAAACATTTTAAATTGTAATCTCTAATCTTTAATATATCAAGATATTATCATTTTACTGTATTTTTGATCAAATAAAATGCATCCTAGATGAGCATAAGTTAATAAAAAAACTGACCACAGTATGCAAACAATTCACTCTTCACAATGGGCTAAAATGCAATTCTCAGAGGTTACATCAGACTTGGTTTTCATCAATGGGCCATTCAGAAAGGGCTAAAGTTGAGATCTGAGAGATTGTCAAACATATGCAAAAGTTAAATAAAGAAACACTCACACTAAGCCTCATTTCCTCTGGAAAAGGAACACACCATTAGAGTATTTATAACCCTGAACTGACCGTAGAGCGAGGGAGCAGAATAAAAGAGGGCTAATTTGCTTAGTTTTGCCGTCTTTAAACTAGTGTGGAAGAACTGCACTGGCCATATGTGGCAACTAAGTGCTATATGTTGAGTACATTAGCTTGTTGTTGTGTATCTAAAGTAGCGGGTTACTTTAGAACCTTGTATTTATAAGACAGTCATGGTTAAAAGACTAGAATGGCTGTGACTTCAGTGCTGGGCCCCAGCATAGGTTCCTGGAATGCTACTGTCACTACTAGGCATGTTATCTAGCTAAACCAGTAAAACTCACTTGGTCAAACTGTTTCATCACAAAGACCATGCTGTTTAAGAGCAGGACCAAGGAGAGATTTCACACCCACCTGAGGGCACACTGAGGAACTGGTTCACCTCTCTGGGCTCTGCTTTGATGGCAGGAACGGAGTTTGAGCTCAGGCCTTTGGAAATCTAACACAACAAAAACAAAGAACAAAAAAAAAAAAATCAACATGATGACATCAAAATTTAATGCACTTTCCTGGTCTTACACAATCTGTGCATGTTTGTGCTGTACTATATTTTAATAATTAATCAAAATTTTCTCACTACTAAAATGACTTTCTTGTTCTGCTGATAAAGTCAGGTCTCACCCTACATGTTTGTATTCGTTAATATCCTGTTTCACTTAAAAACATGGCACAAGAAGGAAGTAAAATTAAATTCTCATTCATTACAACATGCAACGGATGCTTATTCACTGAAGTATTTGTGAAAGAAGCATCTTGTCAGTGTTTTCTCAATGCACGTTACAGCAATATGTGGCACAGAGACATCATTCAGCTTTATCTGAGAGCCTTTGATGATATCAGGCTGCAGTGGTCTGTAGTATTTGATGGTTTCTGATGGTACTTAACCGTTAGGGCACTGGACTAAATGTGCTCCATGCTGGATGTCTGAGACAGTACACACAGCTGAAGGCAGACTCAAACTGTTTACACTGACAGAGCAAAGGCTACCCGCTTGCTAACCACACACAGTCTGGCCAGCGACCAACCATCATGCACAAAGTGAGGTGACATGAGCCTCAGATCAGAGGGGCTGTTGTACCCTTCACTTTTCCTCATGCCTCCCTCTTATTATTTTCTGGGTCAGCGGATGGTATTCCCCACCAACTTGAGCTGTGTACAATGAGACTAAAATACTGTACTGTAAAAATGGCAGAGGTGTGCTATAAACTGGAAAGTTGTCAGGCTATATAATAACTTGCAAAGCCATGACACTTTATTGCCATATCCAGGGTTTCTATATTATGAAAACATTCTTATGTATTAGAGACTGAACAGCACCTACACAGAATCAAATAAGTGTTGTTGATATGCTATTGATATTTAGTACAACAGTGCAACTGTGATATTGCTAGTTCCAAGTTGACATAGAAAAACATAGACCATGTACTCTTTTTCTGTGTTACCCGCACCCAGATATCCCTGTTTATTTGTCAGCAAATGTTTGACAGTTTATGAAAAACGCAACTTTTGCTGACAAATAAATGGGATATCTGGGTGCAAGTAACACTGAGAAAGAATACACACTGCTCATTTACATACACTACCAACATTATAACAAGACAAAGCAGGTTAAAAATCTGGTTTAAAATCAGCAAACTTAACCTTTATTGAATCAGTCGAGTCAATGATTCAATGACTCACTCATAAAAACAATTGCATGATAAGTTCCATAATGAATCAGTGTTTTAAAATTTGATTCTGTCAATGATTCAATGAATTGCTCATAAAGTGTCCAAATATGCCTAATAAATAGTAGGCTAAGAGCAGTATTTGAAAAGAGTAGTATGTATGAATTTATAGAATTGATAAAAAAAAAGCCGGCATAAAGTACCCAGTTGGTCCACTGCTTCTATAGGGATTCGAAAGTGCAAATCACAAGATGTCACAGGAGATAAGCTGTAAATGGCAGTGAAGCAGCACGACTAAACTGTATGTCACATGACACTGACAATTTTGGGATGTAGTATGTCCAGATTGCATTCATACTACACACATTCTTACAATATAGAATTTTTTAAATAGTCCAAATTAGTACCTCCAGTACCAGTATGTGCAATGTGCACTTGTTTCTACAAGCTGGTGTAATGATTTAACATGCAGAAAGAGTCACTGAAAAATCTCTGCAACTATACAGCCTGTCAGCCTCAAATCTGAGGACTGGAACTGATTCATAAAATAATAATACACAGATACAAATAAACTGTAAATAAACAAAAACAGAATCCTTCAAAAGTGTCGATAAAAACGTATTTCAAATAGCCTT
This sequence comes from Spinibarbus caldwelli, assembly GCA_039654775.1. Classification (NCBI taxonomy): domain Eukaryota; kingdom Metazoa; phylum Chordata; class Actinopteri; order Cypriniformes; family Cyprinidae; genus Spinibarbus; species Spinibarbus caldwelli. Next base: position 22,873,994 of record CM077220.1, on the reverse strand, counting down.
CAATAGCCTCCTCTTCTAGTCAAGCTTCATTAAAATTAAACTACAGCAAAATCAGGTCATATTCTGTTTTAGTTGGACCAATAACTTGGACTAATTCAACATTCCAAGGTGGCCTCAAAAGGTTCCAAAGCACTGCCTGAATATTATGCAATATATGCAGATCATGAATTATAGTTATTATGGTGCTCCATGCCTTAACGCCATGTTATTTATGGTTTGTGTTTATCTGGTGAGAGCTGCTCTTCCTGTGGCACACGGTCAGTGTCTCCATGAGGCGCTCTCCAGTACAGCTGCACTCTGACAATACAGCAGAACCCAGTGGGATGTCAGAACAGCTTTACACCATGTGCGTGTCTTGCTGCCCTTCTTAAATAAAGGACATGTGCTTATATAACCCCATCCATCCTGAATATTATTTCATCTAGCCAAGTTATTCTTGACAGCATGTCTCACTTGTTAACTTCTAGCAAAAATGTTCAAGCCCTTGTTCTGTGTGTTTGCTTATTTTGTTGACAGGTATCTTCACACAGCACAATCCGGCTCCCTGGAGAGGCAGAGTTTATGGGAGCTGGCGGAAAGTCTGGCCTGAGTTAGTGTCAAGTCAGGGAGAAGAGAATAGTTCCATGGCTCTGATGCTCAAAGAGAGTCCGGTGCCAGATTCGAGAGGCCTCAGCAGCCACAAAGAACTAATCTACTCTCAGCTCAACACTGATGCTGCTGGAGCCGATTCTCATGCTCCAGTAAGTTCAGCTCCTCACTCTCGCACTCATACTGTGAACATGTTCACTGGGCAGAGAAGTGGAGGAAGCTGCCAGCTGAGCAAAAGAGCACATGAAGCACGTGTGTGCGCAAGTTTTTCATTGTCATACTAATTCAATGGTCCCTTTGGTGTGCAGTGTGTGTAAGGTTCACCATCATTAGCTCGATTACATCTGTTGATATCCACACTAAAATAACATCTACCTGACTGAGAAAACAAGTATTTCACTCTAAACTTCAGTTTTCAAGATTAGTTGTATGATGGCCATTTTTACCTTCTCCCTTGTGTGGTTTCTCTGTGGCGGAGGGGCAAGAGTGAGGGGGTGTGAGCAGGTGCTGGTGTTGGCCAGAGGGGGCGATGTATCAGGGCAGTCTTCGGACATCAGGCTGGGCTCCTGCTTCACTAGAATGGCTGTGAGATCCTGACTGAATGACCACATCCCTTCTGAGTCTGAGGAAAGAAATAACAGGCTCAAACAAACAGAAAACAGACAAAAAGGACTGACTGTTACATTTTAAAAGTTTTGTTAAAAATGCTTTGGGGAGTGACACATGGAGTGATAATAAGTCTCTCAAAAAACTCAATCATTCAGACGCTAAAATCAGAGAGAACTACTGAATAAAACAGAACGCAGGTTTTTCAAATCACAGTTGAACTCGACAGTTGACATGTATGTTTACTTGCATGTTTTTAACAAATTAAAAAACAAATTAACATTGGAAAAATATAACCACACGTCCTGTGGACAGTAGGCCACGGATAAGCTTATGTACAATGAAATGAAAACAACAAAACAATCAATTTACTTTTTTACTGTCTATTCAGTGTCTCTGAATTTTCTTTATTTAAGTTTTTCATTCATCAGTATACTAATTAAAAAATACATTTTAATCCATTGAAAGCAATATATATATATATATATATATATATATATATATTAATAAATCACTGTGTATCAGACAATATTCTGTAATGTAATGCATCTGTGTGCTTTTTTTATTTATTTTTTTTTTTTAAGGGCTTTATTGGCAAATATCATGCAGGATGTTAACACCATGGACATTGCAATCAGTGATTGATATTTCCAGGAAAGTGACAAATTTCACACTCCAGACCCCATGGAGGGGGTTTCATACAGATGCAGGTGAGGAAGACAGACTCAGTTAATGACCGGAAGGGTAAAGCAAACCAGCTTCTCTTTATACACAAAAGCCTTTGGTGTGGGAGGAGCAGGTGAGAGATTGGGGGCATATAGGATGGCTAGTGAACAGCTCGACATGTCTGGACACTTCAAAGGGAAGGAAAGCACTGCGTATAGTGGGATCCCTCGTTATCACATCGACCTCGGTAGCATTCGTGTGCAGGCTCCACTGCAGGATCGATAAAACATTATGCGGCCTTATAAAAGAAGGATGGCAGGTTTTTCATGTTAGTCCTCTGTTAGGGAAGGACATCAGCAGGAGTTTGATTACAACAGGAGAGAAAAGCTCTTTAGGAGTTCTGCTGTTCAGTGGAGAGCGCTGGATTTTATACTTCATAGCTCTCAGTCTGTGGGGAACCTCTGTAAAAGTGTCTAACCCTTCAGTTTAGTACACCAGATTAGACCATGTGAGTCTGTCCTTCACCAGGGTGCACTAAAGCGAACACACTCTCATGCACAGCCTCTATTGTGAATAAAGGATTAGTCATCTTTACAGCTTTTTCAAACATGATTAGATTAAAAGTACACTTTCAAAAGGATCTGGTAGATCAGAGGGGTCATCTGTGTCTCTTGGATCTGTAAGGAACCTCTCATTCTCACTGCCTATCTCTCTATTTATTAAATAAAAATGAGTTCATGGACATCCCTGCTGAACCAAACCAGCACTAACCATTATAAACCAATATGGACAGGCTGTTTGCTTGTGAAGCAGGTGACCAACATTTTTTTGGATCCAAAAATGTCAGTAGGATTGATATAGACTTTCACTTTAAGTTCAACATGCTCTTTGAAAGTTTGCTTTCAGTCTGCCTAAAGCAGTAATTCATTTTTTTTTTAAAATGTCCTGTAAAATTTGATTGAAATTGTACCAGCCAAATTTAGCAAAGTCAGACAGAAAGATCTAGATAATGTCACAGTAGGTCAGCTTCAGCACAAATTCATGGTAATCAGACTACAACTGGCCTCTGTGTTATGTGCTTGTTCTGAAAGACTGAGGTGACACACAGTATACTGTGTCATGTACTCAGACAAATAGATGAAGACAAGGGAAAAACCTGCTGCAGCTTGATTATAATTGCACATTTAAACTTATTTCTCTCTGTTTCTCCATGTGGTAGCTCAAATGTGGCTTAGAGCTGATGTTACTTAATAATGGACAAAAGTTTTTTAATTTTACATGCAAAAGTCCCTCCTTATACTCTACAGAAGCTACTGGGTCCTGCCCACAGGGCACTGTAAGGCTTTGATGTCTCTCAGGACAGCAGGTATCATAGCAGGGTGACTCCAGACCGGCGGAGACGGAAAAGCGATGCTCATTAGCAGGTTTAAAGTTACTGCAGAGCAACAGGAGACAAAGTAGTGAACCAGCTAGAGCTTACTTTAACTGCCCCCTAAAGCCGCTCACAGTCTTTATAGGGGCAGGTTTATGGATCAGAAGGGATATCACACATAACTGAAACACCTGAACTTACTGTGGTCATCTAAACTCCATAGACTGTCAGAAAAAAACTGTTCTTTTAGGGTACAACAGCTTGTCACTGGGGCAGTGCCTTTAAAAGGACATATTTGTAACCTATTTACCTCTAAAATGTACATAGTCGTATGTTAATGGTACAGATGGCTGAAATATATTTAAAATGTTTGACAGCTCAATATCTCACGAGGCCTGAAAATTATAATTAAGTTTACTGTCAGTTAGTCAATTGTTAATTCAACTTATTTCCTGCATTTTACTATTCATTTTATGTTCTTTTTTTAACAAATCACACCTTGCTAATATGCACCTTTTAGGTTGTACCCCTAAAGCACAACTGCAGCTGTAACCCTAAATGTTCACATTTTTCTGTTAATTCAGTTCTTTGAACTAGAAAGCACAGAGAGAGAAAGAAACAATGGCACGAATGTGTTCTGAAAGACCTTCATTTTGGATGCTCAGGCATTACAGTCTAGCTAAATGGATCGAGAAATCCTGCAGTACCTTCATGCTTCTTTAAGGATTTGTTGATTTAAAGCCTGACTGGAAAGAAGCTGCAATCTGCACACACACTCCTTGCATAGTCAACCTAAGTTCAGGATGATGCAACTCTCTGAGCCACCCCCACCAAATTCTCCATCTGAAGCTGGAAACCAGATCCCTTTTTATTTTATGGATGTCTACAGTTCCCTGGACTGATCGTGGCGTGTGAGAAAGAGAGAGAGTGAGAGAGACAGACGGACGAACTGACAGAATGAGTGAGCGAGTGTGAGTGTTGGCTGTCTTCCTGGAATTCCCAGCTTCCAATGGTAGGCTGAGACTGAGACTTTGTCAAGGAACCCTGTGCTGCACGGGTGCTCCGGGAGATAAGGAGGAGAGACACAGAGAAAAGAAAGGGACTTTATAGAAAAACAGAGCTGCTGATAGATGATGCTTTAAACTATGGCGTTTATCAGGAGTGTAAAATCATCTGATAATCTAACACAGAAAGCTGATTTTCTGCGTGGATGGTTGACATGTAAGAAGAGGAATGACTAGAGCTGCTTGCTAACCTGCATCATCATCTGATTTGATGGGCATGGAGGGGCTCTGTGGGGCAGAATCCCCGCTGAGAGAGTAGCTGTGTTCTGCCTGGATGTCAGGGTTTGGAGGGTCCAGATCCATATCCAACAATGGGTTCCTCTCCGCCAACAGATGATCATCAAAGAAACTGTTGAAAAGGTCATTGGAGAAATCCTCCATCTGCTCGGAGAAATGCTGGGAAGAGAGCACAAAGACAATATATATATATATATTTTTTAATTTAATTTTTTTTTTAATTATTCAGCAAGGATACAATCAGTTGATCAAAATCGACAGCGAAGATATTATCAATATTAGTATAATTTCCGAAAGATCATGTGGCACTGAAGACTGGAGTAATGGCTGCTGAAAATTCAGCCATCACAGGAATAAATTACATTTGCCAGTATATTAAAATAAAAAACAGTTATTTTAAATTGTAATAATATATTCACAAAATTACTGTTTTACTGTATTTTTGATCAAACAAATGGAGCCTTGGTGAGCATAAGTGACTTTCAAAAACACCTTACCAACCATAAACTTTTGAAGCGTATCTAACCATAATGCGTGAACAAATAATCATTTGGCTGAATTCATCCCACTCCCTGATCATGTTATTATAAGCAAAGATCAACTCAAATAACATCTTGAGATGCTAATTTGATATAAAGCCTCTTTTCAAATGATCCTTTAAATAGTCACAGTTGAAATTCAGAGGAACACTGATAAAACCCTTCTGTTATTTAGCCTAAGGTGCATGTGTCTGAAAAGTAGATAAAAAAAGACAGACAAGCATTCTTCTATGCATGAGTGCGTTTAGAATTTACGTCGTCATTTTGCAAATGGAAGGAAGTGTGTGTGCGTCTCTGCGAATGTGTGTTTGCTGAGCCAGGGTGTGACAAAGGTGTGAGAGGACCTAATCGTGTTTACATCCTGGTGAACTGGGACAGGTGTGTGAATGACACACCTGTAGCGCAGTGAGAATATAAACCGGCCACTATGCACATATCACACATAAGGACACGTGCACACATTCAGACTCCCAACACCTGTATGAGTTCCCACACAAACCCCTAACCACTGCAAGACCTCTCTGAAGAGGGGACTGGGAAAGCAGTGCTGTTATGAATGTTTACTCTGGCTGTCCCTACTTGACCAAACAGAGCTTCCAAAACAACAAACCTGAGTTGAGAATTAGAGGAGAATGGAGTACTGAAGTTCGCAGTATCTGGTCAAACTTGTTGCTCGCCATATGGATGCATAAGCAGAGGAGCAGGAAACAAACCCTGCAATGGCAGTTATCTGTATTGTTTGATGAATGACATGCTGGGAACACCCTGATGATCGAGTTTGTGAAATGACGCAGGTCTCCTGCTGTCAGTGCCAGGCTAATCACCACGGTTGACCATGGCAGTATAAACAGTTCCACCCTAAACTTTGAAGTTTGTTATATGTTCCTGCTCCTGGATGTGTGAGGCGGATATATTTACAGACTTGATTAATCCGGACTGAAGGTGCTATTTCATAACTCTGAGCTGCATATGCTTGCAGGCTGCGTGTGTGTTTTAATTTGCATAGTAGTGCTTTGACATTTTTGTCAAGTAATCCATTAGCCTAACGCAAAATGCAAACATAAGTGATCGCTATTACGAATGAGCTTCGATGGAAACTTGCATTCACATATGCAACTTCCCTGTCTGTGTGGTCCTGTGTACATCTGTTATCAGAGCAGACAGTCAGAATGCTTCTCTAATCGGTTTTATCTCTCTGTAGAGTTCTTTCCTGTTTTGACAAGTGTCAGTTAAGAGTTTCTTATGTGGTGTCTGTCTGGTTTTCGGTTGACCTTACAGGAGCCAATGGTAATGATGCAATGCTGGGGTGCTGATGCAAGAGTCCTGAAATTCCACATCTGGAAAGCTCCTCAAAGGAAGAATTCCAGAAGAGCTTGGAAGAACTGGAAGAGTGTGTCTCTGTCATTAGGGTCAAATTTTAGGAGAAATGAAAACAAGTCATATCTCAGGCTTATAGGTAAACATTTATAAAAAGTAGAATAATGACATTAACAGGATAGTTCACCCAAAATGAAAATTCTGTCATCATTTGCTCACCCTCAATTTGTTCCAAACCTGTCTCTATGAATTTCTTTCAGCTGTTGGAAAATAATACTATAGAAGTCAACGGCTACTGTCAACATTTTGGTTACCAACATTCTTCAAAATATCTTGTGTACAACAGAAGAAAGAAACTCCAATACAGGTTTGGAACAAACAAAATTTTCATTTTTAGGTGAACTATCCCTTTAATAAGATGATTTTTCTCACATTAAAATGCAGACTGAAGGAACATGGTACTTTGTGTTACATTTGCTGTTCAAAGTGGCACTGGTGGTCAAAATCTGCTACCTAACATTACAAAATAGATCAGCGATCAGGTGGGTATTCAAGCAGCCTTATTGGATCAGACAGGCCTATCCAACAACAGACTTATCAGACCCTGCACACGTGTATCATACTGAAGTACACTATGCATTTATGTTGACATTTCACAATGATTACTGAGGCTGGGGCTTTTGAGCTAATTTCTGCGACATCTGTGTCTTAGTCTTGTGTAATAAAAAACACAAAATGATTTTACCTAAGTTGTATTGAGTACAACAAGGAAGAGTGTGTCGTATTTCTGCATTTTATAATTAGAAGAAGTCCTCCAACAGTACTACAGCTTCAAGAGGCATTAAAACAAGAAGCACATACCAACAGGAATCTCATTCCTTTCTAAGCTCTCACATATCAAAGAGAAAAGACAAGTGCATGTAATCAGAATATATATATATATATATATATATATATATATATATACATACATATACATATATATATATATATATATATATATATATATATGTATGTCTGTATGTATACACACACACTGTATATATAAATTCTTAATATACTTTTTCAGCTTAGCCAATACTGTCGTTTAAAATATTTCTGGTTTGTCATTTGGGCGCTTTTCCTAAAATGTTAAAAAATGGACCACAGCTGCAGCAGTGCAAAGCATGTGTGCGCAGGCTGAGCAATGCCCTATTTTTCCATCTGATCCATTTTCTTGAAGTAACGTTTGGGTCATGTCCGGGTCTAAGAGGGCTGGTAAACTGCACGGCTGCTCGACTCATCGCATTCCATTCCCTTATTCCAAACCTCCAGCTGCACTCCAGCCAATCAGAGCTCAGTATGCAAATGAGGAGAGGGGAGCTTGTCATTTTGGAGCTGGAGTGCAGGGTGCGCACGGAGCAGCACCGTGCACAAGAAAATAATGCATTAGTCTTTGGAAAAATAAATACGCTGATGAAAATCATCCAGCAGCAGTGGAATTGGGAATGCAGCCAAACCCACAATGTTTGGGAATATATGTGCCTCTCGCTGAGCAAAGGAGTTATTTCTGAGAACAATGAGTCACAGCGAAAAGATTCATTCTTAGAGTGGCAAAAAAGAGAGAGAAGGAGAGAAGTTCTTGAACTGAAGATGGAGTTTGCAGATGTTTCGTGTTTACACTAGTCAACGTGTGATGCAATTAAAAATATGGTTCCCTCATGTGAGGCATGAACATTAGCTTCAGCCACAGCATGATCTGATCAGTTTTATTTATTTACATATCTAAATATTTAGAGCTTTCTCTTCCAAGAAGCATGCATGAACTATTCTAACTCATCTGCGCTGGATCTGCAATTTTTAACCTAAATATTAAGGATATTCACGTGTGAATGTAGAATGAGGATGCATTTTAGCAGTCATATTGTCTCCAAACCAGCACATCTGCACTTTAAAGCCTGTTCATATTCTCAGTTTCAGATTCCAGCTAGCAGCTGTGAAAGATCAGAGATGGGTCAGGGAGGATAGTCATGAACTAACGCTCATTATGATCCGCTCAGCATGCATGATGAGCCAGACGCGTGAGAGAGGGGGGGAGACGGCGCAGCATTTGCAGGTGAGGGAGCCAGACCTCTGCAGGTGTTCACAGGTGAGGGCTGATTTAGATTACAGGCATGGCGTCAAGTTCACAGCTGCAGTCTGTGACTTTTGTAAGCTTGCCACCAGACACAGACACCACCGTCTGACCCACCTCTCTGGAGATCAGGTCACACGGGTTTCTCACCAAAAAGGATTTCAAAGAAGCTGGTTTTTGTGTTTAGAACTCAGAGACCTTTTTGAATGCAGTACTGATAAGATGGAGAATGAGGTGGTAGATCTAAAGTCTGAATGAGAGGTTTTATTCTAGTCCCTGCTCTCCTCCTGCTCCCTCACTCCCTTCTCCCTCTTTTTTCCTTTCTTTCTTTGTCATTTCTTCTTCCTCCCATTCTAACTTTCCAAATACAACTCTTAGGTCCCTTCCCCCTCTCGCTTTCCTCTGGTTTCTTAATTCCAGTTCCAGATTTTTCTTACGTTTTGCTGTCAGCCACAGAGCAAGAGAACCATGACCACAGAAGGCAGTTGGGCTTCAGCCCCACCTCCAGACGGGAGCCACTGAGGGCCACAAACCAGATGAGCTCTTCTGGAGGTGAAACAGTGGGTGGTAGAGAGGTTGAGTATGGGAGAAATATAGACAAATCTGAACTAGATTTTCATGACAGAGTGAAAAAGAAACTGAAAGACAGTGAGTTACAGACACTGCAACTTTTAGAGGAAGAGGGCAAAGGAACCGAGGACAAATGAACTAGAGGGATATCCTAAGGAGCGAGGAATCCCCATAACCACCCTCTGTTTTCTGCTACTGTTGCATTTCGGGAGGGGAGGGGGTCTCCAGATGTGTTCCCCATCCCCCTTTCAGAGGACTCCCTGTACTCTGTAATTTTGCCAGGCTAAATTGGCTCTCTCAAAAGAGCCAGTGGCAACACAGCCCTGGGCAGAAGAATATCCTGTATACAGACCAAATAGCTGTGTTAGTCTAGTCTGTTCCTGTCTGACCACAGCAAGGAAAAGATGAGGCTTTGATTTTTTCATGTTCTCTTTTAATATATTATTAAAATGACTATTGAGAGTAAATAAGTCACCACTGCGGCATGTAAAGTAAAATTAGTGAGACGGTCACATTGTGAAATATAAAGATGCAATTATCAGAAATAAATTTGCAGTTGTAAGATATAAATTTACAAGTATGATAAGTAAAATTGCAGATATGAAGCAATAATTAAAAATAAAACAAAATTTGTGAGACTATATTAAATCACTAATATTAATATTAAATCACAATAAAAGACAAATATTCAAAAGTGTGAGATATTAAGTCACAACTACAAGAAATAGACAAATTTGTCATTCACACTGTATAAAATAAATGAACAAAATAAGAAAAGTCAGAATTGTTAGATATAGTCACAAGAAATAGTAAAATTTGTGAGACAGTCACAATGTGAGATATGAAGTCACAATAAAGAGACCCAAGTCACAACTTTTAACTAAATAAAGTTGCAATTATGAGGAAAAATTTGCAGTTCACAAAAATGAAAAATATAGCTGCAACTGTGAGATACAAAGTGGCAATTACGAGAAATGAAGTAAAATTTGTGAGAAAGGTTCAGATTCTGAAATAAAATTGGAAGAATTAGAAATAGTCATAATTGTGACAAGTCACTACTATACAAAAATCTAATCTGTAAGTCATACTGTGAATTAGTCACAATGATGAGATTCTAAAAGAAGTAGTAAAATATGCGAGACAATCACATTGTGAAATATAAAGTCACAATACTGTAATGTGGAAGTCACACTGTGAGACAAGAAATATGTCACAATTATGAGAAAGTTACAATTGTGAAATATAAAGTTGCAATTATGAGAAATGAAGCTGCAGTTTTGACAAAGTTGCAGTTAGGAAAAATAAAATCACAATTACATTTAACTTTTTACTCTGAGGAACAAACATGCTTCATTATAGTTTTGATGGGAATTAAATATATTATCCATTGCAGTTATAATAAAATACATTAACTCTCATTAGCATCTCTGTTATACTGCATATTCAAAACTGTTCCCTGGAATTAAAAGTCATTATGTAATTAACATAATCAGCTGGGTCTTTGATCCTCAGTAGAGAGGGAGCCTGGGAAAACAATGCTGGATATCTGAGTTGGGGACCTCGAGGTAAGCTGACGACATGTTCCTGCAAACACTGACACCCACCTGACATGTTTATTCAGAGCCTGAGGGGTGAGACAGAGCTAAGAGTGGGTACACATGTCTCTGCAGGGCTCACTGCCTTAGAATGGGGCTAAAAATGTCTTCCACATGTGAAGAATAAGTTATACATGCTCTAGCGCAAAGGTTAGAAGTCAAAACACAACCCAAGAGTGCAGAAAGAGTTTAAAAAGTTCTGGAAACTCTTGCCCGTCTTACCCCAAAGGCTCTGTACCTTTGTAACGTAATGTGTTCCAGCTCAGACTTTCTTGTTTGATCAAGAAGTTGGCAGTAATTCAGACCAACATCTGAGTCGCAAATAAGCTAGACGAGTGCACCAGATATAAATCAGACATTAACCTGATTTGCTTCCTACCACTGCTGGTCATTTTCTCAATGAAGGGAAAGACAGAGACACACTAAACTGGATATATAGCAATGTTCCTTCCATCATGATGTCAGTTTGCAGTTTGTTTCTATAATTCAACTGAGACAGGACTCTCATTTGAGGTTAAATTTAGTACACTTCAGGGGGTCACTGAACAGAGCAGCTGGCTGACATCTCTACAACATCCACAGTTCTGTTCACTGCAGCCTCTCGGGAGAAAGACAGAGAGAGTGAAAGGTAGAGAGAGTGCCTGGAGAGCAGGAGGAGTTCTGGCATGTCAGGGAACTACTGCTAAAACATCAGCTGAGGAGCGGAATGCAGAAAAAAAATCATCTGGGGTATTTTAGCACTTCAAACCAGTTCATAATGTCAAGTTAAATGACAACTGACTTTAAAATGACACCTGACTGTTCTCCAACCACAGGCTCAGTTATAACACTAAGCACTAAAATATGTCTAAATTGTGGATTTTCAGCCCTTTTTAGGCCAAGGACCCCTTATTGAATGCAAGGACAGAGCTGGAACCCCGTTACATATTGTATTTAATTTTACTTAATACATTTTATTCTATGAGTTACAATGAAATATTTATGAGAAACTTTACCTTTTTAGCTTAGAAGTATACTTAATACTGCATAATTAATACTTGCACAAGAGATCAAATAATCAGTAGTGACTGAGATACTAATTAGGGCTTGTTTTATTTTTTTATATATTTAAATAAAACAAATACATTAAATATATTTTGATGTCTTTCACAATAACAGGGTAGCCGCCAGGGTGAAAATAGTCAGCGCCTACTATTATCGGTGAACAATTGCTTGTCTATAATGTATTTTACAAATGCTTCAAAACTATTCAAAGCATCTAGCAATTTGAAAAAAATGAAAGGATCTGGTTTGACAGGACCAAAGCTAACACACCCTTACGTCTCTACACACTAACTGCTGATTTAGTTATTTTGTGCGTAAGTGAATATGTGCTCACATAAGAACACACCTCAATGAACTGTCTATTCTCTCTATTTATGTCCATCATGTGAGCAGATTTAAAACCCAAGCCAAAAGTATGACAACAGCAGCCATATTTAACCTTTACTGAGCAATACATGACAAAATTACGTAACACATGGGAGTGATCGTCATACATTGTCCTTTGCAGAACAGATGAAGAATGTGTGTGAAAACTAAGCATATGTGAAAATTACAGAGTGGCTGAATTTAGATCAGGTGATGGATTAGTCTTCTAGATTCACACAGACTGGGAAATACTGGCTGATTAAAAGCTTTAACCTTTATTTTGGTGGCAGACTGGGTTAAATCATGTGGCTGCTATGATGAATCAAACTCCATAATCATAGAGTTAAACTTCTATTTCTGTATCACACCCAGAGAGTGTCATAATTTCTTCATTCTTTACAGTCGTCTTAACTGTAGCTCACAGATGTTGAGAGTTAAGATGAGAGTAACAGTTAGAGCCGTATCACTACTATCTTTATCGTTGGCCCAGTCATTCTGAAGATTATGCAACCTCTCTTCTTACTTTCCTTCTCTTTCTTTTTCTCTATTTCTCTTTTTATGTGGGCAGCTTCCATCAGAAGCATCCACTACATCTGAGAGAAAATTCTGGAGGAATGTGTTGCCTTTCCTCCACTCCTCCCCTCCAGATGCTCCTCACCTCCCCCTACTCCAAACCCTCAACATTCACCCCAGACGCTTGGTAGAAGTTGTCTGTCTCTACTAATTAAAGACCATAATTTATTATTTCAGTCACAATAAAAAGAACATGGCTGTCAACTAGAACTCCCTGCCTTCTAGGATACACATGAAATGCATCATGTTTTGCTTCAGATATTACATATGGTGTCTATGCCGCTTAACCCTTAAGGCTCAGAGTGTTCTAGATGTACCAGCAAAGCAGAAACGACTTTTAGGACAGGTGGGACCTGCCAAACCTGTAGATATCATCTCCAGTCTTCTTGTAGTGTTCAGACACGCTATGCGCTTCTAAAGAATGGTCTTGAATCTGACTCATCATCTTCTCTTCAGAATACTGAAGATGGAGGGAAGCATCAGACCATCCTTGCTATTCAGGTTTCTGTTTCTTCCTCACATGTGGGAAGTGACTGAACAGGTAAAAGATGTCAGACTGGAAGATGACTTTGTATTTGACAAATTTTCATCTCTGAATTCTTCCCATACATTCACTGACAATATTGTAGCATGACGTCCTCTGAATCAGTCAGAATGTTGGTATGATGCATAAACGAAAGAGAGGAATTTAACTGATTTCATATTTCTGTATATTTCTGTAGCTTATCACAGATATTGCTGGATGTGAGCTGAGATCAAATGCCATTCATATAATCAGCAGATGCACGTTAATCGTTTTTTGTTAGAATCTTATTTCCATATTATTAAATGTCTTCTCTATTTTAGTGTGAAAGAGACAGATCACAGTATCCGGTTTATGAGATTAACACGGTGAATCATTCTCTCTGTCACCAAAGCCATTCTCAGTTTACGAAATTGGGCAAAAAACAGCAGTATAATGACAACAATATAAATCCAAAGAAAGAGACAGAATCACAACAACAGCTTCCTTTGTATAAAGGATGCACCAAAGAAATACAGCAGATATATAATATAAAGTCATTTAAATAAGCCTGAGGTTTTTCTGCGCTGTTGTGGTTCACAGATTCTCTCTGTGATCTTAGCTTTAACACACAGTAGAGTGAGACACACTGATTTCCACCCTTTAGCGCAAGCCATGCAATTACGCTAAAGCCGTGATTTAAACGGCCAGACGTGCACACACACATTCGTTCTTCTATCACTGTAGGGACTTTCCATTGCCTTCTATAGTTCTTATTCTGAGATAATATTTTATCTCCACTATTCCTAAAGGTCCCACAAATCTATTTGCATTTTTACATTTTCATTAAAGCATTATTTAGCATGCATAGTAGAGGAACAGTTTGCACAAAAATGTAAATTCTGTCATAATTTACTCCTCTAATATTTGTGTAATTCTAAACCCATATGATTTCCTTTATTTCATGGAACACAAAAGGAAAATTAAGCTTCCAAGTGTCAAAATGGATGCAAAAGCACAACAAAAGTAGCTTAAATATGGCCCCATTACAAAGCAAACTATATAACAAATCTTCAAAAGTCATACAATAACTTTGTGTGAAACAACCTTTAGACAATACACCTTTAAGTCACTGAAAACTTTGACAATTCTTTTGAGTCAGACATTTTCAATTAATTGGTTGATCCAATTCACATAAGTGGTCTGAATGAATCGTCACTGAATGAATCATCACTGGAGGGAACAATGAATAATGAATGTCTGTCTGTCATTGCATGAGTATAGGTCTATATGAACCACTTTTATGATACTCAATTGTCTTCAGATCTTATTAAAGTCTGATTCTGATTTGCAGTGACATAAAGCTAGGTAAGTAATGACAAATTAAAATTTTGGGGTAAACTGTCAATGCAATCTGTTTTCCTTTTGTACATGATTTCAGGTGTTACTATCCTTATGGGGATATATGGTCCCCCACACACAAATACAAATTCACACTGTGGAGGAATTCCAGGTTATAAATATATCTCAATGCAACAGTGCTGGATTGACCTGCTAGCATTTATAAATATAATGGCAGAATGAATGAACAAAACACACAGGAGGTCAGAAACCGGTGTGTGTAACCCAGGAGAAGCTTCCTCTCTGAGGGCACAAGGCAGTCATTCACTGAGCCTTCAAGGGCCAGTGTCTCTCTCACACACATACAAACACACACACATACGCCAAGGGGTAGAGTGGGGGACCATGGAGGGTCTGGAGTGGTCTTTTACAGACGTCCATTCACACACCCACACAGGAGCACAGTGGCATGCATACGCTCATACACACATACACAGACAGCTATCAGGAGCCGTGAATAAGCCTCCTTCACTCACAAGCCTCTCTCTCTTTTCTCTATCATCACTCTCCCCTTAGTCAGGTCCTTACAGAGCAAACTGGAGCACAGCTGTTACTCAATGAGGGACATCTGGATTGAATACTACCCGTTAAATACCCTCAGCAACCAACAGACCAGCAGAAAAAAAAAAAAAAAAAATAGACAGAGGCACTAAAGCAAAATCTTCATAAGAAATCCTAACACTCTAATCCTTATAAGAAAGATTTCATTAGAGTTACACAGCCAGACAGTGACTAAAATTATCTATCTAGTTGAGTTAATATATATTATCATTTCTATTAGCTTTTTTATTTTTATTTCAGCATCAAGATTGTAAATTCAATTTACATATATGTATAAGCAAAGGTGTATATTTTGGGTCCTGTAACTGGCCACCGTCTCTTGAAAGTTTTTCACCAACTTTAATTAACAAGTTAATTTTAAAAGGTCCTGCGGTGTGACAAATGAATTTTTACTCTTAATTAATATGAGAACACAAAATGCATATACAATCATAAATATATAATCAAATAAGAAGGTGAAAATATTATTTAAAGGGACATTTCACCAAAAAAAACAAAAACAAAAAACAGCTTTTTTATTGTCCATTTTGTCCTCTTTTGTGTTCCACACTAGAATGTCAGCAATACAGGTTTGGAATGACGTGAGGGAGAGTAAATTATGAGACCACTTTTGGGGTGAATTTTCTCTTAAAAATAGTTTTAGATGAATTAGAGCATGTCAAACTGCAGGACACTGCTACAGTTTTATCTATATTTATCTTCTTTTGTTTATCTATCTCACAACTGCATTAATGAGGTATGATATATAATATATATATATATATAATATATATGATATATTATATATATATAGTTATAAAGCTGATTATTTATAGTCTATCACTCACTTTGTATTGTAGAAAATGGCATTTAGGCTTAGTTCATAAGAGGCTACAGAATACGTCTCCTGTCTGTCCATCCACACAAGATCCTAAGATGATGCTGCTGCTTCCTTGTTAAAATAAAGGTCAAATTGTTCCATCTCGTCTGAGCCTCATAATACTGATATTTGTGATGACTCTTTCCTTCTCTTTCTGTCTCTCTGCGATGGGATTAAAAGAACTTCATCATGAATGTGTGTCAGTATAGCCACAGGAGTGTCTGAATCACTGTGGAAACTGCAGAAGTGTCCTGGGCTCCTAATGGATCATATGCACATGGAACACTATGCTAGCTTCAAGTGAAATGCATTAACAACCAAAACATTACTTTCCTACTGACCTAATTAAAGGAACATGTTATGCAAAAATGAAAATAAAGTCTTCACTTACCCACTCACATTGTTCCAAACCTGTATGACTTACTTTCTTCCGTGGAACACTTTAGGAATAATGCACTGGTCGCTCTTTTCCATGGACTGAATGAAGTCTGAATTCGTTTTTGAGACCACTTTTAATAATAGTATACTGTTTTTCCACACATTTTGATTTTAGAGCTCAACCGCTCCAGTAGGCTAGTCATTTACTTTTCAATATATTAAGCTGGTATATTCTCAAAGCAATTCACCTTCAGTTTTCCATGGAAAAATAAAATGTTGGTTTGGAACAACATGATGGAGTACTTTTTATTTTTTTTTTTTGCATGTCAGTTTTGTTGTGCAATTTGTTTGCCCCAAGTAAACTCATATACACCTTTTATCCCACAGTAATATATAATATTAACTGTCAATATCACCTAAGATGAGCTTGTGTTTTTGTTTTTCGTTGGCATGATTTGATCATTCAGATACTTTCAGAATAAACAACAAACACAACGTGACGATAGCCTATACGGAACTGGTTCCCACTAAATTAGTTTTCTTACTTTCTGTGCCAGGCAAACTCGTCAATTGTGTTTCTGGCCTCCAAACAGAAAGCAAATATACCACGAAGTACAATAACTTGAGCATCTTGCTTCGCCGGTTGTGGCCGGACACGAGAAACAGGATGAAGCGATCCGTGGGCGTGGTTTGGAATTGTTGTATGGGCGTGGTTTGGTTAAACAGAATGATACGGCGTGTGGGCGTGGTTTGAATAAATAACATTAACGAAGACCTCCCCCCGTCCCCCAAAGGTCGACACAAGTTGGAAAGTGCCCCTATCTGTGTGCAGCTGGGCAAATTTCACAGCTTGAGAACTCCTGCCCTTGTTTATGCTTAATTTGCAGCACAACATCCCAGATATGTGTGACAAATAAACACACAAATAAACTGAACCAACACCTTCATATATACATACATAGGCTATACATACATACATACATACATGCATATATATATATATATATATATATATATATATATATATATATATATTTATAATAAATTTATACACACACACACACACACATAAGCATATAAATATGTAATAAAAGCATAAGCATATATTTATCTTATCTAGTCATAATAACAAAACGATCACAAATATTTCTAACTTTATAAGAGAATATCATAATGTCATAATATGAGCACAGGAAAAAGTATTACAAAATTCTTAAGACATTCGCCACTTAAGATTCTGCACATTTTCCCTCTCTGAAACTGTTCATAATGATGGAAGATGCTGAGGTTTGACGTACCACATTGGATAAGAAATCGCTCTCATTCAGATCCTCTAGGTCCAACAGGTTGGAATTGGGAAAAAGTTTGTCCGAAGCGAAGTTGTCCAATATGGTGTCCATATCGGCTGTGAATTAAAAAAAAAAAAAAGGCTTGGAAAACAATAATAATATTTCAAAGGTGAGACAGGTTGCAAAACTGTTGAAATCCAATTCAAAAATCGCAACCAGTAATATGTGTGTCTTAAGCGACGTGCGCTCGTCTGCACTGTCAAGTCGCCTTCATCCACTGAGCGTCTATAGTCTGCCCATTTACACTTCTCTGGAAGTGCCGGATAAATTGGACGTGATTAAAGCGAAGTGGCCGTGCGTGTTTCTTCCAAATCTGTATCATTCATCTGCGTTGAGTCTCTAAGGGGTAACTAGACTGATACATATTTAATGTTGTCTCCGCCCTACTCTCGCTCTTTGCTGCAAATGGTAACACCCACCTTTCACTTCATTTAAAGAGACAGCGCATTGATTTCCGAGCGCTTCAGCCATTGACGCACATGAAAGACTGAATCCATTACAGTAACAGCCTTGGCTGCTTATTACGCAAACCTGAATTCCACTTTTAAAAGTCACAGTACAATGTTTTCATGACCACAAAATACTTAGAAATCCTTCTTGATGAAACAGAAACTCATTTAGTCATGTTGAATTCATGCAAGATGCTTTAATGAAGGAGATTAAAATTGATCTCAAATACACTCCAAGTTGATTAAAAAGGGCAAAAATGCGAACATGAATTTACAATGCAAGAGGAAACATGTAAATACATCGAATAACGTCATAGGTCTTGATGTAGTCTATTTGTTAAATTCTTTACGCCACAGTAAGAAATAGGCCTACAGTTGCAATAACAGTCTCAAATGTTAAACCTGGCCTAATTGGTCTCATCTTTATGTCATACATAAGCAAAGATGACATTTAGGTGCTGACATTAAAATCAAATCGTATAAGAACAGATAAATATAAATATGTGATGTTTTGGAGGAGTGCTGTAAGACCCCACATAGAGAGTGTGATGTCTTCTGTTAGTGATATCTTCTGGATTATAAAGTACAGAGGGGTTGTTTATGAAATTTGAACCATTAAAAGGCAGTGGAAAAGTGTGCATTCTTCACGCAACCTATTTTTCATCATTTTGAATGACAAATGATCTCTGTCTGATTGGATAACTTTCCAGTTATGTAATTGCAGTAAATCAATTCACTATAGGGGGATAAGACACACACGAGTGGAAGATGATTCAGTGTCTGATTACATAGACTGATTCCACTGAATCATTTCACTAATTTGGCTCCTCGCTCTCCTCTTTTAGATTATTTGCTCTTGACTGTGGAGTGCTAAGAGTCAGTTCAAGTGATGAAAAATAATTTCAGATCAAGTGTGCGGGGTTCACACAAGAGTTTAAGGATGCAACCTAATACTTAGTAATTCTTTCCTCATTGGCAGAGTTTTCTCACCAGCAACTTTACCTCAGGTGCTGTTACAGCTCTCTTTCCTGCTTTTTCTCTGTCTTTCTCTTTCATTCAAGGTGCCCTAGTTTTACAGAAACCTGCTCTTCAATAATGGAATTTCTATTTGCAGTGAAAGGTGTCATTTTTCAATTCACATCCTACCTTCTACACATTACATATGATTACAAAATGATTTTGTGTTATGTAACTCCAAGCAGAGTCCAGTTGTTTTTCAGTCCAGTGAAAGAGAAAATATCTATACCTATTATGAATTACTCAAGGCTGTTATGGTTGATGTATATGGACCAAGTTGATGTTAGCTCAAGGATATAGTGGTGATAGGGTTCTCTCAGCAAGTCTATAGTTTACAGGTTTCTCGGATTGTACCTGTCATTTTCATTGCAGTCCAAGGGCTTAACCATTATATTATGGGTTGTATTATCAAAACACATATATTTATACTTTAGAAATCAGGATGTGTGACAAGAGTCAGCTAATTAATGATCTTTTAAAAGGTCATTTAATTTAGAAAGTAAACACTAAAGAGTCATCAAATGACGTGATGAGACAGACATTAATGTTACTGATGCTGATGATCAGCCAGAATCTTGGTCCATGTGTGACTAATATCCTGACTGATATCAAACACACATCAATACTGTTTTACTCGTTTTTCATTCATCTTCAGGAGAAATTTACTTTATATAAATGATTCACACAGAAATATCAGTGAAAGTGTCCCATAGTGTGTGATCGATGACCAATATCCTACCACACTGTAGTCCTCTAAAACATGCATATGATGCAGGTGAAGCTGTGATATTTTGAACTAAACTGCATCCTCCTTATTTCCACAGATTAAGAATCTCTCTGACGTCAAACAGCCTGTAAACACTGGAGAGCTCTCTCTCTCTCTTTGTAGTTGTCGTGGTAACCCTCACACCTGGTCAGCTCTCCTGTCCGTATGGTTTTTATGGTCATGTGAAGCTTCCGTCCTCCCCCTGTGTAATAAACACACACACACACACACACACACACACACACATCCCATAAACAGTATGTGGAAGGTGACATGCTGGAAAAACACCATAAAGCAAAGCAACCATGAGGTTTCACTTTATTTACTGCCTGGTGTCTCCACATGGTCTGCAAATTCCAACCCCCCCCATCCATATCCTCACACACGCCTCTCCGATCAGCAGCTTTTCAGTCACGCTGTGATGTTTGCTGTATACAGTACTGTTACATATACTATTACGATCTCAAAAGTGTCATACAAACCAGCTCCAATTACAATTCTAGGGAAACCACTAAAATGACATCACGGTATCAGAGAGTAAACTGGCCCTTTGGGTTAAGTATATGGTTAAATACAATGACAATGGTGAAATCCCTTTGTGTTTGACTAAAGTTTTGAATAGATTATCTCACTTTTTAACTCTCATGAGCAAAAGTTTTACTTGTTTTCCATTTTCACTAGTTTTAAAGTGTGTAATTCAAGGCTTAAAGGGATAGTTCACCCAAAAATGAAAATTCTGTCATTAATTACTCACCCTCATGTCGTTCCAAACCCTTAAGACCTTCGTTCATCTTTGGAACACAAATTAAGATATTTTTGATGAAATCCAAGAGTTTTCTGACCCTGCACAGACAGCAATGCGACATGGTAGTAATGACATTGTTAAAATAGTACATGTGATATCAGTGGTTCAACCGTAATTTTACGAAGCTACAAGAACTCTTTTTGTGTGCAAAAACAAAACTAATTACTTTATTCAACAATTCTTCTCTTCCATGTCAGTCTTCAACATGTGTTCACGACAGTACCACAGCACATGTGAAAATTATGAAATTATGGTTGAACCACTGATGTTACGTGTACTATTTTAACAATGTCATTACTACCATGTTGCATTGCCGTCTATGCTGTTCTTACTACCTTTTTGGGCCTTGAACATGGTAGTTGCGCTGCTGTCTATGCCGGGTAAGAAAGCTCTCGGATTTCATCAAAAATATCTAAAGGTCTAAAATAGGGCTGTGCGATTAATTGAAATCGGCATAAAATCAAGATTTGAGCTTGCGCGATTTCTAAATCGCTTTATAGCACGATTTTATAGCGTCCCCGACCTCCCACAGAATGCTATCTGAACCAATCAGAATGTAGCGCGAGAACAGAACAGACCGGACATACAGACAGATGTAATGCCATTTACTCTGTCTGTGGTGTGTATGCGGTGCGTATTTTTTCCACGTCCATGTTAACGGTTTAAAGCGTTTACACTGTTCACTGTTGCGGTTCGGCAGTGCGCTCTAGGAGTGGTGCGTCTGCAGCAGTGCAGAGATCGTTTCCACACAATCTATTTTTGCTGTGCTGCACGCGCTGAATTAAAGTGACAGCGCATTGTTCGCGGTAAAAATGAACATGGATTGACATGGAAATGTAGTAATTACACCATTAATGCATATAATTAAAGTCTACTGTTTCACCGTCAACATATGGATTTTTGGCTAGATTTAAAACAAGCAAAAGTGCACTTTTAGATAAACAAGACAATAATAGATGGCACTCGTGGAGGTAGGAAAAGTTATATTTATTGAGTTTTGAATAAGTCTATGAAAGATTGTATTACTGTACTGTGATAAAAGAGAGTTGCAATGCTGAAAAGCATTTTCAGTAACAACGTTTGCATGTGAAATCAAAATAATGGATAAATGTTGTGTTTGTGATAAACAGCCGTAATATTTGCCATATGTCTGTTCTAGAGACATTTTGTTACACCTTTACTTGGTGATTATTTTCCCTTATGTCTGTTCTAGAGACATGTTACAGCTTTTTGATAAAACTCTAATTGTTTTCTTTTGGAAATATGTTTCAAATTCACACTGAATGCATTTATGACTGTAAAGCATGTCTGTGTGTTTCAAAATCGTGATTAAAATCGAAATCGCAAAATTGATCAAAGAAATCGCGATAGTTTTTTTTTTTTTTTTGTCCATATCGCACAGCCCTAGTCTAAAATATATAAAGGTCACCCAAATATTGTTCCAAAACTGTACGATTTTCTTCTTTAGAATACAAAACCAGATATTTTTAAAAATTTCAATGCAATGAAAGTCATTGGTGTCCAGTGTTATTTTGGACTCATTTATCTATCATTGTATGGAAAAAAAAGAGTTGAAACATTCTTCAAAAGACTATAATTCACCAAAGGCATGAGGTTGGGTAGAGATGATACAGCAGGTAAAATAAGTATTGAACACGTCACCATTCTTCTCAGTAAATATATTTCTAAAGGTGCTGTTGACTTGAAATTTTCACCAGATGACGGTAACAACCCAAGTAATCCATACATACAAATAAAACAAAACAAATGAGTTCAGAAATTGTTATTTGTAATAAAATGGAATGACACATGGAAAAAGTATTGAACACATGAAGAAAGGGAGGTGTAAAAAGGCATGGAAAGCCAAGACACCAGCTGAAATCTATCAGTGATTAGAAAGCAATCCTGCCCCTTGTCAGTGGAAATTAATATTAGCTGGTTCAGTCCCAACACCTACAGTACCAGGATGATGAAGATGAAACAAGGGTGGACATTTGAGCAAGACAATGATCCCAAACACAACCAAGGAAACTCTGGATTGGTTTCAGAGAAAGAAAATAAAGCTGCTTGAATGACCCAGCTAATCACCTGACTTGAATTCAATAAAAAAAATAAGAATTAAAGATCAGAGTTCATAGAAGAGGCCCACAGAACCTTCCAGATCTGAAGACTCTGTCGAAGAATGGGTCAAAATCACACCTGAGCAATGCATGCGACTAGTGTCTCCATACAGGAGGCGTCTTGAAGCTGTCATTACCAACAAAGGCTTTTGTACAAAGTATTACATAAATTTCAGCAGTTCAACACTTTTTCCCTGTGCCATTCCATTTTATTACACATAACTTAATTTCTGAACTTATTTGTTTTGTTTTATTTGTATGTATGAATTACTTGGGTTGTTACCGACGTCTGGTGAAAATTTCATGTCAACAGCTCCCTTAGAAATATATTTGGTAACACTTATTTCGATAGTCCACTTTAGATATTCTACTAAAAGTAAGTAACTTTGCAACTACATGTCAACTAGCAGTCATTAGAGTATTAGTAGACTGTCTGCTTAATAACTTCTAACACTTTATTTTGATGGGTCCACAACATACAACAGACTGACTATGAGAAACTTTGGAAGTATATGTCAACTTATTCTACTAACCCTAAACCTACCCTAACAGTCTACTCTGAGAGTTAGTAGATATGTAGTTGCAAATTAATGAGAATTAGTTAACATGTAGTTGACATGTTACTTATAATTAGTAGAATGTCTAAAGTGAAGATTCGATGGCGTTTCGCTATCCTGTTTTCATAAGGGTGATAATGGCATTACAGTTGTGTGAAGGAAATACCTGTGAATAAGAAAAAAAGAATGAGGAAGAGAAATTCAGAATGGGTTGTTGAAAAAGCTTCATTTTCACTTTTCAGAAAGCAATATTTATGCTTTAGGGTACAATAGTCCACAACAGATTGTTTTTATGAGCACTACTCGCTTATAACACACACTAAAAACGGATTAAAGCATCACTGTACTGGTTTAGCTAATTAGGTCAATTTGAGGTGTTTGTGATGTCTGCAGTGCTACTGGGGGACACCGGTGAATGTGGGAACATGAAATAAAGGTGAACCGTCAATGCATAATCCACTCAGGCTTTCTTTTCTCTTAATTAACCAATTAGATGTCTGACTAATATGCTTACTGCTCCGCTAATGCTAATGTAGCCGAGGTGTAAGGTTATGGTTGTGCGCTGTTTGCAGGTCTGTGAGGGGTGTGTTGAATACAACTGACAGTGGCATCAGTGTGTGACATCTCTGCTCTCGGTTCCCACAACTTCATCTTATTCATTCATTATCTCCACTTCCTCTGTTCTTCATATTCTTCACTAATCACGCACAGCCATTTACGCTCACACGCATTGCTATCCAGAGGGCACGGGTGACACTGCAACGCACACCGCAAAGTGAAGGAAGCAGAGATGATCATCCCTTTTTCAGAAAGCACCGTTGAGCCTTTGCTCCATAATTACAGACTACAGTGCACACTCTGAGTGGGATGTGATTATAGCATTACTCTCGGTGTCTCTGTATGGCCAGAACTCTTTGCACCTGTCACCGTAAACACAGCATAGTCACTCAGATATGTAGATGAACACTAGAATAATCAAGATCTCCTATCAGGTGAGACCTCCACAGGACTCAAATGAGGTTTTCCAAATCCTCTTAGGCTGGACACCATGCACAAGTATTATAGGAACACCACATTAAGCTCATCTTGGACTCTTACCCCAGACTAAAGCAAAGTGAAGCAGGCAAATACACAAGCTGATTTCTTAGGGCTATCAAAGTTAATGTGTTAACTAAAATATTATTAATAGGATATGTATTGTAAAAAACGTAAGGGAATATTAAAAATGTTTACCTTCAGGTTTACAGAGGAGGCCAAAATTATTAGAACACTAGCATTTTCACCAGCTAAAAACGGTTTTAAGTCAGTTAGGGTTACTTTTGCTTTTTGTTAGCACAAGGAGTCTGACAACAGCCAGTGCTCCACAAGAGATCTGATCTCATCATCATCCAGTCTGGAATGACATGAAGAAACAGAACAAACGGAGACAGACTAAATCCAGAAGAACTGTGGCAATGTCTCCAAGATGCTTCAAGAAACCTACAGTACTGTTAAGTTTTAGGCACTTTTGTAAAAATGCTGTAAAATAAGGATCCTGTCAAAAATAAATGTCATAAATAGATTCTTTATTAACGTCTATTAACTAAATTAAAAATCAACATTTGGTGTGGCCATCCTTTGCGTTTAAAGCAGCTTTTGCCCTAGGTGTACTTGCACATAGTTTTTCAGGTAGTTTTGCAGGTAGGCTTCTTGAAGCGTCTTGGAGACGTTGCCACAGTTCTTCTGGATTTAGTCTGTCTCAGTTTGCTCTGTTTCTTCATGTCACTCCTTGTGGAGTGTTAATGGCACAATTAATGGCAAAATGAATGTTTGGTTATGAATGTTCGAGAAGGAAGGGTCCAGGTAAGGGGCAGAGCCCGGCGGCCGCACATGCTCCCCTCCTGGGTCTGGGGCGCGAGGGGCGGTGGCTTCGTTCTCCTTGGCCCACGGCGCTTCCGGGAGATTAATGCCGCTGCCCGGCATCCTGGCCCAACAGCCGACTCACGGGTCCGGCAGCTCGTCATTGCGGCGCTTGATCCCTCTATGCTCCCTTCCTGGACCCACGAGGACACCAGCGTGCATGCACGGGGAAGAGACCGATCTCTCGAGGAAAGGCGCGCTCGGCATTTAAACAGCGACGGTGATGAGGCTCCATTCGGTTCAGGTGCGCCTCATCACACGCTGCCAGCCCTGGCTGTTTCAGCGCCCCTCCTCTCTCACTCATCATACTTAATAACAATCAGGTAATATAATAATATATTTTAGTACAACAACAATATAAAAGCTATTCAATTTAGAAAAAATGTTTTATAACACCAATATTAACCAATATTTCACTTTAAATTTAATTTAACACCAATATTTCTCTCACATGTACAAACTGGTCTTTAGACAAAAATATATAACTGCCCAGGATTGGAAATAACAGAGGCTTGGAGCAGAAATGCCACCAAAATTAATATAATGCCCTAGAAATTCAAGATAAGAGTGTTGTTTTTCCAAATATCAGCATGACTGCAAATGTGACAATGGGTTTACAATCTATATACAATCTATACAACTTCATAAAATCTTTGATTCAACTAATCATTTTATAATAATAAGGGACTTGTATTTTAAACAAAATGTTGCCAATATTGCCTGTTGTCACTTTATTATGGCCACAAAAATAATGGCACACAAAACTACAGCAGAGCCATCACACATCTTTGAACAACACACAGTGGTGTTTTGTTGATGAAGTAATCTGCACTTTTGAATGAACTGGTCGAGCAAATGATTCAATGAGCTATTTAAAGAGACAGTCACATGCTTCATTTCTGAACAAACCAGCATTTTCAACAATTCTGTTGAATGAATGATTTAATGATTCACTCATTAAGGCAGTGCTTTGTTGGGATTAGGTCCATATTTCGCCATTCAAAATGTTATATTTAAAATCTTAGCATTGTCTTAGCATTGTTTGCCTACAGTATCTTATTATTTCTCTTGAATTTGACATGAAATATTACAAATACATTCAATAAGTCTTGATACAGGTAAAAATGTCCCTAAAATTCAATTCAAGTGGGCATATATCATCCCTTAAAAGAAAAAGCAATTTATGTCACTGTAGCTGCCTTAAACTTCAGAAAGTTTGGAAGCCCCTGATTGGCTTGCTTGGGTGCTCAAAATTCACTTCAGGTGCATATGATCTCTCACACGCTAAATGTCAAGTCTGCACCCTAAAATAACAGAAGTGCAAATCTTTCACACACTCAAAACAAAAACACTTAAGCAATCTGAATACCCCAGTGTCACATGTTCAGATAAACACTGAATAAAACCCTCTTTCAGTCTCTCCATTCTTTACTGTATGTGAGGTAACATCATAGCTACAGGTGAAGGAGCTTCCATATACCCAATGAAACTGGATAACTGAGCCTGGGTACTGAAGACAGGAAGGTCAGGACACACAATCAGCGAGCAGCCTCCGAGAACAATCCTTCTATACTGCCTATCACAGCTCCGGGCCCTCTGACAAAGCAGGCCTGTGAAACCCAGCCTTTCTTGCTGAAACAAGCAGGGCCGATAGCCATCAATGTAGTTCAATATTTCAGTGAGTCGGGAGTCGCTCATTGAGACAGAAAGAAAGAAATGTCCTACAACACAGGGCAGGTGTGGCTTAGATCAAAACAATCTACAAATATTTCAGTTTCATAGGCTTTCAGATTAAATCCAGTGAGGATAACACTGACTTTTTGTTTGGGAAAAGCAAAGTGCCTCAGTAGTTTTGTGTTGATGTTATAACATCTCACCCCCACATTTCATTTAAAGGCAACATGATTTTTATTTTACATTTTCTGGCTTAGATTTAGTGAAAGTCTGTCTTTGGATAGGGACTGAATCCTTTGACAAAAGCAGCGTTGCATTACACAGGACTCAGTCAAAGTTAATGAGACCTAACAGGTGCGCTGTTAATAGCTGCACTGGTATGATCTTGCCTCTGAGGTGCTGTTCTGAGATTCCGAGCCGTGTTCAAAACCCATGACATTCTAACTAGCTACTGTATCCATGACAACCACGCTCGCATTAAAGAACACAGGATCTGTTTGTACCGAGAGGGTCAGAGAAACTGCAGAGCAGTCAACTGCACCGAAACAAGAGCAGCCGAGTAAAAGACTGACAGAGGAAATGAAAACAAGAAAATATTTTGTTCATGTCAAACATACGTTTAACTTACGCTGCAGTGATCATCAGTGTTTCCATGACGTCTGGAAGCAGGTGACACACTGACCGTATACCTGAGTCATGATGTCGTGACCGTATGCTAGTAGTTTACGAAGCAGTCCAGTGTAAGAAGAGCCAGTGGTACTATGACAACAGCTAGAGCAGGACAGATGAATGAACATTCGAGCATGAAATGAGAAGAAAAACGCACAGAGAGAGAGAGAAGGAAAGAGAGGGTGAAATAAAGAGGAAGACAGAACAACAGAAATGATGTGTTAAAGGATCTGAATGAGAATATTCAGACTCACAAAAGATCTTAATCAACAAGTGCTCAGGAGATCAACACATCATTTGTTACAGGAATCAGTTAGCTGCATTAACTTCACAAAACACACTGTACAGAATTGTAATGTAATGGCTCTGAGATGGATGACCCAAAAATGTATGACAGGTCTGTTTTCATAGGGCCATCGATAGCAGAGAATGACAATGCTGAATACAAATAACCAATCATATAATTACAGTTAGGATAACAAAATAAACTCCATACTTTTTACTACTTATGTCACTGCTGAATATTCGATAAAACTTTCCCTCACTATAGAACACTATAGAGTTAATCCCACAGGTTTTCAGGTCACATTTTACTCCAAAAATGTGAAATGTTACATACAAAGTCTCATTCTCGTAACATAAAAAGAATACATACGTATCTTAAAATGTGTATAGATGGATTTAATTTAAAAAATAATGTTTATTTAAAATATTCAAAATGGTAGGCCTATATTTTACTGCATACACTATTGTTCAAAAGGTTGAATTAATTTAATTAAAGACATTCATTAATTTTTCATTTATACATTCATACTGAAGTATGCATTAAATTGATCAAAAGTGACATTAAAGACATTTATGTTACAAAACATTTATATTTCAAATAACTTTCTATTTTGAATTTAATTGAACTTTCTATTCAACAAAGAATCCAGAAAAAAAATATCATGGTTTCAACAAAAATATTAAGCAGCACAACTATTTTCATTTTAACATTGATAATAATAATAAAAAAAATTCTTAAGGACAAAATCAGTTTATTAGAATGATGTCTGAAGCATCATAGGCACTGAAGACTGTAGTAATAGCTGCTGAAAATTCAGCTTTTCCATCACAGGATTAAATTACATTTTACTATATATTAAAATAGAATACAATTATTATTGTAATAACAAATCATAATAATAATTATAATAATGTTATAATTATTATTGCAATTTATTACAATTATTATTACAATTTTGTAATTGTAATAATAATTATTAAATTTTTTTACAATTATTGTTTTTGCTCTATTTACTGTATATTTATTAAATAAATGCAGCCTTGCATGAGACTTCTTCCAAAAATCTTAAAATAAATAAATAAACAAACAAACAAACAAACAAACAAACAAAATAAAACCTTTACCATCCTCAAACATTTGAATGGTACGGTATGTTCTAAGAGTCATGTATGAACAAATAATCATGGTTGAATCCAACGCATGGACTTACATATGCTTGTCACCAGAGGTCACTCTGCCATTACATTGACTCTCACACTACACAGACTGTTACATGTCACTTCGGACTACATTTCCCAGCAGCCATTTCACTAATCACACGCTCACACCTGAGACCAGTGTTGCCAACTTAGCAATTTTGTTGCTAAATTTAGCAACTTTTCAGACTACTCTAGCTACTTTTTCTTCCAAAAGCACCTAGCAACAAATGTAGCTATTTTTAAAAATTTATTTGGCAACATTTAGCAACTTTTGATAAGTGACTCAAACGATAAAATGGCACATTTTTTTCCATGTAAATTACACAAAAAAGGAAATCAAAGATGCCTAGCAGTAAATACATCATGTCAATTAAGTTAGCTGCTATTTGCAATTGTTCAATTTAATAATAGTGATAATTTAATAACTGAATAATTGTTCGTAATTGTTAGTCACTTGTACCTGTGATTGTTGATCAGTTAGTAAAATTCAATTCAAGTTTATTTCTATAGCGCTTTTCACGATACAAATCATTGCAAAGCAGCTTTTAATTTTCCAGGACATTATCTGTTATCCATTTTCCATTATCCATTGTAACCCTGTAAACCCAAAACACAAAATACAATGTGTAATTTAAAATGCAGGTAAAAATCCTGTGAAAAATAATTACGGAAAATTCCTTCATATTAACATAGTAGATTGTGCCCTACATATTAGAGTGTAACTTACTAACTACTAATAGCCTACACTGCTTAAAACTATAATTGTTCAGAATGTGTAGTTTTACAAGTTTACTAGCTAATAAAAAAAACCTTAAATTGTAATCGTTCAAAAACGTGTAAGTGTTCAATAATTATTAATAAATAAAAAAATAAAATAAAATTAGTTGTTTATATTGTAATATTATATTATACATTATATTATTTTACGAACAAATCTAAATTAACATATATAAAATATATTTTTTGCTGAGATTCGATGCAGTGAAACAATTTTGCACCGTGGTTATGTGATGACGTCATCGTGCAATGACATCACAACGTGATTTAGCAACTTTCAGCAACAAATCAACCCTCCTTTAGCAACTTGCCCTGAAAATTAGTTGGTAACACTGCCTGAAACCCATCACACACCCTACATAAGTCATGAACTTCCTTGTTCACATCGCCGAGTATTGTTCTGCATTTATCGCTCTCCTAGTGATAGCTGCGATATGGAGCCATTCCGTGTTTCCTTAGTCTTAGTCTAGTTTATCCTGGTTATTACCTGAGTCATTCGTGTTCTGATCCTAGCCTGTGTATCTCGTTTCTTGTCTGTTCTCTGCCTGCCCTGAAGTTTATAGCCTGCCTTGGATATATATCTCTCTCGCCTCGTTGTTTGGACTCTGTTTGCCCCTGCCTGGACCATTGCTCGTGTACCTTGGATTACCCCTCTTGTCAAGCCCTCTGGATATTGTTCGCCGATCGAAGACCACCCCTGTTTACTTGAGTACTCATCTGTCTTGCTCTCAAAATACCTGTTTGCCATTTGTTTGACCCTGCCCGTGTTTTGACCATGTCTGTTAATAAAAGCTTGCATATGGATCCACACGTCTCTCGTCTCGGTCGCCCTGTTACAGATCATGTGATTATAGGCAAATATCAACTCAAATATTACAAAAATATTAAGCAGCACAGTTGTTTTTGACATTGATCATAGAATCATGTGCCTCTGAAGACTGGAATAATGGCTTCTGAAAATTCACCTTTACCATCACATGAATAAATTACATAAATATAGCCTAATATAAAACAGTTATTTTACAATTTTAATAAAACTACAAAATGTACTATTTTACTGTATTTTGAGCACATAAATGCAGATTTGGAGAACATAAATACTGCATATATGAATAAAAATAATATATTACAGTAATGAGAATAATTATTAAAAATAAGACAATAGAAGATATCATAAAGTATAAAAAAAAATTGTGTGGTAAAATGCTAAATAGCCCTAAATAATCTCATCATACAAAAAATTCTAAGATCGCTAAATTCTACGATTTTTCTTGACAGATTTTATGCTATGCACCCATGCAGTCCATGGCCATTTCAATGCATTTCAACCCATTTCAATGGGTTTGGTTTTAAGGACATTTTGCTAACTTCTGTATGATAAACATTACTGGTACTGTACTGGGTGACTCCATCTAAAATCTTGTTCAAAACCAGTTGAGAACCATTCTTCTAATGCAATAAATTGATTATATTCTTATCTTTAAGTGATAGGGCTAAACATTGCATCACTTGTTTAAAAATAGACTATCAATCTGCGAAGGAGAAAGAACATACTCCTCTGTTCTGCTGCCTCTGATTTATGTATCTTTTAGCTGGGTTGCAATGTGTGCACAACAGTGAGTCAGTGTGTTAGTCATCACCAGAGAGTTTTTTTTTTTTTTTTTTTGGGGTAAAACATTGTTCTGGAACGTTCTTGTTTCAGACAAGCACTCTTATCACAGACAAACTGAGAACAATATGACATTGCTACAAATGTAGTTTCATAAAGGGATAGACGTTTGTGTATTTGTATGCACACGCGGGGGGTGCTGTGACAAAATGAGTGAGAAAAGAAAATGATGTTGTATGTGTAAAGAGAGAGAGAGAGAGAGAGAGAGAGTAATGGAGATGACAGCATTGCATGCCCTAAGCCAGATACTTGAAATATTGTAACGTTTAAACAACATTATGCTGTGACCTAGACGCAGTTTAATTTCAGTGCATCTAAACATGTATTCCCACAGGGTAATGCACAGTGACCTGAGATTTCCTGCATTCCTGTTAGGAGCCTGGAGATATTTGCACATAATCACATTCATACAGAGATGCCATAGAAAACTGCAAACATCATTTTCTCCAATCTCTTCTGTTTGCCTCCTGATTCAGTTCAGACCAGCAATATCCTGCGAACGTCTCTCTTTTCACAAAGTGCAGCTTTATAAATTTAAAACATTTATATATCTTGAAAAGTAAACATTTGTTGTGTCTTCTTTTCCCAGTGCTAGTTATCTGGGTTGAAAGGTTTTGCTATGTGGAAATGAAGCAGAGGAAAATTCTATGAAATTCAGTCAAGAAACAGATAAAATGTTATGGTATGTTAATTGATCGTAATATATAAGAATATATATTGCTATATTAAATTAAATGATTGCAAATACATGAACCTGTAACTGAAACTCTATGTTGTATGGGTTGTATGACTGCTGTGTACACTAGCGTAGTTTGTGTATATTGTGTATTGAGAAAAATGTAAGCACTAAATTAAGGGCGGCAGAATTAGTGTAGCCATATTTAGTGTGCATTAGAGTAACACTGAGCTGTTTGCCACCTACAGTGCCTACTGTGACTGTGTGGGAACACTTATCGAGTTTGATTCATCCAGAGAAGAGTGAGACAGAGCCAGAAGAAAAGCGACAGAAGACAGACTGTCGGTGCGTTCCAAACGGGATATATCGCCCTCCGAAGGGCACTTTAGAGTGAAAACTATCATGGCCGCCATATTGAAGGGTCGTTCCAAACCGAAGTGCTCAAAACTAGCCTCTTCAAAGGGCCCTTCGGAATGAAGGATTTCGAAGGGTACAACTGGTGGACACTTCGGGCTCCCATGATCCTTTGCACAGATTCTTTGCATGATGACGACGCTTCCGTATGATGACGCAGAAGGGCACTTCAAGAAACGGTCCCCTACACCCTTCAACCCTTCGAAGCTCTCACTCCGGAGGGTAAACCCCTTTGAAGGGATTAGAGCATAAGGATGAGCCCTTCTGAATGGAACGCAGGGTGAGTGTTTGTGTATGAATAGAGTGGGGGGACTATGACGTCACTTTGTATGCGGATCGGCTGTTAGTATGAAACTGGTTCCCTCGACAAGAAGCCAATAGGATTTTTCTAAGGGTGTCCCCTACTAAGGATTTTCATAGTCGAATCGGAATTTTCGAATCTTGCCGATAGTCGACTGATAGTCAAATGTTTGGGGGTGGGGCAAAATACATTACCAAGAGTCAAGTCAGACATTCAACAGTCATAAATACTGACGTTAACACACAGGGGAAATGTGTAACACTCACAGATACAAAAACAATGTTTTATGTTTTGATTAAAAGATAGTTAACATTAAACTTCAGCGAAACCCTAAGAATTCACAACATTTTTTTTTTTACAATAGTGCTATCATTATAATGTTATGTATATGACAGTAGTTATTAATGCTGTGCATTTCTGTTTTGAGCTGCGCGCGCTGAAGGTGACCAGTAGAATGAAGCATTTGATGGCAGGTTTTTAATCGATGGGATTTAACTCATCATTTATCTCATAGAATACGCTTCGTTATTTATACAACATAACGTTAATATTACGATTTAGGCTATCTGCACAAAATGCCCCGCGCAGCTCTGAATGAACTCCTGTTATGGACGCGTTCTTCACGCAACAACGTGCAGAAACACGGAAACTAAACTCCAATGAACCGCTTTACTGCAGCGCAACTCAATCAAATGCATCTTATACAAGATAAATAATATACACACGATATAGGCTATATAATCCTCCTGAAATATTCTGAAATCACTTGTACCCTACCTGATCGAAAAAATCCAGTCTTTCACGCTGCCTGTGTCAATTTGAGTCTTGTTGAAGATTTAAATCCATGCCGCCAAAATGCTCTTCTGCCGGACACGGATTATGGAAAGTGAAACTTAAATCTATAGGGGTGGTTGGAATTATTCACGCACGTTAAAATATTTATTTAAAGCTTCTTTTTTTTCTCAGATTCTTATTTACAGCATTATCTTAATAGGCTGTATATTAACTTATTGGGAGAAAACCGGTAGTTATATGTGAAAACAGACATTTGAGCACCCCCATATAGCCAAAATGGTATGATCATAACACCCGCGAATATTCGACTGTGAGTTTGGGAGTCGAATCAGGCTCCTCCTATCGAAGCATCAAATCATCGACTATTCGGGGTCACCCCTAAATTTTTCCATAAACTTTTGGATTATCGCAAAAAATAAGCTCTGTGTTCAATCATAGTTCATGAAACTTATGTTTTGTCCATCAAGATAATCTTCACAAAATAATATAACTTTGATGAATTTTGAAGCCTAAATAAAAGCGCTAGAACTTAAAAGCTAAACTTAGGCTATAAACAAACTACAGCACCACGGTCGCTCGCTTTCAGCGTCACCACCAGCAGGCTCCCGACAACTTTTTCAGACTTATTTTTAACAACGCTACATGAACCTTTTCATATAAACTGGAATAAATACAAAACTAAAGCCTAACTAAAACTGAAATGAGACATTAATAATAAATAGTATAGTGAATAAATGAAGTAATCATAACTAAAGGACATTTGAAAGCACGTACTTCTGTACATTTCGAAATGAGATGAATTAAAAGTCAATAAAGTCTTGATTAATATGAATATTTTAATTAAAAACGTGTCTCCACGTACTTTTCAATAAAATTCAAGTGCATTTAATCTATTAAAATAACAGCAGAGTTGTGATTTTTTTTGGGATTGTAACTGGGCAAACGAGACGTGAGGCATGCGGATCCATCTGCAGGCTTTTATTATGAAACATGGTCAAAACACAGGCAGGGTCGGACAGTGGCAAACAGGTATAACACAGGCAAGACACAGAGTAATCCTAGGACAAGCGTGGGTCGACGATCGGCGAACAGTATCCAACAGGGTAAGGCAGAGAGATAATCCAGGTACAAGAGCAAAAGTCCAGCCAGGGCATAAACAGAGTCCGAACAGTGAGACAAGGGAAAATACAGGGAACACAGACTAGAAAACAGCAAACAGGTTCCATATCGCAGCTAACACTAGGGGAGTGATAAACGCAGGACAACACTGGAACTGAACAGAAACACAGAATGGCACGGTAAGGCAGCTAGCGCTAGAAGAGAGCTATACGCAGATCAATACTCGGCGATCTGTGAACGGAAGTCCATGGTTTATATAGGGTGTGTGATTGTGAGATAGTTCTCAGGTGTGAGCGTGTGATTGAGACAGCTGTGTGTACTTAGTGCAAAGAATGATGGAAAATGCAGTCCAGGGTAATATATAAGTCTGTGTGGTGTGAGAGTCAATGTGATGGAGTAGTGACCTCTGGTGGTGAGTGAACGGAAGTGCATGGACAGGATTCATGACAGAGCCCCCCCCCCCAAGGAGCGGCTTCCAGACGCTCCCCAGATAATACAATACAGGAGGGTGGTGGAGCGGAGGCGAAACAGGGGGAGGGACGGAGGGCCAGGTCCATGTGCAAGTGGAGGGACAGGAGACTGAGACAAAGCCAGCAGAGCAGAATCCCAGGACAGATCTGGCAGTATAGGTGGAACTGAGGACCACCACAACAGAGCAGACGGAGCAGAAACCCTCCAGGGCAGAGCAGATGGAACAGGAGCCCACCAGGGCGGAGCAGACGGAGCAGGAGCCCACCAGGGAGGAGCAGAAGACCTCCACGGCGGAGCAGACGGAGCAGGAGCCCACCAGGACGGAGCAGGAGCCCACCAGGGCGGAGCAGAAGACCTCCACGGCGGAGCAGACGGAGCAGGAGCCCACCAGGGCGGAGCAGATGGAGCAGAAACCCTCCAGGGCGGAGCAGACGGAGCAGGAGCCCACCAGGGCGGAGCAGACAGAGCAGGAGCCCACCAGGGTGGAGCAGAAGACCTCCACGGCGGAGCAGAAGAGCACCACAATGGATCAGGAGAGCACCACGGCGGAACAGGTTGATCAAGAACCCACAGCAGAGATTGGAGCCTAGGAGAAACTAAGACACAAAAAACAGAGAGAGCATATACGGTCTCAAGGACCGGGGCATGGAACACAAGTCCATCAATATTCTCCCTGGTGCAAAAATCTGGTGCATTGACAGAGACTGAATCAGACAGTTTAGTGACAGAAACTGGCAAAACAGACAATTCAAAAACAGACTCATTAAAGGAAACTGGACTGACAGACATTTCAGTGACTGAACCTGGATTAGCAGACAGTTCAAAATCAGGTTCTTCGGTCGAAACGTGACGGACATAGAGTGCATTAATGGTTTCTGAGTTCGTGACAGGCAGGGTTAAGAGTTCAACGGTGGGTCCTTGGGCTGTAACAAGGCTACTAGAGCCTACAGGGAGCTTGGGTAAGGTCTTTGTGGTCATGACTGGACTAGTGGGGCAAAAAACAGATTCAACAACAGCATTTAGACAGACAAACAACTCAAGTTTGGATTCCCTGACGGAAACGGGCAGGACAGACAGTTCAAAACCAGACACATTTGATAAAACTAAACAGATGGATAGCTCAAAATCAGCCACCATGGCTTATTCGGCACAGGGTGAGAGTTCACAGACAGCCTCCATAGCCGTGACTGGACAGGACGAGAGTTCAGGGACAGCCCTTCTGGCTGCGACAGGACAGACAAAGAGTTCACAGACGGCCTCCATAGCTGTGACAGGGCAGGATGAGAGTTCAGGGACAGCCCTTCTGGCTGCGACAGGACAGGCGACAGTCTCCTTGACTGTGACAGGACACACTGGGAGTTCATAATCGAGCACCACTGACACCTCTGGAGGTTCTGCAGCAGATGCCGCCACCTCTGGAGGTTCTACAGCAGTCTCATAGGGTAACAGAGAGAAATTGCTGCTGGGCGCCACCACCTCTGGATACATCACATTGGATGCTGCCAACTCAGGCAGTTTTGTGGTGGTGTACGCAGCCCAAACGCAACATAAAACAATCCCCATCAAGGGAAGTGCTTCAGACAAGGAAGTTAGTTCAGGAACAGGTGAGTTAAAGTGAGCTGGTTTGGGGATACCAGCTGCGCGTGCAGACACCAGCGGTACATCCCTCACACTAGACATCAGACTGGGATACAGAAGACTGACCTTGATGATCTGGGTGCAACAGACAGGGCATGACAGGACTCTAGATGAACAGCTGTGACATGACGAGACTCTGGAAGATCAGCTGTGACGTGAAGAGAATCTGGCAGATCAGCTGAGGCGTGACGAAGCTTTGGCAGATCAGCTGAGACGTGCTGTGACTCTGGATGATCAGCTGAGATGTGAAATTACTCTGGACGATCAGCTGAGATGTGACAAGACTCTAGAAGATCAGCCGTGATTTGACTTGACTCATGACTGGCAGCAATGACATGACGGGATGTTGTTGTGGCCACCATTTTGTGAATGGGCTCCGCTGTCGCCGCCATTTTGTGAGTCTGCTCTAGTGTGGCTGCTATCATACTAGTGAACGCGGTGTTGAGTTCTTCCTCCGCGACACCCACAGTGAATGAAGAGCTAACACACAACAGAGCATAGTCCATAAACTGGCTAAGTGATGAACGCGGACCCTCGCTTCTGAGCTTAGACCTCAGCGGTTGATTAATGCCATCGTAAAAAAACTCAATCAACAAACAGTCCGGTAAATCTGAGTAATAGGCAATGGCTAGATACTCTTGAATATAGTTCTCCAGCGAACGCGGGCCTTGTTTAAGAGCTAGTAATATACGTGCTGTGTCCATACCTGGCCAATGTTCCTCTGAAAAGCCACTGGATCCTTGTGTGGCCAAGTATTCTGTAACGGGGTAAAGGAGACGTGAGGCATGCGGATCCATCTGCAGGCTTTTATCATGAAACATGGTCAAAACACAGGCAGGGTCGGACAGTGGCAAACAGGTATAACACAGGCAATACACAGAGTAATCCTAGGACAACCGTGGGTCGACGATCGGCGAACAGTATCCAACAGGGTAAGGCAGAGAGATAATCCAGGTACAAGAGCAAAAGTCCAGGCAGGGCATAAACAGAGTCCGAACAGTGAGACAAGGGAAAATACAGGGAACACAGACTAGAAAACAACAAACAGGTTCCGTATCGCAGCTAACACTAGGGGAGTGATAAACGCAGGACAACACTGGAACTGAACAGAAACACAGAATGGCATGGTAAGGCAGCTAGCGCTAGAAGAGAGCTATACGCAGATCAATACTCGGCAATCTGTGAACGGAAGTCCATGGTTTATATAGGGTGTGTGATTGTGAGATAGTTCTCAGGTGTGAGCGTGTGATTGAGACAGCTGTGTGTACTTAGTGCAAAGAATGATGGGAAATGCAGTCCAGGGTAATATATAACAGTCTGTGTGGTGTGAGAGTCAATGTGATGGAGTAGTGACCTCTGGTGGTGAGTGAACAGAAGTGCATGGACAGGATTCATGACAGGGATATGGTAAGATTAAATTTATTTTAGTGAATAAAGTACTACATTTCAGTTATTGTTTTGTTAGGATTGGTACACAAAATGTTATTTTATCCTTGCTTCTAGGAAATCATCAGTCTTTCTGCTTTCTAACAGCTTCATGTGGCCGTAAACATTTAATTTTAGCATGGCTTTAAGCACTATGCATCATTAAAGTTTCACTTTAACCACGTAAAGCCGGTAAATGTAGTGTTTATATGGAATAATCAAATGAGTTTACCTTATGGTATGAACCTAGAGTCTCCGCATCAGTAGGAAAGCGATAAAACGAGCATCTTCCCTCCGAAAACTTGTGATGCATTTCGGGGCAAAGCAAAAAAACATTGTCAAACAACAATATAAAATGTGGGTAACTATTCATTGGTTATTCTACAATTAATTGTATTACAAATTATACTACAATTGGAAAATACTGTAAAATGATAAACTGTTCGGCGTA
This sequence comes from Spinibarbus caldwelli, assembly GCA_039654775.1. Taxonomy (NCBI): domain Eukaryota; kingdom Metazoa; phylum Chordata; class Actinopteri; order Cypriniformes; family Cyprinidae; genus Spinibarbus; species Spinibarbus caldwelli. The sequence goes on along the minus strand of CM077220.1, from coordinate 22,835,117 downwards.
ATGACGTTTAATGTCTCCGACAGCGCCTGTAGTCCCATTTAGCAACTTGTTAGCAACCGTCTTCTTTAAGAAACGTAACAGTTTAAAAAAATCACGAGTGGGGTGTAACTGGTGTGTTTTATGTCGTAGAATAAAACATGAAAGTATCTTGAGCCTGTGTGAACCACAGACCTTATTTAAGGGATTTAACCAAAATCCCATTCAAAAAACCCATTGACTCTGGGACGATGGAACCGGAAGTTCTAAAATGCTAACTCGCTTCCGGGTTTTTGCCTACAAATTGACATCATAGTTCCACCACTCTATAGGCCTAGTTCAGCAAAATATTGGAATTGTTTTGCTTTCAATAAAGTGACAGAAAAATGCATTTGACAGAAAATGGTTTTGTGTGTTCGGTAGTACATATATCACTATATGTGATGTGTTTCTGAGTTTAGTTAGGTGTATGTGTGTGTTCAGTATGATAATTTAAATGTAATCATCAGCAGGACAGAGCCAGATCAGACTCGGAGGTCACAGAATGCGCAGTGAGAGGGTGACCTTTTCATGCATGTGTATGTCTGTGATCCTGACATTTTCCTATGACGCCTGTGAGAACAGTGCAGTTTGATAAACACAAACCCCAACTGAGGCAGATCTGAATGATTCTCACATAAACAACATGGAATATTCTAATGTGACTTTGTTATTGGAGTGGGTGGGATATATCCCAGAACCAAAGGGAGAGGTGGCTCATCTTACAGACCTCTGGGACTGAAACATCATACGTTAAAAACACTTGAGGTACGTTCCAATCGCCTGATCGCAATACCCAATAACAAAGTATGTATATATATATATATATATATATATATATATATATATATATATATATATATATATATACACAGTGGTGTGAAAAATTGTTGGCCCCCTTCCTGATTTTATATTTTTTTGCATGTTTGTCACACTTTAATGTTTCAGATCATCAAACAAATTTAAATATTAATCAAAGATAACACAAGTAAACACAACATGCAGTTTTTAAATGAAGTTTTTTATTATGAAGGGAAAACAAAATCCAAACCCACATGGCCCTGTGTGAAAAAGTGCTTGCCCCCTAAACCTAATAACTGGTTGGGCCACCCTTAGCAGCAACAACTGAAATCAAGCGTTTGCGATAACTTGCAATGAGTCTGTTACAGCGCTGTGGAGGAATTTTGGCCCACTCATCTTTGCAGAATTGTTGTAATTCAGCCACATTGGAGGGTTTTCGAGCATGAAACGCCTTTTTAAGGTCATGCCACAGCATCTCAATAGGATTCAGGTCAGGACTTTGACTAGGCCACTCCAAAGTCTTCATTTTGTTTTTCTTCAGCCATTCAGAGGTGGACTTGCTGGTGTGTTTTGGATCATTGTCCTGCTGCAGAACCCAAGTTCGCTTCAGCTTGAGGTCACGAACAGATGGCCGGACATTGTCCTTCAGGATTTTTTGGTAGACAGCAGAATTCATGGTTCCATTTATCACAACAAGTCTTCCAGTTCCTGAAGCAGCAAGACAGCCCCAGACCATCACACTACCACCACCATATTTTACTGTTGGTATGATGTTCTTTTTCTGAAATGCTGTGTTACTTTTATGCCAGATGTAATGGGACACACACCTTCAGTTCAACTTTTGTCTCGTCAGTCCACAGAGTATTTTCCCAAAAGTCTTGGGGATCATCAAGATGTTTTCTGGCAAAACTGAGACGAGCCTTTATGTTCTTTTTGCTCAGCAGCGGTTTTCGTCTTGGAACTCTGCCATGCAGGCCATTTTTGCCCAGTCTCTTTCTTATGGTGGAGTCATGAACACTGACCTTAACTGAGGCAAGTGAGGCCTGCAGTTCTTTGGATGTTGTTCTGGGGTCTTTTGTGACCTCTTGGATGAGTCGTCGCTGCGCTCTTGGGGTAATTTTGGTCAGCCGGCCACTCCTGGGAAGGTTCACCACTGTTCCATGTTTTCACCATTTGTGGATAATGGCTCTCACTGTGGTTCGCTGGAGTCCCAAAGCTTTAGAAATGGCTTTATAACCTTTTCCAGACAGATAGATCTCAGTTACTTTCTTTCTCATTTGTTCTTGAATTTCTTTGGATCTCAACATGATTTGTAACTTTTGAGGATCTTTTGGTCTACTTCACTTTGTCAGGCAGGTCCTATTTAAGTTATTTCTTGTTTGCTAACAGGTGTGGCAGTAATCAGGCCTGGGTGTGGCTAGAGAAACTGAACTCAGGTGTGATAAACCACAGTTATGGCAAACACTTTCACACAGGGCCATGTGGGTTTGGATTTTGTTTTCCTTTCATAAAAAACCCTTCATTTAAAAACTGCATGTTGTGTTTACTTGTGTTATATCTGATTAATATTTAAATTTGTTTGATGATTTGAAACATTAAAGTGTGACAAACATGCAAAAAAATAAAAAATCAGGAAGAGGGCCAATAATTTTTCACACCACTGTATATATATATTTTTTTCTCTCTCTGTCTATCTATCTATCTATCTATCTATCTATCTATATATATATATATATATATATATATATATATATATATATATATATATATATGCGTGTGTGTGTGTGTACATAAATTGTCATATTTTATATTTAGGTTTAAAATAATATTTATTAGGGGTGGCCCCGAATAGTGACGATTCGATGCTTCGATAGGAGGAGCCTGATTCGACTCACAATCTCACAATCGAATATTCGCGGGTGTTATGATCATACCATTTTGGCTATATGGGGGTGCTCAAATGTCTGTTTTCACACAGAACTACCGGTTTTCTCCCAATAAATTAATATACAGCCTATTAAGATAATGCTTTAAATAAGAATCTGAGAAAAAAAAGAAGAAGAAAAAAAAGAAGCTTTAAATAAATATTTTAACGTGCTTGAATAAATCCAACCACCCCTATAGATTTAAGTTTCACTTTCCATAATCTGTGACCGACAGAGGAGCATTTTGGCGGCTGGGATTTAAATCTTTAACAAGACTCAAATTGACACAGGCAGCGTGAAAGACTGGATTTTTTCGATCAGGTAGGGTACAAGTGATTTCAGAATATTTCAGGAGGATTATATAGCCTATATCGTGTGTATAGTATTTATCTTGTATAAAATGCATTTGATTGAGTTGCGACAAACAATGCAGAATATTAATAACTATGACTGGGACTGTCATATACATAACATTATAATGAGAACACTATTATAATAAAACACTGTGAATTTTTAGAGTTTAGTTCCCGTGTTTCTGCACGTTGTTGCGTGAAGAACGCGTCCATAACAGGAGTTCATTCAGATCCGCGCGGGGCATTTTGTGCAGATAGCCTAAGTCGTAATATTAACGTTATGTTGTATAAATAACGAAGCGTATTCTATGAGATAAATGATGAGTTAAATCCCATCGATTAAAAACCTGCCATCAAATGCTTCATTCTACTGGTCATCTTCAGCGCGCGCAGCTCAAAACAGAAATGCACAACATTAATAACTACTGTCATATACATAACATTATAATGAGAGCACTACTGTAAAAAAAACAAAAAAACAACAAAAAAACAAAAACAAAACAAAGGAAGAGGTATCTGTGAGGGGTCTTACACATTTTCCCTGTGTGTTAACACTTGACTCTTGGTATTCTGCCCCGCCCCCAAACATATGATTCGACTATCAGTCGACTGTCGGCAAGATTCGAAAATTCCGATTCAACTATGAAAATCCTTAGTCGGGGACACCCCTAATATTTCTATTAAAATTCAATTTAACTGTTTTACACATTTTAATTAGATCTTTCATTTTTTCATAAATACACATGAATATTACATAATATTGACAATATCCTACATCCCTAATCCTACCTAATATACCTAAACTTAACAACTACCTTACTAAGCAGTAATCAGGAGTTTATTGAGGCAAAAGTCATAGATAACAGTTAATTAATAGCAAGAATTGGACCTTAAAATGTGACCATGTACACTGCCATTCAAATGTTTGGGATCCGTCAGGTTTGTTTGTCATCAAGGCTGCATTTATTTGATCCAAAATACAGAAAAGACAGAAATATTGTGAAATATTATTGGAATTTAAAATAATGTGTTTCTATTTGAATATACTTTAAAATATTATTTATTTCTGTGATGCAAAGCTGAATTTTCAGCACCATTAGTGCAGTCTTCAGTGTCACATGATCCTTTAGTAATTCTGAACTTAATATTTAGAAACTGTTTAATATTTTTTTGGAACCTGTGATACTTTTTTCAACATTTTTTCAAAATGGAATTCTTTTGTAACAATATACGCTACTGTTTAAAAGTCTGAGGTCGGTAATTTTTTTTCTTTCTTTATTTTTTTTAAAGAAATTAATACTTTTATTCAGCAAGTGATAGTAAAAACTTATATTGTTACAAAATATTTCTAATTTAAATAAATGCTGTTCTTTTTAACTTCTTATTCATCAAAAAAATCCTGAAAAAGTTTCTAAAAAATTTGAAGTAGCACAACCGTTTCCAACATTGATAATAAAATCAGCATATTAGAATGATTTCTGCAGGATCATGTGACACTGAAGACTGGAGTAATGATGCTGAAAATTCAGCTTTGCATCACAGGAATAAATTATATTTTAAAGTATATTAAAATAGAAAACTGTCATTTTAAATTACAATAATATTTTACAATATTACTGTTTTTTCTGTATTTTTGATCAAATAAATGCAGCCTTGATGAGCAGAAGAAATTTCTTTAAAAAAAAAAAAAACATAAAAAATCCTATGATCCGATGATCCTATGATCCGATGATCCCATTCATATCCCCACACCCCACCATATATATATAATATATATATATATATATATATATATATACACACACACACACTGTCACGATTCTCTCTGGGAGCAATGAGGAGCGAGGAGACAAGGAGTTGCTGGGGATGCTGAGCATAGACTTTAATAAACAAAAACGCAGGGATACAGACATGGAAACTCAGGGATGACATATGACGTTTAACAGCAGACCAAGAACTCAGAACAGAACACTCCTTAAATACACAACTCAATAAGGGGAAGACGAGACACATCTGGAATCAAATAGAACACAATCAGGGGACAGGAACAGGAAGACCATATATGGGCATGGGAAAACACGATGGAAAACTAGATCAAAACATACAGAATAGTCCATGGCGTGACATGATGCCCCCCTCCGGAAGGCGCGTTCCCGCGCCACATAACATCAAAGGGGTGGGAGGGTGGTCTAAGGTCCCTCAGGACTGGCTTGGACGGGATGCCTCCAAGGCGGCCCCAGATCCGGGCACCATGGTGGAGCAGACAACTTGGGGAGCCATGGCGGATCAGGGAGCTTGGGGGGTCATGGTGGAGCTGGGAGCTCGGGGGGTCATGGTGGAGCTGGGAGCTCGGGGAGCCATGGCGGGAAAGACCGTCCGGGGGGCCATGGCGGAGCTGGGAGCTTGGGGGGCCATGGCGGGAAAGACCGTCTGGGGGGCCATGGCGGAGCTGGGAGCTCGGGGAGCCATGGCAGATCAGGGAACTCAGGAGGCCACGGCGGATCAGCCTCCGAGGCCGCGGCCCCCGTCCCCGCTCCGGCCTCTATGACCGGAGCCCTACTACCCCCCCCAAAAATAAAACACTTGGGGAAAATCCCAGCTCTAGAGGCCCTCCATGGGCCAGGCATAGGAGCAGGAGCCATCCCTGGGCTGGATTCGGGGGCTGGAGCTCTCTCTGGGCTTAACTGGGGATCAGGAGCCCACCTTGGGGTAAATGGGGAATCAGGAGCCCTCCCTAGCTTAACTGGGGAACAGGAGCCCTCCGTGGGCTAAACTGGGGATCAGGAGCCCTCCTTGGGCTTAACTGGGGAACAGGAGCCCCCCTGGGCTTAACAGGGATCAGGAGCCCTCCGTGGACTAAACAGGGGATCTGCAGCTCTTGCTTGACACTGGTCAGGGGCTGGACCCTGCACTGGACTCTGGTCAGGGGCTGGAGCCTGCACTGGACTCTGGTCAGGGGCTAGAGCCTGCACTGGACTCTGGTCAGGGGCTGGAGCCTGCACTGGAGTGAACTCCGGGGCTGGAGCCGACACTGGAGTGAGCTCTGGGGCTGGAGCCGACACTGGAGCGAGCTCTAGGGCTGGAGCCGAGTCAGAGGCAAGGATGAGGGCTGCTAACAGTCTTTTTTTTTTCCCTTATCCTCCTCATTTGGTTGGGGGTGAATGGGCCGGTCGGCGGGCTTGACTTAGTGGCATTCGGCGGGCTTGAGTCAGCGGTGGACGGCAGGCTTGATTGGGGAACGGCTGACGGGCTTGACTGGGGAACAGCGGACGGGCTGGACGGCGGGCTGGTTCTGGCTCGGGGCAGGACACTCCAGACACCGGAGGATCCTTTCCCTCCAGCATAGTCCCTTGGTGTCTGGGAGGTCCACGGGGCGATGGTAGTTGGCCCCATGCCAGAACAGAGAGTTGATGGTGGCGTCATCTAATGCCGTCACTGCGTTGAGCCCGCAGAACTCCCAGGCATACTTGAGGAAGGGGAGATCCCTACGGGCTAGGGCAATGACGCGTGCGGCAGTTTCCATGCTGCGGGTAGAAACAAACAGGAAAACAAAAGACTTTTCAAAACCGGAAAACAAACACGGGGAGAGGGGGCGCTGCTTATTTTTCAGTATTGGTCCGCTGTTCTGTCACGATTCTCTCTGGGAGCAACGAGGAGCGAGGAGACAAGGAGATGCTGGGGATGCTGAACATAGACTTTAATGAACAAAACCGCAGAGATACAGACATGGAAACTCAGGGATGGCATATAATGACATTTAACAGTGGACCAAGAACTCAGAACAGAACACTCCTTAAACACACAACTCAATAAGGGGAAGACGAGACACACCTGGAATCAAATAGAACAAAATCAGGTAACAGGAACAGGAAGACCATATATGGGCTTGGGAAAACACGAGGGAAAACTAAATCAAAACACACAGAATAGTCCATGGTGTGACACACACACACACACACACACACACACACACATATATATATATATATATATATATATACAGACAGACAGACAAACAGATAGATAGATAGATAGATAGATAGATAGATAGATTATGTGTGTGCTTTAAGCTAAAGTGAATTCCCTCTTCTGTCTAAATTCTTTATTGTCTCAGATGCACACCTTACATACCCTCTCCTTCTCTCACTCGCTCTCTGTGTCTTTTATTCTCTGAGGTTTACTGGTTATTTCGGTCAAAAGCCAAAATGAGACGCTTTAGGCAGCAACCCCAGAAGCAGCCAGCAATAAGAGGGATATTTATATCAATCCATGGGGTCAGTGTGTCTGCCTGTCTGAGAGAAAGAGAGAAGGGTGTGTCTACTCTCTGCTCCCACAGTCCTGTTCAGCAGCAGTGCTACCGCACACTCTTCTGAGGGTGGAGAACAGAGCACACGGCCGCACGGTTCTGATGTGGTGGTGTGTGTGTGTTCGGGGGGGAATAATAGCAGAAGACTAGGGGGCTGGTCTGCATGAGGTAGATGCCAGGAGGAGACTGAAACCCCCACTGAAGCAGCACTGCGCACTGACTGAGAAGCAGTCCACTTCACTCTGAGCTCTGTCATTTTCCTAAGTGATTCATGAACCACACTGTCCACCAAACCATGAGAATAATCCCTTTTTAACCAAGGCATTGTGTTCCATTCCTCTTTTAGTTCAGTGATAGTTTTTTCCCTTCATTTCTCAGCGTGAGGAAAGTGGTGTCTGGATTCTGGTAACCTAAATTAGGTTTCTGTCTAGTTTTACTGGACAACACTAGTTACAGTACAGCATATTATGGCAGAATTTAACTGTTGTCAAATATTTTAATCCCTTTGGAAAATGCCTGCACAAAATCCCTCAGTAACATAAAATTGTAGAAATTGTTTGCACATGATGCAGCATAAACTCAATCAAGGGTCATATGCATAAAATCTAGTTATTGACTCTATAAATGTGCACAGTTTCAAAGTGATTCTAATTGATGTGATTATAAAAATTACAAGTGTTTTGAGTTACAAGAGTTACAAATAAATTTGTTTCCATGACAAAGCCAACATACCATCATTATTCAAACTTCAAAGCTCTCATTACAATGCATTAAATATTCAGACAACATAAGACCTAAATTACTTTCAACCTCAAAAGATTTTTGACTTTTAGTCAAGGCTGTTTTCCAATTCTTAAAATGGTCAAAAAAATGTAACAGCTTGGTTTATACCTCTTTTCCCTGCACACCAATCAGACCACATAATGACCAGCAGCTAATGCTATTTAGCCTCCCAGAAGCGTCCGATAACATGTATAACACTGCAGTGTGCTGTGAGGAAACACTCCAATTCATCTATTATGACAAATAAACTCCTCTGCGTATGGTGTGTGGGGTCTGGAGATTTTTATTTGAAGTCTGCTCTTGTCTGATCTGGTTTCTTCATCAGTGCGCTGCAAACAAATGTAGATGAACTCAGCACGAGTCTGGGCAACATTTAAGAACAGATGGAGAGATGACTAGTAATACAGCTATCAGGTCTCTTTACACACACACACAAACTGCACAGATGTACCTGACTCTTCTGCAATGTTATGATTCAGACTTTCCCTCTTCTTTTCAGGACGGTATGCTACAGTGCCATTTGTGTGAGGCTGTGTATGATTACTCCCAGGATAGACAGATGAACATCACTCACAAATTGTGTGCCTGTTAAATGCTGTACAACAACACACATGCACATACACCTATACACACAATCTACACCAGAAGCCCCTGCTGTATGTTAGTACACACTGACATGATACAGTGTGTCACTACTGTAAAATGAGTCAGAAATTACTCCCACAAGAGACATCCCTGGCCTTACTAAGGAAGTCTCACTGTATATTCCTCAAGGATGCCTAGAGCTCTGTCCAAGTCATCAGGACTGCCTCACTGCTCTTATTATGGTAATTTTATTCAGAAATCAAAAGGACTGGAGAAATTAAATATTTCTAGAAACACTGGCATGTAATAAGTTGTTTAATTTTCTAATGCAGAATGCATGCAGAGAAGTTAAGTAGGGTCAACTATACAACATTATTTAGGCCAAGACTAGTGCCCGAACATCTGTACTAAGCATACTACAAACACACACAGACACCTAGACATGTAAATACAAGCACTAATGGAAAAAGACACAGAAAAAAAAAGAATAGACCTAATAACTGAATCTGGAGAAGGGATACAATTTGTTCTAGCAGAAACATGCACAAGTGATGTGTCTATTTCCATGTGAATAATTCAAATGATTTCATATTCTGGGGTTTTCGTGTGTGTTATTCAAAAACCACTTCACAGCAGCCTTTCCTATTTGAGTTTCAAACATACAGCTTGTAAAGAGTTCTGCTCTTGAGATTTCTATTCATTAAGTCTGTTGCAAACATTAAGGATGAAATATGAGCAATTTAACTGTGCTCTAAAATTCACACAATTCACACTGGAAATATCTGGGGAATTGCTGGCACTTGCGCTGGTAAGAATTCTGTCGGCTACAGTTCTGAGGGAGGCTAATTCATGCATTGGCATAGTACAGTTTATGTAGAACTGTTTCCATTTTTTCAACCATTTAGTGCACTGGTTTCAAACTCAGTTCCTGGAGGGCCACAGCTCTGCACAGTTTTGCTCCAACCCTAATCAAACCGCACCTGATCCAGCTAATCAAGGTCTTCAGGATCACTAGAAACTTCCAAGCAGGTGTGAGTTGGAGCTGGTTGGAGCTAAACTCTGCAGAGCTGTGGACCTCCAGGAATTGAGTTTGAGACCACTGATTCAGTGTAATAATCCACAGTCTAGAATACTGTAAACTATTATATAATATAATTCTTAGATTAAATAAATATTTTTTTGGCTGAAATCTGGTAAAAAAAAAAAAAAAAAAACTAAAGATTTACATAATTATTATAGTTTTTATATTCAGAAGTAGTTTTTTTTTTCACTAAAGGTAGGGTAGGTGATTTCGGTGAGACTAGCAATAGCTTTGATAGCATAAGATCCCACTCTCCCTGCAAATCACTCTCCAAAGTCACACCTCCTCCAAAACACATGAACGCAGACAGACCAGAGGCTAACCAGCGACACAAAGTTGGTTGAGGGTTGAATGCAACACTGTCAGATTACCTCATGTCTCATTAACTAATGAGAAATCATTGTAGTATAACGCATAATATGTACGGAATAATTGATGACGGGCTGTTGAATTATTAGAAAAATAATGTACACACCTGTGGCGTGCATTTTTTTTTTTTTTTTTGTAATAATTGAACGGTCTGGAGTCAAATATTCTGCTTATACTACGGTTAACATACCTCAAGACATCGGTCAGATTAATTTCTTCTGAATCTCATCCAATGCCTCTGTTGCTAATTCCATGTCATTTTAGACCTAGTAACGGAGGCTTGAGCTGTTGATAGCAGACTAATGCAGTTAATAACTTAGTTACTAGGAAGAGAGGGAGAGAGAGAAAACGTGTGAATTACCTCTCTAAGTCTGTCTGTCTCTCAACAGTGTCCAGCAGCAGCGTCTCTACTAACAGTGAAACTTGAAGTTAATTTTTTCACGAACAGTGCCGTTGTTACCTCGCTTGTGAGAAATGTCATGTAGCTTTTAAGTTGCTAAATCATTTTACTGATAAAATCGAGTAGTGCTAACAATGTTAGCACGTGTATTATGGTTGCTTATGTGCGTCTGTAAGGTTAATAAGAGCGGGAGAAATAGAGTATGTGCTTTACCTATATAATAAAATGTAATTTTGTGGCAAAACATGGAAATAATCTGTTATTTTTATCCTATTGCTTACTACATAGTTGTGGGTTTTGGTTCTTTTGCCGTTGTAGGTTGTAAGGACCTTTGAAATAACTGAAATCATTTGGCGAAGTGACATGGACATGTAATGCGGTCAAGAGCTGCCTGAAACTACTTTCGCCGTGCGTTTCCTTGAAAATAATTGCACACCTTAGCCAATCAGAATTTGCCAATCAGATTCAAGCATTTAACGGCCCCATAGTATAATACAATAATAACTCCTACTATTCTCGCTCGGTCTGCAATAGTGTAATGGGACGTGCTGATGACGTATCACATCTGCGCAAACAGGGTGCGCAGAGGTGTGCAAATACATACGATGACAGGCAGGTAGGACAGCCTATTGTAGCCCTTGGACCGAGGGATATGACTGGACGAACATTCCGTCCACAGATGCTATAAATGCATAAAAATACATTTAGACCACTTAACTTAATGATTGCTATCAGGATGTGAAGAGACATTCAACCAGCATAACAAAAAAAAAAAAAATGTTTTTGAACCAAATCACCTACCCTGCCTTTAAACAGTAAGCACTTCAATCTCCATCTATATTTCATAAAAAAAAACATGTGGTGAAGCACATATTAATGAGTTGTTTAAAACTACAAGAACAATAAAAGCAAGTCGTTTAGAATTCTTGACAAATAGAATTCCTGAAAATATTTAGTTTTTTAGACTTGCATAACATTTTAATTTAAGGAATAAATTTACTTAGAATAATTAAGTAGATGAATTCAACTCAATGCAAGCTGCTTCCTTATTTTACTGTGTACCTTATCACCATTCATTCTTGTTTTCTTTTTTACTTTCCTAACTGTTACAGTTTTATTTCTTGTCCAGCAATCATGACAAAATACACTACAAACCATACTTCAATTAAAAAGAGAATGAGCATATATAAAAGAGAAACAAAGCCAGCAAGCAGGCAGACAGTGATTACTGGGTATATAAGAGACAGAAACATACAGTATGCAAAAAGGGCCCTGTGGTAAGAAAGATGGAAGGAAACCATCTCTTTTCCTAATTCTATCTCTCTGTGTGTAGTAAGGTCAGAGGGTTTGGGTCAGTGAATGGAGTTCAGAGTGAAGGATGTGGTCATCTTGATGAGAGGTTTAAGGCAGCTGTGGTTCAGCTATATAGTATAGTAGCTTCAGCATAGATGTCAGATCACAGCACTCTCCGCAGCTGAACACAGCTTTGCTTACTCTGTGCCACTCAAACTAACACCACACATTATATCTCTCTCACTATTGCAGTCTAGCTGTCAGAGGAAAATGTGTATCTGCTTGTTAAGTCGAATACTGCTACTCTGTTTCAAGTGACAATCTCAACAGCTGTTTATGAGTGCAATTCATTTATAGCAAACCTTTAAACCCGGGGTCTCCAACCCTGCTCCCTGAGTGCTGCCATCCTGATTTTTTGGTAGTATTACAGCACAATGTGAGTGTATATGAGCACTGTTTGCGTTTGGGATCTGGAAACTGTAACGTCATATCAGACTTAACTATCGGATAAAATAAAAAAGAATTGAACAGAATAAAATAGAATAGAAAAAGTGGAATATATGCCACACAAACAGTCACAAAAAATTGCACTACCATTCAAAACTTCGGGGTTGGTAAGATTTTTTTAATTTCAAGATTTTTTTTTTTTTTTTTAGAAATCTCTCATGCTTACCAAGGCTGCATTTGACAAAAAATACAGTTAAAAACAATAATATTGTGAGACATAATTATAATTTTAAAAAAAAGTTTCAGTCTTCAGCAGTGTCACATGATCTAATATACCAGTTTGGTGCTCAAGAAAAAAATTCTTATCAGTGTTGAAATGAGTTTTTGAGGAAACGGTCATACTTATTTTAGTATTCTTTGATGACTACTTTATTGCATTTATTTGAAATAGAAATCTTTTGTAACATTATAAATGTCTTTACTATGACTGGCCAATTTAATGCATCTTTGCTGAAGAAAAGATGCAATTAAATCTTTTCAGTGGTAGTGCATATTATGTATAATACACTGAAATACACTATACTAATGCGATAAAGTATATAACAGCAATCAAAGTTTAGATGACTATAGATGATAGCTGTTAGAAAGAAGATCTTGTTTAATTGTAATATCTTGGTTGTGACTGACCTTTATTGATCATGTGTTTCAGTATTTTGTTTGTTAGGGTGTCATGCGTCAGCTGCATAATGACTGTGTAAAATACACTGTTTGGGAACGAGATGCTAAGCACCTTATCATGCGCCCTTTCATTAACTCTGAGAGTCTCCTTTGCTCTTTACTTTATGTAAACACATGTTGACAAAAAGAATGTCTGACTTAGTCTCTGGCAGCGTGGGACTTCCGGATAAATGGAGTCTTGATTAGCTCAGTCACCTCGGATTAGTCTGGAGATGCAGTGCAGAAATCCAGTTTTGTACTTTATCAATGTCTTTCACAAAGATCACAGATGCAACAGCCAATCACAATCAGCCAGAGAGGAAACAGCTCAATGAGTTCCAATGACACAAGAGCTGAAGAGGATGAGTCACTGACTACCAGTTGATCTTTCATTGTGTTAAATGAAGAGAAAAAAAAAAAAAGAAAAGAAAAAAAAGACAAATAGCAGAAGCTACTGAAGATTCTGATGGCTGCACTGCTGTGCAATGGATAGTAGGGTCAAGGACCTTAGCAAGCATTGTGTATTCCTAACTTCTTGTGCCTACTTTGCTCAGAAAGTCTTCTAGGAATGTCTATGTAAAGTAAATGCAATCAATCAGTATGTATGCATATCCCAAAATAGTTAACTACTTTCACTGACCTCCTGGAAATGTTGTTTTATTATAAGATCAATGCTACACAGGCGTCCTCAACTCTTCGTGCCTCCAAACCAAGAGTGCTACGAAAAGAAACAGAGAAACATCAGAGCTATGTAATTAAACACACACGGAAAGCAATGATGTGCTTACATTCATTTACACATCAATAGCTTGTTTGCCATTATTTTCGGCTCTTTTCGTTTATGTTTTCAATTATCACGTTTTCAAGTTTTTCTCTCATTTGATATATTAATTTCAACTGCTTCACCATGTTATGTATGCACTGTCTCGACAATGATGTCACTCTTCTGTATTTCATTATTAAATGGATGTAAAAATGTTGAGGTTTGTACTTCTTGTTCTTTTTATGCGGAGTGATAATTCAAAACGAACTGCGATGACTCAGTGGTGCTGATGACAGAGAGTGTGGACCAGTTTAGGAGGCAAGGGCCTAGAAAAGAAAACGGTGCTGAGAGCAGGACCGACCCCTCACAAACACAGCCCTCTGTCTCCCCCTGCCGTTCACTGCACGTGACGGATGGGAATAAAAAACTGGGCACAACATTTCTGGCTTGACAAACAGATAAAGAAAGAAAAGTAATTGTGGGAAAATTAGTTTGTATTCACTAATCACTCTTTATATAAAATGACACCATACAGAACAACTTCACAGTATGCATTAACAGTACATGGACCTACTCCACATTAACTGAAAGGAAGTAGGCAGTGGAAATGCATTATAATAGGCTTATATTGTGTATGCATAGCAGAGCATTTGTACAAGACAGTTACTTAGCTAAATCACCAGAAATATACAAAATACAAGATGTAATGCAATATTGCTAGAAATAAAATGATTTTGAAATGAATAATTAAAACACTTTTGTGTCTGTCGCAATGTGAACGTGTTTGAATGCGTCTAAAGCAGCTCTGGCGGCTTGACGCGACGATATAATAGGTTGACTTAAATTATCATGGATAACACATTAAATAATACCGTAATTTATTGAATACGTGAGCAAATATCGTTCCTGTTGTCCTAACAATATCTCTGGCCCACGCTGGATGCACATTATTGTAACTTCACTCAACATGAGTTTCACTGAGTTTACATCCGGGGCTTTTCCCTGGGCAATGGGGGGCGCACTACAACCGTTCCTTAGGCAAAGTGAAATAAATTCGCCGCACCGTTACATAAACTAGTTCTCTTCTTCTAAGTGTTCTTTCGCGCTCGGCAATTATCCTTTCTCCCCGGTTTGCGACAATATTAAATTAATCTCCAACGAGACGAATAATGTGTTCTGTTGGACGAGTTATTTTCTGCGTTATACGGCGTGGTTTTGCTGTCCCATTATCTCTCTCTTGCGCGCATTGATACGCCGAGCGCACAAGCTGGGGGTGAATGGGATGGAAGAAGAGTTCTTGTTTTGTATATCAGTTTCTGTCTTTTTATATATTTTTGGTTCAAAATCAAGCGAACAAAGCGAAGATTCCTTCTGTTACACTGTACAAAACTTTAGGGCGCTAAAGGGAGTAAATTCATCCGCGGGATAGGGTTTTAGTGGTGAAATGCTCGGCTGTTTGTAGATATATATTTAAATAATTGGTGAGTGTGTGTAACGTTAAGTGTATGAAGATCGGGGTTTGACTGCTGGAGGAGTGTGTACAAGGGTAAGTGCACCTCGGTTTTTTTCATCTTCGTTTTGTGAACTTTTGGGAGCGGTGTCTTTGAACTCTTTTGGCGTTCTTTATGTGATTATGTTGGTAGTGATTTGAGTGGATGTGAAAGCGCAGGGGGTTTTGTTCATTTCTCTTTATTGTAGGAGTTGCTGGAGAGAGAGAGTGCAGCTGCAGTCAACGCAACGTTATAACTTACAGCCGTTACACAATAACGCCTCGAATGGCACTGAAACACCCTTTAAACGACACTTGGCTCGCAGAACTGCACTAAAATGGATGAAAATGTGATTCCAGCGCGTGCCGTAGTTTTCTCACCATACCGTCAAACAGTCATGGGATGCCATTATAAATGCACTTTGCGCTTACATTCACATTCACAAGAGCAAGGGACGAGATCTCGAGCAATAAACCTGATCAAGTGTGTGTATGTGTACTCTTGATGTGTTGAGCTCGAGCAGCTCTCGCGGTGTTGAGCTACTATTATTGTTAAGAGCCGCGAGGGCGACGAGACGTGTGATCATGAAAGATTTTTTTCCCGGTTCGTGTTCTCGGCACCACGCCTTGACATATCAGCACAAACGCGAGCTCGCTGTAATAAAGTCTCCTTAAATCTGCTCTCTGATAAGGTGGAGGAAAGTTGTAGGCCCTGTGTAGCGAGTTTGATGTGTGATTGTGTGAGTATATAAAGTGATGGAGCTGTTTCCGATGAGGATGCGCTGGAACGCTAAAGATGCTGATGAGGAGGAGGATGACCTTCTCAAGCTTTCAGATGGCGCTCGGTCCGCTTTAACGACCGGGCCGTCAAGAGCTGCTTTCTCACTCCCTCAGTGTCTTTCACAAGATTGTGTGTCTTTTTTTGTAGTAGTGCTGTTTTAGTGATTAGCTCAGCTGGTACTGAATAGCCGTCAAACACTATGGTTTGTTCCTCATCAAAATCACACCCTGTTTTTGAGCTTGAAATGGCTACATGTAGCAAGTTATTAAAGAATACAGGATTCTCTTCTCTTCAGTTTTGCCATGTTTTATGCATGTGTAGCTGTGCTCTTCCATTATCAACTATGTTGACTGTACAGCCATTTTTTCTTCTCTCCACTGTCTTCTGTCTGCGATGTATTATTCATCCTGTAAAATACTTGCATTACTTGATGTTTCACCCTTAATGTGCAATGAACTCATTATGTATGCATTATCAAATAATACAATTTCATGCTTTTGTTTGAAATATTGCTTTATTTTTAGTTTTACAGTTGTATATGTTGTCAATAACATGTAACATATCAGCGTTTACCTCAATGTTAGTGCTCTTCTTACTGCATGCTGCCATCATGTTACTTTAACATAAAGATGGTGAGTGGATGCCAGAGTTTGTTTTTTTTATACCAAGTCACTTTACCTGAGTGGTTTCAGGGCCCCCTTTTCAGTATTTTTTTTTTTTTTTTCTCAGACATAAGGCCCACACATTCACTGCCCTCCCCCCAACCTCTCAAATGTCTGTTTCCCCAGGAAACACAACCCATTTACGGATTAAACATGTCATAGATACTCACAAGATGTGTTCAGTTGAATAAAATATGTTCATGCTCTCAGCAGTACAGTGACAATCTCCAATATAATATAAACATGAATGAATTTTCTCTCAGAGTGAATGTTTACCACTAAAATGACGCCCTAAAATTTGTGATAAATAATTGGATGTTCGTCCTCAAAAATTATTGCAGTGTCTCAACTCTCATTTTACTGGGATAGGCTCCAGCATTCATGGAGAATGGATGTTCTGAAGAGTTGGCTTCTAAACAGATAGACTAATTGATGGAGAGATGCAAAGGTTACAAAGACATCATTAAATTCCAAACCTGTCAGTTCCGACAATTTGACGAAGCCTACATCTCTCTTTCACCTCATCTCCATTTTGTTTTGAATATTTTTGCCCTTATATTACCATTAATAAAGTCCTGCAGTGATAAAGGCCAACCTGGAAGTTAGCATCACCCTGGTTCCCTTGACAAAAACCCAATATGATTTTTCCATTGGCTTTTGAATTATTGCATAAAATAAGCTCTGTTAACAACAAAAGTTACTCATAAATAAACACAACTTTTATGAATTTTAAAGTCTAAATACAATTGGCAGCAGTAAAAAGCTAAACATAGGCAATAAAGCGTCAAATCTTTCGGTCTTAAAAAAAAAAAAAAAGTTCAGTGTGATGACATTTAATGTCCCTGACAACCTCTGTAGTCCCATTTAGCAACCGACTTTTTCAACACACCTAAAAGTTTTAAAAAAAATCACTAGGGGGCTATTACTGATGTATTTTGTTGTAGAATAAAATGAGAAAATATCTTGTGTCAACCATTTAATCAAAAATCCATTTTAAAACAAAATAAAACAAAAACATTTACTTGAATCGGATTGAACCGGAAGTGCAAAAATGCTAACTTATTTCAAGGTTGTGGGCTACAAAAATATATCATCACTGCAGAACTTTATTAACATATATGTTATAGGGGTGTGATGAGACACTTATCCCACGAGACGAGACGAGACACGAGATTGAATTCACGAGAACGAGACAAGATTTTTTTACTTTTTAAAAAAATAAATAAATAAATAAAAATCCTCAGTCTTTTATTCAACTGAAAAACACAAAATGCAAAAAATGTAGGTGCATTTTGAAATCAACTTGTACTTTATGAAATTAAACTTCTATTTTAATTAATTATATGCAGTAATAAACATGTAAACTAGAGCTGCACGATTCTGGAGAAATTGAGAATCACAGTTTTTTAAAAAAAATTGCAGATCACGATTCTCTCACTATTCTGAAAAAAAAAAAATATATATATTAGAAAACTAAACAAAATAACGTAATTTACTAGTGGTTCTGACTAAATGTTCATTGCTTAAGTCTTTTAAAAATATACATTCATTTGAAAAATAAAGAAATAAATTTAAAAAATTCAATGAAGGAGCCAGTGTTTCACTATTTTCACTACTATTGGAATCTCCTGAATGAATGATTCAATGTCAAATACATTTTTAAAGGGGTTGTCGCCACCTCCTGGCGGAAGATAAGTGTTACAATACAAGTGTTAAGATACTTTCGTTTTGATCGCTACTGTAGACAAAAAGTGTTTATACCCAGACTATAAATTTTTATCCCAGTAGACCTACTTCTGTTATTTAAATGTCTGTAACAGAAATAATGATGTGTGGTTGAAAAGACTGTTCGTGTTGCTCTTTCTGGATCAGCAGCAGCATGAATGCAGATTTGAATGTCTTTAAGACGCTTACGATGTGAAACAGGTGTTAGTGGAGTTGTTAGTGTGAGCAGCGCGTGTTTTGTTGCCGCCCATATCAGTGAATGACAGCGTTCACATCGGAAGCGTGATGATGGCCGACCCTCTGATTCATTAACATGGGCAGCGACAAAACCTGCTTCTCACGATCCACTGACACTCGCGAAGTTAAACAGTCGTAGATATAGCTGAATCGTTGTCGTTCAGGAATAAGATCCCGTGGGTGTTTAAATCAAGATCGCAATTTTTTTAAAGCAGCTCTAATGTAAACACTGCAAAATGTTTTGCGAGATATTGTCACGTTCTCGCGAGACCAGTCGGATGTCGCGAGACACATCTGATCTCGCGAGATCTCATGCCACGAGATCTCGTCACATCCCTAATATGTTATTATATTAAGTATTCCAGAAAAAAAACAAAGCAATCCATTCACCTTCATCATGAAGGATTATATCAATATGTGAATTTAAGAAATGAAACAGCCTGCTGTGCATATATGAGCGAATTAAGTGTTAATTAAGCAATTCTATATGTGAAAGAACACTGCTTTGAGCGCAGGCCTTGAAAGTTTGGTTAAATTTGATTAGGTTTGAGTGCAAGCAGAGGACAGAATGAGAAAGGGTCATCATGTCCTTTTCTATAAGGAGTAGTTCTGAATTACTTGTGCTTCAGCCTGTTTACTGAGCTAACAGGTGAGGGTTTGGTGTGCCAGTCTGATCAGGCAGGTGTAGTGTGTGTGTGTGTGTGTGTGTGTGTGTGTGTGTGTGAGAGAGTGTTATGCTCACTTTGGCTGTTTGCCCTTACTGAATACAGAAGTCCCAGAAAGTTGCCCTCTTTTTGCTCTGCTGCTCTGCTGTGGACACTTACAATGCAGGATCTGATGTTCTTCATAGGAAAAATGTAATACTTTCTGTGGGTTTGTAAGGTTCGTTATATGCATTTTTATATTCCTTTGCTTAAATACTGTCCTGAGGCAGATACATCAGTGACTGGTGCAACTACAGATAGAGGGTGCCACTCTGTAGATGAGTGAGAAGCTCTTAGTGTGTGGAGTGCCCATCTGGTAGTCTCTGCTTTCATTCTGATGAGAAGAGTGATGATCTGTGGCAGAGACAGAGACTGATTCTACCGAGAACAAAAAATAACAACTTAAACAAACCAGAGAAAGCAGGAAGTAAGTGAATTTGCACTGGCATCATTTAATTCAACTCCAAAGACGTATAAGATAGAGATAGTCTTGTACATCTATGAATGAGGAGAAATAACAATGTTCAAAATATAGTGTCTGGCTATAGTCCTGCATTACAATTGCAATAGAATCTGGTAGTACGTTTTAGGAGCTCATATTAGTCAATCTCTGCAAGACAGACTTCAGGAGATGGACTAAAAATGAGCTCTTAAAATGTACTGCCAGATTCTGGAAGATCAGTTCTTCAAACAGTGGCACAAGAGGATGTGGTGCTGGTCTTTCAAGAGTCACTCAAAGCTTATCTGTCCATAAAGCCTATGAAAAATCAGTCTTGATGTATTTCACAACACTTCAGCATGCTGTTCTTATTAAGTGAGGGTCATTTTTTAGGATTTTTTTTACCCAAGCAAAGTTCCTGAGAGCCTGACACATTGCACTTGTGGAGACTCCAGGAAGGTTGCAGTTCTGGAAAATGATGGCGCTGGATTAACAAGTGTCTTTTCTTCTGCACCTGTTTTTTTCTGACTCTGCTGACCCAATGAGCATTTCGCTGCCCAATGGTCATGCCCTAACTTTGCAAATTCTATTGTTGCATTAGTATTGCATCCTTCTCATGGGCATTTAATATTTTTTTTTACTTTTAGTCTGAGTTAAATATCTTTTTTTGGCTCATTTTATCTGTAAAAGAAAACCTGACTAATAATTCGGCACACCTAAATATTAGGAGTTTTTGACTTCCAGCCTTCATGGACAATTATATATCACTTATAAATGATTAAATACAAAGTCAGTAGTAGTTATTAAGATTGATGTGGTTTGGAACTGGTAAAATGTTTTTGGAAAAAAAATATGACCAGAATATCAACTTGCCTAATAATTTGGCACATGGTGTACAGTCTGGAGAAGTCGACGATAGTTACCGAAAGTCAGAGCCAGTCTGCAGATTTGAGTTGACAAATTCCATAAAAAATGACATAGTATATGATTGTTACAAACTACGATTTTTTTTTTTTAGCTTCAGTCTTTAATTCCATCCAGATGGAGGATATCAAACATGTTTGATATTTTGAGCTGATTTTAGAACACATTGTTTTCATTTGATAGCTTCTCCGAGCAACAGTGCGCATGTTTGAATGACTTCAAACTCTGGTAGTGTATGATCCTCAGTTGTTTAGTGTATGATGGACCGTTTTTCCTCCGTGACTATTACAAAGTCGGTAAATGGATGATGCCCAGTGTTTTAAAATCTGTTCCGACTTTAAAAGTCATGTAGTGTATTCCAACATGCTTTTTAGGGGACAGTTTTTCATATAAGCAATTTGTAGTTCTTCCATTTTAGGAACCTTGATTGAAAGGAATAGTTCACTCAAAAATGAAAACACTGTTAAAAAAACCCTCTGTCTGAAACAGGCACACAGGTTTGGAACAACATGAGGGTAATGATGAAAGAATTTTTATTTTTGCGCTGAACTATCCCTTTAAGTGACTTCAGCGAATAAAGAAGCATAGTTTTATTTTCCAGTAAGCCTCCAATTTCTGTGTCCTATCAATTTAGGACTGAATCGGCAACCTTTGCAGGCAGCCTAAATCTTTTTTTTCCACTTTATGTGTTCCTTCTGATATCTCTTCTTCAATATTGTTCTGATGTAGATTTGTCACTCACAGAGCGCTGCTGTGTGTAAATATGTGTGTGCTCCTTTATCATCCTCTCTTGTCTATTCCAGCTCCACCCCCCCCCCACTCTGCCAGTTGGATGGTGTTCAAGACGGCAGACGTTGGGAAGGTATAGAATAAACCATTGTCCTAACGGGGGTGCACACATTCTGACACAACTGTGTGATGGTCAGTTTTATGGTGTTTCATTGGCTAGCTAATTAACTGAAATGTTTTCCTGAACTACACAGTGTAATTATTACTCAAAACAGCAGCGTAGCAACACAGTTCTGAAGAGCTTACTTTACAACAGACTCTCAGAGGCTGAGAGAGACGGAAACAGTTAATGCATGCATCAGCATCATTTCCCCCCAAAGAAGAATGACAGAAGGAGAGAACAGGATTGTGTATGTGCAAAAGAGCGCTGTTCAGTTTGATCAGTGGTGTTCAAGCAGGATTTGATGAGAGTAGTTCTGATTGAATCAGTACACAGAGATATATCCTACTTGCACTGAGCAGATTTACGCACACTCACACTAGCACACTAACAGATCTGTCATGGCATAGTCATGCACACTGTCATACCTAAAAAGCTCTCTTACTTCTTTTTTTATTCGTAGTCATTCAATACATCTCAATTAATGAAAGAATATCTGTTCTCTTCCTCTTATTCGCCAGGCAGCTGTGTTGGGTTTTGGGAAGAAGAGATCCATGATGGAACTGCAAAATTTACAGGAAGCACTTAAAGTGGAAATCCAAATCCATCAGGTATCCCCACAGCCCTCCCCTCACACCATATGGATGGAGTGTGTAATTGTTGCAACTGCAGTACCCTCACCATCCTCTAGAAGTCACTGCATCGGCATGTGCTTCCCACTCATGAGAATGCTAAAACTTTCTCTCTCTCTTCCTTGCAGAAACTCGTGAGCCAGATGAAGCAAGATCCACAGGTGCGTGCGTCTCCCTCACTGAATATTTCCGTTACTGTTTGATCGATACGCTCTCATATACCGGCCGCTGGACTAGTGTATCAGGGAGGAGTGTGTGTGTTCTTTGTACAGAATGCAGATCTGAAGCTGCAGCTCCGTGACCTGCAGGCCAAGATCACATCGCTGAGTGAGCGGCAGGTGAGAGCTGCTCTCTGAGAGAACACCTGCTGCCGTATCAGTGTTCTCTATGAGCTACACGTGTGTCTTGATCAGTTCAATTACTTGGGGTCTGAAAGTCCTCGTGGTGTCCCGAGGAAACGAGGCGATCTTGTTAGGTTATGAAACCTGTGTTGCATCATGGCATTGTTTTGTGTCGTATTGTGCTGAACATTTGTGGTGTGATTTGTGCGCTGTGGTTTTGTGTTGCCAAATGAACAATTTGCCAACACACACACGCACAAATCTATTCTGCCCCCTTTTATTTGACATTTCAATAACTGATGATTAATGTCTGGGGATGATTACGTGGCGTACTGTCCTTCGCTTGAGCTTACTGTACAGAACCCAAAGTTCTGTGGAGGAGATGGAGAAAAGATGCGTTGTAGACTGCAGGCAGCGGAGAGGAATTTTAATTAGTATCTCAAAGCTTTTTAAAGCAACAGAACAGAGCAGCTGCCATCAACAGGAGAAAAACACACACCTGAAATCATTTTGCAGAGAAAAAGGAAGAAAAACACAAGGTCAGCCCTATAATCACTGTGACTGTCTTAAAGCTTCGGCATTCAGAAATGTACCAGCCTGCAGCACTGTTTAATAAAGTGCGCTGCCTTCCTCGCTCGCACACATTCGGTGTCCGGTGGAATTCTCCCAGAGCTAGGAGTGTATGAGTCTAACAGATGGTGGAGGGAGCCTGTTAAAGCTGTAATCAGTGAGAGGACTGTGCTGGGGGGGTGTTCATATTCATTAATGTATCTGTCACTCTGTCTTCACTGGTTACAGAATCAACACATACTCAGCTGAACACAAACAAGCTGTATTGCACATTTGTAGCCTGCATTGAGTAAAGCCAGGCACTCTTACAGCCATCTGAAAGTTTTGATTTCTCCCTCCTTCTGTCTTCACTTTATGATTGTTATGGATCCATACTCTTTTAATGTTGCTTTGTGTACACATGTGTATGTGTGTATGTGCAAGTTTTTTGATGCCTAACTGTAAACAGTAAATGGCTTCAAACAAATTGCATTTGGAGTATGTGAGGAATGAGTGTGTTCACCATATAGAATCACATTCTTTTTTTTTTCTCAGTAGTTTCTTATTTGCACAGTTATAACTGAGCTCAATAAGTGTGTAAGTATGCAGATTGTTTATTTTTCATTCTTCTACATATGACTTAAATTTCTGTCTCGTTCATTGTAAGATGATTGGTAATCTGTAAAGAACCTACCACAGATGTCACTAAAGCATGTCGATTTTGAAAATGTTTTTCATAAGAGTGTTTTAAGCTTATTATGCAAATGTAGGGCTCAGTGTGTCCTTGTAAATGCTAATGGTCTAGTTCTTATTATGTGGGAATCTTTCTAAAATAGAAAAAGATTTGATGGCATTATAAATATGAACAGATGAACATTTTAACCTTTAAAGGTGAATTTATGTTCTACTAGCAGAACCAAATAGAAATGTAATTAATGGTGTTTTCTAACAAGTTAACCAAACACTTGTCCATTTGTCACTGTTTAGACTCTTAAAGGCGAAAGTCCACTCAAAAAGTAAAAATTCTAAACATTTATAAAAATACTTTATTGTGCGGAAAACAAAGATATTTTGATGAATGTTTCAACTGTTTTTGTTCATACAATTAAATAAGGTCCAAACCAACTGAACTCATTGACTTTCATTATATAGACAAGAAACACACACTGAAACAATCTTCAAAATATCTTCTTTTTGTGTTCCACAGAAGAAAGTCATACAGGTTTAAAATGGCAGGAGGGTGAGTGAATGAAGACACAATTTTCAATTTGAAGTGAATTATCCATTTCATATATATATAAGGGTACCTTAATAATGGTCTAGAGAGGCAGCGTTTTAGACAGTTCACACTAATTCAATAAATCTTTCCCTAATTACCGAGGTTACGCTTGATTTGAAGAAGCACTCCTTTCAGCTGTGTACTGGACATAGTTCATAGTCACAACTGATGCTAATGGTAATATATTACTGCCAAATGTTCCTGTTATGCCGTAATCCATTTGTTTTTTTTAATCACTTTTAAGATGTTTTTGAAGGCAGAATACTGTTGGCCCCCTGCCTGAGAGAGAAAGAGACAAAGAGAGTGATGTTCAGCTGTAGGGACTCCATGTTCCCTCTTGCTGTCAGTGCAAATGGGCCCAAATCCAACATCACAAACTCTCTTATCAACAGCAGGCAGAAAGAGAGGGCGTGAGTGAGAGAGACTTCATTCCAGGTACGAGTGACAGAACACACAAAAAATGAACAGGCGCTTGTTCTCTCTTTTTCCCTCAGAAAAAGGTGGTGGAGCAGTTAAGGAGGGATCTACTGGTGAAACAAGAAGATATGAAGCTGCAGACACTACAAGCCGATGGGCAAACGTCTACCTTGCTCATCACACAGACACAGACGCCTCTGCCTGCTGCCAGCCTCACGACTCCACAGGTACCCACACAAAACACAAGAAGCAATACCCTGTCAGATGGAGTGAGACTCCATACAGGACCCCTCTAAAGACAATGCCTTGTCTTTGCTGAACATTTAAAGGATCAGTTCACACAAAACTAAAAATTCTGGCATTAGTTGCTTTCGTGTCATTCCAAACCCATATGTCTGACTTTGTATCTGTGAACAAAAAAAGGAATGAAGACCTTTGCTAGCAAGCTCCAAAAAATTACAAAGACGCACCATAGAAGTATTATAAAAAAGGTCTATATAGAAATATTATTCTGAGAAATTTTTGAATATTGTGTTGGTTATGCTTTTCCATGCAGTTGGGCTAAGCAGGGTCACCTAAAAGTGGTCCGTGTGACTCCTGAAGCCATATTATAGCTTTGTGTGAAGAATGGGCTTAAAGTTGAATTTTGTTATCCACTTGATGTCTTCCCTTATTCTCTTTGGCATATTCATGAAAGTCAATGAGAGAAGAATTGGTTGTTTTGAGTCAGCGGCCTGAATTATTTATTCATGAATCAAATTGATCTTGTTTTTGAGACTTAATAGCTACGTTTTACACACATCCAAGTAATTGCATTAATGGCTCAATTGGACTAAAAAACCTTCATGTAAACACCTCAAATAATCAAACTGTTTTTTCAAAAATACTTTGTGCACATGCACAATTTATATCTTAGGAATGTGTGTATGCTTATTTATGTCTTATGAACAGGTCACTATTGGAGACTGAACATTTACATATTTAAGTATTTGCTAAAAAAACTAAAAGCTCTGACATATGTCAGCTTTCTTTTTAGATATGGCAGTTACCCTCACCGTAGCTTTGATAACGTTATCTCAGGGGCTTTTTTTCCATTATAAGAAGAGTGACCAGAATATTCTGCAGAGCATTATGTTCAGTAAGAAGACTTATGGAAGCCCATTTTGCCACAAGGTACTTTTTTATCTCGCAATTCTGACTTTTTTTCTTAGAATTGCAAGATATAAAGTCAGAATTGCAAGATATAAACTCGCAATTCTGAGAAAAAAAGGCAGAATTATGAGTTCTCGCAATTCTGACTTTATTTCTCGCAATCGCAAGTTTATATCTCGCAATTCTGACTTTATTACAGGTAATTGCAAATTTATTTCTCTCAATTCTGAGAAAAAAAAACTGAATTGTGAGAGAAAGTCGCAATTACCTTTTTTTTTTTTTTTTTTTTTTTTTTATTCAGTGGCGGAAACGCCTGACCTATAAAAGGAAAAAGTGAACACGGTTACAACAGCGTATGTGTTTGTGACCCCGTAGAGCTCTGTGGCCCCTGTCATTGCTTCAAAGACTCTACCTCTGGTGCTGAGAGCTGCCACACCCACCTCACCTATCATCATGACACCAGCACCTACTATCACCGTGGTTACAACCTTTGGCAACACACTCCTGGCAAGCCCTCCTAGCTCAGATCCTCAAAAGTCCCCAGTAAACTTCCAACCGGTCATCCAAACGACCAATCAGGGAGCAGAGCCAGTGCGAGTCATACCCAATAGCACCGTTGTTGTAAGTATTTCTTCAGTTGTTTTGACTCTTGTTATAGAACAAGAAGAGTTTTGTTTTCTTATTCCCACTTGTTTTGCAAACTGCATGTGAGTTGGGAGGCAATTTAATTAAGATCCCAAGAGCTCAGGGCTGGTACTTTTAGATTTTAGACACAATTATTCCAATGCATCTGCCTCTATTTATGGCTTAAATAGTTAGTTATTTGTTGTAGGATGTATGTTGGACAGGTTAGTGAAGTAAGGGTTTCTAAATGGGCGGTCTTGTCACAGGTGCAAGCTGCCTCCCAACCAATCAAAGTTCCTCAGTTTGTCCCACCAACCAGACAGACAACTCGGCCAGCCACTCTACCGCAGGTTTGTTTCCATAGAAACCCTTCACACCCTACTGCCTGGCTGGACTAGTGAAAACCCCTCATTGCTGAGTGTTAGTGTGCATATATATATGTCTTGGGGGGGGGTTTCAACTGCAGGTGTTACTTTTATGTGTGATATTTTCTTCGTGCTCCACCTTGTTTTCTTTCTCTGGATTTAATTTCTTTGTGCTTGCACAGTGGTGACATTTGCAATCCCTGCTTTGGCTGTTGCTTTTGACCCTACAGTAAATTGATCCTTAACCCTGATCTCTCTCCAGCAGTATTTTGTGCTTTTGTATTCTCTGTTGTATGTGTTGTTTGTGTGCCCGTGCATATGATGCTAGGGTTGGTTGGTATAAATCATGCATCACATAGTATTTTTATATTACATATTGGTATACAAGTTTGAGGTCTGGAAGATTTTTTTAAAAATGTTTTTGAAAGAAGTCTCTTATGCCAACCAAGGATGCATTTATTTGATCAAAAACTGGTAAAAAATATTCATTAAAGTAACTGATTTCTATATATTGAATGTAATTTATTCCTTAAATGGCAAAGCTGAATTTTCAACAGTCATTACTCCAGTCTTCACTCTCACATGATCCTATTTTGTTTATTTTATAAATAGTTTTTTATTTATTTAAAATAAAAAATTTAACATTATAAATATCTTTAAAAGTATTCATTTAAAAAAAAAAATCTTACTGACCTCAAACTTTAGGTAGTGTATTTCACATAGAAAGAGAGTCATTTGGAAATATATTGAGAAATGTTTCATATTATATTAAATAATAAAAAGTTTTTTATAATTCAGTAAATTACATACTTCACAAATAAATGGTACTTCATCACGTTTTATTAAACTCGATGGATGCAAACTAAAAGATAAGGATTATAACAAATAATTAGACATTATTATGATTAATTATAATATTATTAAATAATAGACAATAAGTAGACAACTTTTAATTATGTTGGAGTGGAGCAGGTGTTAGTGGTATTGTGGAATAGTATCTTTCTGTAAACTGAAATAGATGTGAAAGACCTGCTGTGTAAAATTGCTGAGTTAAGCATCGCTTTTCTGATACCTCAGTCATTTTTCACTGCTTAGGTCCACCTTTTAATTTCTCCAGTCATTACACAAATAATTCTTCTCTTTTTCCTGTGTGTGTGAGCAGGTCAGGCCAAAACCTCCAGCATCTTTGTCTCCAGCTTCTGGTCAGGTTTCTGTTCACACCTTACAGTCACCGGTGTTACTGAGCACTGCCCTTCCTTCCTCTGGTCACGTCCAGCAAATGCGAATCCTCAATGGCCTGCCCTGCCTCAACAGCTCTAACAACACAAGCATCCTGATCTCCCCATCTACACACACGCTGCCATCTGTGCAGACACACACACAGCAGTTACCTCACAACAGCCCAAGCTCTGACAACACGGTGAGAGAAATGTATTTAGATTTACTCTAAAACATTGATTAGTACATAAAACGTTTATTATATTTTTGAAGTCACGGTGAGCATAGGAAACTTCTTTTAGAAACATTTTAAAACAACCTTACTGACTACAAACTGTTAAATAAACTGTAGTGTATGTATTAATACATCTTTGTTTCTGCTTCAGATACCCGCAGTGGAACATGGGACAGAGCCAAAGACTTCATTGCTCATCTCTCCAGACACGCCTACACACACTTCACCTCCACTGTCTTTAGATGCACCATCTTCACCTGCCCCCACCAACACACACACTCCTTCCTCCAAACATCAGGAGAGCCCTCTGGTAAAATACACTTATGTTTACATCACACACAGTTTATAATGACGATAATGATAAGTATGGTGATGTAAATTATGATGATGATAATGCCACTCGTTCTTTCCACAGAAACTGGCCTTCATGTTGTCTCTGGGACTGGTCACGGGCGACTATTTAGAAGGTCAGGTGAAAGAAATGAGTCTGCGTGTGGGTTTGTTTGTGTGCATGCAAGTGTATTGACCTTTCGTGCTTTGTTTGTGTAGAGATTCAAAGCAGGCGTCAGGAACGCAAAAGACGAACAACAGCAAATCCAATATATAGCGGAGCCATGTTTGAACCAGAGGTAACAAACACACACTAATCAAGAGCAGTTCTGTGCAAACTGATTAGAAATATCCAGTGGAATGATAATTACATTTACATATCCATGCTTCTGTGTGTTTCAGCGGAAGAAGAGCTCAGTGTCGTATCTGAGTTCCATAAACCAGTCCAGCAGGAAGAGAGGTGAGCTTTCTGTGCCTATATTAGATACTCTGCTTGCAAAAATCCAAGCGCAGACATCACAGGTTGTCAGAGGTGTTTGCTAAGGCAAGCATCACTGTTGCTTTTGCTCATACTTTAGGGATTTAACTTCTCCTCCACCATTTGAGCTACTGACATTAAAGGGATAGTCACCGAAAAATGTAGATTCTGTCATTAATTACTTATTGGCGTTCCAAACCTGTAAGATCTTTGTTCATCTTCGGAACACAAATTAAGATGTTTTTGATAAAATCCGAGAGCTTTCTGACCCTCCATAGACAGCAATGTAATTACCACGTTCAAGGCCCAGAAAGGTAGTAAGGACATTGTTAAAATAGTCCATTTGACATCAGTGATTCAACTGTAATTTTATGAAGCTACGAGAATACTTTTTGTGTGCAAAGAAAAAAAAAAAAAAAAGACTTTATTCAACAATTTCTTTTCTTCCATGTCAAACTTAGATGCAGGTTCAAGACAGTACCATGACGCATTAATGACAGAATTTTCATTTTTGGGTGAACTATCCCTTTAAAGTCACGATTCAACTGGTGAAGCAACAAATCTTTTCTTCCATATTGTAACACATCCAAGTATAATGGATTATTGAAAATAAAAGAGGCGGAGACTTGGTTCTATGCATTGGTTGTTGATTGGATTGGAGGCAGATCTGATTGGGGGTTTGCAGTAGATTGTAAGAAAGGGGCGGAGTTTAAGCAAAAGAGGTCTGTTGTTTCACTGGAAGAACAAATTACAGCATTTGGTTTGAATATTATAAGGTCAAAAAAAAAGAGAAACATTTAGTCAGAAAATGCAAAAATCAAATTTTGAATGTTTCAGATTGAAAACTAAATGCAAATGCACTTATCACAACAGATATTATCCGTATCTGTGAAATGTGACTAAACATCCACAATGAATTGTCTAGTTTTATTGCTCAGAAAATCACTGGCCAGCTATTATTCAGTGCTTTAAGTCCCTTTTCTACACCTCTCATCCTGAACTGATCCACTCTGCTTTACTCCCATCAGTCAGTCTCTCTCTGTCTCACACAAGCACACATTCAGCAGTAATGACTGTTTGATTATGTAATGTGCTTACAGGCACTCTGCTGTGGAGTGGCCCTGGAGTATATGTGTGAGGCTGAAAGAAATGACCCTGCAGTGTGTTAAATGGGATAATGACTGTCTTCAGGCTGCTGTAAAAGTGTATAAATTTGTAAAAGACTCAGACAATGTTCACAGCCTACTTTATAGATTTACAATTAGGCGAGTTGTGTACCTCCTAAAGGTGTGACAATCCTGCATCATTACTGTACCATTAGTACTTGTATTGGATAGACTCGAGTACAAAACCTCAAAACGCAACATTACAGTTGACCAAAGTTATCTTTTGATATTTTTGATATGGCCAGTCTGAAATGTCCACCCAGAAATGAAAATAGCCATTATTTACTTACCCTTATCATGTTGTTCCAAACATGTATGACTTACTTTCTTCTGTGGAACACAAAGATATTTTGAAGAATTTTTCAGTTGTTTTTGTCCATATAATGGAAGGTCAGAGATGTCTTAAACAACATTGGACCTCCTGACTTTCAATGTATGGACAGAAAAAAACTGAGACATTCTTCAAAATATCTTCTTTTAACATGATGGTGAGTAAATGATGACAGAGTTTTCATCTGATGGTAAACTATTGCTGTAAGTTATATCCTGGAAGAACAAGTGGCTTGAGACAAATATCTATCAGAAAGTGAAGTATGTGAGTATTAATGTGATCAAAGACGGAATCAGAATAATTGCCAAATTCATGCTTCTTGATCTCAATTTATTTTTTGAAGGCTGGTTATAGCCTACCTCTCCAGTAACTTTTCTGTTTTTTGTTGAGAAGATAAAGGAAATATTTCTGTTTTGGATTTCTTAAATAGATTTCTAACACATTTAGGACCAAGTCTGCTGCCAAGTTATATTATCAGCTATAGAATTTAGCTCTTGACTTGGGTCTACGTGTAAAATGATTGGAGCTGATTTAAAAAATTTTATTTTAAATTTTTAAATTTTAATTTTAAATTTTTTATTATTATTATTAATTTATATATAATATATATATATATATATATATGATGTTGAAACTTTGCTAACCTGTGTAATGTAATAGTGCTTTTAGTACTTGTTGATAAAGGACATCCATACTTGTTCTGTTAATGCCCAGTGCACACATAAATGTGCAATATTTGTTGATATATGATGCTGCATATTCACTTAAAGGCTCGTCTTAACATTTGACAGCATCTGTGTTAGCTGTAGATGAAAATAAGCTTCTTGATGCCTGATAAGCTTCTTTGAATCATTGCCCTCTGATCCTTCTTTGTTATTGGCATTTCTTATCCCCATCTGCCTAAATGTAATGCCTTCTGCCTTTATCAGCTGATTTGAGGCCAGCTTTTGCAAAATGTGTTGTTACCCAGCATGCAGTGCTTCCTTTTGTGATCTAACGTTGCTCTCTCCCTCCCAAACTCCATCACACCACCCCCACCCGCTCCTTCCTGCTACCCTAGCCAATGAGGACAGCTTGTCAGAGGTATGCTACACCAATGTTATGTCTTCCTTTTCTTTTCTTTTTCTTTTCTTTTGTGTTTTGTTTGTCCTTTGTTTCATCTCACCCAGGTCGCCCTTTCTAAAAACTGCAGTATTGTGGAGCGGGGGCCCCTCCCCCCAACCACCAGCAGCCATCATTCTACCTCCCCAGACCTACAGCGGCCCACCGCGGGCAGCCCATTCTCCCCTGCCCTCTCACTCACCCTTCCATCACATTCACCCTCACCCAGCCCCAGCTCAGCAGGGGATGTAAGTAGCTGTGATAGTCCACTTCAGTTACTGAGACACAATTCAGACTTCCCTATCCCAATGTTCACCGTGTTCACCAGCGACACCTAGTGGTAGCGGAGGTGAATTAAGAGTCTCAGGTAACAGAAAGATTCATTGCCGTTCACTCTCACACTCCTAACTCATTTCATTTTTGTACCATGTCATGTTTCACTTTTGTCACTGGTCTTACAAAGTAGACAGTCTTTATAGAGTTATCTTAACTCTTTCAGGTTACATTCTTTCAAAGTAGAGACTTTTAATATTAATGGCATTGTAATTTCTACAAAAATAGAGGACAAAGAGGCTGCTATTTTACTCAGACCAACCAGAAATGCTTTGTTTAAAATCTAGTGCAGTTTAGACTGGAATAGAGACTGTAAGTATGAGGTTTTGATTGGCAAGTGAGTATTTAGTGGCTGCAGCAGGCAGAATCTCATATGTGATACTTGCTAATCATCTGGGCGTCATGCAGCTCTGCCTAAAATGCCAAAACCAGAGGCATGAGCCCACAATTCTGCTGCCTAAGACCTCTGAAGTAGTGAGAAGTTGATGCAGGGCCTAATATTTATTCCAAATACTGAAAACCAGAATTTACATCAAGACTGCTCAAAACTTTGTAAGTTTAGGTAGCCTCATTTCTTTCCACAGAATTTTTTTCACTACTATGAATTCATTTTCACATTCATTTTGAGTGTTTATGTTTTTGTGTGTACTGCTTTGAATGCAGACTGTGAACAATTGTGTATTTCAGTATCATTCAGTTACATGTTTTCTTCAGATTCTGCAGAAGGAAGATGCCATTGAGTGGCCAGGGACTCTTGCTATTGTCCATTCCTACATCTCCTATAAAGCAGGTGAGGAGTTTCACATTAAACTAATACTAGAACAGTGAACCTGCAATGACAGAATGGTGATGTAAGATTACTTAAAACTATATTTAGAGTTTAATTTGGAACAAAGTCTCTTGTTATGAGTTTCTTATGAAATGCATCAGGATCTTTGGAAAAACTGTCTTAAACTGACTTAATTCTTCAAGTCATGATCCAAACCAACCAGCTCAGAGATGAACCACGATATTGCACACTTTGAGAAAAGCAGAAATAGTATATGACAATCAGGAGAAAATCTTTTTATGAACATGAACATCTTTTGAAGCATTGCAAATTATGTAATCAAATAATAATGGTGGTACAATATACCACTTTAGATGGCAGTGAATTTCACCACCTTGAATTTGGCAGTTAGCCTAAATGACCATTTGTTAGTCCAAAATTTGAAATGATATTGACCCAAGGCCTGTCCACAGTCAACACCTATTTGAATGTTTGGCATGAATATTCGGTCCAATTTTCATATGTGATTTGTATGTTCAGTCCAATGCAAAAAAAAAAAAAAAAGGCAGATGAAAATGCAATTTCACTCTCTGACAGTAGATAGCACTTAAGGAAAAGCTGAAATACAGCGAGACACGAGGACAGAAGTATAATATGTTATTTGCTTATCAAGATTTGATTTTTTTTTTTTATTTGTAAATTCCTGTTTTTGTCAGTATTTGATTTGCTTTTACTATCATACCTCCCTTTAATTATGCTCAAAATGTTGCAATAAAACAACAAACACAGGCATCGTAGAAAGTAGCCTACACGTAATATAAAGCTTTGCTTGAAAATATGAAGAAACTTTTCAATAGCTCTGACTGATTTTGAATTGTAATATTGGCCACCCCTGAAATTGGTCGTACCATTTACAGTTGAGTAATTATGCTAGAAAACCCAGCTTTTTCAAGAACATGCATGGATGCATGGAACGAGAAAGAACACAAGTGTCTTAAATGCACATGCACAGTTCAGCTGAATGATAAAGTTAACCCTCTTTAACTGTAAACTCTAGCAACAGTTTGTAATTTATTATTTTTAATATTAGATATCAATTCTTAATGATACTACATTAATATTATGTAGTATCATAAAGTATAAACATTATCTGACAATGAACAAGAGCATATTTATAAATTAACATCAACCAAGATGGACAAATGTGTGAAAAAGATCCCCAGCCCATTCTCTGATCCCCCTGACTGTGCCGACTGTTGGCTCCATCAGAAGCCTCCACAATTGCTTAATAACCTCTGTTATCATGTAGATCTGTTTCAAAAAGGGTTGTACAGAATTGTTAAAAATCAATTTCTCTGTGAGGAAAATGAATGGGATTTTTACTTCCAGAACCCGACTTGTGCTTTAAGTTGAGATTTAAACATGCACTAATTTCCCTACAGCTAAAGAGGGAGAGAAAGATCGTCTGAAGAGATGGAGCACAGAGCTGCGGCAGGAGAGAGAGACGCTGGAGCACAGAATAGGACAACTCAGCAATTCTATAACAGTGAGAGAATTCTTAAGTTCATATCCACTTTTGCTCTGCGCCATGAGTCATACCACTGAAATTACAAATCTAACTGATGCATTCATTTATTATCCCATACCTCCAGAAGGCCACTATTGCATAACTATATAATGATGAGATTTTGGTCGCATGAGTCAGCAGCACTGTGTCCTCTCTCCCCGCACAGAGATGTATGGACAGCAAGAACAGCGTACTGGCCCAGCAGAGAGAGATGGAGGCTTCGCTTGAGAAAATGAGAGGGCTGGTGCGTCTGATCAGAGGGATCCAGTTGTCTCCCTTCATCTGCCCTGGGGCCACGGCTAACGGAGAAACATCCCACAACGGAACTTCCAAACCCAGCAGTTCCAGTGCGGTCACCACAGACACAAACAACAACACAAATGCTCCAACAAGCTCTTCAGAAGCTACGGTGATAATTAGCACCCTCACAAACACGAGTGATACCTTAAAGCAGATCGCCACGAATAACAACCCAGAGGCCGCAGATGCGAAGAGCGACGAGGGCAGTGAGGAGAGCGCACAGATCAACAGCACGTCCAAAATCAAGAGCGAACCCACAAATGCAAACGCCGCAGCCTTCAGCAATAACAGCAGCAACCAGGCAGTTCTCAGTACCAACGGAACCATGTCCGCAGGGGAGGAGAATACAAAAAAACACAAAAACAACAGCGACCTCAGCGTCATCCCACAGGCCCTCCTCGGCTCAGTCGTACCCCTTACAGAAGTGACAGAGGGGGTAAAATAGCATCAACTACCCTGCAGCAGTTGGGGCCCAAAGCGAGCCAGTTAACAGTGTTGTTGTTTCGTGTTGTTGTTTCATCTCTTGTATCTATGAGGGAAAGAAAATCCATAGTGCCATTTACTACATGCAGGAAGGAGGTTCCTAAAGTACCAGCAATGTGTATGCTCACGTATGCACACCGAAAAGATTTCTACAAAGAATAATGATATAGAAAAGAGTAATAAAATTTAAAGATATCACACCATTGTGTGCCTGATACAGTTGCCATAGCACCTCTGAGTGGGAAAGCTTCTGAAGGCTGGATCGGGTGAAGGTCTCGTCCTGCTAGATGAGTAGTGCAGCTTCCTATCAGGTCCTGTAGCTCTGATCTAAGACATAAGATATGGCGTGTTGAGGAGTTCAGCGTCCGTTTTGTCTGTGAAACACAACCGAGGTGCAGTTGTTTCATCTAGTTTTCAGTTGTTGTGTCTCCAGGACAGAACTTGGAGCGCAAACATAGGTTCTTTATCACACACGGACAGAAATACAGGTCTTCCAGGCGTTCTTCTGGAGGTTTAACTAATATCATTTGCATTTGTCTATTTTGAGGTGTTTTTAAAAACCGAAACATTTCTGTAAATATGTTTTGCTATTTTTTACACATGACCTTATTTATAATTTTCTTCTTTCTTACAAAAATATTCCGTAGTTCTGTTCTGCCAAATAATCAACGCCACAGGGAACTCTTCTTTTACGTTACTCTGAACATTAAATAGATATTTAAGAGTAGTAAAGTAGTATTTGTAGTGTCAGTCCTGAAGTGTCTGTGAGGTAAATTCTGACCATGCCTTATCTACTGAACAGATGTGATTTACTGAGAGCGCGGTTCAGGCGCCGTCACAGAAGGGAATGATCTGAGATGTCTCTCACATCTCTCTCGCTCCATTTCCACATCCAGAGGATTTTTTTTATTTACCCAGACTGTAGCAGGGGTCTCATGCCTTGTCCAACGACTTGGGAGGAATCATGCAGTCAGAAATATCCCATGAAACCGCTATGCCAGTAACGTTATGCTTATGGGCCAATTTAAGGGCTTCAGTTCTGTATCGTTTTAACACACTTTACTACACTGTTCACTGTAAACCTGTCCAAAAGCACAACACGGCAGACGTTATACGTGCCTAGCGCAACTACTTCTACCAGTGTCCCCTAGGGGCTCTTCTGTTATCGCTTTATTTACCATATCGGAGCTCTCTCACCGCTGTGTATTTCACGGCGTGTGACTGCACACGAACAAGCACAGACAAACACACCAGACCAGTTCTAACACCTGAGATACAGCCACGGTAGCTTGAACACTGTATCATGTGCCAAGACGATACTTCCGTAGTGTTTAAAAAAAAAAAAAAAAAAGCACAAGAAATAATCCAGAAACACGGTGGTGTCAAACATGCTTTTGATAAAAGACAGAAATATCTACAGTGTTTATATTATCTTCATTTCAGGTTCGTGAGTGTTTTCAATGCTAAACATGCAGCTCTGGCCTGCTGTAGCCTCTGTGTATTGGTTGCCTTAAGTTCTATAGACTATGTTAGGCTGTTTCATCATAGTGTTATGACTTGTCGGTGTCTTAGAGTCAGTTGTCAGCAAAACGAGTGCGTATTTTTCCTTTTTTGGAAACAGAACCTGCTTTGTCATCTAGTGTGTGATCATTCAGGTTGTGTTAGTGAGGACAGTGCCTGCACTGCCTATAGTGAATCTGACCACTACACATAAGAACTCTAAAGTGCTTACGTCTTATATCAAAACACAAAATAAATTGCTGGTATGTTCATTCACCTTTTTATGAAACCGTTCATGAAAAACTTTACTTTTAGTTAAAGGATTTCATCCCAGTCTGATGAGCTGGGTATCTGCCCCCTCACATCGCATCTGCGTTTTCAAAAGTTTTCAACAATCACAGAAGTATTCACACATTTTGTCTGATAGAAGCTAATAATATAACATTTCATCACAATTGCGAAAATTCCAAAGTGTCGTGGAGAAGCTGCATTCTGTTTGGTGGCTTAATGGTGTGTCAGGTTTTCTAGTGTATTGAAAAAAGAAAGAAAAGGGAAGAGAGCCCTTACATAAATGCTCATCAAATGTGACATTTGCAAATGTCATCTCATGTCCTTTAGGGCCAAGAATCCTAAGGCCAGATGTGGTTAGTAGGACTGACAGTGCTTCTGTGACAGATGTTCTCTGATGAGATAGATGGGAATCTACGGTGTCTCCTCATTCATGTTCCTTACACATGAGAATTGGGTATTGTGTCCTGAAGTGTGTGAAATCTGATCTCCTCAGATATTAATAGTGTTTACCGAGAGCTCAGGCTTTTGTTCATGTTTTCAAGATACGCATAGTAATGCTTATGAAGATTCACATTCTTGCACCTCATGCTGTTACCTCATTCAGGTTGATGAAACCCTCAAATAAAATCAAGGAGAAATTATTGCATTGTGAAAATATCAGTGCTTAATCTAATGTCCTTAACTATAAATTAAGAACACAATTTACATTGATTTGTTGTAAAAAAGAAAAAAAAAAGTGTCTAGATTCTTTCATAATAGTTTTTAAAAGGGATGTGTATTGCTTTTTTGTTTCATTTTACTTTTCTACATTTTGAATGTTTTGTTTCTTAATCTTGTGTGTTGCCTGATGTCTGTTTACCTTTTCTCATAGAAGTCCTTGTGTAAGTTATTTGAATATATAACTTCATGAATTCTTTCTGTTGAGGAGACTGGATATTTCTGGAGCATTTGATCAATTTGTATTTATTTATTTTTACCATTTTTGCTAAATAAAATTGTAAATTAAGTAGTCTTTTTTCTCTCTAGATCTGTTTTACATTGAAGCAGCAAATGGATATTAACACTGTCTTACCAATGAACATTTAAACAATACATACACAATAATACAAATTTAGCATTATGATACATTGTCCTGTAACCCATTTTGGAAACATTTTACTCCACAGAATGGATTGTGCACAACGCCAGGATGTAGTAAGTCTAAAAACAGCTGTGTAAAATAGAAAAACACCATATAATTGGTTCTGTTCCCTCCTGACATTTCAATCTCATAGAGGCACATGAGAATGAAATTGGATCAAAAGAGCATCAAAATACCAAGTCAGATCATCTGCCACATGGTGCTTCATCTGCCATTTTAAGCATGACTTAATCATACAAGTGACAAGCTCAGTCTATCAGAATAAATTTGGTGCCTATAAATAAGCATTTATGACTTCTCGCACATAAAATTCAGTTTAAATACAGAATAACTTGCACTGGAATGACAATTTACAGTAAAATTAATGCAAAAGAAGAGGTATACTTATCTCAAGAGGTCAAATGGATCCATTTGAGCATGTTTAAATACTTTATAGTAAAATGGTTTAATGCACAGAGGTTGGCTTACTGTAGAATCTTAACTTTCTGTTTGTTGGTCCAGCATCCCTTACGAAGAAGTTTATTCAAGTGTGTTATTAGTATACTTCTTTTAAACTAAAAAATAGGAAAGTATACTTTTTATGTACTTCTCAGAAATGGGCGTTATGTACTTTTAAAAAAATATACTTAAAATGACATTTAAGTATACTTGACTTATACTTAAAAAAGTCTAAATATAATTGAGCTATACTTGTGCTCCTAGAATCCGTGTTTTCATTGTTATATGGTAGAGGGCGCTAGTACACATGTTCTGTACAGAATTTCCAAAAAAAAAAAAAAAAAAAAAAAAAAAAACAAGTGAAGAAGAATCTGAAACAACAGATGCTTCCACGTGTAATCTAACACGATCGTCTGACATGAAACAGCATCAAAACTGTGTAACATTATGGAATAATATGTCGACCAATGCAATGCACATTACACATTGCACTCTTACACACGCTCAGTCGGGCAATAATGACTGTCATGCTTTGGGGTGTTGATCGACTCCATCTACATTTTGATTATCATTCTGAATCCAATTCATAGTCTTTTTTTCAGCTTTTTGTTCAAAATATTTATTTCTTTATTTTGTATTTATGAAACTTACCCACATTCAAGTGTTTAAAAAAAGAATGCATGAAGCTAGAATAAAATGTTTTTGTTTACAAGCAGATACTCTGTTCTTTCTTTTGATGTTTTGTATGTTCAGATATTCATATAACAAAATATATACAAATTAATAAATAGGGACATAGTAGTATACTTAAAGTTCACTTAAAGAAAACTTACCAGTATAAAACTACTAAACTAGTAGCTTACTGAGACTATACTTCAAAGTATCCTAAAAATGCTACTACAAGTATTTAATTAGTAAACTGTCAGTATACCTATAAGTTCACTTTTAGTATAGTTGCAGTACAAGCTAAAAACATTGATGTAAACTAGTTGTGTACTCAAAGTTTACTACTGGTATACTTAAAAGTATATTTTATATACTAGAAAGTGGGCCAATTTAGTCCCAATGAGTATTGAAATAGTACACTTACGAGTATACTACTAGTACACTAATATTTGTATACTTACTACATAAAGTATACTTAAAAATATACTTGAACTTTTCTTATACTTAATAAAATAAACTTGAAGTATACTACTTTTTGGTAAGGGATGTCAGCTTCTGGATCAATCAGTTGCAAAAGTTTGAGGTGAGACTACCTGTTTGTCCAAACAATGGCAGGGAGGGTTTTAAGGGAGCCAGTGCACCTTTAAAAACACACCGCTTTTTGTTGCTTTATGTTGTCTGTCATAAACACACACATAACAATGTCCATGACACTATTTGGAAATCCATAAGGCACTTGTTGTTCTCTGAAAGGTGGTTACGCCAGGATATAGCACTATGGTAGTCATATCTGAATTGCGTTTAGTCTTTCTGGTCACCACTGCATGGTTTTACTCCGTGTGAGCTTGTTTTTGAGCGCATGTCTCATCTGCAGCATCCGTGAGCGCTTGTCCAAAGCCAGCAGGTGGCGCTGAAACTCCTGACGCACTTCACGCACCAGCTGCCCGAACGCGGCCTCCACTGCTGAAGCGTCCTCTGCCACAGACAGCTCAAAGAAACTGCACCTACACCACCAGTGAAACTCTGACTTTAACACACAGAAACGCCTTCAAATCCAAAATATTAGGCACTTAAATCAAATTGAAAATCATCTCAGTGCCTTTAAAATTTGACGGGTAGTGAAGTGATTAAATCACAATTTTTGATAAAGATGGAAAATAATGATAATAATAATAATAATAATAATAATAATAAACTAGGACAAAATCCTGTAATAAATAAATAGCCCCTTTTAATTTTGGAAATTTTGAGCAATCCATGGAGTGTAAAGAAGTTAATTATAATTAGAATTAAATATATGAGTATATTATAAAGAAATATTCTTATTGACAGAACATATATTCGTCAAAATTCCATTCGAAATGCATACGGGTCGTTCTGCACCCCTTTTTGACTTGGGGTAGTGATAAAATTTGTATTCTTTTTTAAGAACCTATGTTATCATTATTATTAAAAACTTTACAGTTCAACAGTATTATAGTGATACTTATTGATTTGTTAATTTTTTTTTATATAATTTGATTAAATAATAAAAAAATATTGTTAATAATAATAAATTGCAATTAGATATTCATAATAGAAATATGAACATTGCAATTAAATATCTTTCCCCAATTTGTTCTGCCTGTGTATTAATAATGCCAGTAAAGGCAGGTGTGGCAAAATGGCCCTGTAAGCCAAAGAATTAAATAATTTTATTGGAAAAACTACTGTGAGAATTTGCCCTCATTTATGCATTCTATTTACATTTATTCATTTGGCAGATGCCTTTATCCAAAGCGACTTACAATTGAGGAGTACAACAAGCAAATTACCATAAAATGGCAATAAACAGGAGAAGCACCCATTACACAAGGTTTCAGTCATCATTCAAAATAGTAAAAGGTAGGACAGGAAGGGATAAGGATAATAAGAGAAGAGAAATGTGAAGGCATTTTTTTTTTTTTTTTTTATGAAGAGGTAGTTAGATGCTCACGGAAAAGATGAGTTTTTAGTTGTTTCTTGAAGATTGTGAGGGATTTTATGGTTAAACACTGTTAAATTAACATATTTGTATATATTTCATACTATCACTTATAACTGTGCAGTTATCAGTAAGAGCAAAGCGTACTGACCTCAGGTCTGAGGCTAAAACCTGTCCCTCATCTGTCCTCACCACTCGACCGTTCTCCATGTCGCATTTGTTGGCAACAATGACTGTTGGAATACCTGGAAGACATATACGCACACACAGACACAGAATGATGTAATGATGT
This sequence comes from Spinibarbus caldwelli, assembly GCA_039654775.1. NCBI lineage: Eukaryota > Metazoa > Chordata > Actinopteri > Cypriniformes > Cyprinidae > Spinibarbus > Spinibarbus caldwelli. Next base: position 22,793,468 of record CM077220.1, on the reverse strand, counting down.
GGCTCTGAAGAAGAACAGACTGCCATTAAAATGACTGTACCTGGAGATGGATGGCATAATAAAAGACTGCAGTGTTGTGATGCTTTCTCTCTCTCTTTATCTCTTTCAACGTATCTATCTGTCATTTACAAACTTACACTCACAGGCTGCAGTGTACTATATAAAGAGTTCATGCCTGAGGTGAAATCTCTGAACTAAGACCAATTAAGGCAGGCTGAGTCACACTGATGGATAACAGCGCTATTTGCTAGTTGGAGGGTCCATATACATAAACATGACTACTCGCGGTAGCACTAATAGCAGAACAGTCTGATCAAGTCTTAGCCTTACCGAGCGTTTGTTTAACGTGGTCAATTAGTCTCTTCAGGCGCGACACAGCCTCAAAACTGCTGCGATCTGTCACAGAGTACATAATGAGAAACCCATCACCCCATTTAATGGAACTTTCCAGAGAGGACGCCGCAGGACCTACACATTCCTAAAAACAAACAGATCTGTGAGGACAGAGGTGATGCACATCTGGACTTTCAAAGATGTCATTCTTAAGGCAATTCTGGAGCACAAAGGATGTAAATTAAATCCACAGACCCAAAACTTCCTGCTTTTTTATTTAAAATAATTATAAAATTATTTTGTGCTCTGCAGAGGAAAGAAAGCCATACAGGTTTGGAACGGCATGACGATGACAGAATTTTCATTTTTGGGTGAGCTATCCTTTTAACACACCTGCTTTATATCATCGGTGCATTACAGGCTCAATGACCTACACTGGGTGTATCAAAGTCATCCAAAACATCAGAACTGCTACTGCATTCACACAGATGGTAAAGCTTCAGCCTAATCCTATGAATTAAGAAGTGCTGCTCTACTGTGTAACATGATCAATGGCAGGTGGGCTGTTAAAGCCGCTCCACCAGCATGAGAATCAGCACAGCAGCAGACATGAAAGGAATGGAATGGTTCAGAGAGTCCTGTGTCTCATCAGCCATTTGACAAGGCAAGATCATCCTGCTGTCTTTCTTTGAGTCTGTGGATAACTGTAAAACAGCACGGTGGCAGATGCACAGCGACAAAGAGATGAGAGCCAAAATACAACACAACAACACAGTTTAGATCACTGTACCTTATTAACAGTGTCTAAAATCTCCAGCTCAATCGCTTCCTTGTCCACAATTTTCTGACACCTGTAGGTGACCTCTAAGAGACACAAAAAGTATATGGCATGTCATATGATGCAGATTACTTGACTACAATGCATTTGCACAAATGTTTAGAGCGTGAAAACAGCTTTACAGCATCAGTGTGTTTGTATTTCATTTGTGTTACCCCTTTTATGTTCATACTCTCCAATGAAACGTCTGGTGATAAATCTGACACACAGAGCTGGAGTTCAAAAAAGAAACACAGATCAGTTAGAGTCATCGAGACCAACCTATAGTCATTAAACCCCCCAAAAAACACCATACTGTTACCTGTCTTCCCACAGTTATCTCTTCCCAGCACCACGAGCTTCGCCCTCAACATCTTCCGTACAGATTCTGACATGATCACTGTGGATAATATTATGTCTGAATATAATAATAACACTCTTGGAGGTAGGCCAAATAAATGCCCGCAGCTACTGTTTGTAACAGGTGCTTTTTCTCGGGTTAAGCTCGACTGCACTTCCGCTATACGATAAAGATGATAGATAAATGCGGCAGAGCAGAGATGCAACTCTGAGCATAATACAAAGTTAAAATACAAGGCACTGTGTTAAAAAAAATGAAACAAAGTTCCCCAGAAATACTTACTTTGCTCCCTAAAGTTGTTAAAAGTGCGAACAGTGCTTGACTCTATATCATAGTGTTCCAGTGGAGACTCTTGTGGAGTTCATATAATGCTGCAGACTCTGCTGCTTCTGCGCTCTCCGTCTGTCTGCTTTTAGTAATGACATTAGAAATAGCGCACACACACACACACACAGAGAGAGAGAGAGAGAAACACACACACACACAGCGGACAGCACGTCATTGTTCAGCATGGTCTCTCTTCTTATTCAACACATTCATCACCGAGCTCGACTGCGAGACTCATTAAACAACCAGCTGATTTATCGCCTTTGACAGTCGAGCCTCCGGAGCAGCACAGACAGACCACTCGCTCTTTCCGCCAACAAAACCATTAATTAACCCGGGCTAAAATTAAAGCTTTGTATTTTTGCCTTGATATATCTTTTACTCAGATTACAGAGCATCAGTGGAGACCTGTGAGAAAGAAACTCCTGGTAGGTAAGTGTTACTGATGATATGAACTAAACAAAATTAACAACGTGAAAGAAGTTAATAAATAACTAGTAAGAGGTTTGCCTTGTTTGGAAAGTCAGCTGTTCCTGTCGAATTCAAGTTTTGAAACAAATAATGCACTTGGTAGAGATACAAACAGACAACTACTGTTGAGGTCTTATTTATTGATTAAATCATTTTACAGGTCTATCAGTTTTCAGTAAAATACTGTATAAAAAAACAACGAAATTAAAATGACAGTAACTTGTAATAAAAGACACTGTCCATTCATTCCTAAAGTATTTGTAAATACTAATTAAAAAAACAAAAAACAAAATCCAGCTTTGCAGTTTTTGTGTTCACAAGACCAATAAAGATTGACAAACATCACATTCATAAAGAGATAATTCACCTGAAAAATTCCATCATCATGCACTTATTCTAAAACTTTGACTTTCTTTTTTTTCTGTGGAACATTAAGAAGATATTTTGAGAAACATCTCATTGTTTTTATTTATACATTTATTTATTTATTTACTTGCTTTACGATGAAATTAGTGGTGACCAAAATATTCTTCAAAATATGATTTTTATTTTCTACAGAAGAAATATAGTCTTATGAGTTTGGAACAACCTGAGGTTGAGTAAAATAATTAAATTATGATTAAATGAGAGAATTTATAATTTTTTTTGGTGGAATATTCCTTAACAAAATGTTAGCATACAGGAAGACAATAGCATGTGTATCTTTAAAAAAACTAAATGTTGAATTCGGTATTCCATCCTAACTGAAATGATTTTGGATGAGTTCCTGTCGAACTCTGAGAGCCTCTGGGTCGACAGTGTCAGTGGGATCAATATCCTCCCCTGATTGGTCTGTGGCCTCAGTCCTCTCAAAAGTCCAGGCATCAAGGCCAGACTGCAGAGAAATGTTATGTAGCACACAGCAGGCCTGAATGATGTGTGAGCATTTCTCTGGGGAATACTGCAGGTAACCTTTTGCCCCATCCAGGCACCGGAAACGTGTCTGAATGGCTCTGAATGTGCGGTCCACAATCTCGTGCGTTGTTGTGTGAGCCAGGTTATAGCGGTAGTCAGCAGGGGACTCTGGACTCTGCACTGGAGTCATCAGCCACTTTTTTAGAGGGTAACGGTTGTCACCTGGAGGCGAGAGACAGAAAGCACACTGAAATTTTCACAGGATTCTTTGGCAATGTTAAGAAAAGTCACTAAAGCAACCAAACTATGTGTCTCACCTAAAAGCCAACCTTCGTCATTGTCTTGCTCTTCAAACAGCTTTGCCACACTGGATTGCTTAAAGACAGCTCTATCTGTCAGACTACCTGGCCAATGTGTCTCAGCGCTCAGCAGCAGTCCTCTGGCATCACATACTAATTGGCAATTGATTGAGTGAAATCCTTTTTTATTTACATAGGAAGAGTCATCTGCATTGGGAGCTTTAATGGCTATATGTGCACAGTCCACTACTCCCAAGACATTAGGAATTCCTGCTATTCGGTAAAACTCCTCTTTAGACTGCTGCCTGGTGGCCTCATCTCTAGTGAAGCCGATAAACTCTGGCGCTTTCTCAATCAGAGCTTTAGTGACGTTAGAAACACAACGGCTCATGGAGGCTTGGCTGATGCCGATCGCATCTCCCATCTTGCTCTGGAAGGACCCGGTTGAGTAGAATCCCAGGGCTGCAAGTATCTGAACATCTGGGCTGATGGCTCGTGACCTCTGTGTCCGTCTCAACAAACTGTCCTTTAGCAGTTCCACCAGGTAATAAATGAACTCACGTGGGAAGCCGAATGTTGTCAGCAGAAATTCATCTGACACTGTCTCGATATCAAATCGATCAAGTGTTTTGTGCCCACGGCCATGCAGCAGCAGGTCACAGTCTAGGACTGCAATAGAGATTGCCATTCCACATACTCAGGAGGATCTGTGGGCAAACGGCACATGTGAATGTCAGCTAGTGCCATGCAATGCCATGTCAATAACTAAAACATGATATCCAAATTTTCACATTTCTGGGCTTCTCAGAAGCAGAAGTCATCCATAGTTGGGTAAACTTATATAGTGGTGGATGAAAACTACAACAAACATTATTTTTACATTTTGTTATACAGTTAGGTCCATATATATTTGGACACATACACATTTTTATTTTAGCTGTTGACCAAAACATATTCAAGTTACAGTTATATGGGCTTGAATATGGGCTTAAAGTGCACACTCTGAGCTTTAATTTGAGGGTATTCTCATCACAATTGGAGGAAAGGTTAAGGAATTACAGTTCTTTAATATGTACCTCCCCCTTTTTCAAGGGACCATAAATAATTGGTCAGTTGACCCAAAAGCCATTTCATGGATAGATGTGGGCTATTCCTTGATTATTTCTACATCAATTAAGCAGGTAAAAGGTCTGGAGTTGATTCTAAGTGTGCCATTTGAATTTGAAAGCTGTTGCTGTGAACCCATATCATGCAGTCAAAGGAGCTCTCCATACAAGTGAAACAGACAATTATTAGGCTTCAAAAACAAAAATCCATCAGAGAGATAGCAGGAACATTAGGAGTGGCCAAATCAACAGTTTGGTACATTCTGAGTAAAAAAAATAATGCACTGGTGAGCTCAGCAACATAATAAGGCCTTAACATCCATGGAGGACAACAGTGATGGATGATAGGAGAATCTTCTCCATGGTAAAGAAAAACCCTTTCAAAACATCCAGCCAAGTGAAGAACACTCTCCAGGAGGTAGACGTGTCACTGTCAAAGTCTACAATCAAGAGAAGACTTCACCAGAGCAACTACAGGGGCTTCACCACAAGGTGCAAACAAGTCCAGATTAGACTTTGCCAAAAAAAACATCTAAAACTTCATAGTACAAATGTACGATGATCCAAAACATACAGCAAAACAACCCAGGAGTTTTTGAAGGTAAAAAAGTGGAATATTCTGCAATGGCCATGTCAATCTCCTGATATCAACCTGATTGAACATGCATTTCACTTGCTGAAAACAAAACTAAAGGCAGAAAGACCCACAAACAAACAACAACTGAAGTCAGCTGCAGTAAAGGCCTGGCAAAGCATCACAAAGGAGGAGACCCAGTCTTTGGTGATGTCCATGAGTTCCACACTTAAGGCAGTCATTGCCTGCAAAGGATTCTCAACAAAATATTAAAAATGAAAATTTTTAATGGGGGGATTACATGGTTGTAATTCCTAAGCAATTTGTGTTATATTTTTGTTCAACCCCTTGAATCAAAGCTTAAAGTCTGCACTTCAATTTCATCTTGATTGTTTCATTTTAATTCTGTTCTGGTGGCATGCAGAGCCAAAATTCTGAAAACTGTGTCAGTGTCCAAATATATATGGACCTAACACACACACACACACACACACACGCACACACATATAATATATATATATATATATATATAATATATTGACAGCACAGAGTTGTATTCCAAACAACTCTGCGCTGTCAATTTGTTTGAATGTGTTTAAGTAGGATAGACAGCAGTTTCACTATATTTGCAGCAATTTCTAGTGATTATTAACACATCATGTGCATTGATTGTGTATTGATAACTACGCTGTCGCTGACTACATTTTACAATCGCATTTTATTCTGGGGAGTGATTAAGAGACAGCATTAATATGTTTTTTCTAATAAGTTTATTATTTATATTACAATTAGCGTAGGATTTAGGGTTAAAATAGAGAAAACATTTTTAAATTCCAGTGCAGAGAGGCAAATTAGAGGCGTTCGGTGGCCAGAAAAATACTATTCCTATGTAATGCCATAGTTTAACCACTAGATGCCCGTATGGCTGTTTAATAAATGTAGCCTACATATATTTAGCTCTACTCTAGTTGCTGTAAAGAGTTTTACCGGTCATAACAGCTTATTTATTTATTTATTTTATGTTTTGCATTGTATATTTAGATATTATCAAACCCTCAATGTTTATAAGTTTTGCTTTTTTTTTTTTTTTTAAAAATGTTGAATTTAAAAAGATTAATTACTCACATCCCTGCATTATTTTATGACATTTATGTAAGAAGACAATATAAGTGAATGTTAAAAAAGGCCAACAAATACGAAATTTAACCCAATAAAAAATTTAAATAACGTTTAAAAAAACAAGGCAACCAACTGCATTTAGGGAAACTCTTTCTTGTATTCCTTTAATGGGCAGTCTTCACTGAAACTCATTCAACTTCCTACAGGGAGAGAAAGATTACAGAAAGACTAAAAACTTAAAACCATGACAACTAGAATCTGGTTATGATCGCTATTAAGGTGTTTCTCACGTTATCTAATGCAAATATAGCATAACTGCCTATTATCTAAAAATAAACATTAACTATAACACGTTTCATAAAATACAACTACTGGCCAGATTTCCGAGAGGTAAACTAATGCGTTAAAATGCCAAAAACTGCTGTAATTTCCTCAACTTTCTAGCGAGTGTCCTTGAGAAACACTGAAATGAATGGGCTTCAATGCTGGAACTATTGGCCGCTCCATGACACGCTTTACTTCCACATTCCTCAGTTCCTATGGGAGCCTATGGGAGTATCACAACTCTGTTTCTCAACGGCTCTGCTATTTTATGAAGATCTATGAAAAAAGGCCCATGTTTAGTCCACTGTTTCTTTTCAGTTATCAGAAATGTTCTCATTTATCTCATGATTTCATATGAAGCTTTTAGTTGACGTCACTGGTGTGACCTATTTATTGTTAGGGAATTGTAAAAAAACTATAATACAAATGGTTTAAACTAATTAATTTAGTGAGTATACCATGATTGACAACATGTGGTGTGATACCTTGCAGCAAACATTTTGTAAAATGCATTTTTCATGAAAATTGTCACTGGTGTTAACTTCCTTATGGATAACAACAGTGAAGATCAGTATATCAGGTCTTATGTATGTCACTGGTGTTACTGTGTTACTGTACTGTTTTTGTCTGTCACATTAAATAAATAAAACAATCTCCTTATTTCTTGCATTTTCATTATTTTTCTGTAACTCTGACTACATGTGCTGAATTTTTTTTTTTAGAAATAATATTTCTTAAAAACTTTTAATATTGCTAAAGAAGGTAACACCAGTGACAAAAAAATTATACATGTGGTCTTGAAATAATTGCACAAAAAAGCTAAATAATAATAATAATAATTAAGCTGTCATTTCAGAATCAGAATCAGAAAGAGCTTTATTGCCAAGTGTGTTTACACACACAAGGAATTTGTCTTGGTGTTAGGAGCTTCCAGTGCAGAAGTACAAACATAGTGCAGACAACATATAATTAAGGTAATACAAACACTAATGATGAAGAGAATAGACAATAAATTATAAACAACAGTAATAAAAATATACAGAGAAAAAAAAAAGAAAAAAAAAAAGATGTCCATAGACGGAACTGAGAATGTGCATGTGTCCTATGTATGAGAATGTGCATGTGTCCATTTATATGTATTCATAAAGTCAAAAGGTAATCTAATAATGTGGTCCAAGTTTAAATGTTAAAAAAATAATAAATTTTAAGACATCTTGCCATACCAAAAGTGGACGTTTCTGTAGAATGACCCAAATGATAAATGTTTCTGCATGCACCGCTGCATTGATTTCCTCAATACATGACTGCTTACAACACAAGCTTAGACCCTTTTTGACCTAATCACATATTTTATTACAACATTTATCTCAATTAAACTGAGCTGGTGATGGAGTTTTTTTTGTCGGCTGGTAACGAGCTCAGTACAATATTTTACACAAAACCGAAACCGAACCTAACCAACCGAACGTCACCAACTCTTGAATTAAATTATCTCACAGTGGGCAAATTATTTATGTATTCGATAAACACAACGGTAGTGGAACTAGTCAGATTGCCTGAAAATTACTTATTCGTTAACTTACCTGCACTGGCGATTGTTTGTGTACGCCGACGTTGACATCTGACGTCCTTCACGTAACAAATTTCCTGTTCAGGCGCTGCACTTTCGATATTTATATTAGTTGTTTTTAAGAATAAATTAAGAGAAGGCCATAATACGTTCATATCAATTGTATTAAATAATAATTGCATACACTCCTTTATCCAAATTTTAAAAAAAAATAAAATAACGAAAGTGGTGTGGTTGAATCGGTGCAGGCAACACGTCAGTCCTGACCTAGCCAAACAAGCAAAATAAACAAGAAATGGGGCGCGTGTCTGTGTGTGACGGTGTGGTGCTGCGATGTGATTAATTGAAAATACAGGATCGTTTAGGCTGTATTTGATCATTTCACGCAATCAGCCACGGTGTATTGCACACTTAACGTCGTACTCTAGGTGTTTACAGTTGAATCTCCGCTCTGTGATGAGCTGTAAGTACATGCGCATGTTTTGCTAAGAGCTTAGCATTGGCTGCACAGACAAACAGATAATTGTGAACAATTTGAGATATCTACGGTATCTATAGGTCTATAGTCTGTTCGATCTCGAGTCAGATGAACTGGCAGCTATCATTTGACACTGATTGAGTGTTTTAGTGTTGTGTTGTGTAACTTAGTGCTGTGTTGTTGTTGTTGTTTTCAATTCAGTAGGTTTAAATGCTTAGAGGCGAGCTGCCGTAAAGCTGTGACAGTAATAATGACACTAAGACATCAGTAAATTCGTTAATTATTACTGTTATTAGAGTAGGATGGTGCAAGATGACCTCCACCTTATTTTTTTTTTTTCTTCTATTGACTATAGAAGGCACACAATCTCACAAAGACTGTAGAATACTCTGATTATCAGCATTTTTAAGATTTCGTTAGTCTAAACAGTTTTGAGGTTAACTTATCTCATTTTGTATCTTCGGAAAATAGTGATCTGTGACATTGCATTATGTTAAATATCAAAGATTTTGTGTCTATTTGTTAATTAGGAATTTGTGGAACAATTAAAGTTTTTACATCTATGGAGAAAAAATATATATATTTTGAAGTTCTGTAGTAGTTTTGCCTCTAGAATTGGCACAGAAAACCTTTGTGACATGTTATTATATTATAATAATGCAATATGTTATTATATAATGGTTATTATTCAGTACTTCTATGAGTTAGATATACATTTCAGACATCTTTGCTATTCATTAAAACCTGCTTTGTCTGTCATCGGTCATTCAAATTTGTCAAAGTACAATTTTAAGTAGAATAGATGATGTAGAATTTTACATTATAACACTCATCTTGTACATGTTGTATCTAAATATGTTACTATTTTAAAATATGTTAAGTGTAAATGTACATTATTATTAAGGGGGCTTTTTCCTCCATGCTACCCGACCAATTCAACTGACTGTCAGTTATGTGTATTATATACTTTTTCAATTATTGTGTTATTTATCTCTGCTTTTTCACTGTGCACTGAGGAAACTGTCTTTAATTTGTATGTCTTAGGTGCGTGCGACAATGGATAGTGATCTGAGCCCACAGGACAAGAAAGACTTGGATAAATTCATCAAATTCTTTGCCTTGAAGGTGATTACATTAAACACTACAGTACTAAGGGTATTATTGGATGCATGAAATCTGGTATCCCAGGTGACAGGGTGATGATATCCTTTGCTTTATGTGTGTCTTTCAGACAGTGCAAGTTATAGTTCAAGCCCGGCTTGGAGAGAAGATCAGCACTTGCTCATCTTCATCACCGACAGGTTCAGACTGGGTAAGACACATAACGGACACTTCCCATGCGATGGTCCTGTTTTGTTTACATCATAACTAACATGAGATCTGCATGTCTGGTCACTTTCTTTCTTTCTTTCTTTCTTTCTTTTCTTTTCATGTTTTATTCAGTTTAATCTGGCAATAAAAGACATCCCAGAGGTGACTCATGAAGCAAAAAAAGCTCTTGCTGGACAGCTGCCTGGCATCGGCCGATCCATGTGTGTGGAGATCTCCCTCAAAACCTCAGAGGTCTAATCTTTCTTTTAGTTCACCATCAATATAATAACAGAATCATGACAAAATGCCCAACTTAATAAAAAGATGTTTACTTAAGTATTAAGAAGTTGTGTTTACCCATGCAGGGAGACTCCATGGAGCTGGAGACATGGTGTTTGGAAATGAATGAAAAGTAAGCACACACAATTCCCCTATGCAGACAGGACAAAGCAGTCAGCTGAGAACTGCTCTATGCTGAGATTGATACATTATCAGCAAGTCAATATTTACTATACTGGGGGCGTATTACAGAAAAATCCTAACTTTAAAATCTTATCTTATCTGTTTGGTAACCATGGTCATTTCAGTTAGGACCGCATTTAGGACAAAAGCTATTACAGAACAGTATTTCCTAAGTATCTTATCTTAACTACAGATAGGAAGATGGTATTACAGAAACCTCCTAATTTGACAAAAAAAATCCTAAAAACTGTCTTAACTTTAGGACAACCCCACAGCTGTCCTAACTTCAAAATTATTTGAAAGCTAACAGAAAAGCCGCTTACACTTGCGCTGTCCAACAATGGCATTATGTTTATTAATAATTGAAACTGAAGAACGGAGATGTTTAATGGTAGAAAGACACATTTTCGGCAACTCTTGCCCACTCCCTGTCTTTGTGTTCGTGTGCGAGCGAAGGTGAAAACTTACCAAATAGTATCGGCTTTGCCTTTTCTACCGAACTTATCAAAGTTTCAATTTCCGCGGCATTGAAATTAAAAGCTGGCCAGTTTTGTTTACCTCATCAGCAGCTCACGCAGTGTTGGTTGCTTGGTAACAGACCTGAGAGTGGATTGTCAAACTTGATGATACGATTTAAGATTTCCTAACTAGAGATAAGATACGATTTTGTAAGATAGGATAAGAATCCTAAATCAAGTTAAGATTTGCTTCTGTAATACGAATTTGCGAAAAATCCTAATTTAACGTTTCATATTTTAAGTTAAAACCTAAGATAAGAAACTTTCTGTAATACGCCCCCTGGGGCATAACTCGGGTTTTGCATTTTATTCCAGGTGTGATAAGGACATTAAAGTGTCCTATACAGTTTATAATCGGCTCTCTCTGCTGCTCAAGTCTTTGCTGGCCATCACAAGGGTGACACCTGCTTACAAGCTTTCACGTAAACAAGGGCATGATTATGTCATTCTCTACAGGTACTCAACACACTTTCTTCTACACTCCACAAAGCCTTATATTGCCTGATACATGAGTTCATAGAGGGGAAACAGGATGTCATGTACAGTCAGATTTTATTAATATCTCTTTGATAGGATCTATTTTGGAGACGTCCAGCTGACAGGTCTCGGGGAAGGTAACAGTTTGATGGGTTCTCTTCAAAGTACTAATAAAGGCTGTGTAGATGTTCTGTAGTATCTTCTTCACTTCTTTCTGCAGGGTTCCAGACAGTGCGAGTGGGTATTGTAGGCACTCCCATAGGCACCATCACTTTGTCCTGTGCATATCGCACTAATTTGGCCCTCATGTCTTCAAGGTATGCATTACATCTTCCTGAATGCAAGTGCTGGCAATAAATTGTTTTGAATTACACAACCAGTATGACTTTTTTTTTAAAAACGGCGTACCGGTACAAGTGCCTAAGCAACGTTGACAGCATCGTGAATTAAGAGTTGACTGTTAACTCAACGTGCAAATATCGCTGCAGCCTCAGATTATTGTTGTTTTACATTCACAGCACATTAAAACGTCTTAAATACTTGATCTGGACAAACTGCTTATTGTTAGAAAGATTTAAGACTCCAGCTTCAATATTTGACCACTGTTATGATAAAACACGGTTGCAGTGACAGTAATTTCTTAATTTATGTCAGGAGTGCAAAATAATTCATGATATTTTGAACAGAATAAAAACACGTATTCATATTCAGTCACATCTGCTGTGGTTTATTTGTGTTCACATAGCTTCACTGAACTGCTTATATCTATCTATTAGGGCTTATTGTCCAAAAGTGTGCTGAATTGGGAGTGGGGATTTATATGAATGTATTTCTGAGCTGAACTGACTGTCTTCAGAAAAGTTTAGATGGTATTTTCTTTTAATCTTGCCTCCATTTAATGCATATTAAAGTAGCTTCATAAGAGCAGTGCTGCTTTGTTTACAGCGGTAACCAGGGAAACGCTATACTGCTGCTTTTCCTTAGCGCCACCTGCTGTCAAGAGAGAGATTTTGCGTTCTCATTCATCCCATTTGCTCTTTTTGTTTCGTTTTTATGTAGTACACTTTCACAAAGCTAAAGTCAGACCTTTCTGTTTTTTGCTTTAAAATGTGAAATACAGTCTAATTTAAATCAAAAACTTGCGGCCCCTTCTTGTTTGATTTGTTTTGATTAAAACGCTGGTGATTAAAATTCTGATTCATACAAGGCACATTCAAGGAAAAAGAAACCGAAGAAAAGTTAGAAACCGTGAAACCGCCACAATCCTAAAAAAAGTGATACAGATTTTTTGGTCAAACCGCCCAGAACTAATGCAACACATTCAAGTATTCAGATATTCTGGATAATTTTGTAGTAGTGTTGTGCAAGATACTGTCCTTGTGTGTCTCACAGGCAATTTGAGAGGACAGGCCCTATCATGGGTATCATCATTGATCATTTTGTGGAGCGTCCCTTCACTAATATGGCACACATGCATCCCTGCAGTTACAGGTGCGTAAATAAATAATCACATAATCAAAGTATAGATACTAGGCTACTGTTCAGAGGTTTGGGGTGAGAAAGTGTTTTTTTATATATATATATATATACTTTTTAATTAATACTTTTATTCAACAAAGACACAAATTGATCAAAAGTGACAATGAATACTTTTACACTGTTACAAAACAGTTCTATTTCGAATAAATACTGTTCTTTCTATTCATCAAATAATTCTGTAAAAAAACATACAATATACCAAATATACAAAAAGTACTAAACTGTTTTCAACTTTGATAATAATATGAAGTGTTTCTTAGGCACCAAGTGGGCATGTTAGAATGATTTCTGAAAGAATGGCTAGTGAAAATTCAGCTTTATCATCGCAGGAATAAATGACATTGTAATGTATATTAAGATTACTGTTGTGTATATTGCAATGGAATCGAATATCACCTGTATTATTTATATCAAAATTAATATTTCATTTTTTTTATAGTACACTAGAAAGACATACAATGTTTAAAAGTTTTTTTCAGCATTCAGAATAAGTTGGAATTAAACCATTAATAACAAAAAATCACTTTTACATATTGATAGTACAGGGACTCAAACTGATGACTCTGCTTTCTTGTCCTCTGGCCTCTAACCAGCTCTTTTCTTTTCTCTCTTAGAGCACCTGGAGAAGATGAGGGAGGGACTTATGCAGGAATAGAAGACTCTCAGGAGGTGTGCACCACGTCCTTTTCCACCTCCCCACCATCACAGGTAATGCCGTCTCTATCACCTTTCCATCTATCCCATTAAAAATAACCCTTCACCACCTTCCTTGTACAAGCCAGGCTTCAGTACAGGTGCAGTGCAGCCTGTCATTAAGAGATTAACTGGTAACCTCTCACAATGGATAAGATGTTTTCATTCATGAGTCTCTTTCAGAAGTTCCCCAGGTCTCATTCTTTAAATGTGATTATAGTTTTTATATTCCTCCAGCCATGAATATGATTTGAGATTGCTGCTAAGTACAGTACATATCCTTCCTATACTTAGTTGTTTTCTTTTCTTTCCTTTTTTTTTTTTTTTTTGCTGTGTTTGGTTAGTCTGCTGTATTGATCAGTGTTGTTTTTGTTAACTAAATTCACCATTTGACATAAAGCTGAAATAAACAAAGCCAAAATAAAATATAAAATTAATATATATTTTAAATAGTATATAAATAGTACTAAAATAATACTGGTCTTGGTGTATTTGCTTCAGTGTTCAAAAATCTTCAGTTAGCGTTAAAAGTCATTTATGTGACCATGGAATCAGTTTCTTTCTCTCCCCATTATCTCTTTCTGTGGTAGTGCTTTCATTTCTGTTGTTGCCCTTCTTTCTTTCTTTCTTTCTTTCTTTCTTTCTTTCTTTCTTTCTTTCTTTCTTTCTTTCTCTCTCTCTCTTGCTTTCTTTCTTTTTCTTTCTTTCTGTGTGCATGTAGTGTGTGTGTACAGTAAGTCAGGCACATTTTAAGACACCAAAGCCGACTCTGATGGCCACACTGAAGGTTCCCCTCATGGGGCTTGGCATCTCACAGCAAGTGAGTCCAGTGTGTGTGTGAGAGAGAAGTGTGTGTACACGCATGCAGCTGATAGATTATTTAAAGTAAAAAGTGTGTGTGGCCTGCCCCAGTAACCTATACTCCACTGCTTACCCTTCATAACCTTGTATACCCTTTTAATTAAGAGGGTTATACAGTATCACTCACACAAGAGATTGTTTGAGCACTGCTCAGGCAAACGCACACAATCACTGCTGCCTTCTCCTTGAGCTGACCTGCCTGCTGTTTTACTTGAAGCATTTGTGTGTTTGCTCTGATAACTACTCTGATCCTTCTTGCTCTCTGCTCTGCAGTGAGGTTTATACAGGACCCGACTTAAAAAGACCTCTTGATCTGACATTTGACTCTTATTGTGATGTGAATCTCTCTCTGTCTCTCAGCTGTACAGCTCTCGTCTGTCATATCAGACTCCTGCCCTGGGAACTGTGGATTTGTGCCATCCTACGGCTTGTACTGCTGCTGCACATCCTCACCAGGTACAGCACACAACACACCAGTGCATACGCATTACGCACATGCAAAAGCACCACTTTCCCTATCATAACTTCATGCACCTCATCCCTTCTGATGTAGAACAGCTGCTTGGAATTACTTGCATCTGTTTACAGAAGTGTGTGTGTGTTGTTTTGACCTGACTGCGGTGGCCAAGTATGTGTCTCTTCCTAATCAGATGGTTGTGCCTGGTAAAGAAGGTGGAGTCCCACAGGTGCCGGCTCAGCCTACTCATGGCACTGCAGCTGAGCATGGTCGTATCCCTTCATGCCCCACTGGACAATCCCCTCAGACAGCACCACCCACATCCTGTAGCAGGTAAGAGTGTGAGGAGATTCAGACTGTTCAATGCTGATTTTTCATTTGTCAGTTCAGCAAAATTTGATTCAATGTTTGTTTGTGTGTGTGTGGTAGCGAGGTGAAGACTGTGTCCCCCTCTGATGCTCTAGAGACCACCTTCACCAGGAAAGTTGGGGCTTTTGTCAACAAAGCCACCACTCAGGTTAGAATACATTAATAATATATAATAACTTAGAAAACAAAAATTACCTTCATGTACATTGAAATAGTTCATACATTCTCATAAAAATCTACATGAACTACTGAGCAGTTAAGCATACAGTTAGCATTCAAAAGTTTGTGGTCAGTGAGTTAAATGTAATCAAAAATTGTAAAAACTGTTGTTACAATTAAAAATAACAGTTTTCTGTTTTAATGTGTTGTAAAATTTAATATATTCTTGTGATGGCAAAACAGAATTTTTAGCAACCATTACTCCAGTCTTTGGTGTCACGTGATGCTTCAGACAACAATCTAATATGAAAGAAACCTATCCTCTTATTATTATTATTGTCAATGTTGAGCAACATAGTGCACCTTAATATTGTGAACATTTTTTTCTGAATTGTGTTAATGAATCGAAAGATCAAAATAACAGCATTTATTTGAATTAGAAATCTTTTTGTAACATTTTAAATGTTGTAACTGTGACTTTTGATCAGTTTAATGCATTCTTTATGACTAAAATTGCTCTTTTTTTTATTTTTTAAAAATCGTACAGACCCCAAACCTTTGAAGGGTAGTGTATATATTAAGCTTGTATTTGTTAATATTGTTACAATTAAAAATAACAGTTTTCTGTTTTAATATGTTGTAAAATGTTATTTATTCTTGTGATGGCAAAACAGAATTTTCAGCAACCATTACTCCAGTCTTCAGTGTCACATGATCCTTCAGACAACAATGTAATATGCAAGAAACCTTTCCTCTTCTTCTTCTTATTATTATTATTATTATTATTATTGTCAATGTTGAGCAACATAGCACACCTTAATATTGTGAACATTTTTTCTGAATTGATTTAATGAACCGAAAGATCAAAATAACAGCATTTATTTGAAATAGAAATCTTTTTGTAACATTTTAAATGTTGTAACTGTGACTTTTGATCAGTTAAATGCATTCTTCATAACTAAAAATTTTCATTTCTTTTTTACAAATCATACAGACCCCAAAACTTTGAAGGGTAGTGTGTATATATTAAGCTTGTATTTGTTAACATTATTAAGTCAAGACTTGTCAAGTCAACGTGTTTAACAAATACATAATATAAGAAGTATTACTGACAAGTCCAAAAAGTCACCGTCATGTTCAGTGGGAGGTGAAAATGCATTCTAATGTGTTGTGTATGTGTGTAACTCAGGTGACAACAACCAGTTTGGATCTTCCTTTTGCTGCATTCGCTCCAAGAGCCTATGACCTGGAGGAGAATGACCCAATGGTATTGGAAGAAAAAAACAACCATACTTACTATGCATTTCAAATTAAGAAATTCCAATGCATAGTCCACTTTCTCCTAGTAAGTTTTTTTTGTGTGTGTGTGTGTGATTTAGAGGTGTTTTTCTCTGTTTGCAGGTGCACCCTCCTCCATCCCCGGCTCCTTCGTCTCCCTTGCAAGGCAGCCTGCACTCAAACAGCTCGACCCACAGTGGGGGGCAGCCGCAAGACGACTTTGTCATGGTTGACTTTGTAAGTGCACCACCACATAATAAAAATACACTTATCGAGATCTGCTTTCCTCTCCAGATATTGAGAACTATGTAACATTGAGCACATTGAAAGGATCAGTACACTGAGTGAATGGGAACTGTTGAGTACCAGAGAGATGGGTACTGGTAGGCATTTTGTTGTTTTTGATTCCTCTTGTGAGAGTTTTGACAGCAGAAAGGGGTTTTATCATTCCCTTGACAGAGCATCTAATGATCCAGACAAGTCAATTATTCATCAAAAAATGAAACTTAGACTCTGACCTGAGAGAAAACTATACAGTGCCTTGCGAAAGTATTCATACCCCTTCATTTTTTTCATGTTTTTTTTTTTATGTTGCTGCCTTATGTTAAACTCCTTTTAAATTATTTTTTTTCTCACATCAGTCTACACTTCGTACACCATATTGACAAAGCAAAAACAGAATTTGTAAATTTATTAAAAAAATGAAATAAGTACATTGCATAAGTATCCATGCCCTTAACTAAATATATAGCTGAAGCACTTTTACAGCCTCAAGCCTTTTTTGTTTGATGCGACAAGCTTTGCTCATCAGCATTTGGCAATTATCTGCCATTCTTTTCCTCACCTCTTCACCTCTCAAGCTCTGTCAGGTTGGACGGGGGCAGATCCACATTTTCAGGTTTCTCCAGAATTATTTGATTGGGTTCAAGCTCAGGCTGTGGCTGGGCCACTCAAGGACATTCACAGAGTTGTCTATAATTGACTCTTGCTGTGTGCATAGGGTCATTGTCCTGTTGGAAGGTGAACCTTCTGCCCAGTCTGTTTCATTAAGGCGATCTCAATATTTTGATGCATTGAGCTTTTCTTCCACTCTGACAGGTCCCTCAGTCCCTGCCGCTGAAAAACAGTCCCACAGCATGAGGCTGCTACCAGCACACTTTACTTTTGGGATGGTATTCTGCAGGTGATGAGCAGTGCCTGGTTTGCTTTAAACATGATGCTTAGAATTGAGGCTCATCAGACCAGAGAATCTTGTTTTTCACAGTCTGAGGGTCCTTTAGGTGCTGTTTTGCAAATTCCAAGTGTGTTTTCATGTGTCTACACTGAAGAGAGGATTGAGTCTTGCCACACCGGCATAAAGCCCAGATCGGTGGAGTGCTGCAGTGAAGTTTGTCCTTCTGTAGGTTTCTCTTGTCTCCACATATGATCATGGAGCTCAACTAGAGTGACCATCAGGTTCTTGGTCACCAGTCTAACCAAGACTCTTCTCCATCAACTGCTCAGTTTGTCCAGGAGGCCAGCTCTAGGAAGAGTCCTGGTTGTTTCAAATTTCTTCCATTAAGGGTAACAGAGACTACATGCTTCTGTGACCCTTCAATGAAGCAGAATTTTTTTCTGAACTCTTCCCCAGATGTGTGGCTTGACACAAACATGTTTCTGAGCTTTACAGGCAGTTCTTTTGACCTCAGGGCTTTGTTTTTGTTCTGATATGCATTATCAGCTGTTAGACCTTTTATTAAGACGTGTGTGCCTTTCCAAATCACACCCATTCAATTGAATTTGCCACAGATTAACTTCACTCAAAGTGTAGTGACATCTACAATCAATATGAATGCTCCTGAGCTAAATTTCAACTGTCCCAGATAAGGGTATGAATACTTATGCAATGGAATCATTTAAGTTTTTTATTTTTAATAAATTTGCAAAGATGTTAAAAACCTTTTTTTTTTTTTTTTTTTTGCTTTACCATTATGGTGTATGGAGTGTAGATTGATGTAGGAAATAAAGTAATTTAAAGCAGAAAGGGTATGAATACTTTCACAAGGCACTGTATATGCTTTATGTTTAATAAATCTGAAGAAGACCTTACTCTCCTTTATTTTTATTTCATAAATACACTGTTGAATGATTCAGTATCCCACACCAATTGGAAGTCTTTGAAGCTAGTGAGCTGATGTTGCATAAGAGAGGCCCAAAGAGACCTGTTTGATCATGTTATTATTTTAAGTCTGTTTCTGCATGACATAGCAGCGCTGTTCTGGTGTTGATCAGAGTTCTAGAGTTGGGCTAAAATCAATACAAATGTTACTAAAGAAGTAAAAACAAGGAAAGACTAGCTCCTAAATTAACACACATGAAAAATCTAACTTAAATCTTCAGAATTGCTTGAAAATTACAGGCAGGTGAGTTTGATTAAGGTTGCCAGTAAACTCTGCAGGCCAGTTGTCCTCCCCGACCATATATTGTTCTAAGTGTGTGGTAAAAGCCAAATATGGTCCACATTATGTTTAAAGACCTGTTCTTTCTTTGTGTGCCAAACAGAAACCAGCATTCTCTAAGGATGACCTTTTGCCAATGGATCTGGGAACTTTCTATAGAGAGTTTCAAAACCCTCCTCAACTTGCAAGCCTGTCCATCGATGTCAGCGCTCAATCTATGGCTGAGGATTTGGTGAGAAACAAACAAATTCTTGTCACAGCACATACTGAACATTTTTGCAGTCTATATGGGACAGGTTGACCTTTAAAGCAAGAAAGGCATGAGAACACACATAGAGTAGAGACAGAGAGTATTCATATACTGCAGGTATAATTACATTACAGAATTACAGATTATATTACCAAACCAGGGTTGGAGTTAAAGTCTTAAGGAAAAAGTTTAATTGTGTGGCTAATAAAATTAAGAATCATTCAAATAATTGCAAGTATTGTTTATATGTAGTTCACTTAAAAACAGAATCTGTATACAAAGTATGCATAGGGTGACTTATTCACATTCATGCCATGGTAATATTGTGATGTGTTCATAATTAGATATTTGGTACAGTGAACATGTATTTTCACAGGACTCTCTTCCAGAGAAACTGGCCATTTATGAGAAGAACATTGACGAGTTTGATGCATTTGTGGACACGCTACAATAAAACAGAACAGAGATTGCATCCTTCACAACTTCTTTACTCTTCTTGCTTCCTTCACTGAAGCATCCCTCATTGGATGTCTACATTAACCATGTTTTGTGTCAGTTTTTCCTTGTGCAATGAGCTATGAAGGGAATCATCATTCAAGAAAAAAAGTGAACTGAGGTATAAGGAGAGCAGCATCTGTTACAGGAACAGAGCAACATTAAATTTCCAACCCTTGTATTTATTAAAATAGCAGAACTGTGTAAGTAAAGCTCACTGTAATGAATGTATAAACCTGTACCAGCCTTTATTTTTGTTTTGCTCGTCACAACACCACATGCAGTTCACTGACTAGTCACTGAAGCAGATTTCTGTCATTGTATCGCTGGCACCATCTGAATTCTCTTATAATGTTAATTCAAGGGAAAACGTGAATAATCTGAGAATATGTCCAGTTTTTCTTTATAGGCTTAAACATGAAGGACACTACACGTGAACACTGACAACAGTGAGTTGTGAGTCTGTGTCTGCTTTACCCGCTTCCTGTAAATGCATTTAACCATCAACTGTTAAATTGTTTTTTATTTTATTTTTTTTTTAAATTAGGGACAGTTTATCATTACTACTCGTCAGGTCTTTAAACGGTGAGGAATGGTTTTTTTTTTTTTGTTTGTTTTTTTTTTAAAGCTTATGTTGGCAAGTCATTAGGAGCTGGACCTTCTTTTATTATTTTAAGTGTCTTCTTTCTCTCCTCACTTTGTTAATATGGCATGTAAATGTCGTGTAATAAACTGATTGATTTCAGACAGGCCTGTTTTTGTTCCCCTATATGCTGAACTGGTCAAAAACATTGTGTCTCCTTTAGGCAATCCTTGGAGTTCACTAGCTAATGAATATTCGCTAGCTCGACGTTCGCCCAATGGAATGCGACGGCTTGGCTTATGAATATTAATTAGGGTGCGTTACTAGAAGGCTACCAATCAACGTCAGCAGAGACTATTTTAAAATTCATGAGCGTCATAGCACAAATACACGCCTACTTCCATATTTAGATAAATCCAGTGTTGTTTTGACTGCAGTTGTGAAATGTTTTTCTGTCGTCCAGCTGTCTGAACGCCCATAGGTAAACTTGACTGTGTAGTCTTTATTCCATTTTAAAAGCGGATTTCAAGTGCCTAAAAGAAAGTTTTAGTTTCTTCTTCATTGCACATCGGATTACATAACTGAGTGTACACTTGGTAAGTCACGTATGCTTTCTCTATAGTAGATGATGTCACCCGTCTGAATGGTCTCCGCGCTTTGAAATATCAAGAAATAGCCTAGATATCTCAGCATAGTACACTCGTTGTCTGTATGTAATAATAACTTGTGCATATTAATTTAGAAATATTCGAAAGATGGCAAACTAGTTTTGCTTTTGGTTATGGGGATATTGGGTTGCTAGAAGGAGTTTTGTTTAGTTTTGTTTTTTTTTACTGTACAGTCATTGATGCATGTATGCTGTGTGTTGTAGAGAGCAAATGTTGCGCTCTTTTAGAGGTCACACCTGGGAGAGTTGGGAATGGGATCCAGACAGTAAATCTCCTGATGCTCATCTGTCTCTGTGCAGACAAGCCGTATATTTTCATATCAGCCCTCTGCTGGACAGTCAGGGTACTGCTGGGGTCAGAGGCACCAAAGGTGAGACTAGTGAGTGAATAGCGCTGTTCTTCTTGTTCACAAGTCAGCTAGTTTTATTATTATTAAAGTACAATGTTATGTTTCATCAGGCTGATACTGTTTTAGGAGTATAGACGTTCAGTGATAAGTAGTTGAACATTAAGTGCTAGTTTCCTTTGGAACAAGCCTGGTTCAAGTTAATTTTTAACTAGCAAGTGTAATGTTAGTAAGGCTTTTATTATGGTCTAGTGGAGGATAACTATCATGTGTTGTGGCAGAATTTTCTGATAATAATCGATTACCAAAAAATAATGCATATTTCTGTGTAAGGTTTCACTCATGGTGAGCATTACTGGGAGATTGAGTTCCTCGAGCCTCCGTATGGAAGCTCTGTGATGGTGGGTGTTGGTACCCAGAATGCACTTCTGCACACAGGGGATCAAAAGTTTGTTAATCTTATAGGTGAGTCATGTTCCTCTTAGGAATGCTCATATTCTTCTTCAGCCAAATCAGCCCAACCCAGCTCCACTCAGCACAGACATAAACTCCCTCAGGTTGATGATACTTGACCTAAAAATGAATGGCATCATCTAATTATTAAACAGGAATTATATCCCATCAACGCTGCATAGGTAAACAAGGGAGGGAAAAGTACAGAACAAGCAGAGCATTCAAAAGCACTCACACAAGGAATTTTTCTTTGAATCACTGAAACTGTTTGTTATTGTTCTGATCGCCTTGTTTCTTTCTTCAAAGGCATGGACAGTGAGAGTTGGGGTCTGTCATACAAAGGCTTCATCTGGCATAATGGGAGAAGTAGAAAATACACAGAACCTTTTTATGAAAGAAATACAGTCATCGGGGTTTTGCTGGACTTGAGTGCTGGAACACTGACGTTCTTCCGAAATGGAGTGAACCTTGGGGTGGCCTTCACTGGCCTGGAGCAGGTAAATATCCCTGCATTGAGTATGTGGAAGTACTGGATATAAGTTAAATGTGGGAATTTAAAATGCTTCTGGAACTTCTG
The DNA here is from genome assembly GCA_039654775.1 of Spinibarbus caldwelli. Lineage (NCBI taxonomy): Eukaryota > Metazoa > Chordata > Actinopteri > Cypriniformes > Cyprinidae > Spinibarbus > Spinibarbus caldwelli. The sequence continues at coordinate 22,770,861 of CM077220.1, read as the reverse complement.
TGTTCCCTGAAGGTCAACAAGGCTCTGTATCCTCTGGTGAGCTCTACGGCCCCTGAAACTGAGCTTCAGCTGGGTGTGAGAAGCCAGAGAATCTCTTCCCTACAGGAGCAGTGCATACACATCATCACACAGTCCCTCTCACATTATAGACACGCACACAAATTACCATTACCCACACCTCTGCTCTGTCAAATACACACACATGCGCATTTGTAAGCGGGGCACGACCTGTTTCTGAGTTTTAGAACACTGCAACTTCAAAATAACACAATTCTGTCCAGTGCAACAGATCCATTTTATATGAAGCCTACCTCAAAAATATGTATTTTTATTTCTTAAATTGAACAAAAACAGTGTGAGATCTTTGTAATCACATTGCCATTTGTATTCTTAATATGTAATTTCTGCACTTTCTAGATGATGTTGTTGGCAATGATTATGTTCCGAAATAAGATGTAACTACCTGTATTTATAATTAGTTTTTTATACTCACAGGCTAGTTATTTTTGGGACAAATATGTAAAAGCCAATTAAATATATCTTCCTGCTTTTATAAGAAAACTGTTAAAAGTGTTTTTATTTGCTCACCACAACCAGGGGATGTTCTAAAGCTTATAAAACAAACCCACAGAGGGACAAAATATTACACCATCTCTAACAATTTATTACTCTGAAATCACAACATGATATACAAAAGTAAAGATTTCAAAAGCACAGAATACACTTTAACAGCCAAAATGGAAGAAAAGAACCTTCACAAAAGAAGTAATGCGAAGTTCCACCTGGAAACCAGAAATACACGTCTACAGTACAGGTAAACAGGTAGATGTTTGGATACAGGTACAACAAAATGGCACAAAGTTCACAGATCTGTCCAGAGAAAGGGAATTTAACAGCTAATATCATCGCCAGTTCACTCCATTAAGGCACACAGACACTTGGGTTTGAGGGCGCTTGTCTAAAACTATATAAGCCACTGGTCCACATGTCAATGCTCAGATGGATTGACATGAATAGGATGTTAACATGACACAGTAAACAGTTACAATTCAATATCAAGGCATATGACACTTAACTCATTAGTGCTAAATAATTAGTGCTAAGTACCTGCTGTATGGTTTTTTTGGAATTCAGACCCATGAAACCAGACTCAATTGTGTGAAATCCGTACGATTCAAATTAAAGCGAACACGTACAGAGCCCTGTGATACAACTAAAATGTTGCTGTACTTGGACTTTATGCACTCCACTAATAACTCATTGCACTATGTTTCCTCATAGATAAAACCACAATTTTACTAAGAGGACAAAATGACATCAAATTGTTCTTTTGCTATTTCTATCTTGATTTGGGCTTTTGTTTCAAATGCGCCCACGTGTAATGGCACCATCCCCGACAGGCAGTACGTCTTCTAGTAACAAATAAAATTGATCACACAAACATTTTAACCATATAATCTTTGGCCAAAATAAATATGTCTGGGGCAGAATAATACAACGGAATTACTGAACAGACCACACACACAAATTACACACAACTCCACACACACAGATAGAAGCAGCGGAGATTTTGATCAGAAAAAATAACTTTTCTTTTCTGTTTCAGCATCAGGAAATTTGTGCTGGCCATAAGCATCTGCCCTGTTCCTGGAATCACTGAGATACCAAAAAAAAAAGACAAAAAGATTATAGAAAAAAATAATATAATGATGTGATAATATAAATGAAGACTGAATGAAAGCTCTTTGAGACAATACATAATATCATATATTTTAAGTAATAAGAAATAAGCATTTGTAAAATAAGTGTTTCAAGTTTGAGTATTAGTGCTTTATACTTTTCCATAGCTTGTGCCAACTATGGCTTACAAAAATGAGGACGTGTGCATTTAGTCTAATTTTACCTCTTGGAAGAAATAACTGAAATGAATTCGGTCAAGTCGAACAAACAATATCCGAACTATAGCTGATAAGCTACTAAAACATACAAACAAAAGCAGCTACCTGTTCACTTTGTTGGTTTATTGATTTAGGTCTCTGCTAACAGACCATATAAAAACTCTTGTGCCTGTGCAGTACCATTATGTCTGACAACAGCTACATGACTTCTGCAGGAGAGAAAAGGAGACGATTGTCAGAATTTGATCACAGCCTAAACGTTTTTGACAGCTTGACCGCTCTGTGCCCTCCAGTATCCTTTTTTTCATAGCTTCACCCAGTTAAAATACTCATGCATTTGGCAATACTGAGGGAGACACGAAGGACGGGACACAGCAACAGAGAGCAAAGCTATGGAACGGGGAGGGACAATAACTGGAGAGGAGTCATCGTGAAAAGTTCTCCTGCTCCTCACTGGATAAAGACCTCCTGATGTAGGTCGAGCAGGATGCGGGTGAAGTTGTTGATTGGTCCAATCGCACTGAGTGTCATGGAAGCATCCTGCCCCCACAGCAAGTTGGGCCCAAACACCACAGCCAGGTTGGCATTGGTCATCTTATTGACTTCACTCTCAGCAGACACCTGCACATCAATAACAATAGAGATCAGAAATACTTAAGGGCTTGAAGGAGAAAGTAGGAAAGAAATACTCAGCAAGAACAATTAGAAGGGCTATTTATGGCTGCCTTGGGGTTTCCTGAATAATTATCAGCTATTATTGCTTTCTTTTTAAAGAAAAAATTAATGAAATAAAATGTGAAATGTGTTTCTTTTTTTCTTTTTTTACATAAAATATAAAAATTAATGTTAAACAATAACAAGTTACATTAAAATGTAAATATAGATATATAAATATATGTAAATATAGATACAGTCCCGTTCAAAAGTTTGGGATCAGTAAGATTTTAAATGTTTTTTTAAAGAAGCTTCTTCTGCTCATCAAGGCTGCATTTATTTGATCAAAAATACAGAAAAAAAATTAATTTTGTGAAATATTATTGCAATTTAAAATAACAGTTTTCTATTTTAATATACTTGAAAATATTATTTATTTCTGTGAAGCGAAGCTGAATTTTCATCAGCCAGTACTCCAGTCTTCAGTGTCACATGATCCTGCAGTAATCATTCTAATATGCTGATTTACAATCAATGTTGGAAACAGTTGTTCTGCTTAATATTTTTTTGAGAACTGTGATACTTTTTTCAGGATTCTTTGATAAATAAAAAGTTAAAAAGAACAGTGTTTATTTAAAATAGAAATTTTGTGTTAAAATATACACTACTAATCAAAAGTTTGGGGTCAGTAATTTAAAGAAATGAATACTTTTATTCAGCAAGGGTGTGTTAAATGGATAAGAAGTGATAGTAAATACATATTGTTAGAAATGATTTCTATTTTGAATAAATGCTGTTCTTTTTAACTTTTTATTTATCAAAGAATCAACGAAAAAAGTATCACAGGTTCCAAACAGTTTCAACACTGATAATAAATCAGCATATTAGAATGATTTCTGAAGGATCATGTGACACTGAAGACCGAAGAAATGATGCAGAAAATTCAGCGCTGCGTCAAAGAAATAAATTATATTTTAAAGTATATTTAAATAGGAAACCAATATTAGAAATTGCAATAATATTTCACAATGTTACTGTTTTTTCTGTATTTTTGATCAAATAAATACTTGATGAGCATAAGAGACTCCATTAAAAACGTTAAAAATCATACTGATCCCAAACTTTTGAACGGGAGCATAAATATATAATACATATGTGTATATTATATTTTATACATTTACACACATATAAATGTAGATATATAATATATAATAACATTTTATAATATCTAAATATAAAAAACATAATTTCTAAAAAAGTTCAAATTCATTTTAAAGAAAAAATTCTTATTGTTGAACATTGCAGATTTTGTTGAGTATTACCTGAGCAAGAAACAGTATGAGGAAGCGCAGTGATGCATAGTTCTCCTCAGGAAGTGACGTCAGCATGTTCCGAATCCTTTCTGCCTGAGACTCTGTGTCAACATCTGATAACACAACACACAAGGAATGCAAGCTAAGTTTGTGTGAATGTGTGTGTGGTCATGTCACTTTCAAGGCTCGTTGTAAACAGTCTACATGCAAGAACTGTGGTTTTAACAATCGATTAACAAATGTCAGTATAGTAGGCAGACAGACGTGTGTGTGTGCGCGCTTATGTGATCTTTCTGGAAGCTGCTGGTGTTGCTATGCGAGTGTGTTGTGTTTTGTGTTCTCACTGTGGAAGTTGACAATGTCGTTGTAGAGCTGATAGGTGAGCAGCGGCTCTGGCAGTTCTCTGAGGAACATCTTTAATATCACAGCTGCCAAGTGGACATCGTCCAGCTGAGAGAAACTCACTTCCTCTCCTACAGACACACACACACACACACACACACACACGCACGCGCGCAACATACTAAGGACTGATGCCAATCATTCTTGTGAACAGGAAATGTGTGAGAATTCTTCTGCATACAGAGCATCACACGACTTTACCTGAGTTATATTTCTGCTTAATTTCCTTAACCAAAGAAATATTAGCAGAACGCCGGAATATTCCCTCTGTCTTAAGACCTACAATAAAGAAGGAAATAAAATTCACATTCTCAATTTAAGAAAGTAAATAAATACTAGTGCTATCAAACGATTAATCGTGATTAATCGCATCTAAAATAAAAGTTTTTGCTTACATAATATATATGTGTGTACTTTGTATATTTATTATGCATGTATAAATATACACACATATAATATATATTTTTGAAGATATGTACATGTATTTACATTATATTTATATAATTTATATTATATATATATATATAATATATAAACATAACATTTTTCTGAAATATATACATGCATGTGTGTGTATTTATATATACATAAATATACACAGTACACACATATATATTATGTACACAAAAACTTTTATTTTGGATGCGATTAATCGCGATTAATCGTTTGACAGCACTAATAAATTCATAAGTTTACACTATTCTATAATAAAATTGGCCCATTACTCTACAACCCACCCCTGAGGCTAAACAAAAAGACTACTATTAGTATATCCAACCTTACGTGGATACATACAATACATGTAATGTATGTAAAAGTTTGATTGAGCCATAAATCTGACTTGACAACAAAAAAACCTACCATTGTCTGTCAGGAATCCAATAGTATCACGTATGACTAGTGGAATTCCCTCTGAGTCTACCGCCCTGTGTCTCAATCTGATAACAAACAACAATACAAAACAACTCATATCTAAATATGAGTTTCTCAGTGCACAATCAAAATGTACAAGTTTTTCTATAAGCTATAAAGTATAAATGAGACCGTCTTCATCTTCAACTACATCAAGTCCAAATATTAATTTCATGCTTCAGTCAGAGTGTAACAGAGTGTAGCTGTTTGAGATATGAGAGGAATTGTTAGGGAAACTTACGCTGACAGTGGGACCCCAAACTGCTGGAAAGGAAGAGGAGGACTACGAGGGGGAGAGATCGGTCCAGGGACGACAGACGGCTTCAGGGACAGACGGATCTTATCATCATACCTACACAAAGAAACTCTTGAATGCGCCTCAAAAGAACTGTTTATCTGTGCTAAGAAATAACAGTGTGATCTGAGCACATGTATAACTGTATATAGAATTTCTTACTCTCGGACTCTGTTGGGGATCACCAGCTGATCACATTTCACAATCTCCTCCAGCTCACTCAAATAATTTATGTAGTTTAACTTACGGCCGAACTTAAAGCTGAAAACAGAACATAAGCACATCGGTCTGTAGTGTATTATGAAGTATAGAATACAGGTTGTAAGATTCAGCTTACAGTACAGATCACACTCTACAATCAGTGTGAGAATAAAATAATGTTGAGTATAGTGTGGCACTGACCTGATGATGGGTTTGAAGAGAATAAGGATGGTTCTGATAAACATGGTGGGATGGACAATGTACAGCGCCTTGATATTTTTCTTATACCTGCAACAGACACAGCGATACTGAAGCTTGACAGAACCAATGATGTTTGCTCTTGTGTACTTCTGTTAAAGCACTCATGAGCCTCTCACGAACAACAGCATCACTCACTTCCTGTCAAACTCTCGATAGGCATCTCGAAGCCAGCTTAGAGAGGGCTTGTTCTCGCTGGTCAGACCATGATGGAAGTAGATGAGGGTATAATCACTCTCCACATACTTATCAAGAGTCTGCTTCAAATACCTGCACACAAATATCAATAAATGCACACCAAATCAAAACTTTTCTTTCTTTCTTTTTTACCAGCAGTTCACATTAGACACTAAAACAAACCGAAGGAACATCTGCATTTAATCAGCTGTCAGTTACTGAAACTTATTGGTTTTATTTATTCACTTTAGAGCCATTTAGACATTCAGTCTAGACATTTGGACTAGATTTCATTACACAAGCCACACTCTTCTCAGACAACTTCTGAAGTTCACAATAGGGAACTAAACTAAGTCTTGATTTCACTTCATTAAAAACTTCAAACTTCATTTTATTTCAAGAATTGTGGTTATTTTTTTTACTGCCATTATACACATACCCCACTGCACAGCACAAATGATGGACTCAGAAAGAGCAGGTGTGTTACTGGCCGCTGCTTTAATTTATTTTTGTCTAATGCAAAACACTTTTGTATGTTTGTTGTATTCTATGCCTTTTCGCCACCACAGAAATGTGATGGCAATTTGTCTGCCTACGCTGCTGTCGCGTTCTACTCGCCGTTTCTGGATGAGGGTAAGGAACAGAGACTGGTGGCAGCGAGTTGTGTTTTAGAAATGCGATGCTTTCTTCCCCTCCATCGTTTCTAATGTATAATTACAGATGCGTGTCATGTCATTCATGTATGTCACGAGCACATGCGCACTTTGGTCAGAGCGGCAATACTGCGATTAAGGTGTTTACATGCCTGTATATTTCGATTAAAATCACCATACGCCACCTATGTTAATACGATTATGCTTGCTGCGATTATGAGCTTAATTGCATTATTTAAATCGAAGTATTGCATTTACATTAGGTAAAGTTTAATCGAAATATTGCCAAAATCTCATTATAATCGCATTAAGAGGGTGCATGTAAACGCACTCAGTGGTTTTTTTTTTTTGTTCCCTGCACTTGACCTAGTGTCTTGTGCTCATCTACGTATGTTAGTCTCAACAAATAATAAACCAGATCAAGTCAACCACCCATATTCAGGAAAAAGGCGATACAGAAAAACAGCTGATACAGTGTATTGAGCCCAGCTTAATATATCTATTAATGAACCAGATAAATGAAGTAAGAGCAGCGATGCCTACATGAGAAGTTTATGATGGTCCAGCTGATGTTGGGGAGGCATGCGGCAAGCGTTAAAAACAATGACCTTCCGACCAAAGTTATCATCACCTACAAAGAAAGAGAAAAATCAGAAGACTTTAGAACTAGAATAAACACTAGCTGGTGATGTTTATGCATTTCATAATACCTCACCTGCCACCTCCACAATCTGATGTCTGGCAATGTCATAGAAGGGGTCGTCCCAGGGCAGATGTGAAGTGTCACCAAGGCTTTTAATATCTGAAGCTGCAGGAAAGAATATAATGAATGTTACATTTCAAACAAAAATAAAAAATCATGTAAATATCCCAAACGCAAGCTATAGAGTATATGGCTATAGATAGAGGAAAGTCATCCTCTCAGATCCCTCTCAGCACTAGCTCAAACAGATGATCAGGTTTTGAAATGAACACCCACCAACCCAACAAATGCAGGTAAAATCAGCCGTGGTTGGTAACACATATCATGTCCTCCAACCAGAAGCCTTTAACATCAAAACAAAACAAAGCATAAAGGGGGCTGGACACTGGAAAAGAACCATGTACATACACTAGTGGCACATATGAAATATAATAATGTGGATTATCCTTTCTCTTTCACCTGAATTCAAAGTCACTGATGCCACTTTGTTATTCTTAAAGTGAACTTTTGCCTGTATACTAGTGATTGTGTTCACTGTTTGGACTGCTGCCATAAACTTGAGAACAAGAGTACAGAATGACGCATCCATTGTGGGATACCTGCTTCTCGTCCAGTGTGCGACTGAACCCCCAGGAGACCAAGCCACTTTTTCTGAACCATTCTCACTTTTCTTTTTTTTTATAAATTTTTCTTTTCTTTTTTTTTGTTTTTTTTATAGTTGTCAATGGAGGAATAAATTCATTTTGCTGACTTTTGTGATATAAACTGACATGGTAATCTTTAACAAATTTACCACTAAACATTCATTTTGGAGTGAGATATATTTGGAAATTACAACAAAATAAATGCCGTTTTATTAGAGAAGTCACAGAGAATATGGTTTTTATTCCTATTTTATGTTTTTTAATTCTTATCTCACAAACAATGATTGACTGTCGTAAAATTGCCATTCAAAAAATGAAAGCTATTCAGTGATTCAGAATCAGGTTTAATAATAAATGTTTTCAAATCTAAGCAGTGATTTTGATCATCAGGTTTATTTCTGATATTTTTGTTTCAACTAGCAGAAATCCTGAATGACCAGTAACTTAATTTAGTAGCCAAACTGTCCAGTAAGTATATAAAAAAAAAAAAAAAAAAAAAAAAAGTTATTTTCAAACTCTGCAGATGATGAGTCAATTGCACTGGACTTCACCCACACCCGCCCAGTCATAGTCATCCTCTGTAAGAGTGGTAAAGTGTGTCTCTGGGTGTATGCCTGTGTCGTAAGCGTGTGTGTGTGTGTTGTATGAGTAATGCTGCATGACTCCTTGAGTTCTCTGCTGCCTCTTAAATAGGCCGTGACAATTATGTCAACTGGAAGGTTTCAGATTCACTTGCCTCTAAAAATATAGCTGGTATTCATGATAATGGTAGAGCTCTTGGCAATTACTTCCTTTTTCTTACACTGCTTTATTCTTTGAAACGATCAGTATAATTCTGAAAAATGAAACTAGATTTTAAAATGACTATTATCCTGTATGACAAACACGCACAATTCCCACCACCATGCACTCACCGGATTTGCTCAAGCTAACAGGGTCATCTAGTGGCCACTGTTTGTCCTGTACCAGTTTGAGCTGGTCCAGGGCAGCGCTAGGAGAGTCATCTCCTCCCAGATCATCGTGAAGGTCCACCAGCAGGTCAGAGGACATGATGGTCCTCTAAGACAACACAATTCACACATAACGGTTAGACACCGAACTGCTCATTACAGTACCACACAATTTCATGCTGAGATCTGTGAAAGCTCAGCTGCCTTCGCATTGGGTCTGTCCAGCATAAGCCTGGGTAAATGCAGCATTTTCACACGTGCACATTTGCATGTTCAGTGAATGACTGACTCACATGAGTGACCACAATGACAAATGCTGAAAAGGTAATTTGAGTTTGTTTCCTAACTCAATCTTGCTGACTATGAATCTGCCCCCCATGAGAACTGTTTAACACAAGTTCCTTTCATAATACAGCACAGTACTGACATAACACATCACTAGAAACTGGCTAATATTAGCTTTATTTTCTGGCTTAGATACTGGTTTATACTTTATATACTGTATAATTTACAATAATGCAAATATATGTGTACAAAATTATTGAATTCTTTTGTTATAGGGAAACCAGCATATAAATGAATAATATTTGTATTTTTCAGGATAAATTTTTATTCATAAATGACACAGCTAATAGACTAGGAAGCAACTGAAGAATTAAGGGGAAAAAACAAAAGTATTTGCTTTTGTGCTTACTCAAAACAAAAAAATAAATAATTTCTTCATTGCAACATCACATTCAAAAGATCAGGTAAATTGTTGCATTAAATTGGTTTTAAATTAGCAAATTGGGTCCATTTAAAAAAAAAAGCATGATTAAAAATGATTAATTTCCAGATCACATAATCTCTAGCTGCTCTTCCATGTGCACTCCATCGTAAACAAACTACCACCAACTAGGGCTGGGCGATAATTCGATAACGATAATTATCGCGATATAATTTTCTTTGATAAAACGATATGAAGAGTTCGATAGATGTTCGATATAATGTCTATGCACCAAAAGTGCCCCTATAAAGAGCTAAAATACAATTATAGTATATTTTATTTCTGACAGTGTAAACAAAAAAAAAGGCCTATGAAATGTTAAAAATGCATTGCTTTAAAATCTAATATTAAGTGAGTATAATTACTGATTATATTCTTTTAATAATTTAAAAGATCAGTTTAGTTTAGCGGTATTGGTATTGGTATCGATATCGACGATACTGGGCTTGAAAATATCGGTATCGGTTCGAAAATATAAATGGTTAAAAAAATGCACTTTAGAATCAATATTTTTATGTGAGGATCGATCCTTTCGATACAACATCAGTATCGAAAGTATCGATACTTAAGGATCGATCCGCTCATCCCTAGCGAGCACTAAACAGTGCTGTGAGATCCAGTGTGAAGCGCTTGAATTCAGCGATGAACACATGTCTCTGTGATTTAAACTAGTTTATAGCCAAACAGGAGAAACACTGTGTGCAATGAAGGAGACAGTCAGAAGGCTTTTCAATTTACACATCGCCATCATTTACCATGGATTTACTGTAGTATCACTCACTGCACCATGGTATTGTGGCAGAAATGTGGGATATTCACATTGAATTTTATTACAAGAGTAATATAATTATAATGGATGTATTTGAGGTTAAGCTATATCATGTGTGCATTTATACAGAATGTTTTTAGACTACTGTTTTTCATACAAATAGGCTACCTAAAAACCATATAGTTATATTTTTACCATGGTATTGAGGTGCTATATGTGTGGTTTCAACTGTGTTTATCATGATTTAAATGTATGCCACTATAGGAGACCAATGCTTGATTAAAAAAAATAATAATAATAATTGGTCAGAATAAATGTAACCATATAAAACTGAGGTTGGTACAATTTTTACAGATGTCACTGATTTTAAAAATGAACAACAATTTACCTCTGCATCCTGACTCAAGCTACTATCAAATGTGCATTTCTAAGAGACAAAAAAAAGTGATATTATTATTAATATTATCAGGCAACCCAAACCTGTTTCTTGATTTGAAACAATATCACTCATTAGAACATGCAGAAACTAAGAAATACATTTTTCTGTTTGGATATTTATTTTGTTAAGGAAAATTAGCAAATGGAGCAAAATTCTGGCTTTAAACTTGAAAGAAATATTTGACATTTATAATGATAATAATCGATATCGACTGATATGAAAAACATTATCATGATAATTTTTTTGGCCGTATCACCCAGCCCTACCACCAACAGTTAATTACCATTTGTTCTTTCTAAAACTAGTACATAACGCATTCATTTGAAATCTTGCCCGTAGAATTCATTGAGAAAATCACGTAGTGGACCAATGAAGCAGCAAAAACACAACCTCACTGCATTAAAGGGATAGTTCACCCAGAATGTTTGCGCTTCCATGGTCATGTGATGAGCTCTGTGTATGTGTGTCAATCATTACGTATATGTAAATAAACTCTAAATTAAATCTAGATAACCATAATGATCACAATATCAATCCTCTCTTTTAGATGTTGTGTCAGAAGGGTCAAGCTTTGTGGAACTAAATTCTTAATTATATTATCATTTCTTATGTTACATTCTGTACTTAACCTTTTAGGATTCAAATATTGTGGCATTGTGAATGTGCCATATTTTTTAATCTGTGCGTGTGTAGCCACAGGGCCACTAGTGCAGGCGTCAGCAGGGCTCAGACAGTGATCTGCTGTGACAGTCCCTCGGTTTGGTGCCGCGCGGCAATGTGGCCGTCCAGCCGTATACTGACAAGAATTCTCGGTTTTACCCTTTGCACTTATTTAAATCCTCAACCCTAGAAGAACCAGTTTCACATTTACTAACATCTGTGACAGCCTTTATTCTGCTATGACATCCACGTCAATATCTCTAAATAATGTGATAACAGCCTTCAGGTGACATAACCCGGGTCATTAATCTGTCGCTCTGATTAAAAACATCTCAGTTATCTAGCCTTGTTGCTGACAGCAATCTTGCTATAGATTGCTTACACTCAAAGAATCATATAAAGAAGCTTTCATCATTCTTAGATTGCTAGTTGGACTATAATTAATGTCAATACTTGATCACACATCTTTTGGTTCTAACCAAACAGTACCAGTCTAAAATCAGTCCTGTTCAACTCTACAGTGCCATCTAACTCATTACCCAGTTCAAAAGACCATCAGCAAAAACAACGCACCTCATTCACAGTTGTGTTTCAAGGCTGCGCTCAGTGAATCAACCAGCACTTCAGACAGAAACAAAGACCCTAAAGAGAGCTTAAAAATAAGAGACCTAAAGAAACCCCATCACCTCCAAAATCAACTATACGCTTTCTAAAATATTAAAGACCACAATAAAAAGCAATAATCGCCAGAATAAAATCAATATCTAGTGCTTTTCTCATGTACTAAAGGGCTTATAATTATTAACAAACAAGGTACAATCTTATGAAAAATACTACTACAGGAAAAAAAAAATAATGGTATCTGTGCTCATAGCTTGATTTCGATCCATACTCATGGTAGTTTATCTGAGTGCCAGACTTCGCTCATACCAGCTGTAACATTCCTCATTCAAAAGTTACTAAACGTCTGCTAAAAAAATGCAAATGTGATAATTATCAGTTGTTTCAAGTAGAGCCAGCTGGTTTAGATGTGCTCAGCTGACAAACACAGTGAGATGCCACAGAATCATCTGCAGAATGAAGCAGATGAAACCAGAACTGAGTGTGTGGTGGTCTAGAGCTCAGTGGTGTCATGTGATTCTGCTAATCTCTCTGCAGTGTCCCCATCCACACATGGATCCGAGGGAGAGAAAAACTAACAAATCATCTCTGCATGCCTCAGATGAGCACATTAGCAAATGGGTAGGTTAACTGTGATAAGGTAATTTGTAGAAATTTATTAAGGTACTTAATAAATTGTGAGGGTAGGATATATATAAGGGCTCATTCTACATGGCCCTGTGGTGAAACAAATGTTTTTTTTTTGTTTTTTTTTTTAATATAAATATTCTATGCAAGTCTCTCAATTAATATGAGGTCATAAAAACTGCATGTACAATATTAATAATAAAAGAACGAATGGTTTTAGATGAAGTATACCGTGTTACACAGCAGAACAAGTCAACAACACAAAACCCCATTTTTGTTAAACTGTTACGAGTAACTCCCATGTACTTTAAACAACCACGGTACAAGATTTTACTATACTTATTTCATAAACAATTCTACAGGAAAAAAAAACAAAACAAAAAAACAAAAAACACAATCGACATTAGGATCAGTGTTCAGAGTTTGATTTCTGCCCATACTTATGGTAGTCTTCTGTGCGATTTATCTGTGGCAGGTCACTCATCTTCTGTCAGACAGCATTATCGATCATGTTCTTCCAACTTTTAGAGCATTTTAGTAAAATGGCAAACGTTTCCTCTCTTTTTGATTGTCGTATGTACTTACACGTCTAGTCTCCAGCTCAGGGCAGATAGTGACGGATTCGGAGCGTTTCTAGGGAAACGCAACATCTGGACGCGCAACCGCGCGGTTACCAGCAAGAACAGAGTCAACATGCAGGCGTGTGATTTAAATAAGACGCAATAGTGTAGGTCTCAGTGACGGCGTTAATGCAGAAAGCCAGATGCCGTACATATTTGCTCGTTATGATCAATCGATAGTCAGCTAAGCTAACTAGCTGCAAATCTGTTTCATCTTGACTTGACAGAACGGAAATTCTAGCAAGTGTTGCCCTGCCGTATGAATAGAGGCTTATGCGGATCAGAGAGCAAAATACTGAGCAAAAAAAAACAACTACAGATGTTATTAATCAAATATGGAGAAATTAATTTACCTAATTTTCAGCGCTCCCTATTGAATCTTCACAACTCTGCCAATCTTGCCAATTTCACGCAGCACTTCCGGTTTGCGACCCGCGTAGACGGCCCGGATGCAGGAGAGCGCATGACCACGCCCCCGAGAATGTGCTGTTGTCATAACCATTGGTTGAACAACATATAAAATGCACCACATAAAAATAAATTATCAAAAACGTACACATTTGTGTGTTCTGCTCTTTGTGTGTTCAGTCAAGAGCCATAAATGTCAGAAGTCTCCTGCCGTTTCGACACCCCTTCATTTAGGGACCATTAAATCTGAGCAACACCATTATAACCTTTAGTTTAAATGAGTTTGATTTGTGGGTATTATATTAAGTCTGTTCAAATGAGGCGGTTGCACTGAAACTGCTTTACATTTATCTTATTGTAAGACATTTTGATGTGAAATAGCCTACAGAAATTAACTGATGAGAGCATTTAGTGATCATTGCACAGCTTCATAAATTCTCATCTTGGAAGATGAAAAAAAAATATTCAACTAATTTTAATAATCGTTCATTTTGTCTGCCTTCCTATTTATATAAACTTACTAATAGGAAACTTTATGACCTTTAAAATGTCCTGAAAATTTTTCTTCTTTCAAAGCATCTCAACAAAAAATACAGTAGTTTTTGACAACTATGAAAAAAGACCATCTTTGGTGTTTGTTGTAATCACCCTTGAAATTTGTCTATCAGTCAGGTCACTGTTTCTTCTCTAGTTCTGTATTGCAAAAACCTGATATTTAATTTTAGAATTCAACCAGAATTACATCTGTTTCATTATAAACAAGAAGCATGCCTATTCTCACTCTCAATACACAGAAAGAAACTCCATGCTCACACACTGGTATCAACATACAAAGAATTCAGAATTATTTATCCATTTGCAGATTTGATCACATTTGACCAAAGTGTTCATTTATTGGTGGCAGCTTGGAAGATCACTCCTCATCTCCTGAGCCTGTTTTTTCAATGACTTTTTTCATCCAGCGGCGCATACGGAATAAATGTGTGTAGAATCCATATTTGCCATCGCGGTCACAGCCCTCACCCCACGACACAATGCCAATCTGATACCAGCGTTTATCTGTAGGACTCTGTGGGCAGTAATGGGTTTTAAAAGAACAAGATGTTTAAATATAAGTGTGAGTACCACAATCAGAGCTGATAAGTCAAACTTGTTTGAGGAGAGAAAAGCATAAACATTATTATACCTTCATCACAAAAGGTCCGCCACTGTCTCCTTCACAAGCGTCACCTCTTTTTGTATCATCTGGCTGGTAACCTACAAAACAAAAGATGACCTTGTTGTGACACCTGAGGGCAAAAGCATCACACAAGCTCTCAGCAACTCAGCAAAAATATGAAGTATATTACCGGCACAGAACATGTTATCAGTGATGATGACCGAGGTGGAATTGCGACAGATGCTCTGATCCACAATGGGCAAGTGAATCTGTTGCAGCACTGATGGAAGATTGGTTGGGTTTGAGGTCCACGATTCCCTGAGGTTCCCCCAGCCAGTTACACGGCCCTTGTAACCTGCAAACATCAAACTTCAGAGAGAAAATCTGTCAATTACAGGTATATGTATACTGTCAGTTTGTTCTAAAATTATGCTAAAATGCATTTTCCATACATCGTTGTTCCCCAAGAAAATGTGTTCTTAATAAGTTTAACCATAAAGGTAAAGAATTGTATAAAATGACCCCTTCAAGAGGTTAGGTAAGTTTCGAAATCAGCATGAAATTAAAATCTATTTTCTAAATGCATGTAATTAATCTTATTGTGAATGATTCATCGGTTTTCTTGAATCATTTAGTCTGCTGAAACTCCACCTGTTTCTTACAGCTGACTGCAAACTCACATTCAGATAAGCCTATACCTCCATTCAATTAACAACGGATAAATAGAATCAAGTCCCTGCCCTACATGATATTCTTTTCCAATAATCTGTTCATTCGGATATACAATATGGAAGAAAATATCTGATTCTACATCCATCTCATTGCGATTAAATATGTCTATATTAATCTACTGTATTTTCTTACTTCTTTGCTATGTTCTTGGTGGGCAGACAAACAGGGTGGATCTCATTCGTAAAGACAACAGGCTTCTTCATGTGTAAAAGAGCAATGTCTCGATTCAGGTTTTCCTTCCAGTTATATTTCGGGTGGACGATGATTTCATCAATGGCCACAATCTTCTCAGTGCCCCTCTCATACCTGAGAGAAACAGGAAAGGGTTCAAAACAGCTGTAAACTGATATTTCTAAATTACTTAGCATAAATAAAAAATGTATTAGTGAAAAGAAATATATGCCGTTTTCTAGAAATTTTCAAAGGGCTCACTTGGTACGAGAGTGTTTTCCAATGCGGACGATGATATCATTGATTGTGAAGTTTTTGTTCCACGGTGGGTAGAGAATGCAGTGGGCGGCAGTGAGAATCCATTCATCACTGATCAGACTGGCTCCACACAGCAGCTCCTGAGGACTACGCTTGTACAGCATCACCTGCCTGCAAATAACATCAAACACAACATTAAAAACAAAACATTAGCAGCATTCGACATGATCAATCATGCCAAGATATTTGAAAACAGATGTTTAAAAACAGCCCCTGTGCTGTATTGACCATGGAGCACTGCCCACTTCAGCCTCATCTCCTCCCACTATTCTGCTTCCAGAGTATGACATCAGTAGCTCCTTCTCGTTCTTATCTTCTTTGTTGACCTTCTCAAACATGGGGCGCACTCCACACTCTGACGAAAGACAGTTTAATCATCTTAATTATCAGTTGATTATACAAGAACTCAAACTTCTAGTAATAACATACACAAAAACAGTTGGTGAAGGTATCAGACTTTTACCTTGCTCTCCATTGCCAAAGCTGCGGGGATTAAAGAAAGCTTTCCTTTTGTCTTCGAGAGTTGTTCTCTCTCGACCACCTGATTCATCAACAAACTTGTCCAAAGGGGCATCTGAGAGTGAATGACAAAGACAGAATGATGTTCAGTGTGGGCTCAGTGATGTGTTGATGATTTATGTCTAATGCACCTAGGCTTTCTTAACATTTGAAAGTGACATTTAATCCTAATTTAAAGACTTTGGTCCAGATGTCACTTTTAATGGAGCTCCAAGGTTCAGGGGAATAAATTAATATTTTTGTTGTTAAAGGGAGTGTTCACATAAAAATTAAAATTCTGTCATGTAGTTTCAAAGAAGAAGGTATTTTGATTTCCATAGTATTTTTACTTTGAAATATCATACTTTCATACTTTGAAAGTCAATAGCTACCAGCAGCGGTTTAGTTACTTCATACTTTTTGTGTTCAAAAGAAGAAAGAAATTCATACAGGTTTGTAACAACATGAGGGTGAGTAAATGATGACAAGATTTAAATTTGGGGTAAACTATCCGTTTAATGTATGTGTGTTTGTGTAGAAGGCAGTACTGTTCACTCACCGCACAACTCCAAGTCACAGTAATCAATGGTAATGTTTCCCTTGCACATTCTTACATAGCACCAGGGACCCTCCATATCTCCATCTGGGTTTCTGCAGTGGTTCTTCACCAGCTGAACTTGAGGCAGCAACTCTTTCCCCTTTATTAAGGCCTGCACTTCTGCTGCGCTCCACTGCAGGCATGAGCGACCTCCCAGAGTCACAGACATATCCCCTGTGTAGGTCTCCCCATTTCCATCTAGACAGTCTTTAGTCTTCAGGTAACGCTCCTCAGGTTTCACAGTAGGTGGTCGAGGAGGGGGAACAGCAGCCTCACCTGAGGAGGAAAGTGATGGAGATGATCAGTGCTGGTAGGTCAGCATAAATTGATTGAATGAAACATGCATAAAATGTGCCATAAGCACAGGGCACAAATATGTGTCAGCTGCTATTAAATATGGTAATATGCATGTTTTGGTAAGTCAGTAGTCATTTAGCAGATCCAAAACAACATCCAGAATACTTATTATAGCGACAATTTCTTCTCAGCAACCTGGTACAATGGCACAATGGTGATGGCTCAACTTTCTGGTTGCCAGCACAGAGCTTCAGTTATTGCACCACAGGATGTTTTACTGTAACGTTTTAGTGATTTTCTCTACCGCATTTTGGCACGCTGCAGGGCTCCCTCCTAACTGTCGGGTCTCTTGTAAAACACCAAGGGCCTTCATTGCTCTTATCTGGGTTTCTGCAGAAGTTCTCCGGTAGCTTCAGCTGTGTCACATTAAATTCGCTAGGGGGGAAACAAGTAGGTCATAAGACAGAAGAGCTGCTTCAACATCATTGAAGGTTTGTAAAGCTAAATACATGAAAACAAAACAAACTTTTCTTTACTAAAAGCATTTGTGTTTTCTAATCAATCAATATAAAACGATTAAAGGTGGTTCAACACAAGAACAACAAAAAGAGCAGAAGTACATACTGAATCCTGTGGGGGAAGTTGCTTTTCCAGTACTGACACGACTTTCCAGACTTGGTGACAGACACACTACCAGCGTAGTTTTCACCATTATTAATGTAACAGTCTCCTGTCAATCACACGTCCAACTTATAGGGTTATTTTACAACATAGAAACTAAAGCTTTTACCAAAAATGTCTCATTTTAGTTTTATAGACACATTCTGTGTTAAGTATGCATCACCCTTACCCTCTGTATTCACACATACTCTCAAACTCTTGATGTTTGCTGGTGTTCTGGATAATTTTATTCCACCACATCCTGTGAAAAAAAGATAAATAAATAAATTAAAAAAAAAAAACTTGTAACAAAACTAATAGAGATGCCAGGTCGAACAATTTCTTAAAGTTATAAACAGTTAATATTTAGAAATAGCTCAAAAATAAAGGATTACAACTCCCACCAATTATATTTATTCACAAGCTGTCGTTCTTAAGGTTTGTTTAGAATTGCTACTGTTTTAACCTGATACTAATCTTTCTAATTTGTAAATTGAGCAGGGAAAGGTCAGCGAAAATGCACTTTGTCCCTGGTTCAATAGAAACTGTTTACACAAAATGTTGTCACTGTTTACACTGAAACTTTCCGTAATATATATATTCTTACCCAAATATTTCGCCCAAAAAATCTCCTGTGAGGCAATGGAAGAAAAAATCATTAACATAAAATACTACATAAAATGAATTATACCTCACTTCAAATATCTGTATTTATACAGAGTTATACCACTGAAAAATTCACTGATAGAAATTTAAACATTTCCATTTATTTCCAACTGCAGCTAATCTGTCCACAAGGCCATTTCTCACCGTTTTATCAACTCTCTCGAACACTTCTCGAGCTTCCTCGTGGTCACAAATCTCTTCCACACACTCTCTCTCCAGATTCCCTGGTTTTAACTCCTCAAAAACACTGTTAGCCCTCTTTGCTCGAATGATCTGAGAGGCTTCCTTGTTGTCGATAAACACTGAGGCACAAAAGTCAATATTTCTCCAAAAACATCTAGACTCACATACTATATGTAGAATCATCACGTTATAATTTGTTCTTAGCCTAATTAGCCAAAAAGGCAGAGAAATCTCTGTTAATGCTTACCGTCATTACACAATGTGAGGTGGAGAACTTGTCCAAGAAGTAGGAATAGTAGAAGAGGTGCTGCTTTTGCTCCCATTCTTGAGGATGACTGAGCCTGTAATCCTGAAAAAAACTTGGAGCATCTCATCGAATCTAATCACCCACTCTGTCAGAAAGCCTACAGCTGGAGTTACTGGAATCACCAAGTTAATATTGAACTACCGGAGTTCAAAGAGAACAAAGTGTATGAACTCTTTTCACTCAAAAAAAGCCACTCTTCTGTATCAGATCACCCTTATATCAATGTGGAACATTCTTTGCTTTCTGAGGAACATGAATCACAGATATATTGAATGAAAACAAGATGATAAGCTTCATATCTCCAAGCTATGTGAATTCATGTGTGAGGACATATTCTAAAAATTCTAATATTTATAACAAAAGTACTCTACAATATGTATCCTAAAACAACTTTTTAAATATTTCACATTGCCTTTTCTTCACATATATTTATTTAAATGTAGATGCATTTGTTACATGTTATCAGAAATAGCTTTCATCGTGAAATGATGATCTTATCTATTTAGCTGAAGAGCTCTGTTAGCACTCTGCTTATCCTTTCATTCAGCATTAATCAGTATGCACTTTATGTAAACAGTACAAACATGGCATTTCAATTTAACTGTTTACGCATAAATGACGTGATGATTTTAACTTCAACCCAACCGATATATCATAAAATTTCCTCTTGTATTAGCTCATTTCCCAACACAACTGTGTTTTGCTGATGTACTTGTACAATGTCTGTATAAACAGTGATGAAACAAGGTCCACTGTGCACAGGAGTCAATATTTACTGATATGTGCCACAAACCCTCCTAAAAATCAAAGAACAGCAAGACTTAAATTCAACAGAGCTTATACATTTATTTCACAAAGGTTGTTTTTCCTTTGGTGTGAGACATAATATGAGGAGACTATATGTGAAATGGAAACACTTAAGTGTCAGAGCCCTGTCTCTATTTCTACAGTCTGTGCCACTGAACTTAAACCATCCGGACCTTGTAAAATGACCAAACAACTATTAGCATCCTGTTCTGGAACTACAAAACAGCCACTGCTGGCATCATTTTCTTGCACAACTAGGCATTTAGCATTTGCTTCCTGTTCCTGAAGCTCTATACACTTAGAAGTCTGTTCTTGCACTACTATGCACTTGGTATTTTCATCTGAGACAATAATCTCAATCATCTCCTCACTGAGCTCAATGCGCTCGAGCCCCTTCTCCACTCCTTTTTCCAAAACAATTGCGCCATGGTGGTACACTCCAGAGTCCAAAAAGACACCTTCTGGGTGGGACACCATAGTGAAATCTTCTGAGGCTTGAACGTACGCCACAGCCTGTCCCTCCTCCAAACTACTGAATTCAGTCCTACCCTGCTCATCCTCTGCCCTCTGGCCCGACCTTTTGGGTCGACCTCGTGTCGGCAATTCATGACCAGAGTCTGACTGATGTTTGTGAGACTGCAGATGCCGCTGTAGACTCTGCATCATTGTGTATTTGGCTCCGCACACCTGGCAAACATGTGGCTTCTCCTCTAGGTGAGACTTCATGTGGCGCCGTAGCTTGGTTGCCATCGTGTACCCTTTCCCACATTGTTC
Organism: Spinibarbus caldwelli; assembly: GCA_039654775.1. NCBI lineage: Eukaryota > Metazoa > Chordata > Actinopteri > Cypriniformes > Cyprinidae > Spinibarbus > Spinibarbus caldwelli. The sequence continues at coordinate 22,749,721 of CM077220.1, read as the reverse complement.
ACATTTATAGGGCCTGTCTCCTGTATGCAGTCGTTCGTGGGCCCGCAATGTGTGAGGGTCCCGTAGAGCCTTACCACACACAGGACACAAATACACCTCACCCGTGTGTGAAATCAGATGCCGGCGCAGTTCAGGAACTTGGGAAAAGCACAGCTCGCAATGGTCGCACTTGTAGGGTTTCTCTCCCGTGTGGATGCGCATGTGTCCCAGCAGATTGCCACGTTGGCGAAAGCTCTTGTTGCAGTGCTGGCAAACATACGGCCGTTCTCCGGTGTGCAGACGCATGTGGTTCCTCAAAGAACCAGAATTGGCCAGTTCTTTATTGCACTCTGGACACTTGACTTTGGGAGCCTGGTAGTCTGGTTCTTTCGTCCGATGGACTTCCCTGTGGACGCGTAGCGAGGGCCGTCGAGCAAAAGCTTTTCCACAGATGTCACAGACGAAAGGTTTCTCGCCTGAGTGAAGAACCTGGTGCTCCTTGAGGTCCCGTTTCAAGCCGTAGCTTTTCTCACAGTGCTGGCATTGAAAGGGCCTCTGACCGCGATGCATCAGCAGGTGGGCTTGGAAGCTCTCCTGTGAACTGTATGTTTTACTACACTCTGTGCACATGTAAGGCTTCTGATTTTGATGTGTGAATTTGTGTTTCTTCAGATGGCACAGCTGAAAGAAGCTCTTGTCACACTCGTCGCATTTGTACTTCCTCTCTCGGATAACAAAATGAGGAAAATCCTGCTCATTTTGCTCTGCGCTGGAATCCTCATTAGTATACAATGTCTGTATTGTGTTGTCTTTGTTATCCGAGAGCTTCTTCTTGCTGCTGAGGTCTGACCTGTTTTTTGGATCTTGTCGTTTGTAGATACAGATGGTTGATGAGTGCACTTTTCGAGGTTTAGCAGCAAGACGAGAGCTGGCTCTCAGGCTTCTCTCTGGCTTCAGATGTTCTGATGAACTCTGGGCTTGTGATGTACTATCACTGATGCTCTGAATCTTATCTATAGCAGGATGTTCATCACTTTGGTGACTTTCACCTTCCCTGTGTGCCTCATCTACCTCATTCTGCTCCAGGACACTGGAATTACATGCTCTAGACTCCTGCACAAGATTTTTCTCCTTGATTGGAGGTTTTGTATCCTCTTGTGTGGCACTTTGAACAGGATCTGTTAGAATACAAAAAAAAATCCACATTTTAAGAAGAACAACATCATATCACGGACCTCTTACACAGTGAAAATGTTGTATATATACTCACCTGCACAGCCTGAGAGGTGATCTAAAGTGATGGCCTCTAAAGCATCTTTTTGTTGTCTGTTTGGAGTACTACTATTTTCACAGACTTTTAGTTGCATTACTTCTTTTACAAGAGGGGCTTCTTGTTCTTGTTCTTTCCAGAGGAGCAGTTCTGTTCCTGGTTGAATGTCCCGACAGACCCTGAGGCCTAATTTCCCATCCACCTCGAGCACACTGACATTGCACTCTTCCTCACTTTGAGCACTGCAGGCAAACCTGTGAAGGCAATTAAACAAGTCTGATTCTGCGATGTCTTGATATGTAACTTAATAATTCTACTAAATATAATAATTAATGAATTCTGGGTAAATTTACCTCATCCAGTAGATTTCATCTGAGATTTCATTTTTGAACACATTTTGGCATGTATGTTGAATCCCCTGGATAATAAAAACATGTATTTACTTCTTACTTGGGGCTATTATTCAGTTAAAAAAAGAGGAAAAACTATAGTACTTGCAGTGTTAGGTGAGAAGTAAATGTAAAGGCCGCTATCGTCTTGAAACACATTTGCTGTAGTGGTACTAAACAAACCTTTGTCTCAGCTGTATGGTGCAAAATGAAATTTGAAACACACTAGTATGCCTACCTCAGCTTTTTCCTTCCTGTTTATTTGGTCAGGTTCCTCCAGACCTAGCAGAGTGCCTTTCTCTAGCACTCGCCCAACACACCACAGACCCAGCTGTCCATCTTCGGCCAGAGAAGGACCCAGGGTCAGCCCTCGTGGTACTGATCTCAGCACGCTGTGGATGGAGTCTCTCATGTTCCCAGAGCCTTTGTCCCTCTCAATGCCTGTAGCCACTAGATAAAACACACCACAATTAGATAAGGTGGTACTCACACGCTTTCATCTTGAAAACTGTAGCTCAGACAATTTAGCAATAAAAATGGGACATTATTAAATTAAATGCGAATACAGATGGACAGCACTTACAAAACAACTCTACTCATTCTTGATGAATGACTGTTATTGGGCTGTGTTCATTTTTAATTAAACTAACTTAATTTTTCTATTTCTTTTTTTTTTTCTTTTCTCAAGACACATCAGAAATATTTATGGTTTCTTATTTCTTACTGTTTGAAGAAAAGTCAGTATTAATTTATTATGGTTTTACAGTAATAACAACAATGGTTATAACTACTAGTAATTTTTGTACTGTGAATGTCATGGTTAGATGCAATACGGATTAATGCTCGTTACAATACGAATTAATGCAGTTCTTAATTATTAAATGCACAATTTTTAGAATAATAATACGGTAGATTTAAGACTTTGGTAACCTTTCACGTGATAATTCTGTTTGTAAGTTTATAAAGCGATGTGCAGTTAGTAAACTATAAAGTATTATGGGACAGATGCAAATAATGACAAAATATATTCGAAGATGAATATCATTGTCCAATACATTGCTCATCTTTCGTAAGTGAAATAAAACATTATGGAGTAAAGCGCAATGTCCTATAGATCCCCAGCAATTTTTTTTTTTTTTTTTTGCTGTGTATCTTTAAAGCTTCTTCATGAATACAGATTGTGCTAAAAACCAGTGGTCATCTAATAGGTAACTGTTTGAATCTGAAAACATAAGCATGAGCAAAAACACTTTCAACCAACTCAGGGCTATGTTTCCTCTGCGCATTGGCCACACGACGGTCTTGTTTATCCAAAACTCCGGGAAAACGATCGTTCTCCAGCCAACGGTGCATCGACCGGAAGTCAGGTCACAGGACTGTTACTAAGAAACGCTTCCCTCTAGAAACAGCTGCCGCTGCACTCACCCTCACCAAATAAAGCTGAAAGTCATTTGTGTTTGGAAAGTATGTTAAAGGAGATGTTCATGGATGTATTATAAAGGCTTTTAGCAAGTGTCGTATGTGCAGGTATATAGATGTTCCTTGGCTTGCCGTATATGTTTTTTAACTAACGTTACTGAACTAGAACCAACCCTTATTTCAGCTCTTTAAGGGTTTTTTCCTGAGCTACGTTTTAATTAAACTTAACGTTTTAATCTTTTAAAATTTAAACAGCCTTTCAAAACAATCTAAATGCAGACAAACTTTCCAGCACAAGGTGGCGCTAGAGGCGCAGCTCTGCTTTACACGCCTACAGTCGACAGAGGAGCACAGCTGGGGCACAGGGCACAGACACGAGTCTTTGAGGACGTTTTGACAAAACAAAATGGTTTAAGTATACTTTAAAATATAAATCAGGGGTGTCAAACTCCACAGCCCTGCAGAGTTTAGTTCCAACCCTAATTAAACACACAAACCATGTAGTTTTCAAATAAGCCTGAAGGACTTGATTAGCTACATCAGGTGTGTTTAATCAGGGTTGGAGCTAAACTCTGCAGGACTGTGGCCCTCCGGGAACTGAGTTTGACACCCCTGCTTTAAATGTTTTCATGCTGGCTATTCACAATTTGCCCACAGTGTCAGTGCAAATGCAAAACATATCATATTTTTTAGATTCACAGCTTTATCTTTCTACATGTTTCACTTCTACTAGTTCTAAATGGCATAACATTAATTTCCTTAGAAATGCACAATATAACAGCACAATAACTTTTCAATGCCATTAGAGCCGATAGCCTTTAAAAATAATAAATACATCCATACACTACCAGTAATAAGTTTTTGAACGGTAAAATTTTAATGTTTTTTTTTTTTTTTTAAAGAATTCTCAGCTACTCACCAAGCTTGCATTTATTTGATCCAAAATACAGAAAAAGCAGTCGCTGATATTGTGAAATATTTTTACTAGGCCTATTTAAAATAACTGCTTTTGAATATATTTTAAAATGTAATTTATTCCTTTTGATCAAAGCAAAATTTTCAGCTGGAGTTACTCCAGTCTTCAGTGTTGTGTGATCCTTCAGAAATCATTCTAATATGCTAATTTGCTGTTCATTTGCTGTTTTTCTGGATTCTTTGATGAATAGAAAGATCCAAAGATCAGCATTTATCTGAAATAAAAAGCTTTTTTTTTTTTTTTTTTTTTTTTTTTTTTTTAAATCTACAAATTCTAATTCTGCTGTTTTCAACATATAATAATCAGCAAATCAGAATATTAGAATAATTTCTGAAGGATCATGTGACTGACAGTAATGATGCTAAAAATTCAGCTTTAAAATCACAGGAGTAAGTTACATTTTAAAATATATTCAAATATAAAGCAGTTATTTTAAATAGTAAAAAATATTTTACAATATTACTGGTTTTGCTGTATTTTAGATCAGCAGGCTTGGTGAGCAGAAGAGAATTCTTTAGAAAAAACATTAAAAATCAAACTATTCTTTTGATCTTTTGAATGGTATTGTGTACATAAATTCATACATACATACATATATAAAGTCTTTTTCATTTGAATAAAAAGTGTATTTTCCTTCATCTACTTCCCAGTACTTCAGTCTAGCTGGGATTATAGTGTAGGTTTAGAATATTGCTATCAAAGAGGCAATTTCAGAGTATTTTGCTATTTGCTACTTTTCTATCAAAAGTTTCAAAGGGTGTATTGAACATATGCTATATGCATTTTAAAGATTTCAAGAAAGTGAATTGAAAGTAATAGTCTTTTAGATTATGTGAGCTGGCCTTGTTTGTTATGAATGTAGTTCTGTAATGGAGAGACCTGATCAGAGGAGTAGGCTAATGCAAGAAACATATATTGCAGAAATATATGTTACAGTAGTCTAATATCCGTGAACAAGTTTGTGCCAAGGGCAAAATTTTCTTTTTACTATGCTACCTGAAACAGATGTTGCAGTGTGATTCATAAAAGTTAGCTGTAATGGCTGGCTCTAATCACAGCAGCTAGCAGCGGCACTTATATGGCACTTACAATGGAAATGGATGTGAGAGTTCATTTTTTTGTCTGATGTGCAAATAAAAAGTTTTTGGCATAAAGAAAAATTTGACCTATATTAGATCTATATAGAACTTGATAAATATATAAAACTTAATAAAAGTGCAGTTCTGTCCAATGCCTAAAGCTATTTTTGCAGTTTCTAAACATTTTGGGGAACCTGCTCTTATAGGGAAAAGTAACATGAAATCTCTTCGCACAACAATTATTTATGAGTGGAACTGTAAAAAGTGGATGTTACTTTCCATGTTTTCATCAGTCAAAAAGAGGTGCAAGTTATTACACTGTGCTCTCTCTCTCTCTCTCTCTCTCTCTCTCTATATATATATGTATACATATAGTGTTTTTTATGTTTTTGACCATAATAGCCATCAAAGTAGAGCAGCTTAGTGTCAGAAGACAAATCCAGTCACAGTGAATGTATTAAGCAGCTAATTCTCTGCTTGCTTCCTATGTGTTTGTCTCTGCATTGAAATTCTATCAGTTTGTTTTCTTGAAGATCAACGTGTTTCTGTTTTTCCCCCCTCTTCATTAGTTCTGTTACTTTCCCCATATCCTGTTATCCTCTTATCTCTGTCTTCTTGTCCCAGTTATTGATCTCTCTCAAAGACTATAGAATACCCTCTACTCTGGTAAAATTGATTGTTGAATTGTTACTGTTAAGGACTTGCACATTTTGTGTCTGTTAGTTCTGAGTCGATTGTTGAGGAGATGGTCTGAGCTGATGTTTCTAAACCATGATGTTGTTCAGCAGTAATTCCTTTCTAAATTACCAACCAGCCCTCGTGATGAATGCAGAAAGGATCTGGATCACTCAGCCTTCTCACATCACCGTGGCAACATGGATCAGTCTAAGCCAGGAGAGGCTCAGAGGGCAGATTGGATGCAACACAAGCACACACACGCACACATGACCCGGTCGCTTCAAGCTGTGATTTGTAAAACATGTAGCAACCTTCATTCACAGGTTTTATGGTGGCTTGGATGAATGGAGAACAAATTCTCATAAATCAGCACCATCTCTTTCTGCACATTTGAGAAGGAGAAAAAGGGTGTACACCTGATTTTTTTTTTTTTAATTTTTAAATTTTAATTTAAATTTTTTAATTAGTTTTTTTAATCATTTTAATGAAAGTTCATTATCGTCTGAATGGAGCTGCAATCATTTTGTGAATCAAGATAGTGTCCATACATGTTGTTAAAGGAATAGTTTAGCCCAAAATGAAAAATTTCTCACCCTCAGGCCGTCTAAGATGCAGATGTTTCTTCATCGAAATTTAAAGATATTTAACAATACATCGGTTGCTCACCAATGGGTATTTTGGCCAGAAGCAATGGGTCAAAGTTAAAATGGATTTGTTAATTGATGGACTGTAGTTGTGAGAAAAAACAAAAAACAAGGCTGTGAGGGATAGACTTACAGTCTTTACAATGACATGCACTGTATAAAAACTGTTTTATGGACATTCAGCAACTGCAAGAGAATTTGGTCATTCCAAATCTGAGATTTCTTGAATATTGCGGGTTTAAAATGACACTGATTCATTCAAGTACCCAAAAAAACTGGCTGTCCACGTAAAACAAATGCATGAGAAGACAGGATAATGCGGAGAGTCAATGGAGAATCGGTTTAACACTGCAGCTGGAATTGCTCCCCAATTGAACACTGAACATGGTAAGGACCTATTTAAGAAAAGTTGGACTGAAATCGCACTGACCAAGCCTCTCATCAGCAGAAAGAATCAAAAGGCTAGGCTCACCTTTGCTGAGGAGCATGTTGTGTTGACAGAGGAGAACTGGTCAAGTCAAGTCAAGTCACCTTTATTTATATAGCGCTTTTAACAATACAGATTGTGTCAAAGCACTTAACAGTATCAAATTGGAGGATAGAGTGTCAGTAATGTATAATAATAAGATTAAACACTCAATTTTCAGTTAAAGGCATTTCATTATTGAATTCAGAGATGTCATTGTCTAGCTCAGTTTAGTTTAAATAGTGTATATGAAATCAAATTGATGATAATCGTTAGAAATTAAGTGTCCCCAACTGAGCAAGCCAGAGGCGACAGCGGCAAGGAACCAAAACTCCCTCTGTGACAGAATGGAGAAAAAAAACCTTGGGAGAACCAGGCTCAGTCGGGGGGCCAGTTCTCCTCTGGCCAGGATATTATTATTTATTTTTTTACTTATTGTATTAATTCAATTTTAAATGTATAAATGTATTATATTTCTATTTTTATATTGTTGCAATTTCTAACAATAATAGTATTATGTAGTTAGGTATTTTATTATATTATAGTTATTTTGTTTAATTTTAAGTTTTATTGTATTTAAGTCGAGGTCGAGGTCTTCAACTGGTCTAATGTTCACTTTAGTGATGAGAACAAGTTTAATTTATTTGGGTCTGATGGGGAACATATCGTTTGGCGTCAAACTGGGGAAACTAACTATGGAAGAGAGTGGAAGAAGAGTGGACCAAGATCACCCCAGCGCAGTCTGAGAAACTAGTGATATCCTGCAGTCGCAGATGTGTTAAGTCATACAAAGCAAGGGCCTATACACTTCCTACTAATTTCTGACAGCTGTAAGCCTCCAAAATTTTAGTTGTAATCAACTTTCGTGCTACAGTCATTACTGTTCTCTAATTTTGATCGCTGTCTTCCACAAAATAAAAGTTTTTATTGAAATGCCTTGGTTATTTTGTCAAACACGTTTAGTAGAACAGTATGCCTACAGCTAATATTCCTTCAAATTTTGAACGATGAAGATTAACAATATTTCAGAAAAATCAATAGATCTCTAATTTTGATCTCCACTGTGTATATAATGTGTGTGTGTTTGTTTGTGTGTGTGTGTGTGTGTGTGTGTGTGACATATATATATATATATATATATATATATATATATATATATATTTAAACAAAAGATGTTTTGTCAACAGTACAATCCATTAGACACACTGTCCTTCTACCACTCACAGTCTCACTTTCATTCCTGTTAAAAACTAAATATATGACTAGATCTAAATAAATAAAATTAAACATTTTTTCCTCAGGTTAGATATTGATTATTAATAACTCCTGTTCAACATATTACACTCATAAAAATTGTCACCACTTTCTGGTGTAATGTAATGTTACTGAGTCACTGAAAAAATCCCCACCATTAATGGACAGACAGACAGTCTATCAGGAACACACAGATACAGACAAGTGGAGTGATATAAACAGTGAGAACTCCCAGTACTGGTATGTCAGCGCTCAACCAAACAATTCTGAAGACAAGAACTAACTGTTGTAAAATCCTAAATTCAATTCAATTTTCAATTCAAGTTTATTTGTATAGCGCTTTTCACAATACAAATCATTGTAAAGCAGCTTTACAGGAAATTAAGTTTTTACAATATATTTATATATTGTAGAAACTTAATTTATTTAACTTATGGCGAAATTTGGAAGTTCTGTATGTTGTCTGAGGGTTGGCATCATCTGAGGTCCTCTGAGGGGTTGGCATCATCTCTTCTCAGGTGTTTGGTCATCTCAGATCATTTAAGGGTTGGATCCAGACTGAATTTTGTGTAATTCCGTGGCATAACAGAACAGAACAGAATCAGAGAATGCATTATGAGATGCAAACAGATTATGAGATGCATTATGTGAATGCTTGGCTAAAGAGTTGTGTCTTTAATCTAGATTTAAACAGAGAGAGTGTGTCTGAACCCCGAACGTTATCAGGAAGGCTATTCCAGAGTTTAGGAGCCAAATGTGAAAAAGCTCTACCTCCTTTAGTGGACTTTGCTATCCTAGGTACTACCAAAAGTCCAGAGTTTTGCGACCTTAGGGAGCGTGATGGATTGCAGCATGGTAGGAGATAGTTAGGTACGCAGGAACACACAGCTAGCAGTGCATTACAATAGTCCAGTCTAGAGGTCATGAATGCATGAACTAGCTTTTCTGCATCAGAAACAGGTAACGTTTCATAGCTTGGCAATGTTTCTAAGATGGAAGAATGCTGTTTTTGTAACATGGGAAATATGATTTTCAAAAGACAAGTTGCTGTCTAATATAACACCCAGATTTTTGACTGTAGAGGAAGTAACAGTACATCCATCTAGTTGCAAATTATAATCCAAGAGATTCTGTGTACTGTTTTTTGGTCCAATAAGTAATATCTCTGTCTTATCTGAATTTAATAGGAGAAAATTATTGGTCATCCAATCTTTTACATTTTTAACACTCTGTTAGCTTAGATGATTTAGAAGTTTCATCTGGTCTTGTTGAGATATATAGTTGAGTATCATCAGCATAACAATGGAAACTAATCCCGTATTTTCTAATAATATTACCAAGGGGCAACATGTATATTGAAAATAGCAGAGGACCTAGGAGAGATCCTTGTGGTACTCCATACTTTACTGGTGATAATTGAGATGACTCCCCGTTTAAATAAACAAAGTGGTAGCAATCAGACAGGTAGGATCTAAACCACACTGTAATAAATGACCGTGATTTTAATGGTAAAATACTGTGAAAATGCTACAGTAAAAACCTGTTAAATGGTTAACAGTAAGTTCCCCTAATATATACTGTGAAAAACTGTAATAGAGATTTCAGAGAATTTTACAGTGAAATACTGTTTCTGAAAGTGAAAAAGAATGTAAAATTTACAGGGAAAAACCGTAAATTGACGTTCTCAGAATTCCCTGCGTTGCATTTAAAATTATGTTTGAATTTAATGTTTTTTCTTTGAAATAACTATGTTTCTTAGTTTTTTTCTCATCAGTTATGTTTATTTGGGTTGTATGTTACATCTAATGTTGTTAAATGAATGTTTATAGCATATTTCGGTTTAATGAGTCTCACCAAGATGGTGTTCAGTGTTTGTGTGAATGACACTATGCACCTTCTATGTATGTTATTATTTAAAAGCTGCTTGTGTCAGACTTCTGTCCCTGTGTCTTGTGTTTCCACATGCTCCCAGTGTTTCCATGTCCTTATTTGGGTTTTCCTGTTTCCTGTCCTTGTTATGTGTAATTAGTTCCAGGTGTTCCTTGTTTTCCCCTCGTCTGTCTATTTATAGTGTGTTCTGCCCCATGTTTCCCGTCCGCTGTTGAATGTCTTCCTTGCCTGTGTTCCGTGTTACCCTGTTGGATATTAAAGACTCTCGTTTTGTGAACTCCACGTCTCCCCGTTTCATGGGGATTGTGACAGCTTGTGATGGGCTTTGGTTCATCATGTGATTTTCTCATCACCACCTGCATTTGGTGGTTATCAGTGTATTTCAAAGGTACAAAACAGATTTCAGTACTTCAGTAGGTTGGTAAATTAACATTATATCAGTTAATGAAGTTACGGTATTTAACTGTAAATTTAAGTTAAAACCTAAAATGTTGCTACCATATTTATGGTAGAATTCCAGCAACCACAGCTGCTGGTTTTTAACTGTAAATTTTACGGAATTTTTTTTTTTTTTTTTTTACAGTGCATCTTAAAGCCTGCCCTTGAATACCCGTATAGTTTTGTATTCGATCAATGAGTATGTCATGATCTATGGTGTTGAACGCAGCACTAAGATCAAGTAAAACTAGCAATGAGATGCAGCCTTGGCTGACGCAAGAAGCAAATCATTTGTAATTTTAACAAGTGCGGTGTCTGTGCTATGGTGGGGCCTGAAACCTGACTGAAATTCTTCATAGAGGTAATTTTTTTTTTTTTTTTTTTTTTTTTTTTTTTTTTTTTGCAAAAAGGAGCACAATTGAGCAGACAACTTTTTCTAAAATTTTAGACATAAACGGAAGATTTGAAATGGGTCTGTAATTTACCAGTTCACTAGGATCTAGTTGTGGTTTCTTAATAAGAGGCTTCCGCCAGCTTGACCTAAAGATAACGAGGAGTTAATAATATTGAGAAGCGATTCTTCTGCTACAGATAACAACTCAGTAGTTTAGTGGGTATAGGATCTAAACATGTTGGTTTAGATGCAGTGATAAATTTATTTAGCTCTTCCTGTCCTATAGTTGTAAAGCACTGCAGTTTTTCTTTGGGCGTGATGAATGAAGCTGAAGTACTAGATGCTGTAGAATCTACATTTGTTATTGTATTTCTGATGTTATCTATCTTATCAGTGAAGAAATTCATAAAGTCATTACTATTAAACTGTGAGGGAATATTTAGATCGGGCGGCATCTGGTTATTTGTTAATCTAGCCACTGTGCTAAATAAAAACCTTAACCTTGGATTGTTTTGGTTATTTTCTATTAGTTTGCGGATATGCTCTGCCCTGGCAGCTTTTAAAGCCTGTCTATAGTTGGACATAGCCTACTGTTTTTCCACGCAATTCTAAAAACTTCCAAGTTAGTTTTTCTCCATTTGCGCTCAAGATTATGATTTTCTTTCTTGAGAGAATGAGTATTACTGTTGTACCATGGCACAGTACGTATATTTTTAAATATTTTTATTAATTTCACAACATAAGATTTAATTACAATTTTGTTACATCCTAAAACATTTCTTATTAGTTCACGGTTCAAATTAGATTTTGAATCCCAGATGGTAGTGAGTTAAGAGTGTTTGTGTGTGTTCAAGATGATCTGCGCCTCTTCCTTGGTTTCTGTTTGTAGGCTATACCAGCAGATACCACAGTAATTCAGCAATATTAAACAGACCACGCAGAGGAGAGAAAGAGACAGAAGAGATCATACAAAGCAGTACAGGTTGCTCCATGCAGGAGCTTTTTCTTTCCTTGTTTTTTTTCTGAGAGCAAAATTTCACTCAGCTCAGTTTCACTCAGATCAGCATCAGAAAGAAACATTTTCTAGGGCAGCTTTTGCCTCTATCTATATTCCATGTGTTGTTTCTTTGGGAAGGACTCCTCCCAGTGTGACGGGGGATTTCAGACGGGTTTCTTCAAAGCAGTGTTGTGTTCAGTGTGAATGAGGACAGTGTTTTTAATGCTGTCCATGCTGGGCAAAGAAAGTAATGAGGTGTAATTTTGTGGTTTTCACACAGAAAACCATAATGAGAGCTTTAACGAGCTATCTCTCTCGGTACATTTAAATATGTGTGTATAACTAGGTCTAGTGATGAAAATCCTTTCCACAGGTCATTCTTTCCACTTATTTAACCCTGATCAATAAGCCTGTTATCAGTGATCAGCTATAATTTTTCACTCAGTCCTCCTGAAATAAGGACAGAAACAGACAAAAGACATTTGTCTTGTGACGTGTAGTGTATTCTCTAATTCATTCACACAAACAGAGCTCCTCCGGGAAGAGCGAGCCAGCAAAATCATTTTTAGCTCTGGCAGGGCAATATCTAGCAGGTGGGAGTTTTTTTTGTTTATTATTATTATTATTTTTTTTTTTATCAGCGGAATTATGTAAAAAGCTCATCAGTGATGCATTGCAGTTACCGCTGGTATCCTGTGCCATTTTCAAGGCTACAGAGCAGACAGACAGTGGACTCGTTCATTCTGATTATACAAACTATAATAAGACATAGCCTACTGTGCCCTGTCATGCCCTGCACCAAAAACCACACAGAACACATTAATATGTCACCTGTTGTGCAGCAAGACACTATTTATTTTGAAGATGAGAGGGATAAATACAAGGTAAAAGAAAGATGATTTTAATATGCTGTAGTCCATTTTGTTTTCCATTCTTGTTCTCTGTCTTTCTCTGATATATTTCTCAGTGTGTGTTCATTTGCTGCTGATTAGGTGCTGTTGGTCTGGACATCTGTCACTTCCTGATATTGCTCATCTGCGTGTCATCAATCAAGTCTGACCAATTCTATAAATAGAGTGGTAAAATCTCTGACATCAAACAAACACAAGTGAGAAACAACACATTTGAGAAAGGAATATTTATTTCACACCAACACACGGCTATTTGTTTCAAGTATATCTGTGAGTTAAAAATGCATTTCTGTCAGTATGAAATCAAGAGTGTTATGCTGTAAGTCATAGGCTATAGATGGATCAGATTGCAGTGATTAACATTCCACTAGTCATCCCTCTCTGGAAAAGTATCGGGCACAGAAATGATGTTAATTCGAAACCATTGCACTGTAAATATTCAAACGTGACTAAAGGGCAAACTGAGATTGTTATCTAATGTATTTACCCACAAGACAGGGGATTTCACTGCTTTTAACTGCTACCCAAGGAACCTCTACAAATATATTTAAAGCTAAATTTATCAAAATAGTTACACATATGTGACATACATATATTTTTATGATCTAATAATTAACTGGATTATTAGTAATTAAAACATTGCTTTTAATTTGATGATATTAATAAGTCTGAAGAATAATTTATGATCTAATTGGAGATTTTATTGTAATCAGGTCACATAACAGATTAACACTAAAATACACACAACAAATACTTTAGCAAATATCTTGTGTGACTTAGCTGAATATTTGCCTACAGCTGATTGATTAGATTTGACATTTGGCTGAATGACTAGCTGTTGGTTAGCACAAAATATGCATTCCTTCCCAGATAGATACACAATATTTGATTTTAGTGGCATTTGGCTACAATTTGACTTGGAATCGGAAAGAAGGAAGCATATAATAACTTAGGTTGAAGTCCATACTTTTAGGTTAAAAAAGTCCATACTTTTACATGGAACCAACATCTTTAATGAGAAATTCAACATATATAAGAAGAGTTCATTTGCAAAAATGATAAACGCCACTTTCAAAAAAAAAAAAAAAAGAGATGATTGCCGTGCATTATTCTTCAGGGCCTTAAGGAAAATAAAAGCAGAAATGTTTTCACGGAGCCTTGCAAAAGCAGCGCGTTACAATGGTGAGGGAAAAGCTCCGTGTATTGCATGTAATCACATCCATACTGTCACAACAACAACAACCTTTGTCAGGCATCTACATTGTCATCTGAGGAGATTACAAAGTTTAAACGAGTGTTTTTTTAAACTCTAAAACATGAAATGTGGAGTTATCTGCTTTTGCTATAAAACAAACTTTTAATATGCAAAAAAACATACTTTCAATTAAGTTTGATTTTGTAAATTACCTGTATTTGTTTAAGTTTTTATTACTTAATCAAAACAACCCAACTGCAGTTTGATTGATATTACTTGGAATGTGCAATAAAAAAACGTGGTTTCTGAAAAAAAATAAAAATGGAGTTATCGGTTTTTGCAAATGAACTCTCTCTCTATATATAGCTCATTTTCCCCATAGAATAAACAAATAAAAAAGGTAATAAAATTTATCTCACAATTCTAACTACTTCTCTCACAATTTTGCATTTATAACAGAACTACAAGAAAGAAGATCAGAATTGCAAAATGGCAAGTTCTCAGAATTGCATGTTTTTATCAGAGAACTAATAAAAACTCAGAATTGTGAGATGTAAATTTGGAATTGCGAGAAAAAATTTCAGAATTCAAAGTTAATGTCTCACAATAGTTTTCTCAGAATTGTGAGTTTATATCTCACAGTTCTGTCTGTAGTTTTTATTCACAATTCAGATTTCAATTTCTCAAAGTTATGAGAAAGAAAAATCAGAATTGCAAGATACAAAGTCTGAACTGTGAGATACAATTTGCAATTACCTTTAATACTATTATTATTTTAAACAGGCTTTCAAAGGTCTCCAAACTGAGTAATTTTAATTCAGAGTTTAATTTTTTCATCCAAAATGTCCTAAAGTACAATAAAGGTAGAGAGTGTCATTCTCCATTGCACTCAAGTGTATAATGATGATAACTGCCCATAGTAACTTTCCTGGAGCCAGGCGGTACCTGTTGAGATCCTTCATCCTGCTAATACACATATATAGTATACATATCCTGCTGTTTATATATATTTACATTTTTTAAATTAGAAGACAGTGGTAGATTTAAATTTTTTTCTGTATACATGCATCTTGAGAAGAGTAAAGCTGCCCTATTTAGACCCTGTATATTTATTTAGTGTGTTACTGCTGTAAAGGTACTAGCCACAATCTACAGTTAGTGAGCAGGCCTCCATCTTTCCAGCTGTGACACTGTGACTAAGAGGATCCATAAGCTTTCATAGTAGGAAAATCAAAACTGCTTGCTATTAAACTTAAAAATTAATTATTTATATTTGAATGTTTTTCTAACTCTGTAAGTGTTCCCAACCACAATAGACTGACAGAAAAGCTCTGCCTGTGGATCATACAAGGGCTTCATCTAACAAAGATTGTTTTACCCTAATATTTGTTGTGATTGTTCATTTATGATGAGTTATGTTGAGGGACATCTGTTCTGCCAAACCTGGTTAGACACAGTAGTTTAACCTTTCTCCTGATCTGATCCAGCCAGGCTTTACACTCTACGGTGTATCAGATATGAGCCGTTTGCCTCTCTCTCCCATCAGTCACTATGATATTGACTGAGTGGGCTGTTCAGTCATATTTTATATCTGACAAGTGTTAGGAGATGAGGATGGCTCAAAGTCGGACCAGTGTAAAATAGGATTGAGTAATT
Organism: Spinibarbus caldwelli; assembly: GCA_039654775.1. Lineage (NCBI taxonomy): Eukaryota > Metazoa > Chordata > Actinopteri > Cypriniformes > Cyprinidae > Spinibarbus > Spinibarbus caldwelli. The sequence goes on along the minus strand of CM077220.1, from coordinate 22,734,086 downwards.
TGAAGACACATTAACAACAACACCAAAGGTAAATGCAGCACTGCTTACAATAAAATACTCGAAACTACTGTGTAACAATATTAGTACTGTATGTGACTGTCTCCCGCAGCTTTTACCTTCAGAGAAAATAGTTTCATAATACGTAACGAAAACAACTGGGTTCACTCATTATATCTAGGTAAATATTTATTATATTGGAGTACTACATATTTTTACACAGGTATAGAGTACTATCATAAAACTCCAACCACGTTTAACCAATCATTGCGTGTAGGTGGTGTTCTGTAGAATATTAACCTGTATTCTTAGGTGTAAAGTGGATGCCACATTGCAATTTGCTTGCGTGGATTATCTAGCATCTGTTTCCAGTGCTGCAGGCCGGTGCCGGAGGTGTGGAGCCCCAGCATGCAGCGGCCCAGAGGGAGCAGGGTCCCGGGACTGGCCAGGTTCAGTACCTCCAACTCCACGCTGGATTTAGCCAGCAGCTCACTGGGCAGCTCCAACATCATCATCTCGTTCCAAACCGGATTCATCTTGTGCTTCACTCGCCGTGTCTGCTTCTTTTTCAGCTTGGCATTTTGATGTTTCAAGGTCAGCTTTACCGATAAATCTATCAGAAAACATACAGGATACAATGTTCTCTTTATTATACCTATTGACATTAATATTGTATGTATTGTATTTATTTATTTAGGACCAGTGGTTTGGAAAGTGGGTGAATGGATAAAAACATTAAAGACATTTGAATGTTTATGCCTTATGCTTACCCAGGCTGTGTTTACAGTAATATTGTGAAATATTATTTCAGTTTTAAAAGAACTGCTTTCTATTTGAATATATAATTTATTTCTGTGATCTTCCAGTCTTCAATGGAACAAGTTACATTTTAAAATATATTCAAATAGATATCCATTCTTTTAAATTGTAATAATATTTCACACTGTTAAAGTTTTTATTGCATTTATTATATCAAATAAATGCAGCCTGGGTGAGCATAAGAGACTTCTTTAAAAAAAATAAAATAAAATAAATGTATTCCAAACTTTTGACTGGTAGTGTATTTAACTTAATTTAATTGTTAAATGCATTGCATTGAGCTTCTGAATCTCTATAGTTCGCTTCCATTTTATAATACAGATAATACAGATGATAATGTAATAGTTGACTTAGTCAGTAGTTTGATTATTTTTAATGTTCACATTAATTTAAGTGTTGATATGGTCATATGTTGGTGGTAAATACCTATGTTGTCTTTCAGTTTATCTGACTGAAGTCCTCTAGCCTTCATTACCACCACCCCAAGTCTATTGGCTGCTGGCAGATAACTGAGTGACAATAGTAGCTCTCCAGCTGATGATGCCACTTCCTGCGGAAAAAGACAGAGTTTTTTTTAAATAAAAGCATTGACCTGAAAAAATAAAAAATAAAATTTGGGTCATGATATTTTACATGATAATTTAACTCTATGTTCACATAAATATGGCTTTTAGAATTTGCATATTCATAAAGATCTTTCTGCAGGGTTAATGAACTTGGCTTTTGACTGCATAAAGAATCATTTCATGCAAATGTTCTGGTAATTTGTGAGGCAGACTGAATGTGGCCAGCTCCTCCTTCAGGGTAAAAGTTGCTGATTTGAAATTGTCATTTTGTCAGAACAGTCCTTACGTTAAACACTCTGAATGATGGGATTTCATTAGCATCATGACCTTATACTAATCTGCCCCTGCCTTCAGACTGCCCCATAATCAGCCGCATGAGCAGAACATGGCATTTTCTTTCACAAATTTACTGAAATATAATCTGGTGATTTTGAATTAGCTCTAACTAGACTGGATTTGTCAAACTGTTGTGTTTGATACTCCAGTGCAGTGACGATGAACATAGTGTCAAACATTATTGATAAATATTATTCAAATTAACAATACTGAAAGCTTTAGGGTAATGCAATCATTATTTTGATTAACATTCTTGTCATTGAGTCAAATTAGCACAGTAATATTCAAACTGATAACATTTAGACATGAACTGAAATCACATTCAAAGCATGCAGATATATCTGCCCATATATTACAGTACATAAGTTTCTGTCTCATTCCCTCATTCATCAGTGATCTTTAGCTGCAAGAATGGAATTAGATATTAGAAAATAAAAGAGTCCAAGGTCTTCATAAGCCAAAGCCCTATCCTGAATAATCAAACATGAATCATATGGTAAATAAGGGCACTCAAAAGTATAAAGAATATGTGAACAAATGAACAAATAATACATTTTTAATGGTGCTTATACAACCCACTTCAACCTGCGTCATCCTTTTCGTCACAGGCCTGGACCATTACATACAGTACATGCAAAACACACACACACACACACACACACACACACCAAATACCTCTAGGCCCACTCAGGCATTACTTCCCCCCCTCCCCCCCTCTTTCTCTCTCCTTCTCTGCAGTCCAGTGGTAGTTAGTAATTCCTGGCATGTCTGTGTGTGTGTCTGTTAGAACCGGATCTCCTCTGGGAGGTGTGATGACGCAGATAAAGATCTCCTGCTCTGGAGGCCAAAGACATCATCAACAGATCACACAGCAGTGGGGGTGGACTGCGCGCGTGTGTGTGTGTGTGTGTGTGTGTGTGTGTGTACATGCATGGTTTGCATGGACCCAAGAGATTGATTTGAAGCAAATAAGGAGTACAATATCTTAAAATAAAGTCTCAGATCCATTCTCCTACCACCTCTTATGAGTAATGACTTGCACATATGTGGATGTCCAAAAGAAATGTCTGAGCTATTTCTAAACTGTCAATATGTGCACTTTGCACTTGTGGAGACTGAGAAACACATAAATGCGGTCAGCATCCCATAATAAAGTCATAATAAAGTGTGTCAGAAAAGTCCAAATAAAGTGTGTGTGTACTTGTTTATGCTACATTGTGGGGACCAAATGTCCCCACAAGGAGAGTAAAACCTGAAATTTTTGACATTTGACATTTAAATGCAACAATGTAAGATTTTAAACATACATGAAGTGTTTATTTTGAGAATATAAATTATATTTAACAACAAAATATTTTTTCGCTCAAATATGATAATTGATAGTATTTCATATCCATGTGTTTATTTACATTCAGATTTTTATTAGCACACAGTAAAACCCAAAATGAGAATCATCAAATATCACACTGATGAAGTTTATTTTGTGATAATGACCAGCTGACAAAGTTGGTATTAACTGTATACTCAGCTGAAATTAATAGTGATGAATGTGCAAATGAATGCTTCAGTCGTGGACTCACCTGTTTGGGTGGCTGCAAGTCAACCCAGCAATCAGCGTCCAACATCATGCTTATATCAGCCAGCTTAAAGCGCATCGTGCCCAGAGTGGAATTATGGGAGAATCGATCACAGCAGTGAAGTGAGAGGGCCACCTCTCCATCTAGACTGTCTGTGTCTTCTGTGCCCTCCATGGGGAGAGCGAACACTAGCTCCTCTCCCCACTGCACATGCGCTGCCAGCTTATGGACGGCTGTGTGAGCGTGCTTCTGCTCTTCAGAGATGCTCACACACCCTGATATATATCCCTCACATCCGGCCTCCACTGATATATTCTCCGCTGCAGAAAAAAAGAGAATATGAGTCATATTATAACAAGAAGCAGGATGACAAATTGGGCCACATGAAGCTGCTCCAAGCCACCGAGGCACCAAGCATCACTTATTCTCTTTTTTATGACTCCTCACTTTTCATTCCTTTCTACATCTCAGCCGGCATGACTGATCCTCTCCCCTTTTCCTGTTTGGATGAGCAGAATAGAGGTTTTGAGTTTAAAGCAGATTTACACTCATTACCGATAATGATGCGTATCAATCACGGCTGCTACTATTGAAATGGTAATTCTGTGATTAAGAGGCTTTAAGCTGCCTGAAAGAGGTTTTTATTTCTCTCAAACATTGGTTTAATCACAGAGAGTTTGAATATCAAAACCTTCCTCTGTTCCAGCCTTGAAAGCAGAGCAAAACCACTGTATAATGACGCCTCTATCCCACAAACACAACACACCTGGGTGAGCCATAAAAGGTTTACATGTACAACACCAAAGTCAGCTTTTTACAGATATCTGCTCATGTTGTGTGACCTTCTGATGACCTCTGCACATACTGAGAAATGCTCCTAGAGCATCGCTAGGAGTTGAGAAATGCTTGTTGTCTGTCATCTGGTGTGTTTGTTAAGGCCTTTGCACTGATATTTTGCTCCGATTTGCAGTATAGTTGCTTAAAATCAGAGTCAGTCTGCAGTTTTTGGGCAGTCAGAGTTGACAGATTTTGCAGAGTAAAGTGTATGATGAGCACAGACTCCATTTTTTTAGCTTAAGTTATGATTCCATCCAGTATCCAAAGGATTTTGGAGCTGAATTTAAAACACATATTGTTTTTAATTGCCACAAATTTCTTGAGACATGTTTTTGTGTGAGCGTGTTCATTTCAATAAATCTGTTGCTCCAGTTCACAAACCAGTCTGAATGATTAATTTATTAAACAATCTGATTCAGTTGTCAGGTTTACTGAACTCACTGAATCAATCATTTGGCTGCAGCAGCCAAATTATCTGTAAATAACAACTTAAATTAGTATTATTTTAGTATTATTTATATATATGTATTAATATTTTGGGTTAGGTTTTATTTTTGTTTTAATCTCAGTTTATGTTTTAGTAATTTTATTATGTGCTTTTGTCATTTTCACAAGTTTTTTTTTTAATATTTATATTTAACACTATAATTTATTTTATTTCAGTTTTGGTTTTTGTCATTTTAGTATTTTAGCTTAATTTTAGGTAACAAAACTTTAGTTTTAAGTTTAACTCAAAGATTTTTATTTTAACTGTATTTTTACAATTGTTTTTTTTAATCATTCTGATGGTACATTGATTCCTGTGGAAATGTTTTCTGACTTCTTGTAACACAGTGAATGGTGAATGTTTCTTCAGAATTTTAAAGTTATGTTGTGTATTCTTATGTTTTTGTAATCACCTTTCTGAAGTTGAAAAGATGTGAATTTGTGATTGCAGTGTCGGAGTGAAGTGTTGCTAATTAGTCTTACAACATGACAGCATTTCCACAGGAATCCATGATGCTGACACTTATTGTATGTATCCTTTGAAACACTTTTTGGTAAATTATCACCAAAGGGATGCTACAAAATATAAGCTTCACCTGCATTCACAGGTGCCTCACTATCTTTCTAGACACATCAGAGTAGATGAATGTTTATTACCTTCTACAATGCTGATGTGTAGCTCTCCATTTTCTTTGTGCAGGCTGATGAAGAAGTGCAGTTTGGGATATAGGATGGAGCTACTTGTCGTCATGGCACCAGTTTGCTCAGATATGCAGGGCATTTCATCTGTGGAAGCTAAAATAAAGAAAATGAATATAAGTGAGATTCAGAGTAAATAAAGACTATTTTAGGGGCACACTTTCTCATTAAAATCCTTTGGATTCCTTAGACCAGAAAAGCATTACAGACTATAGTTAGTTCTGGTCCTCCTGGGACTTTTCACTGTTTGTATGCATTAGTGATTGGGATTGTTCAATGACTTTATCTGCAGCTTACATCGATAAGCCAGTATGGCGACAAGTGATTATCTTTTTAGAGTGAGTCATGGAATCATTGACATAACCAAATCAATCAATAACATTGATTCATTTAGGATTCATTCATTCGTGAGTGCTGCTTGAAGACACACAGCGTCAAAAATAGACAATGTAAGCAACAATAATGCATCTAAAATGTTCCTATGTAAGCAATCACACGTGACATCACGCTGTTGGTCTGCCAATGCAGCACAAAATTGAGAAAACAGTACACATGCTGTTAAATTTTTCAAAAAAGGTAGCACTTCTTATCTTTCTTTCTCTGCATCCGCTAGTGGGTGGATAAACGCCAAGTCTTGCTCAGAAAGGAAGGCCTTGATCTTGAATTATTATATTGTATGTAACCTTTACGTGACGTGATAGAAACTGTGAGTCAGATCAATGTATGTCAACCAACAGTCATGATTATAGTAGCAGGTTTCATTGCTTTAATGTGAGAGGTTAACAATTGCCTCTGGGGCACATATGCACAGATTTTAACAGCATCAACAAATGTCACTGATATCTAACATGTTAATGGTGTTTAATGGCTGAAATTCCAGTTTGCATCTAATTCCTTAAGGGATGAGATGACTAATAGTTCACAATTAGAATTTTTCAGCCCCATAAACAATCAACTCAGATTTTTCTGAATTCAGACTGGCTGAAATTAGCTGGTCTCTCCCTCTGGCTGGAATGCATAGGAGGTCTGAAATGCATAGGAAAACCGGTCCCACAAACACACACGCACACAAACAGCCTCCCCCATTACGTTCCATTAGATTTTAGCTGTCATTTCCTTACCTTGCTGCGGGAGGGAGAAGACCTCCTCACGTTCGGTTGCCTGGTTACAGGTGTCGAGCTCAGCAGCAGACGTGTCATTGGCAGCTCCATGTTCTTTGTAGTTTACTACCTCTTGAGAAGTGACAGAGGGTTTGGGGCGGTAGATTTTAGGAAACTTCAAAGATGCTTGAGGCTGGATGGGTTCTGTGCATTTCTGCACACTGAACTAAAACGTAGATAAAGAAGAAAGAGAAAATAAACATGATGACTGGTTAGGTAAAAAAAAAAAAAAAGGTTACCTCACTCGAACTGCTCAACCTGCTCAGAAATTTCTTGAAATTATGATGGAATATTCAGAAAACATTGACTATGCCAGGTAATATCATTCCAGTACCAATCCAGCAAAGAATATATTCAAAAAAATTAGACTAAGACTGATGCACCGAGAAGAGATCCAGGCAGACAAAGTCTTTCCGTAAAAGTAGTAGTGTAGTGTAGTGTTGTTTATTAAAAATCAATTATCATAAGTATAAGTGATAAAGTTTACAGATGATTAAATGTAAAATATGAAAATTAAAAGAAAAGATTAAAAATGGATACAATATCCAAACTGAATATATTCTGCTGAATTAAGATAATAGTCTAACAATCTGAGTATAGTAATAGTCAAGAGCAGAGAGATGAAGATCTTCAGAGCATGCAAAGAGAAGGAAAAAAAAGTAAAGATGCCAATTGGAGGGATATTATATAGGCTAGAGACTTACATCTTCTTACAGTGTCATAGGTCTTGGAATGTTCTCGTCTGATCGATAAATGTCAAACGAGTTTATCCATTACGTCTACTTAATATTTTCCCCCTCCCCATAATGTCAAAGCGAGGTCAACTTGACATGTCAAAGGAGGTTGTTGTGGTTTTTACACTCTTTGAGCAGAAACAGCAAGCTCTGTAATCTTCAAATATCACTAGGCTAAATATCATATCAACTTAGAAGGGAGTGCTTAATACCATTAATACCAGAAAATTAAAGACAAACCGAGCAACATCCGTGCATATATAAAAATACCTTGCAAAAACATAAGTTTCCATCATCCGGTTCAGACATCATTAACACAACAAGATGTACCTTTTATATGTTAAATGAAGGGAAAAAAATATATTACGTAGACCACTGTTTTGTCAAATGAAGGAAAACAAAATGTACCAGGTACTGGATGAACTAAATTAAACTTCAAGGAGTATTCTAGAAGATATAAATGAGTATAACTGAATATTCTTATAAAAATGTATTATAATATTCAGAAATTGTAAATCATAGCCAAATAAATATATGAAAATATAATAAAACATATTCATAAGAGAAAATTTGTATATTCCCACACACCAAAGCCCAATCAAAAAAAAAAAAAAAAGTAATAAAGTAATGACTCAGCATGAATGAATCATTCCCATTCCCAGAGGAACTAAAGCTCAAAATGTAATCAATTCCATTCATTCTTTCATGTTCAAACCTTATATTACACAGACATATTCTGTACTCTGCATTAACTTTAACCATCTTGACATGAGACAGGGGCATTTTACTTAGGGGCTTTCTTATGGCTGTATGTTTCATTGAGGTTTTGATGTGTAGAGTCTGAAAAAAAAAAACAGGAAAGCATGAATGAAAAAATCAATACCAGAGCACTCCATTTCCCTCAGGTGGGCAGTTATCATGCTGAAATAGAGTGCACAGAGAAAGGAGCAAGAGAGGATATTCTTATACACCTATCATCTTCCTCCGCCCCCTCTTTATTAATAATAAATACTGGTGCTGTGAGACAGTGCTCGCCTCCTTTAAAATCCAATATGAGATTGACCTTAACGCTAAATATATACTGTATAATGATATACATGCACACAATCACATAATTCTCTAGATACAGACACAGCTCTGTCTTCATTGTGGTGTTTTTTAGACAAAATCAGCAAATGAACTATAATCAGTTTTCGCTCATTTCTGTCTCAGATTACATTTTAATTGGGCATATCAAAAGAGGCTGAAGGATTTAAGAGGGAAATCTACGCTCTCACAATCAGTGCCATCTCTTTCATAAGTAGAGAGAATGATTGTGGGATTGTAGGTATTGTTGATTTCACAGATTCCAGCATAAAAATTTAATTTACTTTGTAACACGGAAAGTCACAGAATTTGGCAAAATTTGGATGAATACATCAAATGGTAGGGCTGTACACTTAATCACATTGTGATATGGACAAATGTCTGTGAATAATAAACCACAAAAAGACTGCTATTTAAATATGTATGCATGTTCTGCATGTTTCTGTGTGAATGAATAGCACGGTTTCATCTACCCCACATACTCAAGCACACATGACCCTTGCGGTGTTTTTAGCATTAAAACGATATGTATATTAAAAGCACTATACAAATAAATGTGAATTACATTTTAAATAATTAAACTGTTAATGTTTTATGCATTCATTTGCTTACTACAGTTTCTGATAATAATAATAATAATGATAATTTGTATTACATTATAAAACATTAAAAACATAAAATATTTAAAAAACAAAATAAAACACATTTCATTTGGGCATTATTATTGTTAAAATGTTAATAAATTATTATATTTTCATTAAAAGTTTTATGAGTTTAATTTAATAGTCACACTTTTTGACACACAGAATGTGGGGGGTGGGGGGTTGGGAAAAAAGTTGTTTTCACAAATGTCCCTGTAGATCATTTTTAATCAAGACATTCTGCTGTTGATAAATTTTGATGTGTAGTGTGACGTCTCTTTTTGATATTCCTATTACTCTTCCTTCAGCAAACACGTTATGGTCTGTAAGTAATTATTCTTGACTGCATAAATATACAGATATATAAATATACAAAGACTATGAAAGGAAATGTGTGTGTGGAGGGGTCAGTTTTTGCCAACAGCATGACAACCAAAGTGTCCCCAAAAGGACAGTAAAATCTGAATCTGAATTGTGAGCACTAGCCAATGGTTCCTATGAGAAAAACAGCTTAATGCACATAAAAAAAATACATAAAATGTTAAAATGTAAATGTTTCAGTAAGGTTTACAGGCAGAGGATGGGAAATATCCTTAGCTCAAGATAAACAATACAAGTCAATAGAAAGACATGATAGAAGTCATGAGAAAAGAACAAGTGTGTGTGTGTGCGTGTGTGTGCAGCTACGTGAGTCGTGACTCTAGACTGTTTCAGGGAAAGCTCAGCAGATGCCGAACAACACCAGCGTGTGAGTATGTGTGTACACATACACAAAACACAGACAGACAAATCATTTCTAAACTAATTACCTCTTATAAAAGCACTCTGGAGAAGATTCTAATAATAACACACTTTTCCCTCACCATTCACTTGCCTGTTACTGGATGAACTCAATGTTCTTTGAAACAATCTAAGTTCTGTGAGAGAGCTGATCTGATCTGAGAACACAGATGGCTGATTTTGATCATTCTCTTTTGATTTGCAGGACTGATATCAATATTTATACCTCACAGAGACAGAAATTATATTCTATAGTAAGATTCAGAATTGTGATCGATTATGAAAATGGGCAGTAACAATAGACACTTTGGCTCCTTTTGTAATGTCCCTGACAGGTTTCTCTAGCTGCTTTCTCTGTATCCATTAAACATCATTTGCTCATTATGATTAAAATATTACAATATTTACAATAAAGATATGTCGTGAAAACAAATATATATATCGAGTTGAAATTAGGAGCACTCTCTTAAACAGGCATACCAGAAATATGAAATAAGGCAATTACAGCAGCCATTAAATTTGATTTACAATGTATGTACTATGTACACCATAATGTTATATTATGAGCAGGCATGATGGCGCAGTCATCCAGTAAAGAGTTTTCAGACGCATGCAAAGAAATCATTTTTAGTACAGTATCATTGTTTCTGCCTCAGTGAGCTAACCTGTGTTATGTAAGTGCCACTTTCATCCTTCCACTCAGGTGAGTCAGAACATTTTGCTTGTTGCATATCCCAGCCTGTGTTCTCATCTCTGTTTGTTCTTTTACAAGCTCTTGTCTGTGTCTGTATTTAAAATCAAACCTGGTTGCTGGTCCATGAGTATTGGTCTTACCTGTGTCAGAGTATGCAGGATACTGGGTTTGGCTTTCTCTGGGTCAGTCTCGCCCCCTCTTTCAAGTTTCCTCTTCTTACAGCTCTTGCAAAGCAGGGAGAGACCACACAGCGTCAACACTCCAGACACGGTACCCAGTGTAGCCCCCAACAGCGCTGTCGCAGACACCAGCATTCCCACCTTGAAACAGACACCCAAACACACCGAATGAAGTGCAGAGGAGAGAAGAGGAGAAAACAGGAGGAACAATCCACTCTTCAGTGATGTGACTCCATGCTGAGAGAGGATGAGGAGGAGGAGGAGAGAGGAGATGAGTGGAGAGCTACGAGAGACATAGAGTGGCACGTTTATGTGTATGTGTGTGTGTGTTTGTGATGCACTGTCTGAAACCAACTCAGCCTGGCAGACAGAGGAAAAGGGAGAGAGAGAAGGAACGAGAGACAGACATAGATAATCAAAGGGGAGGGGCTTAGATGGCTGGCAACCCCCCCTTAATAAGGAAAAGTCTGTCACTGCAGCCTGCCCCCTTCATCACCAAAATGGCTGTACGTCAGCCTTTACGTCAGAGCTGCATGAACTCACCTTCACACACTGGGTGTGCTGTACAGTAGCAGATCTACATATATACACTCACAGTATAGAGAGATTCTTAAAATAATGAGGTATGAAGTGTAGGAGTGTCATTATGAAGAGAGGCTGTTTTATTTACGCATTTGGCAGATGCTTTTATCCAGTGCAACTTACATTGCAATTTATCAGTTCATGCATTTGCTGGGAATCCGTGACCTTGGCGTTGCTAGCACTATGTGCTGCTGTTTGAGCTAAAAAAGTTAAGATTTTATAAATATGATAAAAATAAATAGATTTTATAAATACGGTTATTATATTTACATTTCTGATATCTAGGCCTATATTTTTGTGATTTTGCTTGGTGCCACCAAGCTTGTGCTGTTTGGTCACACACTTCACTCACTTTCTTGTGTGCCAATAGTGCATATGGTAAAAATAAAAAATAAAAGAATCTCACATTCTTACTGATACATTAATTTGTTTTACACTTCTACACATTTTGTGACTTACAATAATAACACAAAATGACTTTTCATTGATTGTATTACAAGAACGGATTTGGACAGATGTCTAGCCATTTGTCCTTATGAAAGCATAAGTGAAGAAAGTGAGATTAGAGGAGAGATGTTTTCTTATACATAGGAACAACACCACAGGGTAGGACGGCATCCATCATGTAGGCTACTAATAATGACTATGGTATGATTGTAGAGTAGAATTAGACAATAATATTTGGTCAGGTCTTACCTAATTTTTTTAATTAAATAGTATTTTTAAGGTTTGGAACTCGTTCCTTTTTTTTAAAAAAATGGAGCTGTCTGCGATTCATGAAGCGGCAACGTTTAATCGCTTTGACCTTGAGTACGCCAGAGAGAAAATGGACCTGTGACGCCATCTTCAGGTGATATAAAAGGTAAACACTTTATTTCAGCCTCATAAATTACCTGAATAAATGCCAAAGTTGTCTTCATATAATAGCTATTAAAGGCCACCGCATTCTACGGCTGTATGTATTCTGTGGGTTCTTATTAAGAAGCGGTTCCATTAAAAATACTAGAACTGAATGATTTAGGTTCGGCTCAGTTAACGCTTGTTAAACCACTCTGGCCATGTTTCACACGTTATGAACATAACTACTGAAAATACAGCGAGCAGTGTAGTCCCATTCCCATGAGCACCGGTTCCTTTTAGCGAATTACTTATGAATTAGTCGGAGCTGTAAAGGAATATTCCGCAGTTTATTACTTTCATTATGTTTGGCTCTAAATTAAACTGATGACAGTTTTTCATACGATAATTAAATATAGGCTACAGATTATTAGTTTTTATTGTATTCTGTGGTTTAGGCCTATATAAACAAGACTTATTAATTAATAAATGAAATGTGTTTGTATTAGTATTAGGGCCAAACTTTGTAGCACATTTCATTTATATGAAATGTGCTACAAAGTTTTTTTTTTATTTAAATGTAGCTAAAATAAATTGATTGCAACCAATTACCTTAAAAAAATTTTGTAAATTCAATAAAAACAATCTACCTAACACTGTTCGGGAGGCAGACACACTCTGTCAGTTTAAATCTAGATTAAAGACACATCTCTTTAACCTGGCTTACACATACTAATACGCTTCTATTATTCAAATCCGTTAAAGGATTGTTAGGCTGCATTAATTAGATCAGCCGGAACCGGGACACACTCCCCATAACACGATGCACTCGTTACATCATTTAATATTTGTAATATTTATAATATTATAATATTTGTCTGTTTCTTTCTCATTCTGTTTCTCAGTCTGTATCCGATCAGATGGTGGATCAGCACCAAGAGATGATGTCTACAGCCCTGATCGTCAGCGGAGACCAGGACACCTAGATGAGCCCCAGAGACATATCCCAGTGAAGACCTCGACTAAAAATACAATAAAACTAAAAATGTAACAAAATAACTAAAAATATTATAAAATACCTAACTACATAATACTATTATTGTTAGAAATTGCAACAATATAAAATAGAAATATAATACATTTATACATTTAAAATTTAATTAAAACAATAAGTAAAAAAATAAATAAACAATAATATCCTGGCCAGAGGAGAACTGGACACAATTATTGGTACCCCTAGAAATTCTTATGAGTAAAATATCTCTGAAGTATATTCTCATTCATATTCACAATTTTGAGCACTCCAGGGTGATTATGAACATGAAATGTTCCAGCCATGGCTTCCTGTTTCACAGAAATATAAATAGGAGGGAAAACAAAGCCCAAATTCCCTTAATCATCCATCACAATGAGAAAAACCAAAGAATATATTTCTGATGTGCAGCAAAAGATAATTGAGCTTCACAAATTAGTGAAGTGGCTTTAAGAAAAGAGCTAGAGCAGTGAAAATTCCCATTTCCACCATCAGGGCAATAATTAAGAATTTCCAATCAACATAAAATGTTATGAAACTGCCTGGAAGAGGACGTGTCTATATCGTCCTAATGCACGGTGAGAAGGAGAGTTTGAGTGGCTAAAGACTCTCCAAGAACCACAGCTGGAGAACTGCAGAAAATAGCTGAGTCTTGGGGTCAGAAAACCTTTAAAAAAAATTGACAAACAGCACCTACATCACCACATGTTGTTTGTGAGGGTTTCAAGAAAAATTCTCCTATAGCTCATCCAAAAACAAACTCCAGCATATTCAGTTATCAGACACGACTGGAACTTCAAATGGCACTGGCTTCTATGGTCAGATGAAACTAAAAAAAGAGCTTTTAGCAGCAAACACTCAAGATGGGTTTGGTGAACACAGGGATAAAAAGTACCCCATGTGTACAATGAAATATACTGCTGTATTTTTGATGTTGTGGGCCTATATTTCTGCTGGAGGTCCTGGACATCTTGTTTAGACACATGACATCATGGATTCTATCAAATACCAACAGATAAAAAAACAATAAGTGACTGACTCTGTTAGAAATCTTATAATGGGCCATGTTTGGATCTTCCAACCGTACAATAATCCAAACACAAACCTCAAAAACAACACAAAAATGGGTCACTGATCACAAAACCAAGCTTCTGCTATGGCCATTCCAGTCCTCTGACCTGAACCCTATAGATAATGAGTGGGGTGAACTGAAGAGAAGAAGCACCAACATGGAGCTGGGTATCTAAAGGGTCTGGAGTGATTCTGGATGAAGGAATGGTCTCTGATCTCTTGTCAGGTGTTCTCTAACCTCATCAGGCATTATAGGAGAAAATTTAGAGCCGTTAAACTGGCAAATGGAGGTTTCAAAAAGTATTGAATAAAAGGGTGCCGTTAATTGTGGCCAATGTGTGTTAGAGAAAAACATTTATTTCATAATATTTCCCCCCATTTTAAATTCTTATTATCCAATAAAAGGTTAAAAATGCATAGCCAATGATACGATACATTGAAGATACATATGAAGCAGCTAGCGATGCGATGCGATGCGATACGATTCGATTCAACACAATGCGATTCGATGCAATATGATGCAATTGAAAAAATATGATCGCTTTTATTTCTTTGGTTCAGACAGACAGCAAATCATACATTAACTTATGTGTCTTCTGACTTCTAACGCTTCGAGGCCTGTTTCATAAAACAAGTTTACCAAATAGGCCAGGCTTATTTCAGTTAGTCTGACTCACTGTCAAATGATTTGGTTCCATAAAGCAAATTTAACAAAGATCAACCTCAGTCACTGTGGGTACTTATGCTGGAAAGCTAACCTGGTTCAGGGCAGGCAAACTGTCAGGCTAAGCTGAGCTCACTGACCAATAGGAATGCAATGATATTACCACAGACTGTCTCACATACTAGCCTTTCTCTCTGGTTTTATAACAGCTGTACCTTTTATAGTTAGAACAAACAGTATTAGAACATTACAATCTAACATTGCTCTTTAAAGCATTACCAATAACTAAACTAAAAGTTAAAATCACTAAATTAAAACTACATTTTAACTGCTATAAGAAACACACATTAACTCATCTGAGCTTAGTAATTAGGACTGTATTAGCTTACATTTTATTTAACCATTACAATAGTCCCTTTATAGTTACTGCTATCATAAAATGCATATTTGACACAGAATTATTGCGCTCCGTCTGTTTAGCGCGCATGCGCGCAGCAACGCTCGTCCACTCGCATAAGCCCACTCCTGACAGCAAAATGGATATATTTGCATGACTTTCTAATATTTACAGTTGAAAAATATACTCGCGACATGTCAGTTATGCACTGAGGAAAACAAAACGTCTCAAATGCATTAAACAGTAGGGTGAATTCGGGTAATCTGGGACATTTTTTGCAATTTTGACTTCTGCGATTTATTTCGATATCTATCTAACACATGAGATCAACACATTAGACTATTCTGAAATCCCTAAGATGTTTTCTAACCACACCAGTAGAAAGAATGTAGATATTATACCCAGAGGAGACATGCCACACCTATTAGTGTTTTTGTGCCAACAACAACAACAACAAAAAAATCTACTTGAATTTGATAATCTGGGACAGGTCACTTTGTAATCTGGGACATATGTACACTGTTAGACATTTCAAAGGGTTTTACAGTAACTTACTGGCAACAGTGTTAAGATTTACAGTAGCAAACTGTTTTTGATTTACAGTTGCAAACTGTACTGTTTTACAGTAAATTACTGTAAATAAAATTCAATTCATTGGTATACTACTGTAATTCATTCATTTTAATATAGATTTCATTAGATTTTATAATTTTTTATATAGAATTCATTTTATTTTTACTCTACATAGGTACTACTGGCATTCAATTAAAACAGACACAATAATTACAAAATATCAAATTCTTTATTTAAAACATTGCATGTATAACACTTAAAAATACAGACTTCCAATGCTGGAACAATGCATCTTCACTTTAGGATGTTTTGCAGTGCATTATGTTGTGTCCTCTGGATTCATCCTCACAAAGAATCTTTAGGCAACAGAAACATAATGGGGAAAAAAAGACAAGCAGCCAAAGAATACATAGCCATCTGCAAAACCCAGGTGCTGCTCCAAAACGTGGCCACCGTCTTTGCTCACCATCCACTTTGACAGAAATGTCTTCTCTGAAAAACAAGTAGAAATAGCACACTTTTAAAAGGCAAACCTCATACAGAATACACAAATCTCTCAAAACCATAGTTGTTCTCTTACTATGAATTATGATGGTGCGTTCAAGTCATGTCGGATACATCGTATTTACGAGTTGAATGCACATGAATGCCACCACAAAGTCGTTATTACGAGTGGGAAACTCAAAATTTTCTTTAAGCTCTGAGTTTCTGAGTTGGGGGCGTGTCAGTGAAAAAACATGTCGGATGCCATGGACGCAGCCAAAGACTAAAGATATGCAGCGTTAGTAAAGTTGTTGAAATTAATAAAATGTTTTTTTTTTTGTAATGTACAATAAAACTATATAAGTTACATATACAAAATATTATATTATTGTATAATTATAATAGAATATATAATTATTCAGTTTACATCACCTTCATGAATTAAATAAAAACAGAAAAAAGAAAAAACACGATGCACATTCTTCATTCATCATTTTGTAGATGTAGAGTTAAAAAAAAAAAAATTGTGTCAATCCAGATGTAAGAAATTAGGAAAATAAAACGACCTCAGTAGAATGGCGCCAAAGAGACCGTTACAGCAAACACAGTAGTTTACAGCAATTTTAAAAAATACAGTAAGTCTCTGTATGTGGGGTCTGACGTCACAGAAAATTCCCATGATGTAAAGGGTATTACAGTTATTTACTGTAAAGGGAATTTGCAGTATTACACTGGGTAATATACAGTAAATAACTGTGGAAATTACAGAAATGTCTAACAGTGTATTAGGCCTAAAAAGCCTATATTCACCATACTTTTGCATGCCAAACACAATATCACCAATTTTAAAAAAGCATTATGAAAAAAAAAATGACAAGTACATAAATCTCAATAAGAAAATGTATATTCCAATATAAGGAAAAATAATTTCTGTCTCTACACAGGATTAACAATCTACTGTGTTAATTCATTTAAATTAATTTAAAACTCTATTAAAATTTTTTAACATTTGTTTAACATTGTATTAACATTTTAAAAAATCAACTAAAATTTAAGCAACAGCAAGCAACAATTTGATTAACGGATTATTCATTCAGTTATTCAAGTTCTCCATTCTATAAAATTGGGGCTACTAGGGGAACACTATTGAATAGATCACAAACATAATTTGACAACAATTAGGAACATTGTCTAATTTATGACAGATTTATGTCCTTAACATTAACACCCTTTTCTCATTATGGCATATATTAGCCCTTGTCATTAGACTTATAAAGTCCCTAAATGCATATTTCCCCCAGTTGAAGACTGTCCCAGATTACTCAAAGCATGCTGTCCCACATTCTCAATCATATTTGACAATGTGGGACAACAAAAAAAAAAAAAATGTTTGAAAGAAAAAAAAAACTAAAACACATTTTCAACACTTTAATACATAATTTGTTGCTTGATCACAAACATAATTTGACAACAATTAGGAACATTGTTTTATTTATGACAGATTTATGTCCTTAACATTAATCTAGTCAGAATCCTATGTCAATGACCTTATCATTGAATTCCCAGGGGAGCTTCCTGATTGACAAGTGCCCTGCTCCTTTCTGTGAAATCACCCCCATGAAGTCATGTGATTTCAGTCACATGACATCCATGCTAAAATTATAGTAAAAATCCTGTTGACTAAATTTTGTTAGAACAGGAAATAAACACACTGGAGTTTAGGTGTCCCAGATTACCAGAATTCACCCTACATATATATTCGCTGTTTTTGGTGGATCGATCTGATCCGTGATCGACATTAAGGGCTGCCAAAGAATAAGCGTGCACAAATTAGTTAGATTGTGTGAACCTACATTGTCGTTTATAACCGCTTTAGCCCCGATTGACTAGTTAGGTTATTTCAAGTCAGGTTTTGGACTTTAATCCCCGTTTTTCCTCAGGTCTCCGTAGTGTTGTTGTGATTCATATTCACGTGCAGCGGTGATGAGAAAACGCGCTCGAGAAACAATTTCGAGAAGAGAAATCAATCTACATATAAAATATAGTTCACAGATTATTGGTCACTTTCTAAACAACAAAAGTGTAGCGCATCCACTAGTAATTATATATAAATAAATCGGTTTTTACCGATGCAAATATGTTAGAAACGATGCATCGCGATACAAATGCCAACTTGTAGCCGATGCACACTTTTTAAACCGATGCATTGCATCGTTAACTTTTTTTTGCCGATGCACCGAGCGAATCGGGGAATCTTCCCATCCCTAATATGTGTGTGTGTGTGTGTGTGTGTGTACATACAAAAATGACAAAAAAAAAGGAAGAAGTCAGGATCATTAAGCGAAATCGAAAAAAAACCCAAATTTAAATACCTTACTGTTCACATCGTACATTTAATCGTTGTGTGGCGACATGTGCACAATATTTGATAACAGAGCAGCGTGCGGACACGCCCTCTTGTCGTCGCAGTGAAGGGGCGGGGCTTCGGTTCTGCATTCGCTAAAAAAGATGGCAACGTCCATAGCGCTCAGTCTGGATAACTTACCGTCTGATCCCTTACTGCTGGTGCTGTCATTTCTGGACCTCCGAGATCTGATAAGGTAGACATTCAACTTGAGCCATTCTGTCAGTCTGTGCAATAATAAGCACGCTTGTCTGTTACTTGTATGAGCTTGAAAAATAATATTCGCTGCACAGTTAGCTGGCAATGCTAACAGTATAGCTTATGATATTAGTCAGGCAGCTACTGTTGATAGACAAATACGATAATACTGCGATAATGTTCATTTTCAGTCACTATGAAAAGACACGCATCTGTGTTAGCTGTTACACTTGATCATCTCATACATCTTATGTTTGAAGATAGAAGTGCACGACTTCTTATAAGTTGACAGTGTAGTGCGATAAGCGGCAACACAAAATCTTTATTTCTGCTGCAGCCGCACGGTGAAGGCAACTGATTGCGCTTTGGGGATCATAAACTGAGTTATTCTTTGATGATAAATATTTTGGTGTCGGAAATGGGCAGTTATGATCACGTGACACTGGGCAGCTTGAATTTTGTGTGACACTGCCACTAAATTTTCCCTCGCTTTTTAAAGCAGCTACCTTAAAGACTTTACATCTTGTCATCATTTTAAAGGATACATTATTACGTTTAAATTTATGTATTTGGTTGATACTTTTATCCAAAGTGACTTCCGTTGCACTCAAGGTCTCCTACCTATAGTAAATTTATTAAGGTACTTAAAATGTAAAAAAAATCTAACGTTACCTTAACTTTGAACTGGATTTTTTCCCCCTTGAAAACCTAAATATTATTTTTTTTAAGCTAATTTAAAGTATAGTGGGAACCTTAAACAGATGTTTAATTTTTGGGTAAACGATCCCTTTAACTAAGATTAAGGTTTTTGAGAAAAGTAAGTCCATCACAATTACACTTTGCACCACATTATACAAAAATACACTTGAAGGTTGCTCAAGGCCATGATCAGATATTTATGTTTTAGCATATGAAGCATTGCCTGAATAGCCTATGTTTTCAGCATCTCAAGTAGTTGAAAGTGTTTTTGTTGATCTGGCTTGTTCTTTTCTCAGCTGCAGTTTTGTCAGTCGTCGACTCAATGAGCTGACAGGCCATAACCCCCTATGGAAGAGACTTTGTCAGAAGCACTGGCTCCTTACAGAGTAAGCTCACTCCTCATGCCCTCAGAAATGTTTATTAATTTATGACATATGCATTTTTCTGTCTTTTTGTTGCATATTTAAATTTGTTGTAATCAAAATACAATGTTGATGACATGATTTTTTTTTTTTTTTTCCAGGGCAGACAAAATCCACAGAGGCCTGGCATGGAAGGAGCTGTTTCGGGAATATTATGCTGATCTGGGCCGTTACATTGACTATTACAGCACTCTCAAGAAAGCCTGGGATGACCTGAAGAACTACCTGAATCAGAAATGTCCCCGAATGATAGCTTCACTTAAAGGTCTGTCCACAGTGTTACTCATCCAACCATATTTTGAAAACCTGTAGGTGTTTTTTTTTTTTCATAGTGAGTGTTGTCCACTGAATGTTTTGTTTCCTTTTCCTTGAAGAGGGAGTGAGGGAGGAAGAGCTAGACACCATTGAGGCCCAGATTGGCTGCAAACTCCCTAATGACTACCGTTGCTCCTATAGGATTCACAATGGACAGAAACTGGTGGTCCCTGGGTAAGACTTCTGAGAATATGATGTTGATCATTTCAAAATCCTATTTAATTTTTTTCCTTGTCATTTACTTGTCAATCATTAAAACATGATTAGAAAATTTAAAGTAATTATTTAAATGATCATAACTGATTCGGATAACATTTATTGTACACAAGCAAGCGGACGAACTTCATTTACCATCATCAGCCTCTGATCTTAAAACTGCCATAGTATCTTATTTTATCAACAAATGGCAGAATGAATGGGATCAGTGTACGAACAACTAACTATAAGAAATTCATTAATCAATAATCACTGCGGTCAGATCATATATACACAATATTCAATAGGACATTCCGGAATCACACAAGTTGGTTCAAATGAAGATCCACCGATAGGCTTCTCACACCAGAGTTCAATATCTCTTAAATATATTTGATTAAATTGTGTTGGTAGTTCTCTTTGGAAACCAGCAAACACTTTTAAAGAAATTCTTAACAGATCCAACCCTGAATCTGACTTTTTATCTAAAGTAAACTTTAAAAACCTGATTAAGGTTTTTAAATTGCAATCTTATAGTATTTAAGATTCTTTGAAGTATTTAAGTATTTAAGATTCTTAGGTTCTTTGAAGATGGCGCCGCAAATGGCAGCTACTGTGCTTTGCTCTTCAGTGTTTGTACTGTTTTTGTTCGTTTTTCCTGTTTTTTGTTTCTCAAACACCATCAGTTTTACCAGGGATGATCTGCTGAACATTCGGCAGAACACACCACAGAATCTTTTACCGGTTTTTGATTATTCGGACGTTTTGCTGGACATTGTTGTTGGCGGAGCCGTAGCTCTGGTCAAACGCTTCAGGACGCGCAGACGGGGGAAGCGAGCCGGCGCGCTCGTGAAGCTCAGACAGCGAGGATTTAGAACGGCGTTGCCTAGCATCCACCTGGCGAATCTCCGCTCTCTACCCAACAAAACGGACGAACTCCTTCTGCTCTCCCGGACAAACAGGGACTTTTCAAACTCTGCTGCTCTGTGTTTCACGGAAACCTGGCTGAACGACGCCATTCCGGACAGCGCGTTACATCTGCCGAGCTTTCAGCTGTTTAGAGCGGATCGTGAGGCAGAATCAACGGGGAAATCACGCGGCGGCGGGACGTGCTTTTACATCAATGAGAGGTGGTGTACAGATGTAACTGTGTTAAAGAAGATGTGCTGTTCAGATCTAGAAACGCTCTTCATTAACTGCAAGCCTTTCTACTCGCCGCGGGAGTTTTGCTCGTTCATTCTCGTGAGTGTTTACATTCCTCCACAAGCGCACGTGAGCTCAGCTTTACAGAAACTCGCTGATCTGATCACAGAGACTGAGCAACAACACCCGGACTCTGTTTTAATCATTCTCGGGGACTTTAATAAAGCAAATCTCTCCCGTGAACTGCCAAAATACAGGCAGCATGTTACATGTCCCACCAGAGACAGTAATATATTGGATCACTGCTACACAGCGATAAAGGACGCATATCACTCTGTTCCACGAGCAGCTTTAGGACTCTCTGATCACTGTTTGGTTCATCTTATACCGACCTACAGGCAGAAACTCAAATCTGGAAAACCTGTATTAAGAACTGTTAAAAGATGGACTAATGAAACAGAGTGGGATTTACAAGCCTGTTTCGACCTTACTGATTGGACTGTTTTTGAATCTGCCGCAAATGATCTGGATGAGCTCACAGAGACTGTAACATCTTACATCAGTTTCTGTGAGGAAATGTGCATTCCTACCAAGACTCATCTAACTTACAACAACGACAAACCATGGTTCACTGCAAAACTCAGACAGCTCCGTCAGGCCAAAGAAGATGCTTACAGAAAGGGGGATAAAGTCTTGTATAAACAGGCCAAATACACACTGGAAAAGGAGATCAGAGTGGCAAAGAGGAATTATTCCGGCAAGCTAAGGGAAAAATTCTCTTCCAGTGATTCTGCTTCAGTGTGGAAAGGTATGAAAGAAATCACCAGTTACAAGTCACCATCCCCCAGCACTCTGGAGAATCAACACCTGGCAGACGGCCTGAACGAGTTCTATTGCAGGTTTGAAAAAACACCCCACACCCGCCCTGAACACCTCTCCACACAACCATTCACACAACCATTCACACCTCCAGCAACCCCCGTCTCCCCCACACCTGCAATTCAGATCAGCGAAGATGAGGTGCGCCAGGTCTTCAGGAAGAACAAAAGAAGGAAAGCACCAGGCCCAGACGGTGTGTCACCAGCCTACCTAAAAATCTGTGCTGACCAGCTGGCCCCCATCTTCACACAGATCTTCAACAGATCTCTGGAGCTGTGCGAAGTCCCCTCATGCTTCAAACGCTCCACCATCATCCCCGTCCCAAAGAAACCCAAAATTACTGGACTTAATGACTACAGACCTGTGGCTCTAACATCTGTGGTCATGAAGTCATTTGAAAGACTGGTTTTGGCTTATCTGAAGTCCTCCACTGGACCCTTACTGGACCCCCTGCAGTTTGCCTACAGAGCAAACAGGTCTGTGGATGATGCAGTCAACATGGGACTGCACTTCATCCTGCAGCATCTGGACAGACCAGGGACTTATGTGAGGATCCTGTTCGTAGACTTCAGCTCCGCTTTTAACACCATCATCCCGGACACCCTTCAGAACAAACTAACTCAGCTCTCCGTCCCCACCTCCGTCTGTCAGTGGATCAACAACTTCCTGACAGACAGGCAGCAGCTAGTGAGGCTGGGAAAATACACATCCAGCACTCGTACGATCAGCACTGGAGCTCCTCAGGGCTGTGTTCTCTCCCCACTGCTCTTCTCCCTGTACACTAACGACTGCACATCTAAAGACCCCTCTGTCAAGCTCCTGAAGTTTGCAGACGACACCACACTGATCGGCCTCATCCAGGACGGTGACGAGTCTGCCTACAGACAGGAGGTTAAGGAGCTGGCTGTCTGGTGCAGTCTTAACAACCTGGAGCTCAACACGCTCAAAACTGTGGAGATGATCGTGGACTTCAGGAGGAACCCCTCTGCACTCCCCCCACTCACCATCATGAACAGCACTGTGACTGCAGTGGAGTCATTCAGGTTCCTGGGCA
Organism: Spinibarbus caldwelli; assembly: GCA_039654775.1. Lineage (NCBI taxonomy): Eukaryota > Metazoa > Chordata > Actinopteri > Cypriniformes > Cyprinidae > Spinibarbus > Spinibarbus caldwelli. The sequence goes on along the minus strand of CM077220.1, from coordinate 22,710,546 downwards.
CCACCATCTCCCAGGACCTGAAGTGGGACAATCACATAGACTCCATTGTGAAAAAGGCCCAGCAGAGGTTGTACTTCCTTCGCCAGCTGAGGAAGTTCAACCTGCCACAGGACTTGCTGAATCAGTTCTACTCTGCCATCATTGAATCCATCCTCTGCACTTCAATAACTGTCTGGTTCAGCTCAGCTACCAAATCTGACCTCAGAAGACTACAGAGGGTAGTCCGGACTGCTGAGCGAATCATTGGTACAACCCTCCCCACTCTCCAAGAACTGTATTCATCCAGAGTGAGCAAAAGGACTGGCAAAATCACTCTGGACCCCTCACATCCAGCACACTCCCTCTTTGAACTGTTACCGTCTGGTCGACGCTACAGAGCTCTGAGCACCAGAACGACCAGACACAGGAACAGTTTCTTCCCTCAGGCAATCCATCTCATGAACACTTGACATTAAAAGTGGAACACACAACACTATTATAAATTATTTATTCAACACACATACTTATTTTTTTCATTTCAGATTTGCACATATTAGACCTGTACACCATAATTGTCTATATATTGTGTTTTTGCTATTTGTACATTGCCTATTTGTAAATTATTCTTTTATTATCTGTGCCCTGTCCTGTTGCTGTCTTTCTGTTGCACTGTAGAGCTTCTGTCACAAAAACAAATTCCTCGTATGTGTAAGCATACCTGGCCAATAAAGCTCATTCTGATTCTGATTCTGATTCTGATTTAAACTTGTTTCTCGCCTTGAAAATAACCAAGGAAGCTGGCATGGCGTTAAAATGTCAGTGAACCTTTACCATTATCATAACTGATCTTTGCACTACCTCCCCTCCACAGGCTGATGGGCAGCATGGCTTTGTCCAATCACTATCGCTCAGAGGACCTGTTGGATATTGAGACAGCAGCGGGGGGATTTCAGCAGAGGAAGGGAATGCGGCAGTGTCTTCCACTCACATTTTGCTTCCACACTGGCCTCAGCCAGTACATGGCCTTGGAGAGCACAGAGGGACGAACACGCAGTGAGATCTTCTATCAGTGCCCGGTTAGATCACCACCCTCAGACCACAACAATCTACCATGCATAAACCTGCATTTATGTAGGGCTGGTGAACAGTTATGAAAAGTGAAACTGATGTAAACCATATAGTAGCTGGAGATTAAATGATTACAGGAATAGTTTACCCACATTTACTCACCCTCCGTTCCTCTATGATGTAGATGTGTTTGTTTCCTCATCAGAACAGATTCAGAGAAATTTAACCTTACATCATATGCTCATCAGTAAATGCTCTGCAGTAAATGTGCTGTCAGAATAAGTTTAAACAGCTGGTTAAAAACATCACAATAATCACAATAATCAGATACATCTTTAAACCATTGCTTCAGTAAAATATGAGTCCTATTTGTAATATTGGGTTCTCCAGAAAAAAAATTACCTTGTATGAATCAGGAGAGAAATAAGTACACATCAAGCATCACTTAAAAGTGAAAAAAGTCCAAAACAGTTATTTGATTATTATATCATTGTGATGGCACCCATTCACTGCAGAGGTTCCTTTGGTGAAGAAGTGATGCTAAAGAGTAATGATAAATTCCTCCAAATCTGTTCTGATGAGGAAACAAATTAATCTACTTGGATGGCCTGGAGGTAAAAGTAAATTTCGGCATATTTTCATTTTCATTTTTTTTTTTTTTTGGTCATATTTTCTTTAAAAGGCCTCCCAACTGCATTGTAGCTAACAGGTGGTGACTCAGTTCACCACATCAAGTACAACTCTGCTTGTGCATGAGGGGGTCTTAATCACCAGATAAAAGAGGTGTATTTTTCTTGCATTGTTGCACTTTGACCAGTAAGAGGTGCTCTTGTCTTCTTGAATATTACAGCCCTTCTTGCTAACTCTTGTCTTTTCTTCACAGGATCAACTGGCACAAGATCCCTCTGCGATTGACATGTTCATTACAGGTAACAAAGTGCAAAAGCCTGCATTACTGCATTGCAGTTTTATAAACCGTCTGAGATTTATATGAACTCTTCTCTCTCATCTTTTCTTTTTATCAGGTCCTAACTTTACTGAGTGGTTTACTTCCTATGTTGACAATGTTGTAACAGGAGAATACCCCATCATTCGGGACCAGATCTTCAGGTGGTCAATCTTTCATTATCTTACATTTAAGCCTTGTTCAGACTGTCAGTCAAAATTTGATTTTTGTACATATCCGATTGGAATCCAATAATATTTAGCAAGTCTGAAAGACAAAAAATCATGTGAAATACAATTGTTACAAATCCATTTCAAGCTCCCTACATATGTGATTTCATATCGCTTTTCTGGAAATCCATTTCAGTCTGACCGCTCAGATAAGATTTAGTGTAGCTTTTTTGCTTATGCCACTTTCTCACACCATGTAAAATATAAATACGTCAGACCTTGTTTGTAAAAAAAACATGTTTAATGTCTTTGCGGAAACAAGGCTGTGTTGTTGCGAAGTGCAAGTCAAGTGGAAAATGACAACATACTTCTGGTCTACCCGAAGACGGCAGCATGGTATAAATCTGCACATTCCAGCTTCCTACGTTTCTGCCTCTGCCTCATAAGATGCATATGATCCAGCGCGACAGCAATATGTTGTCACTAGAGTTGCACCGATGTATCGGCCAACAATCAGTATCAGGCGATAAAAGCAATTTATTTCACTATCGGCCATCGGCTGATTGTTCAAAATCAGCCGATGATCAGGGCCGATTATATCCTGTCAATCAAAAGGCGGCGGAAAAACGTGTCAGACTGCAACTCATACTGTGGGTGAAGAAAATCTCTGAATTTAGGGCTGTCAGAATTAACATGACAATAAGGCATTAACAGTTTAAAAAAGCTAAATTAAAGCAGGCTCTATTTGTCCAGATGAATCACCCCTAGTTCAAGCCAGGATTGCCAGATGTGAGGTTTTTCTCTGCACTAAACATTTGTAGCATGCCTCGCATCCAATAATCACAAAGAGCTCTGTGCTTTCTTATTTCTGAAAAGAAACAAACTCTCAGCTTTCAAATCCTGTACATTCTATCACGAAATACAAACAATGAATGCGATTTTTGACGCTTTTAAATGTGACGTGACAGATATTCCACCTCAGTTCAAGTTCAAGTATCTTCCAGTTTAATAAGTTATAGCGCAAAATACACATGAATGTACATCATAAGATGTTGAAAGATACAGTATTGCTTACCAAAATGTATCATGTCTGTGTAATGTAGCCACTCAATCAGTGTTTCAACCGCAGAAAGATGCCAATAAAACAGATTGTGAACAGTATGTCACTTAACGTGACATTTACCTCAGCAAAGTTATTCCGCTGTTCACAGTTCATTAGTTAGCTATAAGACAACACTGAAGAGGAGCTATAAAACAACACTGAAGAGGAGCATTTTTACTTATAATTATATATGTATGTTTGAATAAATCTGGCATTAAGGTATTTATGAAGAAAAAAGGAAAGTTTATGTTTAAATTTATGGTAACAAAAGTGGTTAACATTCAACCTGTTCTTTTTCATCAGTATTATTTGTGACCCTGGACCACAAAACCAGTCATAAGTGTAAATTTTTTGAAATTGAGATTTATACATCATATGAAAGCTGGATAAATAAGCTTTCCATTGATGTATGGTTTGTTATGATAGGACAATATTTGGCCGAGGTACACCTATTTGAAAATCTGGAATCTGAGGGTGCAAAAAAAATTAAAATATGGAGAAAATCGCTTTTAAAGTTCCCCAAATTAAGTTCTTAGCAATGCATATTACTAATCAAAAATTAAGTTTTGATATATTTACGGTAAGAAATTTACAAAATATCTTCATGGAACATGATCTTTACTTAATATCCTAATGATTTTTGGCATAAAAAATCCATACAATGTATTTTTGGCTATTGCTACAAATATACCCCAGCGACTTAAGACTGGTTTTGTGGTCCAGGGTCACATTTGTGATTTGAATTTTGTGAACGGGAGTTCCTCTTTTGCTGCGCTATAAGCCGGGCTTCGGATGCTTTCACTTTCGAATTCGAATTCACGACCTTGTCACTTTTTACAAGAAAAGATAATTGTCTGTTTTGCTTACATCTATTCACCGTTTAAAACTAAAACAAATGATTGAAAGATGGATTCATTGTTATTCTTAATTGAAAAGCACAACAACAATAAAACAGTAGGCTACAAACTAATTATATAATGTAATTAACATAAACAAATAAGACGAGGCATGGCATAGGCTACACCAGAACGTTTAGCAAACACTGAGGAATCAAATACATAAAGAACATCTAAAGAAAGCCTCCATAGCATAATGTGAGATAAACAGCAAAGACAAAACCAACATGTTCACCTTCTCTGGTTTCGGCATCAGTATCGGCCGATATCATTCTGAATAACCGGCTATCGGTATCGGCAGACAAATTCAGTATTGGTGCATCTCTAGTTGTCACGATGTAAGACAACATCTGTATTGCAAACTGTATTGCTGTTATGGTTGTTTTTAGCTTATGCATACCAAATGCAATGTCATTGCCATAGAAACCAATGCAGATAGTCAGTAAAATGAAAAAGCTCCACGGAGACACAAAGTGTATCTGAATATATCCGATACACAGTGTGAACAGTCAAACAGTCAAATCAGATTACAATCAGATATGCAAAAAATCTGATTTGGACCGACAGTCTGAACAAGGCTTTAGTAACTAATGTCCGCATCTAAAACTACAAAAGCATTTTTTAAGTGCCCCATTACATTTTATCCCCTTTATGTTTGTTCAGGTATGTTCATGACAAGCGCTGTGTGGCAACCACTGGTGACATCACAGTATCAGTCTCTACCTCCTTCCTGCCAGAGCTCAGTTCAGTCCATCCACCACACTTTTTCTTCACCTATAGAATCAGGTACTACATAAATCCACACACTAATTTGACTTTGTAATTTGAATATTTAAGAGCTGAGCTATGCATGAATGCTTTCCTAGGCCTGATAATAGAGGCATTTGCTGATGGTGATGAAAGTCACACTGATATTTTTGATTTTGATATAGTGAAGAACTTTTTTTTTTTGGGGGGGTGTGTAGCATGAAATTATTTTCTGAGATTTTGTCTATAATGATCACAGCCATGACAGAATTAAGTTTTCCACTGAGGCAATATTTGTCCCCTTAATCTGATTTCAGAGCAATTTTTACCTTTTATAAAGGCATTTGTAATCTTATTAAATGTATGCATCGTTTTTTTTTTTTTTTTTTTAATTTATTTATTTTTTAATCAAACTGTTACATTTAACCAATAAATTAAATTACAATAATGAGATAATGTTACCAGTCAAATGAAATCCACATCAACAACATTCATTTTTGCACTGCAGAAGTGGCATAGAAGCTGCATCTGAAATGGCATTCACATGCATTTACACAGACTGTTTAATGCAGCTCACAGGTAGCTTAAATAAATTTACAATAGCAAAAACAATGCCATGTGTTTAATTGTATACTATGAAATTAAATTTAACCGCCAGTTACCAGCAAATCACTATCTTAATGAGTTGTTTCATTAAGTCATTTCAATGGTTTGTATTAACGGCTAATTAGTTCAGTCATTGAATCATTCATTAAACTGATTTGTTCAAATAGCTGATTCATTTGGTCGCTGAATTATTCATTAAATTGATCATTCTCAGCACCAATGTGTTACTCTGAAAAGCAAAAAAGTTCTGCCTATTGTTTCAGTTATTTAATTGTCTAAATTGCATCGTACAATGTGTATTTAACTGTTTTATAAATTCAGTATGACTTTTGCAATTGTGCTTTTATATGGTAGAGAAGTGAAGTGACGTGTGGCCAAGTATGGTGACCCATACTCGGAATTTGTGCTCTGCATTTAACCCATCCAAGTGCACACACACAGTAGTGAACACACACACACCGTGAGCATGCACCCGGAGCAGTGGGCAGCCAATTCTGCGGCGCCCGGGGAGCAGTTGGGGGTTCGGTACCTTGCTCAAGAGTCTCACCTCAGTCGTGGTATTGAAGGTGGAGAGAGCGCTGGTTATTCACTCCCCCCACCGACAATTCCTGCCGGACCTGTGACTCGAACCCACATCCTTCGGGTTACAAGTCCGACTCTCTATCCATTAGGCCACGACTGCCCCGAGAGAACTGAACTGTTGCTCATGTGATATTGCTTAACTGTATCTTTTGGTGTAAATATAAGACAAAAACTCAGGCATTCTACTGGTGTTAAATATCACATTGTGAAAGGCAAGTTTTTGTTTGATTTTTGCAAAACGAGTGATGTTGTTAAATCAATAATTTCATTATTATCCTAGACGATACATATCACACATGTGGCTCTCTTCCTCTGTTTATTCTCCCAGTGTCTTACCAAAAAGTAGAGATCTCGGTGGTTAATTTGTACACATAGTTCTTACTAAAATGATAGAGCTGCTTTCTGCTGTAACTTGCTATAATGCAACACAGCTGTACTAAGACTTGACATGGGATGATACAATGAGCTGTGCCATCTTATGCATCAGGATTGAGATGGCAAAGTCGGCCCTGCCAGAGAATGCATGCCAGCTAGACAGTCGGTACTGGAAGATCACAAATGCAAACGGAAATGTGGAGGAAGTCCGTGGCCCTGGTGTTGTGGGTAAGAGCACATCCCTGTAAGTTAAGAGTAAATCAGAACAGTTAGGACTGGTAACAGAATTATCAAGATAGGACATTCTGACAGTATCTGTCTGTCCATATAATTCACAGTGACAGTTACTCTACTGTCTAAAGAATGTCCTGCATCTGTTTTTTGTGTATGATGTACATGCAGGCGAGTTTCCAGTGATGACACCCGGTAAAGTTCACGAGTACGCCAGCTGCACCACGTTTTCCACCACCTCCGAGTACATGGAAGGCCACTACACATTCCACCGACTCAAGAACAAAGAGGAAGTGTTTGACGTTTCAATCCCACGCTTCCACATGGTGTGCCCACCATTCCGTGAATCAATGGTGCGGTCGGTAAGTCGCTATTTATGTCTTTCTGTTATGTCCAAGAAAAATGAATATCCAGGATGCTAATGTGTGCACAATTGTCATTTTAAATCCCCCATTCTGTGTTTGTCTCTCTCATTTAGAGCTCAGTCAGTGAGGTGTCTGCTCCTTATGATGATGAGAATTCATCAGACACAGACGACTATGAGGAGGGAGAAATGCGTGGCATGAACATGGCTGACCCAGGAGGACGCTGCCCTCGGCATGTCTAATGCACTTTTACATGCCCCGGCCAACACCCGCCCACAGATACTGACGCACAGACACACTTGCACAAACAGGAGAGCAGGAGGACAAACAGGGCTTTTAGGCATCCATTGTTTATTGTGCAGCGCTCTTGTGCCTGTCACCTCTTGAACGTTTTCTCCAGTTTCTGAGGGCATGTGTCTGGTTGTGGCATATCTGTGTCTGTGCACGTCTGTGGATGTGTGAGATCATTGTACGTGTGTTTGAGTCTGTAAGTGTGTTTTGCGATCGAGAGTGAGGGAGTTTATTGAATGCATGTGAGATTCTGTGAGACTGGCTCTTCTTGCCTGGGTTTCACAATGACCTGCCACTTACCTAAAGGAATTGTTCAGCCAAAAATTTAAATGTACTCACCTTTATGTTGTTCCAAACCTGTATGTCCTTCTGTCTCCTGGGGAACACAAAAGAATATTTGAATATAGTTGAATATAGTATATCCATGCAGTGAAAGGGGAGTCCAGTGTTGTTTTGGACCCACTGACTTTAATTTTATGGTCTACAAAAAATATTGTTCAAAAACGGACAAAAAACATGTTCGACAGAAGTAAGACAATCATACAGGTTTGGGACGACATGGTAACAAAATAATTTTTGCTTGAACTATCCCTTTAAATCCTTACAATTACAGAGCACGAGGAGAAATTATGACACTACTATTAGTAGAAAAGTACACGCACACTGTATCACTGTGTGTGTTTATATATATATTTATAGATATATAGATTGAATGCATAACAGAAAAGCTAAAATAAATTGATCCCATTCATTTCCTCCACAAGGCCTCAGGTATTGTGTAGCGTGTATGTGCTTGTGTATATATGTTTGTTCTTGTCGTCTGTACTAAGGGTTTTGGGGACAGGCTGAGGTCCAGATCTTGTGAAGTGAAACTGATTTATTTAAAGAGGAGTAAAAAGCACATAGACCCAAACCAGCCAGTTCACGCAAACATCAGCTAACCTGTGCAAGCAATCATTTAACTTTTTTTTAGTTACTTGCTCTAGTTCTCTACTAGTTCTGAGGTGTTCAGAGGTGCTTTTGGCCTGTTCTCAGAAATGCTGGATGGATGTAAACTGAAGGTCAGCCAGAATATATTGATGTAGTGTAAAGGATCTTTTTAGCTCTGATTATCTTAAGGGCTGGAGGTTACACAGACTGGTGTGAATAACAAAATAAGATAATTTTATGAGAAGTTTATGGCATTATTGTGACTTTCCACATTTTTTCTTCTTTAAATCCTGTGCAAGAGGTAAATGATCAGAAAAATGTCTTTTTTATACAGCTCTTTTTTTTTTTTTCAGAATGAAATCTAGGCATACTTTAAGAATTTCTCTGCTTTTTTCTTCCCTTTCCCTTCCTAATAGGAATGTGAGCTAATCGTGCCTAGAGATATGTACGATTTTGATTTTCATGTTTCTGACTGCAATTATATGTTATCATCTTTGTAAAATAATGCTGTGCAGTGAGATTTTTCAACAGTTTGCTATTATGTTCTGTTTAGCCCTTTTGAACCTCTCAGATTAGTTAATAACTCCCGTTTTTTATTTTGTCTGTGTGAGGGTTTTTTTTTTTTTTTTGGAGTAAATAAAAAGGTAATGGTGTATCAATACTGTGTTTCACTACTACATTGTTTGTTTAAATTCTTGTTGTGATCAGGATGCTTTCTACGATCTCAGCACAAAGAGGCCGTTGATCTATTTTTCACCAGCCAGTCTCAGTGCTATTGTCTCATGCTCTGGAATATCTCTGAAAACACCTATTGTTCTGACAACACAAAACTTAGTCATTTCTGTCACTCCGACCCAATCCCTAACCCTAACCCACCCCAATAGTGTCAGTTGTCATGGCAACATGTTGAAGAGGCCTTATTGTGGTCAAACTGATGTTTCTTTGTTGAGCCGTTTTGTTTTTTGGCACACATCTCCTCCCATCTCTTTACTCATTCATTTCAACTATTCTGAAAGAGAGGAAATGCTAAATTTCTGTAACATATCTTAAGTACTTTGACAAACAATTCATTTTGAAGTGCCCACACTTGTGCATGAGGGGTCTTAAGCACCAGATAAAAGAGGGGTATTTTTCTTGCATTGTTGCACTTTGACCAGGGCCAATACACGCAGGCTTTTCATGCCAGATCACTTCAAATCACATTTCGTTGCACACCAGTGTATATTTAATGGTCCTTTATGCCTACATGTGAGTGATTTTTATCATGTGTGTTCGTTGCTGACAGCCTCATATTTCAGCTGTTCTTGTGCTACAGCAGAATGAATCCTTGTGTGACCCTGTGTCCAATAATGGGCCACTGTCTGCTGAAGCCTGACCTAGACGTGTGGTCAAATTAATTGTGTTTTTTAAAAATTGCATATAGATAAAAATGTAAATCTTATACTGCTTCAGCATTTTATAAAAAGGAAAAAGGATCTTCAAGAAGAACAAGAGAACCGGTGCGTATGTGCATATAGCATAAGTCAGGAGTGCTGAACAACAGGAATGGGACAACAGTCAGAAAAGGTTAAAAACAAGAATTGTTAAGAGACGAATGACATGAAAGTAATGTGTCTTGTTTATGCGAGTAAGACTATACACATTGTACATGTATGTGGTACGGTGGGATTTTCGCTCTTAGTATATTGATTAAACTGAGGAAAAGAAAACTTTAATATTCAGCTTTCAACCACAGGATATTGAATAAATATTGTAGAGAAGGTTGCAGGTTCATTCGTAAGAACAGAATAGCAATGGAATTCAACAGTTACAGAAATCACAATACTATACTATCAATATTGTACTACAGAATAGCTCAGTTTTAGAGTGACCGTCCCTGACTCTAATGTACAGTACATTACTTGTGATTAATTCTTTTAATGATGAATTGTTATAGCAATATTATTTTTTCTTTTTATCTCAAAGTAAAACCAACAATACCCTGTAATATATTTCATTTAAATATTTTAGGACAATAGAATGGTATACAATAAAAAGCACAAAAGATTCATTGAAGAGCATTGTGGGCGTGTTTAGGAAAGCGTAAGTGGCTCAAGCTCTCCAGTTTTCAGACTGGTTTGGATGTGTCTGTGGTTGGATACCTTCTTCACACTGGGGTAAGACTACAGAAGAGTAGCTGAGAGATTATGGTATACTACTTAGTATATTCTGTGCTTGTGAACCAGGCTGATTTAGATTGTATTTTTGCAACTTTTAAAACTATATAGCATTAAATATATTAACTTTTCCAGGGACACTTATGTTTTGTTTTTTTCTGAGGTTATGGTAGAAAATTTTGATAAAATGTGACATTTGATTTAAGGTAGTCATTCGTTTCAGTTTTACAAATACTATAGATTCTGAAAAGAAAATCAATCAATCCATAATTTCATGAAAGGGAGACGAGCGGTCACGGGGCCAGAGGGTCAAATAAATTCTTAACTATTTGTAGCTGGTTATCTCTCCAAACATAATTTTAATTTATTTTATTATTATTATTATTATTATTTAATTTTTTTGTGAATGCTACCGAAATTATAATTAAATGAAATTGTTGGGTAAACAATAAAACACTGGTGTACATTAAGAGCAGTATATCAAGTATATTGTAAAGTTCAATTTTAACTTAAAGGTTGAATTGTGTTCTCAGAACAAACATATTTATTTGTTTTTTTATTGTATTTTTTTTTTTTTTTGGTATAAATGTCACATTGTGGCAAGTGTTATGTATAATATATATTGTATTTTTATGATTCAAAATCCAGGATGTTGATAAAAGGCTGACATGTTCAGAATGAAGTTCAAAAGACAAATAATACCACAGAATAGATTTAATATATTTAGTCATTAATGATGTCTAAAGCTTAATGATTATGTAAAATAACAAGTGAACAACAATAATAGTTGTGGTCGTAGTTGCAGTAATAGTAGCTATAATACAGACCAGATAATCGGTCAAAATGGGATGTATCTCAGCAAAACTATGTACTCCTTAGATGACCCACAATTCTTTCTCTTATAATTATGTTAGTTAATCTTTAAAAAAAAAAAAAAAAAAAGAAGTCAAAATTGCCATCATATGCTCATCATCATGTGGTTCCAAACAGGTATGATTCTGTTACTTCTGCAGAGCAATCAAACAAATGAACAAACAAACAAATAAATAAATACATACATACATATATACATACAATTTTTGAAGAATAATGGTAACCAAACAGTTTTGGTGACGGTTGACTCACCAAACACCATTATGTTCCACAGAAGAAAGTAAGTCATAGTTTTGGAACAAAATGATGGTAAGAAGCAACCACAGGCTTGGTGTTCATGCATTAACCTGTTACAAGTCTAAACATTCTGAATGTGAGGGTTTGAGATCAGTCTACACATTTATGAATGAAATTTAGGATGAATTAGATTTTTAAATCTAAATTTTGAATGAACATATCATGCAGTCACATTCAGACAAATTCAAATTGTACTTTACTCAGATTCCTCTCTCTCTCTTTATCAGGATTAGACTGGTAAACCGAAGGCATTATGAAAGCTTCTGTTGGAGTGTGTGTGGTGTTCGTTCTGGCTCTGGTGGGGCTTGGTATGTATTGCCACTGATCCTGTTTTCACCATCCATAACAAGTGTTTTTGTCATATTTTGCATTACTATTCTTGCAAAAAAAAAAAAAAAAATCTCTCTCTTTGTCTTTCAAGGCTCTGCCATTAAATGTTACAGTTGTAAGGACTACACAGGCACATGCTCTAAAACTCGAAACTGCTACTATGATGATGCCTGCGTGACCGTCTATGAGAGAGGTGCCAGCTCACTCATTCTTAGAAAATAGTGTCTTTCTGAATTCTAACAAACCATTTCCATGACCCTTTGACTTTGCATGACATTTCTGCTCACCCCCTTTTCTTCTAGGTGGTGACACATACAGGCAGTGTATAAAGTACTCTGATTGTAACTACAACGTAATCGGCGAGAAATTTCCCAAAATTTCCAGCTTCAAGTTCTCCTGCTGTACCACTGACCTGTGTAACACAGCACCTGTGTCCGTGTCCAGCCGCTCTGTGGTGGGAATACTGCTCTCACTAGCACTCTTCTGGTGGGGTGTTCTCTAAAACGCTTCTGCATTGTTCCTCGTAAAGCTGGTAGTGGTATCATGCAGTGAGAATGCAGAGATCTTCTAAATCTTGAGTTAAGTGGTCAAAGAAGCATTCACAGCTTAAATCTCAGCTGTATGTTAAAACTGTGTGTGCTCACTGCTAAAGCTTGTAAGCTAAAGCTTGTATTTTTTTTATTTTTTTTTTTTTTTTTTAGTTTTGCACTTAATAGTGAAAGGGAAACTATCTGATTCTAATGTATTGTATTCAGTGCTGCTTTATGTATGTGTACTCTTTTGCGGCTAATCTTGTTTCCCAGAAAAGTAGTACGACTGAGTGGGTTATGAGGGATGCTGACATTTTAAGGGTTAATGTATCATATCATCCTCATTTTCATAAAAACCCTTTACGCGTGCTATTCCTCTGCCTTGTTTACGAATGTCTCTTTTAAAACTTAAAATCTCTTGGAAAAACATTGCATGCAATTTGTAGACATGTAGTCTTTTCATTGTGCTGATAAGCTTCTTGTTACCACTATAGCCAGCGAAACTTACTGAACCTTTCTGTGACCAATAAAAGGAACATGCAGTTTTATGCAAATTGAGAGTTTGAGAATTCTGTTTAATATTTACAACGATTCCTCATACAGGCCAACAGCTGTTTATTAGCAACTTACTATGCTGGAGCTGGTTTAAAATTTGAGGGATGACTGTGTGTAATTTATGTTGTAAAACAAAATGTGATGTCTCTTCAGCTAATGTTAACAACATTAACTAACCATTAGAAAAACCCATAGGAAAAAGATTCAGGCATAGGGTCTTTAACAGCCATGACTAACAAGTATCACTGCAGCACCCCATTATTTATAACCATTATTTATGTGCTTCGTTTCACGATTTTTTTCTTCTTCTGGACGTGAATTAATATAATTATTAGTTCTCTGTCAAAATAACGTAAATAAATGTTTTTTGGCCATTCCCTTTATTGCTTTAAAAGTGACATAAACTATTCCTTATTTGTGGAATGTCTGCCCAGACTGATAATAAAAGATAATAAAAAATAAAATAAGTGAATAAATATGTATATATATTCAACTACAAATGCAATTATGCAAATGAATGTGAATAAGAAAAGGGATACTGTATGTTAAATATGAATAGTGTGTTGGGTATTGTATGTGTGTCTTGGGTATCATTATGTATCTGCAACTTACATTCAGATTTAGGCACATTTCTTATGAGATTTCATCAAACTCTAGATTCATCTCAGAATATACTGCAATTTCAAATATTTCCATTTTCCAATAACACTTTTTATAGGCATGCTTCATTTTATCATGGGATGTTGCATTTTGATGGTGAAAAAATACATAAACATAAAAGATCTGTATTCATGCTGAGGGCATTGCAAATATCAAATTCATTTTGGGGAATGCTTAATATTTTCTCATACATATAGAATTAAAGGCATGCAAATATAAAGTAGGTTACAGTAAGTACAAGAATTGGGTATACAGAATTATTTATATTGTATGCAAATTAAAATAAGAACTTATCTTGCACCACTTAATGTCTATACATCTCCAATTATGCATGGTTCTAAAATGTATAAATATGGTCTATCAGTTATTTTCTGGTTACTGGACACTGATGCAAGAGATGGTACATAGTTCTGCTTATGTACAATTTATAGTTTGACCCAGTGCTTTGCGAACAGAGTGTGTTTGTTTAACTCATGTCATTCATATGACCTTACGACCTTTTTATATACCCTCACTATTTGTACAGCTGAGATCAATTGGGAACAAGAGAGAAAAACCTGTGAACATCTCTCTGGCACTGAATGGCTAGTGTGAAGTGTATATTCTACATATATATGCTATGCAGTAACCAGGACCATCACAGGACAAAATCTTTAGGGTGAGCCTCCCACTGGCTCAGTGTTTTTTGTTTTATTGAATAATTGGTCTAGACTAGTTCAAATACAGATGCAAACAGGAAATTTCATCTGCTTCTACCACTGCTAATAAAAGTCTCTCCTGACTATTGGACTTTGCACATATTCATTACTATTAGTTTGAGAAACAAGATACTCAGTTGCATTTTTAAATATTTGCTGTGTGTCATTGTGTTGCATCATAAATAGCTGTCCTGTAGACTCGGTCAAGATTTTCTTCGAGACAAAAGACTTTCCCTTTTTCATTCATATTGAGTGTCAACATGCAAAAACACACAAAGCCCACAATAGGAAATCCCTGAATTTCAAAAGTGTTTAAACAACACAAGACTCAGACTGCTCAAATAGTTCAAACAGGACCTCAGACATGCAGCTGAGCTCAAATAGAACCAACAAAATGAATTTATTAGTTAAACAGAGGCAGGTGAACAGTTCACATAATTGTACATTAGCTAATGTGAGACTGACTATTTATAAGATAATCTATTATAATCTAAGAAATGTTTCCAAACATATGAACATCACATTTCACATTAATTTTGCCATGTTTGATATGGCAAGTTTATTGTTTATTTTCTGCAACCCACCATACCAAAGTCTCTTGTCCAGACCAATTTTGGAAGAAGCAGTCAGAAATAAGATTTAAAATTATAAACGTCTAGTTAGCACCTATAGTAAGTTCCTCTGTGATTGTATTGAACTTAGCAGCATGAAACTGATGAGAAATTGTTACTTTAGTGCTTCAGATTTTTTTAGGTAAACGTGCTTCAAATTCTTCAGGCATGTGCTGATATAGAAATGTATGCAAATGTACAGGTCTAACTTACTTTTGCTGGTACAAAATCACCCTCTAGTGTGATTCAATGAACAGTCTGTACAACAATGGGCCACATATAATGTCTCTGATTTCCTGATCTCCCAATGTTTTAAGTAACCCATTATTTGTAAGAATGCATACTATATTTGCTAATACAACCTTATGTATATAGTGGTAGTGTTGGCCAGAGGTATGCGGTTTGCTACAGTGAAAGACATTGTCATGTGTATAAAGCTTCTTTCAAGCCTGAGGTGTTCTGAGTTTACTCAGTCTGTTTAAGAGCAGAGGGACTGTTTGGAGATCTCACAAAACTGCTACGGGGTGGTCCTATGAGAGAGGAGGAGGACAGAACAGAAAAGGGAATGGACACAAAGAGGAGATGGTCTTTAAAGAGCAGACACTTCCCAGTAGGTGAGACACAGAAAGAAGCATTCGATTCTGGGAGAGGTGAGCTGAGAGGGACATCAAGAGAAAACCATGGATACATAGTAAGTTGTGTCCATCTTTTAAAAAGATAATCTAAAAACAGAGAGAGACCAACCACAGAGAAGAGAACACTGAGCACAATTATTAACAGAAGCGGAGGGAAACTCTTAAGGAAAAACAGGTATGAGATTATTTGGTTCATGGTGGATGTCCACCTGAGGTGTGATAAAGAAGCATTGCTTTTGTGGGATATATTTTATTAGTTTTTCTTATATATGTAGTATGTACATCACTAAATTAACACAAAAAAGAGAATTAAATGTAAATATTTTATTATTTTTTTTTATTATTGCAGAATTATTACTGGAAGTGCATGTATTTACTGATATGGATTAGTTATGTCTAAGTATAACATACTCTGCAGACCGTAATCAAAGCTGAAGGTTATCCAGCAAAATATTAGCACGTGTTTTTGGCCAGGCAGTGTATAAACTGGTTATTTAGGGGTTGAGAATGTATATGATACAACCAGAAATTATATGAGAAGTTCTTTCTCATCTGTTTTAATGCACAGCTTCCAATAACCTTTTTTTCTTTTGTCTGTGATATCCCACAGAAATTGAAGAGGACAGAGGAGGAAGGAAGTGTCACTGACTCTTCCAACTATCGTGGGAAATTCCCAAATACAGAATCCAGGGGAAAGACAAGTGCTCCATCATCGTTCTTCTTCCAAACCATTCTTGCCCTCTCAAGCCCTTAAAAAGAAACTCAGTTCTCTTTCCTGCTCATGTCATCCACTTGCTCTCGGCACTAGGTGTAAGTGTGTGGCTCTCAGATGTCCAGGTCTCTGCCCTTCCCTTCACCCTCGCCCTTTCCCTTATGTGACTACAGAGAATGGTCTGCAACCTGGGTGCTGATTCCAAGCGTGTACCTCCTGGTGTTTGTCGTGGGCTCCCTGGGTAACGGCTTGGTGCTCTGGGTGTACCTGGACCGCCGAGCGAGAGGCCGCGGGAGGGTTGGAAGCGGTTCCAAATCTTCCAAGACCACCGATCCACCCCCTTGCCCCTCCCCTACATCTTCTCGTACAGTAACAGAGTCTTTAATAGCCAGTCTAGCATTGGCTGACCTGGCCTTTGTCATGACCCTGCCGTTGTGGGCGGCATACACAGCGCTGGGCTACCACTGGCCCTTTGGCCATGTTCTGTGTCAGGTGAGCAGTTACATTGTGGCACTGAACATGTATGCGAGCGTGTTTTCTCTGACTGGGCTCAGCGTGGAGCGTTACTGCGTCATCACACGAAAGCGTGGCAACGGCTCAAAGCAGGGACGGTCAACCACTCGCGCCAAGTGGATTGTGGGTAGCGTGTGGCTGGCGGCTGGAATCCTGGCACTTCCTGCTCTGCTTCTGCGGACTGTAAGGGAGGTGGATTTGGAAGCTGGAGATGATGGTGATGGGCAGGACGGACATGTGTCCTCCTGCTTGTGTGACATGGACTACTCCAGCTTGATCTCAAGTGAGCTGGACCCAGCAGCTTCAGAGCAGGCGGAACTGATGTGGTCAGCAGCTTTGGGGTTAAAATCAACTCTGCTTGGCTTCCTGTTACCTCTTGTAGTGCTGCTGCTCTGCTATGGCTGGCTAGGGCGGCTTCTTTCCCGACACTTCAGCCTAGGCCCGCGTCCTGATCATACACGCCAACGCAGGCTCCTCCGTATCATCATCACCCTTGTGCTGGCCTTCTTCCTCTGCTGGCTTCCCTTCCACACCAATAAGACACTCTCCTCTATGGTGGAACTGGGCATTCTTCCCCTTTCCTGCAGTTTTGACCAGTGGTTGGTTGCGGCCCATCCATACTCCATCTGCCTGGGCTACGTGAACAGCTGTTTAAACCCTCTGCTGTACGCTTGCTGTGATCCGGCTTTCCGGAAGCACTGCAGTGGTCTGCTTGTGTGCGTATGGGTCAAATGCAGCGGTCAGAAGGGAGGAGAGGAGAATGAACACCACAAAAGTTCACCAATACCATCTGGGACACATGAAGTTACATTTAGTAAAGAAGAGCAATGAAGAGAGATTCATTTGGCAGACTCTGTGACAGCTGAACTTTTTTGGTGGAAAATTCTTAGAGGACTGTGAGAATCAGATTATTATTTCCACTCATCTGTGAGTTTTAGCATGAAC
This sequence comes from Spinibarbus caldwelli, assembly GCA_039654775.1. Classification (NCBI taxonomy): domain Eukaryota; kingdom Metazoa; phylum Chordata; class Actinopteri; order Cypriniformes; family Cyprinidae; genus Spinibarbus; species Spinibarbus caldwelli. The sequence continues at coordinate 22,692,743 of CM077220.1, read as the reverse complement.
TTCACCCCCTCAAGAAAACAAGATGCCAACATACAGTAGTGTGGGAACTGATAAACAGACAGGATCCTGTGAAGGTTTTCCCATGACATTATGCCTGAAGAGTGAAGAGGAGCTTACAAGTTCTAGATGAAATAGAGCTGCATCTCCCAACATTATGATGCAATTCAGACTGTTTGTGCAGTGTGGGCACGTTTCTGAATTATGAACTATTGAATTAAGTATGATATTAGACCTTATGTGCAATTTTTTTTTATCATGTAACAAAACTTTGAGAGCTTGTTTAGCCCTATCAGTGACTTTCAGGATCAGCAGGCATGTATTTTTGTATTTATAAATGTACATTTATAAAATAAAATTAGAAAAAAAAAAGGTTTAAAACTTTCTTCAAACCCAACAATGTAGATTGATTCCTACAAAAGGTCTGAACATGTCAGCACTATCAAAATGTTTGTCTAAGGACCTCTACTATTCTGACATACCAGCATTAGCAAAACCAATGATATGAATTTGGGGAATGACTAACTGTATGAGCAATGGCAGATGGGGAGCATTTGTAAAGTCACTTTTGCAATTACATTTGACACTTGTGCAAAATTACTCATATGGAACAGCTTGATTACAAAACTAGTATTATTCACTACTGGTTCTCCCATCACTATTAATAAAACAGGAACATATGCAGAAACAACACTTGACACCTTCATAGAAAAAAAGCACAAATAATGGAAAAAAGGTTTGAGTTTTAATGAACTGAAAGAAACAAAGGTTAACTGAAAAAAATTCCATAAGTCATCACTGTGAGGCAGTCCAATCTGATTTCGGTTGATCTGTCTCCAACAGAACCAGGCAATTACTCAGAACAGTAATGGATCCCAGTCGCACAGGTTTACAGGTGTACCTAATCCTGCAGTTGGACCACTTTCACGCTCCCATACACACACACAGTCCTCTACTGGGTTAAGCATAGTACTGCAGATTGGCTTTCTTCTTCGCCTGCACCTCCAGAATGCCCTCCATATAGTCCTCATGGTTAAGTTCAGTGGCCCCACGGCGCAGAGCAATCATGCCCTAACACACAAAAGCGAACAATACACATTTAGGAAAACATGCCATAACAACAATCAGGAGCAATGACTATTCCCAGAAGAAAAAACCCAAGTGTTTATATTGAGCATTAAAGTGTGTAATTTCGATTCAGATTCTGTTTTGCAAATAAAAAAAAATCTCTTTTTGTCGGGTATTGTCAGTCAGGTTGTATCTTGCATTAAAGCATGTGAATGACTGAAGCATTTTTTTAGTCTCTATTTGGGATCAATCTAGTCTCACAAATGACATTCAAGTCCTGGACCTTAACCACAATGTTAATACCACCCAAAAAAAGAGATACTAGTAGTAAAGGTAAATAAATTTAAGGTTGGAAAGATCATACTTACAGCTTCAACACAAACAGCTTTACATTGAGCTCCATTGAAGTCATCAGTACAGCGTGCCAATTCTTCATAGTTCACATCAGGGCTATAGCACACAAAGTCAAAGATACGGTCATGAAATAAATGGTGGGAAAGAACATAATGCTAATTTCTGAGATAGAGAATTATTCAAATTTGTATAGCAGTTGAACTTCAGTTTTACAGATACAATAGACATGATTCATGCAATCCAATAAAACATTAAATAAGCTATGAAAGCTATTTTGTTGCTTTAAAACTCTGCAAAAAAACAAAAATTGTGCTCTACCACTGCAAATGTCTCATCAGTTGATGTGCAAAAATACAAAATGACCATTTAAAAGCAAATGCCCAACCTAACAGTAAAACATTTACTCAGAACAACACCCAAGACCAGCTGAGACACAAAAGAACAAATGTTACACACCAGACATTCATCTTGCGTGAGTGGATCTGCATAATGCGAGCACGAGCTTCCTCGTTGGGCATGGGGAACTCAATCTTACGATCCAGACGACCTGAACGCAGCAGAGCCGGGTCAAGGATGTCCACCCTGTTAGTGGCAGCAATCACCTTGGGGGGGGGAAAAACAAAAAACACTTGACAGGGCTGACAGGTCCACAATTATGACACAAGCATATGGGCTCAAGTGTGTACCTTCACTTGCATGTTGGGCTGGAAGCCGTCTAACTGATTGAGTAGCTCCAGCATGGTCCTCTGCACCTCTCTGTCTCCAGCCTTCTCACTGTCAAAGCGCTTGGTGCCGATAGCGTCCAGCTCATCAATGAAGATGATGGAGGGAGCTTTCTCCTTGGCAAGAGCAAATGCATCACGTACCAGTTTGGCACCATCACCAATAAACATCTGCACCAGCTGAGGGCCAGCCAACTTCAAAAATGTTGCCTGAGAAAGGACAGTAAAAAAGAATTTTAAAGTTTAATGCATCAACACAAAAACTGTAGTGCAGGGGTGTCAAACTCAATTTCTACTCAGGCCATATTTGCATTATTTGTATCCTCAAAAGGACTAACTATAAATCGAAGACAAATTTAACTACTCTTCTTTTTTGCCTTTCTTTCCCTTTTTTTTTTTTTTAACAGCACCAGTTTTTGGAAATAGACTTCATTTATTCATTTATTTTCTTTAATAATATTATGTAACAAACATGTATGTGATGCAGATCATTAGTTCAATTTAACAATATAATTTGCCATATAGGTCCTTGTTAAAATTGCCTATGTGAACTTCTTTTAGGTATAAAAACTGGTATTGGTTTAGTTGATGATAATATTAAGAACAACTGTCTTTCAATTATTATTGCCACTTCCTAAAACATTGTATTTGTACCAGATTTAAATTTAGCTGTTCAAGTCATGCCCTGAACATTCTCTAAATACAATGATTGTACGTGTCAAAGGGTTAATAACTGCAAACCGCAAAGTATGCAATTAAATTAATCAATATATGTGTTGCGTGTTTCAGAGCAAAGCACTGTGTTACACGCAAGCAGCTCATGACAGTGTTTTCTGTGTCTCAGAGCGGCTCGGTCTGCAGTAAATGCAGAGATGGATTTTATGAGGAGGAGCATCTGCTCTGAGTTTGGGTCGCCTTTAACCTGCATTTGAGAATGCAACATCCACCAAACAAAACTTGCAATGAGAAGTGCTTGCAACAAAATAAAAGTTTGATGGTTTAACATTTGAAAATGAAGAAATTAGTAATACTGATACTTGTACAATAAAATAGTATTTAAGAAAAAAAAAAAAAAACTATCATTTTTCAGTGAAATATCACAACATTAAGCAATCACAATTGATATCAGAAAAATAATAAAACACAGAATAGAATTCCCCCCCCCCAAATCATGCAGCCCTAACACTGATGTTTCTCTCTCACTCAGAGACTCTGCACCTTAGTTTGGGCTGCGCAGGCTCTGGCCAGCAGGGTCTTTCCTGTGCCTGGTGGTCCGTACATCAGAACTCCCTTTGGTGGTTGGATCCCCAGATTCTCAAACTTCTCTTTGTGGTTCATGGGCAGAACAATTGCCTCCACCAGCTGCAAAGAGCAAAGCAGTGAGCTCAGAAATAAGTCGACTAACATTCTGTCAACAATACTGTAATTGTGGGCAACTTCAATACCTCTTGAATCTGTTTGTCAAGGCCACCAATATCACTGTACTGCTCTGTAGGCCTCTCATCCACTTCCATGGCCTTAACTCTGGAGTCATACTCAGTGGGTAGAGTCTCCAAAATCAGGTAAGAGTCTTTATTCACACCCTGTCAACAGCAGCAGATGCAAATTCAACACATTTCAAAGCAAGAGAGACATTTCAGGTTGTGAATATCCTGAACCAATTCGTCAAGGGAAATTAATTCTCACTTACCACAAGATCACCAGGTTTCAGTTTCTCAGCATCCACCAAACCAATCACAGGCAGGAAATAGGTCTGCAATTATAGTACTATGTCATACACTATAAAACCATTAAGATAATGCTACATGAATCAGTATTTAAAAAGAAAAACACAGAGGAAAATGTTTGCGATGGAGGAAAGGAAGGCATAATGGGCGCACAATAGCAATGCTGAAGCTGTTCAAATGACATAATTGACTCACCTGCCGTGTGGAGGTTTTGATGACGGCACACTTGCCCTTCCTCTGCGAGTCCAGATCAATATTGGCTCCATCCTCCTCTTGGTCATTAGGATCTACATCTAGCAGCTTCCATTCAAACACAAAACACACAAACTTTAAATCCCATACACAAACTAGATGCAGACAAAAAACCTCCTTATGTCCCATCCCGACACTTTAAATAAGATGTCTAGAGAAAAGGAGACATTTTACCTCTATGACGTTGGAGACGAGGTAGGGCAGAGTCTTGTTGACTTTGATTTTCTCTGTGTTTTCCTTGATCTTGTCTTTCATGGCTTGCAGCTCATGAGTGACACGCAGAACCTCACTCTTCATGATCTGCAATCATAAACATCATAATGAGGCACAGAACTGCATGAAGACACTGAAAACAATCGTCTGCACACTAAATGTGAATTAAAGAGGCTACCTTAATCTCACTGTCCAAAAGACGAGTCCTCTGAACAATCTCTTCAGTGGACATCTTAAGGACTTCTTCGCCGATGCCATCCTATAAAATATGACGGAGGAGTCATGTTTGAATACAAGTTGTCTGTTTTCAAGTCTTCCAGCCTCTAACCTCATAAACATCAGGTTTACTGTATGCTTCTTATCCTTAAACAACATCTCCTGATTAAACTGAATGTGAGCAGCAGGAAACCTCAGTTACCATGATCACCATTAGCTCACCCTGCTAACGTTATCCTAGCAAGCCACAATCACACTTTTACTAAAGATGTATTGCGATCTTTTTGTAATTTTAGACCGAATTAAAATTAGGAGTTGTTCTGTCATCATCTACCACGATAAATGATCGTATGGGTGAATGCACACGCTTATAAAGAATGAATGAAGCACAGTGAAATTCACTGTGTCATGCTATGCTCTTCCATCAGAAAGCCATCAGACCCAAACATCATGTAAACACGCCAATCCTGATACACATTTCTGCACGTGTACAATATTTACTAGTTTTGGAAAATAGTATAGAACCACGGGGGGGAAAAACATATAACAGACCTCCACTTCATCCCAAACTGATCTGTCATTCAGCGACGACATCTTGAAATGTTGTTTCTGCTCTTTCTTCTTCTTCTTGTTGACTTTTGGCAAACCTGCTCATGGTGCATTACCGCCACCAATTGGACAGAAGCGTAGCGTGCCAAATTAAAGTGAAAACAACAATCAAATCCTCCAATTACTTAACAGCGTGTGTTTATATTGTATTAAATTTTTTTAATCTAAATCTGTGGTTTTGAGATTTTTTTTTTTTAAAAGCATTGTGTATTTTTGTTTATCCCAGGACACTATGAAGGACATTTTGTAATGTTGATGTATTCTTCAAAAAGAAGCAGATGTTCAATAGTTGTTATACATAGTCCTGTTTCATGTTTTCCTATTCTGGATAAAGAACAGTTTAAACCAGTTAGTATTGTTTTGTTTTTCCCTTTAACCCCTGTCTTGCTTAGTAGGCCTAGCCTAAATGAGGATCAACTTCAGGATGTTCAGTTGCTTGTTTTGATGGATCATCAACTTTGGACTCCCATATGTGCAGGTACTCACTCGAATCTTAGCATTTTTTTTTTCCATATTCTGTAATTTAAGCAAATGTAGAAGGATTTCATAAACTATATTTGGTTGTGATGCAGACTGCCCACTTTTTAATCTGAGCATACTAGCACATTCAAAGACTGACCCTCCTCCGCCCATTCAAGGGCTAAAGATAGCTAATTCTGTTGTAAAAACTGAAACATCATTAGATGTCCTCATCTTTAAGCTGACTTTGAGTTTTGGTATATACAGGTGTATCTCAATAAATTAGAATGTCGTGGAAAAGTTCATTTATTTCAGTAATTCAACTCAAATTGTGAAACTCGTGTATTCAATAAATTCAATGCACACAGACTGAAGTAGTTTAAGTCTTTGGTTCTTTTAATTGTGATGATTTTGGCTCACATTTAACAAAAACCCACCAATTCACTATCTCAACAAATTAGAATATGGTGACATGCCAATCAGCTAATCAACTCAAAACACCTGCAAAGGTTTCCTGAGCCTTCGAAATGGTCTCTCAGTTTGGTTCACTAGGCTACACAATCATGGGGAAGACTGCTGATCTCACAGTTGTCCAGAAGACAATCATTGACACCCTTCACAAGGAGGGTAAGCCACAAACATTCATTGCCAAAGAAGCTGGCTGTTCACAGAGTGCTGTATCCAAGCATGTTAACAGAAAGTTGAGTGGAAGGAAAAAGTGTGGAAGAAAAAGATGCACAACCATCCGAGAGAACCGCAGCCTTATGAGGATTGTCAAGCAAAATCGATTCAAGAATTTGGGTGAACTTCACAAGGAATGGACTGAGGCTGGGGTCAAGGCATCAAGAGCCACCACACACAGACGTGTCAAGGAATTTGGCTACAGTTGTCGTATTCCTCTTGTGCCTCTTACCTGGGCTAAGGAGAAGAAGAACTGGACTGTTGCACAGTGGTCCAAAGTCCTCTTTTCAGATGAGAGCAAGTTTTGTATTTCATTTGGAAACCAAGGTCCTAGAGTCTGGAGGAAGGGTGGAGAAGCTCATAGCCCAAGTTGCTTGAAGTCCAGTGTTAAGTTTCCACAGTCTGTGATGATTTGGGGTGCAATGTCATCTGCTGGTGTTGGTCCATTGTGTTTTTTGAAAACCAAAGTCACTGCACCCGTTTACCAAGAAATTTTGGAGCACTTCATGCTTCCTTCTGCTGACCAGCTTTTTAAAGATGCTGATTTCATTTTCCAGCAGGATTTGGCACCTGCCCACACTGCCAAAAGCACCAAAAGTTGGTTAAATGACCATGGTGTTAGTGTGCTTGACTGGCCAGCAAACTCACCAGACCTGAACCCCATAGAGAATCTATGGGGTATTGTCAAGAGGAAAATGAGAAACAAGAGACCAAAAAATGCAGATGAGCTGAAGGCCACTGTCAAAGAAACCTGGGCTTCCATACCACTTCAGCAGTGCCACAAACTGATCACCTCCATGCCACGCCGAATTGAGGCAGTAATTAAAGCAAAAGGAGCCCCTACCAAGTATCGAGTACATACATATACAGTAAATGAACATACTTTCCAGAAGGCCGACAATTCACTAAAAGTGTTTTTTTTTTAAATTGGTCTTATGAAGTATTCTAATTTGTTGAGATAGTGAGTTGGTGGGTTTTTGTTAAATGTGAGCCAAAATCATCACAATTAAAAGAACCAAAGACTTAAACTACTTCAGTCTGTGTGCATTGAATTTATTTCATACACAAGTTTCACAAATTGAGTTCAATTACTGAAATAAATGAACTTTTCCACGACATTCTAATTTATTGAGATACACCTGTATATTGATGAAGCTGTATGACCTGACCAACATTGCATTATGGTCATTTTTAAATGAAATGCTAGAAATGCTGCAGGAGAGGATGAAAATCACATTTCCGTACTCTCCATACTCTAATAGTATTTAGTACAAATAGTACTGTATAAAATCTGTTTAAAATTACATCTACTCATAAAATTAAGACTCCAGCCATATCAATATTTGACGTTACACGTTGAGATCACATGACCAACTGAGTTCTTTTTCTGCCATATTGACCAAGAAAAATAAATACTGAGTGCGTCTTTAAACTTACCAAAAAGTATATTGTAGCATATGTAAGAGCTTAATGTGGTAATATCAAAGGTATTGAATATGACTGATGTACAAAATCATATACATTATAATTATACATAATACATAACTGTAGACAGGACACTTAAACATTAAGCTAAGCTACTTTAGCTTAGCTTTGGTTGATACTAATAATTTCAATGCATATTTTTATCTTTTCAAAAACATTTTATATCGTCAAACAAAACTGACAGACCTCTTTATTGCAGACCCCTGGTTTAAAAATCCATAGTGGTTCATACAACCCTATTTAATAAATAAATTTTCATACTTTCTTGCATGCACCATAAGTAAATAATATAAACACTATTCACACTCCTTGTTAAACTGTATTTCATTTACTTTGTTCTCCAGACAATGACAAATTCGAAAACGTTACAGCTAGTTCCTGAAATGATTCTTTATGTATAGCACTCATCTGTTGTGCAGATGATGGACGACTAAGACACAAAGACCAAAAAAGCATTCTCACATTTATTTGGGTCAATTAGAGCGTCATTAGAAATAAAAAATCTCAACTGATTGTGACTGGACCAGAGCTCTGATGGAGATGCAGCTGGAAATTGCCCTCCACAACACAAACTATTCTAACTCCCTCACTGATATGAAGCCACAGAGGCTCTTATCTGTCAAAAACTCCAGGGTGGAGGTAAAGCTTAAAGTTATGCAAAACACATCTGGTAGACATCAGATAGACAGACAATGCAGCGGTATAAGGTGCTGCATAACCTTCCTCTCACATGAACACACACAACGCAGTCTACTATTAACAGGGTAGAGAAATTCATGTTTGTCAGTCAGTCAGCGCATGAACCAGTAGAGACAACAGCAGGTGTATTATTACTGTTTTACTGACAAGCATTATAGTCAAGCACAAAAAACAGATGTAAGGGGCCTGTACTGGACTCAGGCACAGATGGTCTAGGGCGCCCTCGAGTGCTCCACTGAAATTACACTGCAGTTTGTTTAACTTGGTTATGTATACAAATCCCTGGGTATTAAAATGAAGCTCTTCATGTTTCATGATTTCAATTCAAATCATAATGAAGTGAAAAAAAAATGTACTGATAAAATTAACAGTAATAATCCTGGAGGCTGATGCGGACTGATTATAAAAAAAAAAGTTTGTCATCTTAAACAAGTGCATACGAAGAATTTGGAGTCCAACTTTGTGGGCCAGCTCAGTTATATTATTATTATTATTTTAGACTATGCTGATTGCTTCTCATTCAAAAAAATCTCTTCTGCTCAATGGCGTACGTCTTCCCTGCAGGCAACTTTCTGAAGAACAGACTGTTGCCTCTGCTCATGTTGCCCTGAGAGACAAAAGAAGAGAAGAGGGAATCAGAATTATATTTTCTCACAATTTCTTCAAATGTTACCCATTGCTAAAGAAGTCATCCCTAATAATGAAATGTCTAAGTAAGTCACTGACATTTTTTTTTTTCCTGTTGCTCAAGAAGTTCTGTCAATCATCCAGTTTAACACATTAACTTGTTTGGATGACAAGAGAAACATCTTGATACTGAGCAACAGAAAAAAAAAAAAAAAACATATCCAGATGACTAGAATAAAATACTTTCCAGTTGTTTTATGCAGTCACGTAGGTAAACTCATTATTACAGTAGTGTGCTGCTTTAATTCTATTAGCCCTTTAATTCAATTAGCCTATTCAAATTCCAGTTAACATTAGAAGCTCATCAGCGGAAGAACTAAGACATTCAAGAAACGTTAACAAAATTCAAATCCCCATTCCCAGTAACTTTTATCAAGAAAAATTGCTCACCTCTCGGCTCAGGTGACTCCAGCAGTGGAGCCAGCTGGGATAAACGGCAGCATAAGGTGGCAGACCTCCAGCCAGCCTGGTCAGATCAGGAGAAACATTACTTGCAACAATACCTCCATTAGTTTTAAATATTTTAGGACATACAGGTAGCCTACATGCCAAGACATGTCATTTTTGGGAAAGGGGAGGAAGGTGAATAAATGAACTACAGTCATAGAACTTGATCATTTGAAAGGGGTGAACAAGTTTAAGATTACAAGCTTCTTATAAAGTTAAGAAACCAGTTCTCATGTAATGCCATTCACAAATGCTTCCACTAGAGTCACACAACATCCCTTACCCACAGTTATTTACTGCCATCAGGTTGGACACCAATACAAATGGATACGTCAACATACTTGCAAAAAACTGAGCAAAGATGAAAAAGATACAAGAACAAAAGGTAAATACATTAGAATGAGAACAATAGCACAACTTAGTCAAACAAAACAACCCTCTACAGACATATTTACAATAGAGTTGCCACTGGCCGATACATTTTTTTATTGTACTTGTCAGACACACACTCAAATACACAAATCAAAACATATCTCTCTGGCTTTTTTCTAAACCAAGATCTGTCTTGTTTTGTTTTTTTCCTTCTATGTTATTTTTTATTGTTACAATTATATTACAATTTATTAATACAATTAAGACATGTAGAAACTATCTGAAAAGTCCTAAACTCTTCAGCTTTTTAAGAATATACATACATTTGTAATATCATCTGAAAGCATAAGAGCTAGAAACATCAGCCAGTAAAGTTTTTTTTTTCTTTTTTTTTTTTAAATTATAGAACATTAATAATTAGAACTGAAACGTGGCAACCATGTTTTAATAAAAATGTATAAAAGCATATTTGTTATTTTAGACAGAAATTACAGGCTGGTGGTGAGTGCTTGAGACACTCTTCGTCATTTAATGTTTCTGTAAAAAATGACTTACCCCAGTCACAGCTTGAGAGCAGTTTTTGATCTCTCCTGTATGGCTTGTCTGAGATAGGTACAACAGGACAATCAATTCAGTACATAACATGAACTACAACTGACACAAATGTAGAATTGTTGTTCAAAACAGTACGCAATGATGAATCTGTAAATACTGAAAGATTAAAAGTATCTCCCATACATAAAATAAAATTGAACAAATTTAGGGTCAAGATGTTTTGTTGTTTGTACACAAGTTCGTGTGAGTTTACGTACCGAGTCATCTATGGCATATGTGTTTATGAAGTGAGCAAGCATGTTGCAGATCCACAGGGAAAGAACATCACCCAGTAGACGAGGAATGAGGCCACTGTGGGTTGACAAAACACATAAATGCTGACGGTAACGTCACAAAGAGTTGTATAATGGCCTGACAGCATTCATGAAAGTATTTATTATTTATTTAGCACTTAAAATGACTGGTAGACTAGTAAGGTTGACTGATTTTTTTCACATATATATGCATTTTTAGCAGGGTGCCATACACTAAAAACAGTACAACTTTTAAAAATGCATCATGAGGCAAACTATAGATTACCTCATTTGAAAATATGTAATTTTGCACTTACGCAAAAAAACCCAGGATTCCATCTTCTCTGTAGATGGTAACTATGGAGTCAAAGACACCACTGGAAAGAACAAAAAATTATTAAATGTGCAAAACGGAAAAGGTAAAACAACTGAAAAGAAAACAACTGACCTGTATTTGGCTTCTCTACCAATAAACTGGACCATGCATCTGAGTGTGATCACTGGGATGGGGAAAAAAAACAGGTGACATTCACAGACTGAGAGAAAAGTGAGATTCAAATAACAAAACCTGTTTTTTTTTTTTTTTTTAATTGTATAAACTATTTACCATGAAAAGGGTGTGAGACAATTGTAGCATATGAGCGTGCAATCATCTCTTTAGTGGTCTAAGAGGACAATAAAAAAAAGAGGAGAAAGAAACATCAAAAACACACAAAACATTTCACATTTCAGTAAACAATAACCAGTGCAAAAATGAAAGTCTTTTTGCAAATATTTTTTACTTGTGTCATTCAGTCACATCAGACTCATGACTATGTAAACAAACAGGCTTTGACTGACATACAAGGTATGGAACCTAGTCCAAAATTCTGCTTTAAATGTCTCACCTCATTTACTACATGTTGCAGAGAACCATCCTCTGCTTTCTGATTGCTTCCCACCACCTGAGAAGGTGAAGAGATGAGATACGTGCTATTCTCACATGTGTAACTAACTGTAGCAATTCCACTCAAATTAAAAAAAAAAAAAAAAGCAAAAATAACTGGATTCAAGCACTAAAATAATACCTCTGAAAACACATACGTGTTCCTACCTCAATATTTTCCTCCTGGCATTTCTGTGGGTTATAACAAAAGGTTAGAGCCATTTAAAACGGAGTATAAATAAACTCTGCTTAGCTGTGCCCAGCCAGATAAACACAAAAGTCACATTGCAACAGTCTGAAAACTGCAACATACAGCCAGCAACACCCTGCACAAATCACGGTTACAGAGGCCTATCTAAAGGCTGGAAAACATTACATGGAAACATGCACATTACTGACTGCAAATGGACACAGAGGAAAAACTGGGCATCATACACCAAACAACTAAGGATTACACACTACCAGACTTTCAGAACAAAAATTCACTCAGAAACATGCACATTTCTTATCAAAACAAATAAATCTCTGAAGGACCTGGCGTGCATACTGTACCTGCAAGACTCTACTGTGAACAATGGTGCCAATGGTCCCAGCACAAAGCCTAGGGGCGAGACCCTTAAACAAGCCTGATTTCCCATCGATCTTGACGATGTGTTTGGCTAAATGAAACAAATGTAAGTCTGAGAACTGCATGCATTTTCCAGAATTCTTAAAAATCAAATTAAATATCAAATGAAGACTTAAAATAATGGCTACGAACGCAAAAAAAGAAGCAATCGGTTCCTTGATGATCTTACCGTATGCAAAAAGCCCTGGAAGCTGGTACACCTGTCGACCAAACAGATTTCTTCCTAGAGTAGGAGGAAGAGGTTCATGTCCAACCTATATTTGCAAAGATACAAATATGTTTTATTATTTATCACCAATAAAAACAGGTGAACGTGACAAATTGATACACAATACATTTTATTGTGCCTCTAAACAAAAACAAACAAAAAAAACATGTAGGCACACCGTTCCCTCTTGTAGTACTGTTATATTAATATCTGTTATATACAATATCTGACTTAGAAGAAAGACACAATCAAAATAAGACATTTTATATTATTACTATACAGTGAAAACCTGTGTGGTAATATATCAGAGGTAAACACTGTTAAATCCTGAGTATAAACCTCATTTAGCTTATAGAAGTAAAGTTCAATTTACTTTCACTTCTACACAAATCAATGTTTTATGCATGTGTGTGTACACACACACACACACACACATCACATCACAATAACCTGCAGGAACCTTAATCAATAGCCCGAAAGACAGCAGACACTGGTGTAAAAATGCTGTTTGTACTGTTTTCAGTGGGCTTATAATGCATTAACATAGTAAGACTTGTAAGTATATTGACAAAAACTGCCATAAAAATGACACCTGACAGACCTAACAGGCTGACCTTTTAGATTTAGACCATTAACTCACACACAACAGATAGACAGCAGTCAACAACCCTGCTAGTACAGCTAACTACCCCCATGATGATGAGCATAGACACCTTTATCCCTGTAAACAAATGTAACGTTACTCCACACAACGATGCTCATGTGTCAAAAGCACACACTGCAGTATGTATTAACCCGCTTACTCTTCATAAACGAACTGGCTAATGTTTATCAACATGCTATAGAAAGTGCTCGACAGCAGCGCGTGTGCAGGCGGCAACTTGCTACTGCTCTCATTTTTGCGTGTATTGTGTAAATCCTACCTGAACTAAAACCTTGATGTACATAAGAGGGTGGGAAAGGACTGTTAATCCAGACCCAAGGAGGACTTGGCCACATGTGTCCGCCATTACCAAGACGATCAGAAACGTCCCCCTCCTTGACAGAGAAGGTCTGTTGGTAAAACGCGCAAAACAGTGTTGCCAGATCTCGCTGAAAACTCCCTCGTAAAATTAGCCTAACTAAACTAAGCCTAAAATAACCAATTACCCTCACGATCTCAGTTTTGTGCTGTCTATATTTGCTTGATTTCGTTTGTCTGATTCCATAATTAGAGCATTTCATTTTACAAACAAATTCAAATGTTTCACATACAGCCTACAACTGGTTTAATGTTTCTAGCTAGCTACAACCATCTAAATCACACACACCTATGGGTAAAGATAAATAGAAACAGAAATTAACTCGAACCGCAGGTGGGGATAATTGACAAATGTTATGCTTTCTTGTACTACATGGGCAAAGTAAGCCCTAATAAGTGACTTTATTCTAGAAAGGATAATAAAAACAATGGCTAAAATTTGCCACCCAGGACTGTCTATAAGCTAATTGATAAAAACCAAGAACAATGTTGCTTATAGAAAAGCGGACATGGCAACATTGGCTCATCACGTGATGAGGTACCTTGTCAACATAGGTCACCTGATTGGGAGAGTTTTCTCCAATCTCCGGCAGGTGGCGCACTCTTACATCATATTAACAGCTGTATGCAGGAGTCTGGGGCCCTGCTGATTTGCTGAATTTTCTACTAGTTGAAGTTGAAGTAAAAGGAAAGTATTTTATGAACAAAATATTATAGGCCAATGTCCTTAAAAGGCCAGTGCAGTTTGTCATGTAGCATAAATGAGAGTTATTTGACATATTTGTAGGGTGTCTTTACACAGTCCAGGTCAGTGACATGCAGAGAGTTCCTCGGGCACAGGGGCTCAAATGTAAAAAGGAGGCACCTTTAATAATTCCAATTTAACAATTATAGTAAAATTTTATATACCATGCATAGTTATAAAAATAAAGTCCTCCGCGTGCTCTTGAACTTGAACTGCTTACACTTTACATAATAGGCCTGCTGTTGGCACTTGGGCTTCTTTTAACCAACTATAGTTTCATCAGATGTTTAAAGGTATATCAATATGCAATACGTAAATAATAGTAATTTAAACATTACTTATAAGTAATTAACAGACAGTGGCTAGCTAGTTTTCAACCAAATTACGAATAAGACCATACCGCTCCACTTCACATGGTCCAATGAAATTTGAGCACACAACCTAGCAGCGCAATGTCTCAGACTGACAGATATGAGCAGAAATAAACAGGTATTTTCCAAGTTTTGCGCCATTCGCTACTGTTTTGTACGTTGTCATAATTCATATCCATTTTGTTTTATTGACCACAATATAACTGTTAACAATTGTTGATAGAGAGGTACTTTTGGATAGTTTAGGAAAAAGGGGTAGGGGCTTGGTCCAGTTAAGGCTGCCCTGAGGTGGCTCTGTGTCTGTCCCAAAGTCTGCGTAAAGAGGCAATCCTGCATAAATACGATACTAAAATATGACCCACCTCAGCCCAGGAGGATCTGATGCTATTTTAGTCATTGCAGGGTATGTATTTTTTATATGTTATTATTTGCATCTTATATTTTCATTATTTCAAGTTTCTATTAATAATTTTATGTTTAAAACATGAAATTCTTTTAAGTTATGAAAAAAGACACCTGAATAGCTGAAGGTTTTTACCCAAGTGTTATTTACAGTTTTATGGCCAAGGGGGGTTTTTGTGGAGTCTTTATAAAGTTGAATATTGTGTATAACTTTGGTGTAGTATGAGACTGAATGAGTTAATGGTTATGAGTAATAAGTCTGGTCCTTAAGCTGTTTCATCAACTGTGTATCTGTACATCTCTGAATCATTAAGTGGTTTCATAAATCGTCTGAGATTGTCTGTAAATTATAATTTGACAGGTGGTGGAATGAAATTTTAATAGAGAGCACTTAAGAGACTAAGCAAGGAGCTGGATTCATTCTGAACATTTACACCAGTGTGAGGTGAGTGTCTTTTCTTTTGATTTTTTATTCAAAGATGAGATCTACAGACATCTTTGTAACAGACATGAATCTGAGAATATTTTGATTTCCATTTCAGAATGCAAAAGTGATTTATTTATCTAACTGACAGAAAGTTTGAATAATCATAATGCACATACCGTATATAGGTGCATGTTACAGCATGGAGAAGCTCAACAGTAGTTTCTTACATTATGCAGTGTAAGGCAAAATGGTCTTGTTTCTCACAAAAAAGGGACCATTTCATGATGTTGTTTGCTCGAGCTGGAAAACTATTGAGATTATTAATGCAATTTCAGCTTGTCGGCTTAATTTACCAGTGACCTGATAAGACAATAAACTTAAACAAACTTAAAGTGTGTGTGTGTACATATATTTATTCATTTTCTGGATGTATCTTGATCAAAATATATTGTGCACAGTTTGAAAATGAGAAATTCCCATATATGTCTGTGTTCAATCCAGAACAGCTTCTCAGCAAGCTCTCATGATGTTCTCGTTGGTGGCGGTCTGTTTTCTGCTGAGCTCTTTTCAAGCTCAGAGTCGCTCTATTAAGGTAAGAACAGACATGTCAGTAATATGTGAAATGTAAAACAATATCAGTAGCAGCCTCCCACTGCAAACTTCTTCATTTTTATTCAAGGTTTCTAACAACATATGTTCAAATGTTTATGCATAAACAGGATATCTTGGAAAAGAGCTGTGAGGAGATTGGTAAGAAAATTATCTTCTGTAATATGACTAATAGCCATGTTGAGTTTAATTAAAATCTTTTACAGTTTTATTAACACTAAAAATAAACCAACACTGGTTCTCAGAAAACAGCACTGAGCAAGATGATATATCAGTGTCAGCTATAATTGAAAAGGCCAACAAATATGCAGGTAAGACTGTTTGTGGAATATATTTATTTTAGCAACTCAGTAAAAGAGATAAATATTAATAATATTAAATAGACTTGATGAAGACTGTATTATCTTACTTTTTATAGCGGGCAATCCCTCCTAATGATGTTCCTAGAATTAGTGTTTTGAGTGAATTACTGTGCTTTATACCATACAGGACAGAGACTGAATGAGCCCTCGATTGAATTTGGAGACATTGCTGTAGCAACAGGCTTGGAAATCACAGATCCATGCACAGCTTTTGGGTGTAAATGGCAGAAAAGCAAAAATGGAAAAGTCCTTGTGCCCTACATCATCTCTGATAAATACTGTGAGTGAAAGGTCTTACCTAAAACCCTGCACTACAACATAACTCTTTAAGCCATTTATAATATCTGAACTTTCCACAGCCTCCGAGGAGAAGGATATCATTTTACAAGGCTTGAGATCTTTTGAGAAATCGACCTGCATTCGCTTCACGCCTCGCACAAAACAGAGGGACTATATCAACATACAGTCTAATTCAGGGTAAAAATCAGATTTTCATTTATAACACTAGGGTTAGGCTGTTGCGTATGCTTAAAAATTTGCTATAAATGTTTTAATTATGTTTTTTAAAATGATAGCTTACCCCAAAATTAAAATTTTGTCATCATTTACTCGCCCTCAAGTGGTTCCAAACCTGTATGAATTACTTTTTTTGTTGAACCCCAAAGAAGATATTTTGAAGAATGTTGGTAACCAAAGATTGCCTGTTCCCCATTTACTTCCATAGTATTTTTTTTTGTTTGTTTTTACATACTTTGGAAGTCAATGGCTACTGCCAACTGCTTGGTTACCAACATCAATACTAACGTGCTTTACATTGTAGCTTATTTTATGTCAGTACTGTAAATATTATGCATGTATGGGATGGGTTAAAGCTCAAGGCTTATAATCAGAAGTTTTTGCTGGTTCATATGTACAAGGAGGCATCAGCAATGCATATAAATACATATTCCTCCAGGAGAACTGAACCTGCAGTACTGAATTCTATGCTGTATGTTTGAAGCCTTCAATTATGTGTGATCCATAGGTGCTACTCTTTTGTGGGTCGTCGCCTAGGAGGCCAGACTGTGTCTCTGGACCGTACTGGATGCATCTCACTGAGTATAGTGCAGCATGAGCTGCTTCACGCACTGGGCTTTCACCACGAACAGAACCGCAGTGACCGCGACAATCATGCCCAAATCCTTTTTAAAAACATCATTCCTGGTACATCTGATTAGTACACATTTCTTAAGCAGTTTGTGCTTTACACAGTAGTTGTAGATCTTCGCTAAAATCCTTCAGCAGATATAGGAGATTAGAGTATTTATTATTTTTAATATGACTGAATATTGTTTTATAGATTTTTGTTAACTGTAATAGGGCAGGAGCACAACTTTGACAAAATCAAGACTAACAACCTGGAAACTGCCTATGACTACAGCTCTGTGATGCACTATGGAAGGCAAGTCTTCCTGTTGTTTAGTCAAAAATAGTTGTCTTCTCTGGATACCCCAAAACATTTGGGGAAAAGGGTTGTGACATCTACAGGTTGTGACAGTTGTGCCTCTGGAATGTGTTTGATTACTTGAGTGTGTGTGTGTTTTTGTGTGGTTTCAGGTTTGCCTTCTCCAAGAACAGACAGCCAACCATCATCCCTATTCCTGACAGTAACGTGTCTATTGGGCAAGCTGAGAAAATGAGTTCAAATGATATTCTGCGTATTAACAGACTCTACTGTAGTATGTTTTAAGTCCTTCGTTCTCCTATTAATTCATTTAAAATAAAATTTTGAAATCTTTGTCATAGGTTCATAGGTTACCTTGATAAGCAAAAGCAGTCTTATTTTTGACTCTATGTTTCTTTTTTCAGAATTGCACAGACAAGAGCCTGTGTGTTATCAAACTTAGAAAACTGACATTGAAGTTTCACTATTCTTAGTTAACGAGGATTAAATACTTTACAGATTCAGTTTAGGGTTTTTTTATTAGCATAATTATAGAGTTGAGTTTGTTTTTATCTATCAAGTGAGGATTGCAACTTTTTGGGTAGTTTGGCATGTAGATGAGTAAAACAATTCTAAAACACAGCTGGATTAAATAAATACATAACATTTCTCTTCCTCTGTTTTATGGTTTGTGTGCCAGTGATCAGTGGGTTGCTAACCCCAAACAGAGCCATATACAGTAGGCTAGTTTCTTCTACACTGAAAGGTTGTGCAAGATCCTCTACTTTTGAAATGAGGGTCTGTTAAATGGTGAAATTTGGTGGAGCAAATGTTTAAGAAATCTTTAGAAATTCAAGTTTCACTCTATAAAACCTAACAGACAGGTTTACTAAATATTAAATTGACAAAATTTATTAGATTTCCTAAAATTTCTAAGTTTACTTAAAGTTCATTGTTGTTAATAGAACAAAGCTGTATAAACTCAATAACTTATTATATTAATCCTTAAATGCAAATCTCCGTGTTTTTAGCTACCTGGGACATCATTCACTACCCTCTCCCTCCTTCATTTTTTAAAGTTAGACATCAACTTTCTTAGTATTCCTCAATCTATTTATTATAAACAACAAGAAAAAAATATAAAGGAATGTCTGTTTTCTGATTTTTTTTTTTTTTTGTAAAAAGTGTATAGGGTAACTAGCAACCCGAGGTATGTAATAGTGTAAGTATATTTTTCTGCGCAACAATAATTAAATATCTGATGACTCAATAAGTCCAATTCACCTTTATTCCTCAAGGCAAAGACAATGATGATGTGATGTTTACAGCAGGCATAAAACAAAAGAACATCATCAGCAAAAATTGAACTGGCTTGAATAGCAATTACTGTACGCAATGAAATAAAAGTGTCACTATTATTTGATTATGGATGTGATGAATAAGCTACCAGAGATAAAAAAAAAACAAAAAAAAAACTGATTTTGAAGTCATTGAAAACTATTGTTTTGAGAATATGGTTAAGATCGCGAATATGAGCCAGATTCTGAATGTGGCTAAGTGCGCTCTGCCGGTAAATATCGGGAGAGTTTTATTGCAGCAGTTAGAGATCCATCCGTGTTGGAAATAGGTCCAGGTCGCTTAAGACCCGAGCATAATAATGACTGGTGAAACATCCAAGCATTTAAGGGTTAAGCATAACTCAAACTGAAGGAGTTCCAGCAGATTTCATTTTCCCAGCGAGTTTCAAACTAAAATGTTGAAATTCAATTTTGTGTGGTTTTGCACAAGATCATGGGGGAAAATTGTTAGTGTTAAATGTTCTATTATTTTGGGATTTTAAAGGGTTAATGTTTTTGAAGGGTTACCATTGTGGTGAAGAGTATAGCCTGTCAAGATGTTCCTTAGAAGGGGGAAAAAAAGCACACTACAGCGTGGTCGTATTCTCGTAATGTCATTTACGATTACATGTATGCTTGTGTTATTTTTAGCTACCTAGCTAGTATTTAAATGATACCGGTGATTTTTGTGTTAAAATATCCGATGTTATTTGTTTTATGCAATTTAAATAAGCTTTAGCAACATAAAGAACTTGAATGAATTTACAGATTCTCTCATTCTCTCTTTTTTGTAAACTTAAACCTAACTAAATTAAGTGCTTAAGTGGCAAAACACAGAAAGTGATTTAGTTCTCTTATGTTGCAAATGATTAATTCAAATTTCAATTTTTAAATAGTGGCAGGCAGCTGTAGTTTGTGCTGGTGTGAAGAATATTAGTGTCACTAATCCGGTCTGTGGCCTTTCGCACGAAAGCCACCAGAGGTCGCCCTTCCATCACATTGACTCTCACATTGCACAGACTATTTCACATTACCCCGGACTACATTTCCCAGCAGCCATTTCACTAATCACACGCTCACACCTGAGACCCATCACACAATCACACACCCTACATAAACCTTGGACTTCCTCATTTTAATCGCCGAGTATTGTATAGCGTATATCACTCTCCTAGCGATAGCTACTCTACGGAGCCAACTTCAGTTATAATAATCTTGCCTTGCTTGTTTTCTCATGTTCTGAATGAGCCGTGTTTCCTGGATTAACCCTTTGCCTTGCCGTTCGGACTCTGTTTGCCCCTGCCTGGATTATTGCTGTGAACCTGGATCATCTCTCTGCCTTGCCCTGTTGGATATTGTTCGCCGATCGAAGACCCACGCTTGCCATAGGATTACTCTTTGTCTTGTCTGTGTTGTACCTGTTTGCCAGCCAGTGCCGGCCCGTCCAACAGGTGGTACAGGTGGTCGCCTGGGGCCCCGCCTTAAAAAGGAGGGTCCCGCGGCCTCGAGGTTGTCAATTAAATTTCAAATGGGTCGTTTCCACTGAGTGGTACGGTAAAGTACGGTACAGTACAGTACGATTCGGTACGGGTAACCCTGATCAGGCTTGCATTTCCACTGCCAATAGTACCCTTACTTGGTAGGCATGGTGTATGCCAGAAAGTTGCAATCGATGTCACTTGGTAGGCGTGGTGTATGCCGGAAAGTAGCGATCGACGTCATTCTCGCACGAAGTCACGGTAGTCACTCGGCAGTTTCTTGCATTTAATGCGGCACTGCTCGGATGTCCGTTGGAACCCCTCGGCAGCCATTCTCTCAGAAACATGCTGAGAAACCCTTTCGTTTCTCACCATGCCATCGAGTCCCATTGCACTCTTTCTTCACCAATGATACCCAGGAAGGTCTGCACCTCCCGGGTCGACCATGGGTTATTGCTGCGCGCCGACATTGTATTATTACGTTGTTGTGTTTCAGCTGTGTATTTAAAAATGGCGCTTCATGTGTTGTCTTTCCCCTTGGCACGCGCAAGTGACGATTCTCTGTAAACCAATCAGCGTTCTGCTGTGAGTCTAGCTCCTCCCTTTAGGTACCATACTATTGTGCTAGGTACCCTTACGAAAGGGTCCCAAAAAAGTGGTATGGTACAGTTCGCTATTTTGGTACCATTCACAACTTCTCACAGTGGAAACGGAAATAATTGCGTACCGTACTGTACTGTACCGAACCGTACCGCTCAGTGGAAACGAGCCAAAAGTGTGTTCGACTTGAAGCGGCACTGACAGATCGGTGTTTGACATCGAAGTACCGCGAGAGCTAAAGTTATATACTAATGGACAGCTCTGCATGCTTTCCTATCCTATTGCAGTACTTTGATGTCAAACACCGATTGATTTGCAGCACCCCTTTAAGTGCGTTTAAAAACATTTATTGACGTTTTTGCTCCAAATTCATTTAATAACATCAGTCGAGCGTTTGAAATAACTTATTTTTGTGATCTGACGTGGTTTCATGTCACATAGCTAATGAGGCAAAATCATTTTATAATATTCTATACAGTGATATGTCGATTAGCATTGCATTATAAATATACATTATGCAAATAAAAATACCAGAGATGGCTTGAAGAACAGAGATACGCCATTTAGACACAATCGTAAGTTTATTGTCTTCATTCTTCATCAGTTAAAACGTCCTATCTGCGTTTTATTCAGCTACTGCAGGGTTAGCATTTGCCTTTGTCCATATTAGGGATCTCCTCCAACGTGATTTTTGTGAGTTTTCATTTTATGATTTTTTCACTTATGGTTTTACTCATGAGGGCGCTCTCTGGCTACCAGTATGAATGAAACAGCTACAGCTACTCACTAGCCTACACCTTATCTTAAAATAATACTTCTAAGTTTTTCTCCAGTGTAGAGGAGTTTTCTGTGCCTGTTTGTAGATCTGCACAATTTGGCCAAAAAATGTGTTGTTTTTATATATCAATTTGACTACTAATAATTCTGATTATAGTTATAACTAAATAAAACATTAAACAAAGTAATAATTATTGATAATGATTATTATTAATATATTTTACAGAAAACTGCAGCATGACCTGTTAACATGCAGGAGGCCTATAACTATAATTGTTTAGAAAGGTCTAAGGATTTAGGCTATTATAAATGATTATGATTTAAAAATCATTAACAGTAATTTCATATTTTTTGTCAGGAAATTTATGCATCCACTGAGAAAGAAAAACAAACTTAGTGTTCTTTATAATTTCTGGCAAATCAAGAAAAAGTTTATCTGAAAACTTTTCTAGTTACAGTTCAGATTTTGTGTGCAGATTTTGTTGGTTCAGATTTTGGAATTGAAATGAAAGAATGATGGAGAGATTAAATTGAAATTGTAGTAGAAAT
Organism: Spinibarbus caldwelli; assembly: GCA_039654775.1. NCBI lineage: Eukaryota > Metazoa > Chordata > Actinopteri > Cypriniformes > Cyprinidae > Spinibarbus > Spinibarbus caldwelli. The sequence continues at coordinate 22,670,045 of CM077220.1, read as the reverse complement.
GGAATCCAAATGGTAGGCCTCTTTATGGAGTCGAAAAAAAAGGATGTTTTGACTGCTATACATATTTATTGCTGTAGTATTAGTATTTGTTTTATAAATGCAATGATGCCCACAATCACAGACAGACTTGTCATATGTTTAAATTGCTATGACAATTTTTACACTAGTGGGGCCTATTTTCATTATCTTGCCTTGGGCCCCACAACCCTACGGGCTGGCACTGTTGCCAGCGCATGAACCTTGCTTGTTTTCTGACCACGTCCTGAATAAAAGCCTTGCAAATGGATCCGCACGTCTCTCGTCTCGTCGGCTCCGTAACAATTAGAGTATAGTAGACATTTAACATTAATTTATTCATCAGCTATGAAATAACTGTACGAAATATACAATTGTTGATCATTAGTTCTAGTTCAAAATGTGTTAACATACACTGGTTGAGAGCTTGGAACATCTAAAGAAGGTTCATAGTTTGTCCAAGGTGTCTTTTGAAATATTTCAACATCTTCTTTTGGAAGAAAAGGTTAATCACATGACCAACATCTGGTTAACAGTAAACCAGAGACATAAGAGCTTCCTCGTTGTAACCAGTTTCGTGGTCTGCTGTGAGGAGAAATTGCAGTTTGAAAATGCTATTTTCACACAGATTACAATAGGGGTATCCAAACTCAGCCCTGGAGGGCCAGTGTCCTGCAGAGTTTGACAATTTGCCTCTAGCATGCCAACACTAGTAATTTTCTAGCATGCCTAAGACCTTGATTAGCTGGTTCAGGTATGTTTAAAGGGATAGTTCACCCAAAAATGAAAATTATCCCATGATTTACTCACCCTCAAGCCATCCTAGATGTAAATGACTCTCTTCTTTCAGACGAATACAATTGGAGTTAATTAAAAAAAATTCCCCGGCTCTTCCAAGCATTATAATGGCTGCTGATATTCAATAGTCCAATAGAAGACCAATAAACTGCATCTATCCATAAAAAAGTGCTCCGCATGACTCCGGGGGGTTAATTAAGGCCTTCTGAAATAAATCGATGCGTTTCTGTAAGAATATCAATTTTTAAAACTTTATAAACCGGAATCTCTAGCTTCTGCTAACTGTACTATGCATGTTTACGAGAGAGTGGCGTTCCAGCGGATGATGTATACGCATGTGTAGCATAGGCTCCAGTGAGAATAGTCTCACTAGAACCAAGTTTTGTTTACAGGAGCAAAGGAAGCAAAATTTCCTTTGTTCAGCAAAAGGAAAAATAAGTCTCCTCTCAGCTTATAACGAAATCCTCCGTTATTTTTCTTTAAAAATCCTTGTTTTGTACTTCTAATTTTGTGACCGGTGTTTTGTTTTGCTCTATCCTCTGTGCTTCTGCGTTCATCACTTCTCACCAGAGCTCAAAAAATGTCTAATAATGTCTACCGGGTCCACATTTAATGCAAAATATCATTACAGGGTCGAAAATAAATATAGAAGTTTTAACAGGAAAAAATAATAACCAGTTTTTGGCACTGTTGGATCATTATTTATTTATGTATTTTCTTTACTTAATTGGAATTTGTCCTCTGCATCCTCTCCATATAAGTACACACGCACACACACACACATCCAAATGCTCATTCACTCCAACCACCTACATTTCCTGCCAGTACTGGGAATAAAACCCACAACCTTCGTTTTACAAGTCCAACTCGGAAACCATTAGGCCACAACTGCCCACCGCGATTTTGTCATGAATGACTGTGCAGAGTATGATGTCAAGCTGAGTGCTGATTACCTTGACACAGCCAGATCAGGGGCCAGATGCATAAACTTAGCCTCTGTGTTAAGACAGTGTCATAAAAACTAGTTTGACCAACTAGCAGTTAACCAAGGGGTAATCAGTCTGGTATTTTTGATTCAACTTAGACTAATCTAAGTTTTTATGTAACCGAATTTTAAAAAATTTTGACCATTCTTAAAGAAAAAAATTAGATGACTTACTTTTAAGACTAGTCTAAACCTTTTATGCAACCGGCCCCAGAACAGCATCATCAGAGAACACTCTGCAGGTGGTTGAGGCCTAAGGAAAAAGAATGTTGCAAAAAAGAGTGCTTAATACATGTACAGGTGCATCTCAATAAATTAGAATGTCGTGGAAAAGTTCATTTATTTCAGTAATTCAACTCAAATTGTGAAACTCGTGTATTAAATAAATTCAGTGCACACAGACTGAAGTAGTTTAAGTCTTTGGTTATTTTAATTGTGATGATTTTGGCTCACATTTAACAAAAACCCCACCAATTCACTATCTCAACAAATTAGAATACTTCATAAGACCAATAAAAAAAAAACATTTTTAGTGAATTGTTGGCCTTCTGGAAAGTATGTTCATTTACTGTATATGTACTCAATACTTGGTAGGGGCTCCTTTTGTTTTAATTACTGCCTCAATTCGGCGTGGCATGGAGGTGATCAGTTTGTGGCACTGCTGAGGTGGTATGGAAGCCCAGGTTTCTTTGACAGTGGCCTTTAGCTCATCTGCATTTTTTAGTCTCTTGTTTCTCATTTTCCTCTTTGTTTGGCAATTTGTTTGGCAAATTCCTCTTCATCCTATTCATTCAATTATATTATCAGTGTCAACAGACTGAATGATTTTGTGCATTATACTGTATCACACAGGACAGCGAGTGGATGGGCCCTTGATCACGTTTGGAGACATTGGCGTATCAGCAGGGTTCAAGAATGCAGATCCGTGCACAGCTCGTGGATGCAAATGGGAGAGAAGCAGAGATGGATTAGTCTATGTGCCCTACGTGATCTCCAACCAGTACTGTAAGTGACGATCACTACTTTTGATATTATCTCATCAATGTCACATGATCTTTTTAATCGTTTACTTCTGCCACAGCTCCAAAGGAAATACAAGTAATTAAACAAGGCTTACGGTCCTTTGCGGATGTTTCCTGCATTCGATTCATACCACATGAAGGGCAGAGGCACTTTCTCCACATGCAGTCTGATTCTGGGTAAATCTGATTTAGGACTCCTTTCTATCCAATTTCTGTGTAGTAAATGTGCTTTCCCAAAACATAAATATACAACCTGATTGCTGATGTGTTATGTGTGGTCCACAGTTGCTATTCATATTTGGGCCGCCAAGGTGGAGGACAGGTTGTTTCTCTCCAGCGTCCTGGGTGTGTCCATCACTATATTGTTCAACACGAGCTCCTTCATGCTCTCGGGTTCCATCATGAACAGAACCGCAGCGACCGTGACAAACACATTAAAATCCTTTATGAGAACATCATACCTGGTATTTTTCTTTAGAAAAAACAAAGATGATGAAATAAAACTTTATTTTGATGGTCCCTTTAACACATTCTGTTGACTATAAGTAATGTTGCACCTACATATCTACTAGCTCTCAATAGTGTTGGTAGAGTATTAGCAGACTGGAAGGGTTACTTGGGCCACCATCTCAAAAAGGAGTTAGCAGATTTTAATCAAACAGTCTACTAATACTCCAATGAGAGTCAGTTGACATGTAGATGCAATGTTACTTATTGTCAACAGAATGTTCAAAAGCGACCATCAAAATAAAGTGTTACCAATTGAACAAATCAAAAATGCATAATACATGGCATGTTACATTGTCACAATAATTGCAGTCTAGATTAAATTTCACTGTTTATTTACCTTACATTTATAGTGTTTAATACATTTCTGTGTACTGTAATAGCACAGCAGCACAATTTCATGAGAAGAGAAACCAATAATCTGGCAACCCCCTATGACTACAACTCTGTGATGCACTATTCAAGGTAAGTGTTCTTGTAGCTCAGTGCAAATTTGATTTTATTTGTATTTATTTTATTTTATTTATTCATTTGTATCATAGACTGATTTGTATTTAGTGGCATGCTAAAAACATAATCATCAGAGTATGCTAAAAACGTAATCTTCAGAGTTTACAGTTTTTTCTTTATGTGTGTGGTTTTAGGAAAGCTTTCTCTAGGAACAATGAGCCGACCATGATTCCCATTCCTGATAGGAACGTTGTGATTGGTGAAGCTCGAAGAATGACCCCAATGACATCCTGCGGATTAACAGACTCTACTGCCGCACGTTAAATCATACGGTTATTTCACTTGTTTACACTTACCTGGTCTACCAGAATTTTTTTTTTTTTTAAATTTTATTTTTATTATTATTATTATTTATTTATTTATTTTTTTTTTTTGGGGTCTTCTTGCTTGACCAAGGTAATTTTGCGAGCTAAATTAGTCAAGCGGGCTGGTGGTCTTTACAGTGGGGTTTATAATTATTGTAACTCTTATGACAACAAAATCTTTCTTTTCATGGTCATTGTTTATTGTTTATTTTTTTTTTTTTTTTTTTTCCTCAGGTTGACGTCCTGCCAGGCTGCATGAAGGATGTGTCTGATGATAGTACTCATTTTTTCATCTCAGCATTCATCATTCTCTATCATCATTTTTTAATGTTTCCTTATTTGCACATCACAGTTTCGAATTATTTTTCGTATTCTATCTTTTAAGAATTAAATATCTTTTAAAATCATTTTACAACAGACACCTCTTAGTACACATTCAGTATCAGAGGTTTGTGAGAAACCAACAAAAGCTGCAAAATGCTTTTTAAAGGGGTCTTATTATCTTTTTTCACTTTTTCAACTTAGGTTGCCATTTTTTTTTTTTTATAAAGATTTGTTTTTGCCTTTAATTTGATAGGACAGATCAAAGCTGACAGGAAGCGAAATGGGAGAGAGAAAGGACGGGACCGGGAAAGGTCTGCGAGCCTGGACTCGAACTCGCAACACCCGAAACGCAACGACACTGCATGTCGACGGGCTGCCCACGAGGCTACCGACACCGACAGGTTGCTGTTTTTGAAAAATACAAAATGTTTCACGTATAATATTCTATCAAATTGTTTAACGTCATAAAACATGAGTACATTTTTTTACCATCAAGTATTATGCATGATGAACATTAAGGATAACATTCATAACAAAGATAAAAAAAAGGAAAACAGCAACAACAAAATAAAGGGCATAGAGTCAACATAAAAAAAGAGGAATTTAGTTCTCCATAAATGTCCATAGTTCTGATACCTTTACGGCTTGAAAGTCTTTGTAAGGTTTCAAAATAAATCTTGAAGTCAGCCTTGAAATGGGTGTTATTGGGTGTCTTTCAGACCACTTACATTTGTGTATGTAAAAAGTTTTTACATAAAAAAAAAACTTTTTGTCATAAAAAATAACATTCAACATCAATCCAAAATAATTTATCATATATACATTCAAAAAAAAAAAAAAAAAAAAAAAAAAAAAAAGGACTAAATAGAAAAAGATGTAAAATGTGTTATTATGAGTCCAAATCAACTTCCAATTAATATTCTCAAAATGGTATTACAA